>JAOXOE010000256.1:51037535-51052019 GCA_028565055.1 Phoeniculus purpureus
ATCTGGAATATTGTGTCCAGTTCTGGACCCCTCAGTTCCAGAAGGACACAGAGCTGCTGGAGAGAGTCCAGCACAGAGCCACAAAGGTGATGAATCTATGATTCTATGATTCTGTGAAGGGAGTGGAGCATCTCACTTATGAGGAAAGGCTGAGGGACCTGGGTCTCTCGAGCTTGGAGAAGAGGAGACTGAGGTGTGACCACATTAATGTTTATAAATACATGAAGAGTGGGTTCAGAGTATTTAAATATACTTCAAGGCTCCATAATGTTAGAAGCATGTCCCACTTGCAAGACAATATGTGGCTTGAGTTCAAAACAGAAGCATTCATGTTGATAAATACATGAAGGGTGGGTGTCAGGAGGGTGCAGCCAGACTGCTCAGTGGCATCTAAGGATAGGACAAGGGGCAACGGGTGTGAGCTGGAACATAGAAGGTGGAACATAGAAGGTTCCACATCAATATGGGAAGGAATGTCTTCGCGGTGAGGATGATGGAGCACTGGATTGTCTTGGGGGCTTTTCTTATCTGATTTTTGAGCACTTGAGATCTTTTCAAGGCAGCAGAATAGTCTTGCTGTGGCTTTTGTAGATCTTGAGGGAAGATGAGTAGTCACTGCAGTCTGTCTTAGTTATAAATGTAGGTTCATCTTGCAGACTGCAGCTGAATTCATGTTATGGCACCTTTGAATACAACCCTGAGTAGCGCTGGTTGGGAAAACAAAGACTCTCCTGTCCTGGCCTTGATCTCTGCTCTAACAGCAGTGAGGCAGAACATGCCTGCTGAATGGTTATCTCCAAAGAAGCTTGAAAATCCCTCCCAGCATAAATATCTCATTTGTGTAGCCAACTGGACAGAGCCTGGATTCACCAGGCTGTGCACCACCTGGAATTGTTCTGCAGACTGGGGTATGGCAGATGCCTTCGCAGAAGCAAAGACAGCTTAATCATTTTGCCATCAGCACATCCCTGACACTATCGTTTCAGTCATTTGTAGTAAAGAAACCTAAAGCACCTCCTCCTTCATCATCTTCAGATTATTGGACAGCAAGATACGTTCTGGTGGTGGAATGGACTCTTTAAAAACACAGGGAAGATGTTTCTCTTTTTCCTGTCTTCCTGTCTTGTGTGTCACATCAGCAATATGCTGCTGATACCTCATGTCAATCACAGTGAAGCTTTTAGAAAATACCTTCACTGAATAAATGATATTTAGTTCTTTTTACTGTGATTCTCCTGGAGTTAGGAGTGGTGGGTTAATGATGAGCTGTTCGTCCTACTCAGTGACTAGTCGAAGAAAGAGTTAATCTATGTTGTACTATGCAAAGTGATTCTGAGATTGTACTTTCAGTTAACACAAGATGTCAAAATCACTGCATCTTGTTGTTCCTCCCAAGCCTAAATGGATTAGTAAGTCATAGAATCATGATTCTATGATCTAGTGATAGGACAAGGGGCAATGGGTGTGAGCTGGAACACAGGAGGTTCCACATCAATATGAGGAGGAACTTCTTTATGCTGAGTGTGACAGAGAATGGGCTGCCCAGGGGGGTTGTGGAGTCTCCTTCTCTGGAGATGTTTCAAACCCACCTGGATGTGTTCCTGTGTGACTTCATCCAGGTGATCCTGCTGTGGCAGGGGGACTGGACTAGATGATCTTTCAAGGTCCCTTCCAACCCCTGATGCACTGTGATTCTGTGATTGTGATGAACTTTCACTGTCAGCTCTGGCCAACTGGGTTTGAGCTAAAGTCACCGAAAGCTCTTTGCCACCTAAACCAAGGACAACTGGTTTCACGTGGTACGCCTTCAAGTAGAGCAGAACCCAAGGAGGTACCGCAACCAAATGCACTTCCTTGAAACCAGCAGATCCTTTCTGCAAGCAGCACTGTGTGGGGGTCCATTCCCTCCAGCTGGCAGCATCTGGGGCACCTCGCAAACTAGCGCTATGGGAGCCCACGTCCAGCAGAGGGCGCTGTCTGTCTTCGGAAGGAAAAAGAGCAACTGGGAAACTCAAAGTAGGAGAAACAGCTTCAAGCACCAGCCTGCGAAGAACCTGCTGGTTGTAAATTAGCAAGTAACGACTGTGCTGTGGCTAGTGAAATGTCATCTCGTATGGCAGTCTAAACTACACACTTTGCACCATTAGCCATTGAGATCTAGGAAATACGGTCTGTGAGGAGCAGCTGAGGGAACTGGGGTTATTTAGTCTAGAGAAGAGGAGGCTGAGAGGAGATCTCCTTGCTCTCTACAGCTACCTCAAAGGAGGTTGTAGCCAGGCTGGTGCTGGTCTCTTCTCCCAAATTACTAGTGATAGGATGAGGGGAAATGGCCTCAAGTTGCATCAGGGGATCTTAGGAAGAAGGTCTCTCCTGAGCGAGTGATTGGGCACTGGCACAGGATGCCCAGGGAGGTGGTGCAGTCCCCATCCCTGGAGGTGTTTAAAAACCCAGTACCTCGAGCACTTGAGACTATGATCTGGTGATTAGGAAGATCACACAATCACAGAACATCAGGGATTGGAGATGTTGGGATGAGGGCTGGACTTGATGATGCTGGAGGTCCTTTCCAGCCATGATGATCCTACGATCACCATACACCACGTTGGCACCGTTCCAGCCTTTGGTTTGACAGGTTCTTCAGTGCAGGACCAGCACTTTTCTTAGAAGCAATGTTAACGGTCAGACATTTTCTTCAGCCTCTTTTTGAAACATCCTCAAATATTTATTATTGAAGTGAAGAGCTTGCAAGCCACGCTCAGCACCTAGCGCGACTGAGAACTGAAGGACTGGAAGCGTGAAGTGTCCTGCACTATGGGATATTTTCTTTTACTGTAGGACATAACCCGTTTACAGTTACACACCTGTAAGTATGCCATTGGTCTGTAAAGTTCACCCTTCAAAATGAAATTATGAAAAGCCAAGGCAGATGCGATCAGAATCTCCCACATCACAGTGCAGATCAAATACCCTTCTTTCCATCCGTGTTAGAGTGAAAGCACTGACAAAACACCAGTCTTCCAAGCAGAGGGATATAACACCTGTTACGTTCCTAGATGTGACAGAGACACAGCAATCCCTCACCAAGTCAACAACCCCACTTGTTTTGCCAGCATCACCCGCCAAGGCCACTGGGCAGGCAGGTGGAAGCTGCCCACGCTCATGAAGCCTCACAGCCCAAAACAAGGCAAAGGTTCTCAAAAGCCTTTCTGTAAACATGATTAAGGGGAAAAAAACCAAACTAAAAGAAAATAAGGAGCCATATTGTTTTGAGCCATACACCTCGATCAGGTGCTGCTTATCTTTTGGGGATCTGTCATTCTTCCCTTAGGGCAGGATGAAGACCAAAGCCTCCTCTTCATTCCTCACTTGCTGAAGCCAAGTATCACCCACAGCTGTGCCGCCCTATGGTTTAGGTACACATTGATAATGTAAGTATGATGTGGTGATGTGTTGTAGCCTTACTGTATCAGAACTCTCTCGCTGCATGTTTCGTACAGTGGGCTAGGCCAAAATAAAACTAAAGAAGATATTTTCTGAAATGCAGTTGCAAGCTGGGGCTCATTACTGAATGATCACAGAGTCACAGAACATTAGGGATTGGAAGGGACCTCGAAAGATCATCCAGTCCAATCCCCCTGCCACAGCAGGTTCTTCTAGACCAAGTCACAGAAGCACAGAACAATAGGGATTGGAAGGGACCTCCAAAGATCATCCCAGTCCAACCCTCCTGCCAGAGCAGGAGCCCCTAGACAAAGTCACACAAGAACACATCCAGTTGGGTTTTAAATATCTCCACAGAAGGAGACTCCACAACCCCCTGGGCAGCCTGTTCCAGGGCTCTGTCACCCTCACCGTGAAGAAGTTAATCTGAAGATCAACCTAAGGATATAGAATTTTTTTCATGGACTGCTTCATATCTTGTGAAGGAGAAGAAACACAAATCCTTCACTCTTTGGATGGTCTCTGCCAGAGAAAGAGACAGCGAAGACAGCAACCACCAGAGCAGACTGCAGAAAATGCAGTGATGTATGGGACGTGGGGTTTGAAGAGCAGGGGACATCTCTCAGGTATGTCTGCTGTGAAGTTAACCTTCATCTCACAAGAGGTAACGAAACCCCTGAACCAGTCGTCTTGATTTTCTAAACAGCAAGTTCTCTCCTCGTGATCGATGGCAACGTCAAGCTGATAAATTAGTTGTTGGAGCGGGTATTTTTCAGTCTTCAGGAGTACAGATGGGAGTAGAAGACAACTACCACAAGCCTAGAGCAAGACTCGCTAAAGAAAAGTCGCTGCAACTGATACGCAGTTGTGGTTTCAATTTTACCCTGGAACCTCGTATTTCCTTGTTCACTTTTTTCACAAAATGCTGTAGAAAAAACCCTTTTCTTATGTTTTTTCTGTCAGAACAAAACAGAAAGTTCCCTTTTTAAAAGCTCAGCTGTTTTCACCGGTGGCACAAGAAATCGCCCCAGGTAACAGAATGTGTCCAAAGGAAAGAAACTTCTAAACGAGTGGCTCCGAATGTCAAACTTCACCTGGTTTTTCTCTGTTACAGACCTATGGCTTGGGAGCTTTAAATCTGTCTGCATCACGCGCTGCTCAACATTGTTCAGTGTTTCTGAGTTCTTCCTCAGCCGTCCCTTCAACCTTTGACTGCGGTGCTTTTGTAAAGCCGCACGGTAAGAAAACCTGCTGAGCTAGCAGGCTGCAGCAGGCTGAAGGAATCCCATGAGGGCTTCCATAAGGCGTTCCATAGTGGAGACCATACGCTGTCTGGTCTCTCTGTGCCTCAAAAGTGATGTGGACAGGCAGGTCACACGCTCAGGGATGCCACCACCTCTTAACAAACTCTGATCCTGAGAATGGAACCTCCTGTGGCTTCAGCTTTGTGAGTTTGTGTTCTGGGACAAGTTTGGAGGAACCTGGAGGAAAGAGAAGAGGTTTCCTGTTTATCCTTTTACTTCTCAGGGAAGTTAGATAAGATTGTTCCTGTTTGACTTGGTCTAGGTGATCCTGCTCTGGCAGGGGGATTGGAGTGGACGATCTTTTGAGGTCCCTCCCAATCCCTAATGGTCTGTGATTCTACAGTCTAGGTGATCCTGCTGTGGCAGGGGGATTAGACTAGATGATGTTTTGAGGTCCCTTCCCATCCCTGATGGTCTGTGATTCTGTGAACGCAATGCGTGACTCTTTGATAAATAATATTCAATAATGAGGAATGTATTGAGAACATTAACCTCCTGGAGTTCTGCAGATGACTCCAAGCCTCAAGCTTGATTAGTTAAGGAAGACAGTTTCAAGCTGTTGCAGCTTTCGCAATATTTTCCTCCTTCCCATACAAGATCCAGAGGCAAAGCAGCACCAGAATGAAAGATAGACTCAGGGATCCTCCAGATTAGAAGACAACTGTTGCCAAACCAGTTTTGCTAAGGAGTTACTTGAACGTAATGACAACTCCAGGCCACGATGCTTACGATGATAACAGTTCTCAAATACAAGGTAACAGCACAGCTCCCTTTTCACTTTGCTTTCTTTTACCAGCTCCAGCTGTAGAAATAACAGAGAGAATTTTGTTCTATAATGATTTTCTGATTTTCCAAGTGCTCCGAGAGGCACCAGAGTTCTGACGGTTCTTAAAAGCTGAGGGAAGTGAAGGAAAACTTCACCTCCCTCCATCCCATCTCCAGGAATGCAGAACGTTGTCTAGAACGTTCTTTGTGTTTCCAAACAGAGCCTGCTGGTCCCAAACCAAGGACTAGGGGCAGAGCTTGAGTGACAACAAAAATACGAGGGATGACAGCTGCTGGTTACAGGAACAGAGACAAATACTCATTATGCAATATTTATGATCCAAGCTGTGCAAGGAGGAAAGCGGCAGACTGGTGTCTCTGACAGTGCAGCCCTTTGCAGAGGTGCAGGGTGTCACCCTGAGCAGCCTCAGAGTTGAGGCTGTCAGTGATCTCAGACTGTGTGATGGCTTCTCCACGTGGACACCTGCCCATGACGTATCAGGGTACGTTTGGGACTAGGAGCTCAAATTTCAGTCCAGGTCTGAGAACTAAGAAGAGGCTGTGTTCGTCCATGCGCTACCTAGCCCTTCGTCAGGTCTAGAGAGAACTACTGCAGCTAGAGGCTTCAGTCGTTAGCCATGCGGTACATTGCAAGGGCTGATACACACTGCTGGGTAACAGAGCAATGATGGACGTCCAGAAAATTTACTTTTAGTCCTTCAGCGTCTGCATGGCCTCTCCTTGAAAACCTGTTCTAGCTGCAGGGACAGGAAAATGCATATTGTTTATAACACAGTCTAAAAATGAACGGCCTTCGGCATGCGATGTGCACGACGGCCCATGAGCCAGCTTTGTGAACGCATCGAGTACACTCTCGATGGAAATAGAGTCCACAGTTGTTATCAATGAGATTGGCATGAGATTTGCATGCTGACACACGAGCCAGCTTTGTAAGTGCATTGAGTACACTCTCAATGGAATTGGAGTCCACAGTTATTATAAATGACATTGTGAGGATTAATATGTGTTTTAATGTTATTTTGGTGTCATCGAACACAAAACAAATGAGAAAGAGCAAAGAAGCCACTTATGCTGAATCGGAGCAAAGATGACTATTCCAACACCTTGTACCAGACAGTGCTCAAGATCAGAAGGTTAAATGTGTAGATACATCACAGAGTCACAGAACATTAGGGATTGGAAGGGACCTCCAAAGATCATCCAGTCCAATCCCCCTGCCACAGCAGGATTCCCTAGATCCAGTCACACAGGACCATGGCCACGTGGGTTTTAAATGTCTCCAAAGGAGGAGACTCCACAACCCCCCCGGGCAGCTCCTTCCAGTGGTCCGTCACCCTCACTGTGAAGAACTTCCTTCTGATATTTATATGGAACCTCCTCTGTTCCAGCTCACACCCACTGCCCCATGTCCTATCGTTGGTGCCCCTGAGCAGAGCCTGGCTCCATCCTCCTGACACCCACCCTTCACATATTGATCAACATCCATGGGGTCACCCCTCAATCTCCTTTTCTCCAAGCTCAAGAGACCCAGCTCCTCTCTCCCATCATAAGAGAGATGTTCCACTCCCTTCGTCATCCTTGTGGCTCTGTACTGGACTCCCTCCAGCAGTTCTGTGTCCTTCTGGAAGTGAGGGGCCCAGAACTGGACACCAGTCACTTCACTGGTTTACGTGGCACTGACTGTCAGGTTGAGTAATACC
Source organism: Phoeniculus purpureus (assembly GCA_028565055.1). Lineage (NCBI taxonomy): Eukaryota > Metazoa > Chordata > Aves > Bucerotiformes > Phoeniculidae > Phoeniculus > Phoeniculus purpureus. Next base: position 51,044,767 of record JAOXOE010000256.1, read on the forward strand.
TGTCTCTCGTGTTGGTTGCAGAAGACACTGCCTAGTTGGATCATGCAGGATCTGTGTGATTTGCTAAAGGAGAACCGTTGTTTTGCTGAAGACTGCATCACTGTCCTATAAAACTCAGCTGCATTCGAAGTGAACCGTGTCTGCTTTATTTCTAGGTAATAGCTGAGCAAGTGTCAGAGGAGAATTTACGGGAAGGTCGTCTGTACCCACCATTAGTCACTATTCAGCAGGTGTCACTGAAAATCGCGGTGAGGGTAAGTCAGCCCAGGCTTCTGTGGCCTCTTTACTTCCCACTTCCCCTACATAACTGAGCATTTGGCTGGGGTTGATCACCTAAAACACCTCTGCAGAGGCTGCAGTTGGTTTACATGGATCAAGCTCGGACAAGTAGCAGTTTCAAAATGGAATAGAAATGTAATCCAAATACAAGAAGGAAAGATACGGACCTGCAGCAAGGGTTTGTGTCTGTAGTGCCCAACCTGTGCTGTCCACCTGGATGAGGGGATCAAATCTACCCTTAGTAAATTCATAGATGACACCACGCTGGTGGCGGGTGTCAATCTGCTGGAGGGGGGAGGAAGATGCTGCAGAGAGATCTGGGGGTGGTTTATCTGCCCGTGCACAATCAAAGCTAAGATATGGGGTGAGGAAGAGCGCTGTAACAGCACAGGCACGTAATCCTGTTCACAACCAGCGTGAGGCAGACTCAGCAAATTGCAGCCGTCCTCCTGGTCGCAGTCTTTTTCCTGTGTGCTAGCTGGATCACAGGATCACAGAATGTTAGGGATTGGAAGGGACCTCGAAAGATCATCCAGTGCAATCCCTTTGCCACATCAGGATCACCTACACCAAGTTGGATCCAGTGCATCAAAAGCAGTAGTGGTAGTTGGTCCAGGGAGGTGATTCTCCTCCTCTTCTCTGCACTTGTGAGACCCCCCACCTGGAGTACTCGGTCCAGTTCTGCAGTCCCCAATGTCAGAAGGACACATTGCTTCTGGAAGGTGTCCAGAGGGGACCAACTCAACTGATCAGAGGGCTGGAGCCCTTTGAGGTCACTTCCAATCCCTGATGTTCTGTGAAAGTGTTGCTGCCTGTGCAGGGGGGTTGGAACTGGATGATCTTTAAGGTCCCTTCCAACCCTGGCCACTCGGTCAGTCTCATGTGACTGTCAGCACTGGGAAAGAGAGACTGATGTTGATTCATTCCTGCTCTTACAGCCTGTTAAATGTCCTCACCTAGTTTATCAGCACCAATGAGGATGTTAATGTGTCTTTCTAGATTGCAGAAGAAGCCTACAGGAATAACACTGCCTCCACCTACCCTCAGCCCAAGGACCTAGAAGCTTTCATCCGCTCTCAAATTTATAGCACCGATTATAACAGCTTTGTGGCTGACACCTACACCTGGCCTGAAGAAACCATGAAAGTTAAACTGTAAATACTGAATGAAGAAAGAAGCAACCTACTTCAGTTCAAAAGCAATTACAACATTCAGAACACTAGGAAGCTGAAGAACAGCTGATTTTTTAAGATCCAGAAACCTTTTTCTAAATGGTAATGGTTGAGTAGAAACTCGGATCAGGGAATTACGGTAATTTCACATCAGGAAATAAAACTGAATCTGGGAATTGTGTTTGTGTGATGTGGTGATAGTGATTGCTCTTGTGAGAGTGTTGGGACAAAAGTCAGGGAGGCTTCTCCTCGAGTACTGGGGGTAGTTCTGGGCCACTCACTTCAAGAGAGAGATTGAGAGGCTGGAGTGGCTGCAGAGGAGCAACGAGGCTGGGGAAGGGACTGGAGGGACAGGCTGATGGGGAGAGGCTGAGGGAGCTGGGAGTGTTTAGCCTGGAGGAGACTCAGGGGGGGACCTTCTCCCTCTCTCTAACTCCCTGAAGGGAGGTTGTACTCAGATGGAAGTCAGGCTCTTCTCCCAGGCAAGCAGCGCCAGGACAAGAGAGCAGAGCCTGAAGCTGCAGCAAGGGAGGGTTAGGTTGGACGTTTGGAAGCCCTTCCTGATGGAAAGGGTGATCAGAGCCTGGACTGGAGTGCCCAGGGCAGTGGTGGAGTCCCCATGGCTGGAGGTGTTGAAGGCCAGCCTGGCTGTGGCCCTGAGTGCCATGGTCTGGCTGCTGTGATGTTAGGATGTTAGGTCAGGGCCTGAAGCCACTGACAAGACTTAGACTGGACTTAGCAAACTTCTTTTCACAGAAAGAGTGGCCGGGCACTGGAATGGGCTGCCCAGGGAGGGGGTTGAGCCACTATCCCTAGAGATGTTTAAGGATCATTTAGATGTGGTGTTGTGGGATCTGCTTTAAGGGTGAATTTGTAGAGTAGGGTTGATGGTTGGACTTGACGATCCCGAGGGTCTTTTCCAGCCAGAGTGATCCTTTGGCCTTAAGCTGCACCAGGGCAAGTTTGGGTGAAGACATTAGGAACAATTTCTTTATCGAAAGGGCCACCAGGCAGTGGCTCAGGCTGCCCAAGGAGGGGTTTGAATCGACATCCCTGGCGTGCAGACATGGGCATGGAACTTCAGGACATGCTGTAGTGATGAGCTTAGCACAGTCGGGCTGTGAGTTGGACGTGGGCACAACTTAAGCCTCTCATCCTCGCTTCTCCCACATCCACAGCGACTGCAAACCGCAGCTGCGGCGGCAGAGGCCCCTCAGCGTTGCCCCAGGTGCCGCCGTCCTCGGGAAGAGATGGTGAGGAGCCCTTCCAGCAACCGCGGGGCGCAGGGGAAGGGCGGGAACGGGGATTCCCGCCTCTGCGCGACCGTTAAACTGCCGCGGCGCGAGGCGCTGCCAGGTGGGGGCGCGCGTGCGCACAGCCGGGCGCGAGGCGGAGCCGGACCTGGGCGGGAGGGGCCGTGCGCTGCCGCTGAGGGGAGGGGGGAGGAACGAGAAGCGAGGAGGAGGGAGAGGGAAGAGGAAGAAGAAGTAAGGAGGGAGAAGGAAGAAGAAGTAAGGAGGAAGAAGGGGGGGGAGGAGGAGGAGAAAGAAGTAGTAAGGAGAGAGAAGGACGGGTCAACATGGAGCAGATGGAGAGAAAAGGAGGGAGAGAAGGTGCTACAACGCGGGAGGCACCGCCCGGTGCCCCGCAGGGACAGGGAGCGGCGCGGGCGGCCAGAGCCAGAGCGAAGCAGCCGTTGGGAAGCCCCTCTGCGACGTCAGCCGAGCTGCGCCGTAGGCCGGACACGGGAGGGGCGAGGCCTGAGCGCCACGTAGCGGCGGCGCCCCCGCCAGCTGGGTGCTGCCATTGGGCGGGCGCCGCTTAAGGGCGGGGCGGCGCGGCGCTGGGTGGAGAAGCGGAGCGGCGGCGGCGCAGGTGGGGGCTTCGCCTGGGGGTTCCGTCCTGTCGCGGTTGGGCCCGGTGGGGCCCTCGGCCGTGCGGGGTGGCAGCTGCTGTGTTGTGCGGCTGGTTGGGTCCCGCGGGGTGAGGACTGGGGTGGAATCGGGGCGTTAGCACGTCCGTGCGGAGCAGCGACCCCAGTGAGACCTCCCGGTGACGCTGCTGGGGTGGGCTGCGGGGACTGGGTTCTCACTCAGGGGTGTTAGTTGGATGTTGGGAGGCCCTTCCTCACGGAAAGGGTGATCAGACCCTGGAATGCACTGCCCAGGGCAGCGGTGGAGTCCGTGTTGCTGGAGGTGTTGAAGGACAGACTGGCTGTGGTGCTTAGTACCCTGGTCTGGCCGGTGTGGTGATGTAAGGTCTTGGGCTGGACTGGATGAGCTCAGAGGCTTTTCCAGCCTCAGTGTGGTTCTGTTGATATGTGGGGTGGCTGCTGGTAGAGAGGAGCAGCCACCCTGCTACAGGAACCTCCTGGGGAGCCCTGGGTTGAGAGTCGGGGCACCTCCTCACCAGGCCCCTGGTCTAGTGAGAAGCATCCCAGTCTATGGCAGGGGATTGGAACTAGATGATCTTTAAGGTCCCTTCCAACCCCCTGGCCATTCTGTGATTCTAAGTTGCATCATCCCTTCAGGATCCAGTCGAACTCTGTTTATTTAGGGTCTCTCAAGGTTGCTCTGGCAGTGGTCCCTCTTTGCAGTCTCATCAAGGGATTTGGTATGAACAGCTGAAGACAACCTGTGGGCTTTATGTAATTGTAAATTAAAACTGATTATCCATTGAGTTAGAGGAAGTTAATGAGGCTTAAGAATCAGTGCAAAGTCCTTCACCTGGGAGGGAGCAATGCACTGCACCGGTACAGGCTGGGGGATGGTCTACTGGAGAGCACCTCTGTGGAGAGGGATCTTGGAGTTCTTGTGGACAACAAGTTCTCCATGGAACAGCACTGTGCTCTCTTGGCCAAGAAGGCCAAAACAATCCTGAGATGGAGCAAGAAGAGTGTGTCCAGCAGATGAAGGGAGGCTTTTCTCCCTCTCTACTCTGCCCTAGTGAGACCACATCTGGAGTATCTGGGCTCCCCAGTTCAAGAGGGACAGAGATCTGATTGCGAGAGTCCAATGGAGGGTCGTGAGGATGATTAGGGGACTAGAGCACTGGCCTGATGAGGAGAGATTGAGAGATCTGAGGCTTTTCAGCTTGGAGAGGAGAAGGAGGGGACTGAATCACTGTAAATCCATGAGGGCTGGGTGTCAAGAAGGAAGAGACAATCTCTTTTCTATTCTGCCCTGTGATAGGACAAGGAGCACTGGGTGTCAGTTGGAGCACAGGAAGTTCCACCTAAAAACAAGGAAGAACTTCTTCACTGTTAAAGGTGACTGTAACAGGCTTCCCAGGGATGTTGTGGAGCCTCCTTCTCTGGAGGTTTTCAAGATCCATCTGGATGTGTTCTTGTGTGATCTGTCTTAGGCTCTATGGCCCTGCTTGAGCAGGGGGTTGGACGTGATGACCCATAGAGGTTCCTTCCGATCCCTAATGATCTGCATATCTGTGTGTGTGTCTCTGTTTCTGTAGAGATGGATTCTGAAGCCCTTAAAAAGTACTCAGCGCTACATCCTAAACCTGCTGGCCTTATCCTTCAGTATGGCACCGCTGGCTTTCGCAGCAAGGCCGAACAGCTTGATCACGTCATGTTCCGTATGGGCTTGCTGGCAGTTCTGAGATCCAAAGCTGTGGAATCTGTTATTGGCGTCATGGTTACAGCATCTCACAATCCTGAAGTAAGAACAATCTTTTATTTGAAAATAAAGTAGATGTGAGCAGTGTCTGGTGGGATCCAAGCTTTTCATGGTACCAAGACTCCAGATCCTAAAGACACTTGGAACTGTGTAAAGATTATGTTCAGCCTGCTACCTCTGATATGTTTGAACTTATGTTTCCCTGTGCACACAAGCAGAATTCTCTCTCATTTGGAAATGCTGTAATGTAAGAAATGTGTGATGTCAACAAGGTAAGAGTGTCCTCGAGATGAACCTTTGAGCAAAATCTGTAAGTTTAAAAAAGAAAGAGATGCAGCAATTACAATCCAGGCATTTAGATTGCTGCTATTGTGTTGCATCCCAGATTGTTAGAATCACAGAATCATTGAGGCTGGAAAAGACCTCTAAGATCATCCAGATCACACCAGGACCTGACATCACCACAGCAGCCAGATCAGGGCACTAAGGACCGCAGCCAGGCTGTCCTTCAACACCTCCAGGGATGGGGATTCCACCACTGCCCTGGGCAGTCCAGTCCAGGCTCTGATCACCCTTTCCGTGAGGAAGGGCTTCCTAACATCCAATCTAACCCTCTCCTGGCAGCTTCAGGCCTTGTCCTCTTGTCCTGGGAGAAGAGCTCAACCCTCACCTGACTACCAACCTCCCTTCAGGGAGAGGGAGAGAGATAATCCAGCCCCTCAATCACTTTCTTGAAGTAAGTGACCCAGTACTGCCCTCAGTACTCGAGGGGAGGGCTCCCTAGTGCAGGGTGAGAATGATATCCCCAGCCCTGCTGGGCACACTATTGTTGATCCAAGCCAGGATGCCATTTGCCTTCTGGGCCACCTGGGCACCCTACTGTCTCCTGTTCAACCTGTTGTCACCCAGTCAGCCAGGTCCCTCTCTGCCAGGCTGCTCTCCAGCCACTCATCCCCAGTCTGTAACCACAGGGGGTTCTTGTGGCCAAAATGCTGGACCTTGCCCTTGGCCCTGTTAAACCTTTATATCATTTAATGTCAAATGAATTTTGTCACTGTGCAAAATCTATAAAGGGAGCGAAATTCTTTACTTAGTCTGCCGGTTATATTATTTTTTTGGAGCTTGTTGGAGGTTTAAATAAGCAGCTCAGCTGTTGCTTCCCCGCAATGCACCGTGTTTAGAGAAGCAATGAGATTGAGCTGTGTGTTGGCTGTCTTCAAAGAGATTTTACTAAGTTTCCCACTTGTAGGCTTACTATGTTTTTGTTCTTTTTTTCTTCTCAGGAAGACAATGGTGTAAAACTTGTTGATCCCCTTGGAGAAATGCTGCACCCTTCCTGGGAAGAATATGCCACACAGCTAGCAAATGCAGATGAACACCACTTAGAGACAGTAATAACCGAGATCTGCCAAAAAGCAGCAGTGAACCAGCACAAAGATGCCTCCGTTTTTATTGGTAGAGACACCAGGTAATTATCAGATGCAGTAGATAGAAGCTCCTTTGATGGAAGTGCCAACACACATACACAAATCATTAGGGGTTGGAAGGGACCTCCTGGGGTTGTTGAGTCCAACACCACTGCTCAATCAGTATCAAAAAACCCAAGACAGGTCACACAGAAACACATCCAGACAGGTCCTAAAAGTCTCCAGAGACTCCACAACCTCCCTGGGCAGCCCCTTCCAGTGCTCTGTCACTCTCACAGTAAAGAAGTTCTTCCTCACATTGAAGTGGAACTTCCTGTGCTCCAACTGACACCCAGTGCCGCCTGTCCTGTCATAGGGCACAAGTGAAAAGAGATTGCCTCTTTCTTCTTGACACCCAGCCCTCAGGGATTTATAGACAGGGGTTAAGTCCCATCGTAACCTTCTCTTCTCCAGGCTGCAAAGTCCCAGGTCACAGAATCACAGAACATTAGGGATTGGAAGGGACCTCGAAAGATCATCTAGTCTAATGGGTGTCAGCTGGAACAGAGGAGGTTCCACATAAATGTGAGAAGGAGAAGGACCTTCTTCCCAGTGAGGGTGACAGAGCAATGGAAGGGGCTGCTCAGGGGGGCTTGTGGAGTCTCCTTCTCTGGAGATGTTTAAACTCACCTGGCCATGTTCCTGTGTGACTGGATCTAGGTGATCCTGCTCTGGCAGGGGGATTGGACTGGATGATCTTTCGA
>JAOXOE010000256.1:51066812-51079386 GCA_028565055.1 Phoeniculus purpureus
CTGGACCCAGTACTCAAGGTGCAGCCTCCCCAGTGCTGAGCACAGGGGGACAATCCCCTCCCTACTCCTGCTGGACACAGAGCTTCTCATCCAGGCCAGGATGCCACTGGCCTTCTTGGCCACCTGAACACCCTGCTGGCTCAAGTGCTGAGTACAGTACTAATTCCACGTTCTAGTTCACCCAGTATTCACCTGACACTGGCTTACAGCGCAACACTGCTCTCCTCTGCACAGCGAGGGAACGGCCTGGAAGTCACAGTTCGTTACCTCATGTTCACCTCATCGTCACACCCCTCACTACGGCTCCCGGCGCAAACTGCCATGACTTGGGTGCTGCAGGAATTCCACATGTTCCTGTGTTCTAGAAGCACCGTCTGTGGGAATCTTGCCTTTAGGATGTGTCTCTACGGACTGCACCTGGCAGCACGTGTCGTTCACACATCACACGTAACTGATACGGAGAGACTGCTGAGTGTGGGAACTTTCTAGGAGGTGCCGCACACCACACCGGACAGCAGGGTGAGAGGCTGTGCCTGACCGGGCAGGTAAAACTGACCAGGCCTTAGAGCAAGAAGAAAAGTTTTGTCTCATCTTCATGGTCCAAAAAGCACTAAAATGAAGAAATCAGCTGTGCCTCACCTGTGTGGTTTATACTCCTGCTTCAATCACAGAGTGGCCGGGGTTGGGAGGGACCTGAAAGATCCCCCAGCCCCAACCCTCCTGCACAAGCAGCGACACCTTCACTCGAGCAGGTCACTCGGGGCCCCAGCCAACCTGCCCTTCAACACTGCCAGCGATGGGGCAGCCACAACTGCCTTGGACAACCTGTTCCAGCATCTCAGCACCCTCACAGCAAAGAATTGGTTCCTCGTGGCCAATCTCAGTCTCCCCTCTTCAAGTCTGGAACCCTTTCCCCTTGTCCTCTCGCTACCACCCGTCAAAAGACCTCCTCAGCTTTCTTGTAGCGCCCTTCCTTCAGAGGTTGTAAAGCTGCTTGAAGGTCACCTGGGAGCCTCCTCTTCTCCAAGCTGAACAACCCCAACTTCCCTCAGAGGGAGCTGCTCCAGCCCTCTGCTCATTCGAGTTGCTGTCCTCTGGACACCTTCCAGGACCTCTGTGTCCTTCTGATGTTGGCAACTCCAGAGCTGGACTCAGGACTCCAGGCGGGGTCTCATCAGTGCAGAGTAGAGGGGGAGAATCCCCTCCCTTAATCGACTGTCCCTGCTTCTCTTCATGCAGCCCAGGACACGGTTGGCTCTCCAGGCTACCAGCAAACCCTGACAGCTCCTGTTCAGCTGATGCTCCATCCCCACCCCCAAGTCCTTCACCTCAGGGCTGTCCTCAGTCCTTTCTCCTCCCAATCTGTATTCACGCATGGGATTGCCTCGACCCAAGCGCAGGCCCTTCCCCTTGCTGAACCTCATGCAGTAGTTCAGATCTGCCTGCAGCTAAGTCATCCCTCAATTTTACGTAGCCACTCACACCCCAGGACTAGTTTCTCACTCAGTGCTGCAACTTGCTGCACATGAAAGTGTTCCACGGAAAGCAAAAGCTGAAGAACTCAACCCACCTTGGCTTTTTTCCGCAGCAGTTTTGCCAGACGCACCACGTACGGTTTGAATTCCCTCTGGTGTGTGCCCTGTCTCCGCACTTCCAAGCCTGAATCATCTGATGCTTCCGGAATGAAAGCCCAACGATACCTGTCCCGAGGTAACACAAACAGTCGTTGTCCTTCCTGAGCAGGCAGGCTTCCATCTGAAAACATCACTGGTTAAGGTAACAGGGGGACCCTGAACATCCCCCTTCCCCAAAAAGGCCCAAGTCCTACACAAGGAAGAACAGGAAAGGCAGGTTCTGTCACGCAGGGGGTAACAGGGCTGAGAACGAAGCTTTGTCTCTGCCCTTTAGAGCTCAGTCAAGTTTTTAAGGACTACAAGATGGGTCAAAAGCCCTCCCTCAGCTTTCTTGTGGCCTCCTTCCTTCAGAGATTGGGAAGCTGCTAGAAGGTCACCTGGGAGCCTCCTCTGCTCCAGGCTGAACAACCCCACCTTGCTCAGCCTGTCCTCAGAGGGGAGCTGCTCCAGCCCTCTCATCATTGCAGTCGCTCTCCTCTGGACACCTTCCAGGAGCTCTTTGTCCTTCTTATGTTGAGGACTCCAGAAGTGGACCCAGGACTCCAGGTGGGGTCTCACCAGTGCAGAGAAGATGGGGAGAATCCCCTCCCTCAAGCGACTGTCCCTGCTTCTTTTGATGCAGCCCAGGGCATGGTTGGCTCCCTGGGCTGCCAGCGCACACTGATGGCTTCTGTTCAACTTCTGCTCCACCCTCACCCTCAAGTTCTTCTCCTCAGGGCTGTCCTCAGTCCTGTCCCCTCCCAGTCTGCATTCATGCCTGGGAATCTTGCTACGTGGCAAGGACTGGTCACCTGCATTACAGGCCCTAAAGGAAATCAAAGCTGCTGTCCTTAGAACTTCAAGCCTCCACGAGAACCACCACTCGTGTGGTTCAGCACAGCATTTCTGGAAAGACATTGACCTGAAAGAAACCCTTGTTTGGCCACTAGTGGGGACAAGAACAACCCATAGAAATGAAATACAGTTAGAAGCCAAATCCCCAGCAAATAAAATCAACGAAGGAACCTTCAAGCTCAGCTTGAGCTTTATAAATACTTCAGGGCACACACTGGCACAGGGAGCAGCAGTCCTTTCACCTTCTAGCCCACGTGAGCATCTTTTAAATCACAAGATCATGAGAGGTGACCCAGTGCCTCCGGAGCTGTGCCAGGGCAGTCACCACTGTGCAGTGTAAAGGAAGGACCAGCTACATTTTGTCCTCGGTGGCCTCTCACTTGCAGGCTCCTCAGCAAAAGCCAGCTGTTTGCAGTCTAGCAACCAGAGGCTCTGACATAAACACTACTGGCCAAGAAAACCCTACGGAGTCCCCTTCACAGGGAGGTTGCTGCAACGTTGTCCAGCCACAGCACTCAGTGAGTCATGCTGGGATGACACAGAGCCCTCTGATCCCCTGCATTAGTCACGGAGACCTGTGGGTGTGTTTGGAGTTCTCAAGGCATGACTGCAGCTAAATATTTCTTGAGTAAATTACTCTCATAAATCAGGGTTACTGGTTATCCCACAAGGGCAGAGAATCTCTTGCCATGGGCTAAACCAGTTCGAACCCATCATTTGCTCTGGGGGTCACTCTTGACACTGGGAGTGAAGGAACTGGGAGCTGCCCTGGGTGAAAGTCAGCAAAGGAAAGACAATGATTTGTAGACACTAATTTTACCAAGAGGGATGGACGAGCCTGCAGAAACTCAAATGACAGAGTCTTCTACTCACATCTGAAACTGCGGCAGGTTCTCAGAGGGCAAAGCTAGGGCCAAGTCCAGAAACTTGCAAGCAGACAAGTACAGATTCAACCACCTCTGGCTGTTGTAGGACGTGGAGAAGCCATTGCCGCCTGTGTACGTTGTCTCCAGACCAGCAACAGAGGGGCCAGAAGTTCTACAAGACAGAGCAGGCAGGTGAGTGGTAACAGCCTTCTGCCACCACAGGAACGTCAAGGCTCTTACTTGCCTTTACAGACACACAGCTACTGACCAACCCAATCCTGAAACCAAGGATCAAACTCAAACACTGGGAAGTCTGCGCTGTGAGTGCAGTTGGTGTCTTCATATATCTACTCATGATAAAGTGCTAATGTGTATTAAATGTGTTCAATTACATCTAATTCTCATCCAGCCCATGACCCCACATTACCACAGCAGCCAGACCAGAGCTCTACGGGCCACGGCCAGGCTGACCTTCAACACCTCCAGGGATGGGGACTCCACCACTGCCCTGGGCAGTCCAGTCCAGGCTCTGATCAACCTTTCCATGAGGAAGAGCTTCCTAACATCCAACCTAACCCTCCTCTGGGGCAGCTTCAGGCCCTGCTGTCTCGTCCTGGCACTGGTTGCCTGGGAGAAGAGCCTGACCCCCACATGACTACAACCTCCCTTTACGGAGTTGGAGAGAGGGAGAAGGTCCCCCCTGAGTCTCCTCTTCTCCAGGCTAAACACCCCCAGCTCCCTCAGTCTCTCCCTCCAGTCCCTTCTTCAGCCTCGTTGCTCCTCTGGACCAGCTCCAGCCCCACCATCTCTTTCTTGAAGTGAAGGGACCAGAACTGCCCCCAGTGCTCATGGGGTGGCCTCCCCAGTGCCCAGTCCAGGAGGAGAATGATGTCCCTAGTCCTGCTGGTCACACTATTGCTGATCCAAGCCAGGATGCTGTTGGCCTTCTGGGCCATCTGGGCACCCTTTGGCTCCTGCTCAGACAGTTGTCACCCAGTCCTGCCAGGTCCCTCTCTTCCCGGCTGCTCTCTAGCCACTCTCCAGCCACTCATCCCCCAGTCTGTAGCTGCAGGGGTTCTTGTGGCCCAGGTGTAAGACCCTGCCCTTGGCCCTGTTAAACCTCATCCTCTTGGCCTCTGCCCATTGACCCAGCCTGTCCAGATGTCTCTGCAGCATCTTCCCCCACTCCAGCAGATTGACACTACTCCCCAACTTGGTGCAATTCATGAATTGACTAAGGGCAGACTTGATCCCCTCATCCAATCCATAAAGCTGTTGCATAGAACTGGCCGCAGCACAGATCCCCGGGGGACACCACTGGTCACTGGACACCAGCTGGATGGGGCACTCTCAGCCAGCGAAGGGTGTCCCCATCCAAGCCATGGGCTGCCAGCTTCTCCTTGAGGATACTGTGGGAGACTCTGAAACTAACTCCTCCTGTTCTTTTGAAATCTCTGCCTCAAGTGCAAGCTTTGCCCAAAGCTGAACCACACCGTGCTCTAGGTAGAGGAGACAGTAATGGACAACGAAAGAAGACGACTTATCTGCCTCGGCTTTGTGTCTTTGTCACACCAGAAGAAAACAGAGCTTCATGCAGACCAAACCTCAGCCTCAGTGCGGACAAGCTGTACAGCCACACCGTGCAGCCCCTGACTGCATTAGCAGTGTCAGTTCAGACAGGAAGATGCTGTTTTGTTTTGCCCTCAACAGTGCAAGTCCCTGCTATGGCAGTCTGGCAGACCTGCCCTTTACTTGTCCTCCTCGCCTGAGCGTGACAAGTCTTTCTGAGGAGACTTGTTCTGCAGAATGACTCAGCTGCCCGTCAGCCTCCCAGGGGACTGCAGTCGAGAGAAGCGAGTGGGAAGTCTGCGAGTTTACCTGGAGATGTCTTCGTCAGCAGTGAGCTCCTGTTCCATCAGCAAAAACACTTGTACCTGCAGACCAAAGGCTGCATTTTAATACGGATTTTTACGGACCGTGACTCAGGAAAATGCTGCAGGAGGCCAGAGAAATGAGCCTTCGGGGAACTGTTTGGGGCTTTATTTCCATTTCTAGGCGATGAACTAACATTGGCACCCTAAAGCTCTTCTGTCCCTTTTATACAGCGTGGGTGGCACAAAGGGCGCAAGAAAGTGGGTCTTTTATGGCCAGGAAAGCTCTCAGACTCTAATCCTCTCCAACACTTAGAGTACAAGACCTAAGGGCCACAAGAATAAAGAATCACATCACGGGACAGTCAGTCTCAGCTGTGAATTCTCAGTCCTGTCCACTGAAAGCGTTTCACGGCTGTGATAACCTGTGCAAAGGGCAGGGGACAGCACAAGGAACAGAGGGCCATGCTGAGTAGAATCACAGAATCATTCAGGTTAGAGAAGACCCTTGGGATCATCAAGTCCAACCATCAACCCTACTCTACAAGGTCACCCCTAAACCAGACCCCCCAACACCACATCTAAGTGACTTCTCAACACATCCAGGGATGGGGACTCAACCACCACCCTGGGCAGCCCAGTCCAGTGCCTGACCACTCTCTCTGGGAAGAGTTTCTTCCTGATGTCTAGTCTGAACCTCCCCTGTTGAAGCTTGAAGCTCTTCCCTCTGCTTCTGTTGCTAATGATGTGTGAGAAGAGCCCAGCACCAACATCTCTACAGAATTTCAGCCACATTGTGACCTGAATGACCATCAACTGCTACTACCACGTGGATTCTGACTCCTCCTTTATGTGGCTTCTCGTTGTCATGGCTGGAGGAGGAACTGAATGACCAGGCAAGTAGGAACTGGGAACACTAAGCAGAGCAGGAGTGGGAATGGTGGAGAGGGTACAGTAGGAGTTGAAGATAACAACGAGGGCCAGTGCAAACTCCAGTCAGGAGGCATCTAACGGCGTAAATAGCGTAAGGCAATAGACACTCTGCTTGGTGGCAAAACACAGACATCAGGGCTAAGAAAACATGTCAGCTGTCAGTTTGTGTCCACTGAACACTTACATACAGACATCAGCTCCAAGAGAGCTGCTTACAAACCCTGAGGAGAAATACAACTGTCCCTCAAGTTTGCACTGGTCTTCCAAATCACAAAGGGTAACTGGGACTCACCAGTTCAGTGATCATGGTGGGCCAGAGCGAGGTAAGGTGCTGCGGAGACATTCTTAAAAGCAATACTCTGAAAAACAGGAACACTTGGGAATGAAGGGTGGGCACCTGTGGTAAACGGAGACTTTCTACCAGTCTTTCTGAAACAAAAAGCCGAGAAGGTTTCCTCAGTTGAAAAGAAGTCCAGCCAGCAATTTCTCCTTCCCTCATTTACTCTTCATTTCAGCTTTTTAGAAGTATCTATCGTGTTGCTGTTTCACTACAGTTTTATACCAGACATCAAAACCAACCACTTTCACCAAGCTTTGAACAAAGGTGAGAAACCTCAAGGCAGTCCAGCTGCATCTTTCAGTTAAAGTTCTCTGGGTAGATGCCGTTTGGGAGTTTTTCTCATATCCTGTTGGATATTACGGAGACACCACTCTTATTTAACCACAGCCACCCCTAAGCGTTGAACACGGAGAATCACAGAATGGCCAGGGTTGGAAGGGACCTTAAAAATCATCTAAAGATCTCAACCTCCCTGCACAGGCAGGGACACCTTCACTAGAGCAGGTTACTCAGGGCCCCACAACCTGCCCTTCAGCACTGCCAGCGAAGGGGCAGACACTACTTCCTTGGGCAACCTGCTCCAGCATCTCATCACCCTCACAGCAAAGACGTGGTTCCTCATGTCCCACCTCAGTCTCCCCTCCTCAAGTCCGGAACCCTTTCCCCTCGTCCCTTCGCTACCACCCCTGTCAAAAGCCCTCCCCCAGCTTTCTTGCAGGCCTCTCTCAGAGATTGGAAAGCTGGTGCCCCGAGTACAGGTGCACCATCACCTCACTACTCCTGCTGGTTACCCTGTTCCTGATCCAGGCCAGGATGCCCTTGGCCTTCTTGGCCAACTGCGGACCCTGCTGGATCCTGTTCAGCTGGCTGTCAACCAACATCAAATCGCAGAATCATTAGAGATTGGAAGAGACCTCCAGAGATCATCTAGTCCAATCCCCCTGCCACAGCAGGATCCCCAAGTCCTTTTCCCTCAGGCAGCTCTCCAGCCACTCTTCCCCCAGCCTGTAGCTGCTGGCGGTTGTTGTGACTGAAGTGCATGACCTGGCTCTTGGCTTTCTTAAACCTCACCCCACTGGCCTCAACAAATTGCTCCAGTCTGTCCAAATTCCTCTGCAGCACCTCCCTACCCTCCAGCAGATCGACGCTCCCGCTTCACTTCATGTCATCTACAAATTTACGGTGGGTGCAGTCGATCCCCTCAGCCAGGTCATTGATAAAGATGTTAAATCTTTACGTATGTATTCAAGGACATCCAGTAATCACTGGATGGTGATAAATTGGTGCTGGATGGTATAAACTGACAGATCAGTGAAATAATCTGAGCGAAATCAACTGGTTATCACAGAATCACAGAATCATAGAAGGGGTAGGTTGGAAGGGACCGTAAAGATCACCACAAAGTCCAAAATAACCTGCGGAAGCTTTGCGTTCACCCCTGGAAATGACACTGCCCACCAATATTCCCAGTGACCCATCTACCTGTGGTTACCCTGTCACACAAACATGTCTCTGCTAACATCAGAAGTGCATGAAATGAAACGTTTCTACTGACCTTGTATGTCTGGAAGGTATTTCTGGTACTGGTCTATCTCGCTACTGAAAATGGCAAAGGCCAGTCTCTTGAGGAGCATGGCACGCTGCTCCAGCTCCGCGTCTCGATTAGCAAAGAGATTGAGTGAACTGCTCTGAGCCACAGCCACTCGTGCTGCAAGAGAAAATCATAGAATCACAGAATGCTCTAGGCTGGAAGGCACCTCCAGAGGTCATCTAGTCCAACCTCCCTACACAGGGACAATGCTACCTAGGTCACATTGCTCAGAGCCTCACCAAGCCTGACCTTAAATGACTCCAGGGATGGGGCCCCCATCACATCCCCAGGCAGCCCATCCCAGCCATCAACCACCCTCACACTGAAGAACTTGTTCCTAATACCCAGCCTCAATCTCTCCTTTCCCAGCTTGAACGCACTGCTCCTTGTCATGTCCATACAAACCCACTTGAAAAGACCTTCCCCTGCCTTCATGGCGGCCCCCCCTCAGGCACTGGAAGGTCGAAAGAATGTTCCCCCTGGAGCCTTCTTTTCTGCAGGCTGAACAGCCCCAACTCTCTCAGCCTGTTCTCATACAAGAGAAGCTCCATTCCCCTGCTCCATTCAGAGGTGAACTTCAACATTCTCCTTCTGTTTGACTTTAAGACACAAATAACTCTCACTTCCACGGCTCTGACGTGGTTTGGAAGCAGATGTTGTGGAGCTACACGTTCTGCAATGCTTGTTTCTAGCTGCAGTGGTTTAAAATACAAACTGCAAGAAAAATTCTAAGTACACACAACATTGCCTGGGTTTGGGGGCTTTTGTGAGGGAGTCAGCGACACGTTTTCAAGGTCTTAATTTGCAGTTGCAGATAGAAGTTTGGAACGTGCAGAATTCATTTTTCCTTTAAAATTTAGCATCAGGTGTCAAAAAAACCCAACCCCAAACCAAACAAAACCCCAACAAAACTCATGCCCAGCCACTCTGCTCAATCAACTTTGTCAGACGAGCGAAATGCACTGTGTGCAAGGATGGTCTCAAATTCTCCCACTTGGTATTATCTCCTTCAGGGATCTCCAGAAACATGAAGAAAACATTAAGAAGATGGAATAAACCAAACAGACTGGAATAAACATGGAATGTTTTCTTCAGGACGTTGGTTTTTCCTTTTATCTTCATCTTTCCCACGGAAGAACATCACTGCTACGTCAATAAATACTTACTCATTAAGTCTCTGAATGTAGTTTTGTCGTGGGTCATCAGATTATCCATAATCGCTCTCCAACTGAAAAAGGAAGGTGGGACACAAATCAGAAAGGCAAGGAAGAAGTGGGAGACGTTTAAAACCCACCTGGATGCCTTCCTGTGTGGCTTGGTTTAGGTGATCCTGCTGTGGCAGGGGGTTTGGACTACATGTTCTTCCAAGGTCCCTTCCAGTCCCTAATGTTTCTATGATTCTGTGACCTTTTTTCTGCTCTTTAATTCAGGCTAAGGCTTGAAGACCAAGCTCTATGCTACACAGGTACCATTTACTTCCTGCAGACTGATCTAAAACCATTTATCTAACACCTTTCTCAAAGAAAGTAACAGCTGTCATCAAGAGGGACCTGGACAGGCTACAGAGGTACATCTGTGGGTGCTCTGAATCTCATGAGTCATAGAATCATAGAATCACTCAAGTTGGAGAAGACTCCCGGGATCATCAAGTCCAACCATCAACCCTACTCTGCAAGTTCACCCCTAAAACAGATCCCTCAACACCACATCTCAGCCACTTTTAAACACATCCAGGGACAGGGACTCAACCCCCACCCTGGGCAGCCCATCCCAGTCCCTGACCACTCTCTCCAGGAAGAATTTCTTCCTGATGGCCAGTCTGACCCTCCACTGTTGGAGCTTGAAGCTCTTCCCTCTGCTTCTGTTGCTAATGACCTCTGAGAAGAGCCCAGCACCAGCATCTCTGCAAGGTCCTTTCAGATAGTTGTAGAGAGCGATGAGGTCTCCCCTTAGCCTCCCCTTCCTCAAACTAAACAGCCCCAACTCTCTCCATCTGTCCTCATCAGACTGGTTCTCCCGGCCCTTCCCCAGCTTTGTTGCCCTTCTCTGCACTCGCTCCAGCACCTCGATGTCTCCCTTGGACTGAGGTGCCCAAAGCAGGACCCAGTACTCCAGGTGCAGCTTCCCCAGTGCTGAGCACAGGGGGAACAATCACCTCCCTACTCCTACTGGACACACAGCTGCTAAACCCAGCCAGGATGCCATTTGCCTTCTTGGCTACTTGGGCACTCTGCTGGCTCAGATTCAGCTGCCTGTCAGTTAGAACCCCCAGGTCTGTCTCAGCCAGACTGCTCCCCAGCCACCCTGCCCCCAGCCTGTAGCGCTGCAGGGGATCGCTGTGACCAAAATGCAGGACCCCATACCCGGCTCTACTGAAATGCAGACAGTCATCCTCAGCCCATCGATACAGCAGAGTATCGATACAACAGAGCCAACTATAAGGTCCCACACATTGGTCAAGGCAATCCCAACACAAATACAGGCTGGGCAATGAGTGAATTGAGAGCAGCCCTGTGAAGAAGGACTTGGGGTGTTAGTGGATGAAAACTCAACATGACCTGGCCATAGAATCATAGAAAGGTTAGAGTTGGAAGGGACCTTAAAGATCATAGAGTTCCAATCCCCCTGCCACAGGAGCACCTCCTCTAAGAGGACAGGCGGAAGGAGTTGGGGCTGTTGTTCAGCCTGAAGAAGAGAATCCCCTGGAAGGACCTTATAGAAGCCTTCCAGTATGTAAAGGGGGCCTACAGGAAGGACAGGGAGGGACAATTTATCAGGGAGTGTAGTTAAAGTGCGATGGTTTTAAACGGAAAGAGGACAGATTTATAATTAGGTATTAGGAAGAAATTCTTTACTGTGTGGGTGGTGAGGTGCTGGAAGAGGCTGCCCAGAGAAGCTGTGGATGCTGCTTTCTCTGAGGTGTTCATGATCAGGTTGGAGGAGGCTTTGAGCAATCTGCTCTAGTGAATGCGTCCTTGCCCATGGCAGTGGGACTGCAACTAGATGATCTTTAAGGTCCCTTCCGACCCGTTCTATGAGTGTATGAAATGTGAAGTGCATTTTCGTCAGATAAAGTAAGAAACAAAAAGAAATCTTGAGAGTGGACTTGCGCATGGAAACATACGGCAAGCTCCGCTTTTCACTTAGAATGTCATGGAATGGCCGGGGTTGGAATGGATCTTAAAGATCACCCAGTTCCAACCCCCTGCACAGGCAGTGACACCTTCACTAGAGCAGGTCACTCAGGGCCCCAGACAACCTGCCCTTCAACACTGCCAACGATGGGGCAGACACAACTGCCTGGGGCAACCTGTTCCGGCATCTCAGCACCCTCACAGGAAACAGTTTGTTCCACATGTCCAACATCAATCTCCCCTCTTCAAGTCTCAAACCTTTTCATCTTGTCCTCTCACTACCACCCGTGTCAAAAGCCCTCCCCCAGCTTTTCTGTAGCCCCCTTCCTTCAGAGACTGGGAAGCTGCTTAAAGGTCACCTGGGAGCCTCCTCTTCTCCAGGCTGAACAACCCCACCTTGCTCAGCCTGTCCTCGTAGGGGAGGTGCTCCAGCCCTCTACTCACTGGAGTTCAGAGTGTAATCTAATCACCTGGTAATCTAAAGCACAGAACATCCCTCTATTTCTCTCAACAAAGATCTGTTGGGGAATTTTGATCTCTGCTACAGATACTTGTGTATAATTGTGCATATGAGGTTTCTAGTGGTCACTGATAAAAGCAGAAAAGAGAGTCTTACTGGTTAACACACGAAGCATCCATCTGGAAGAAACTGGAATCCATAAAGAGGTCAAAGGCTTCCTTTTTCCACGCTCTCCTCGTATACTGGTACCCACTGAGACTGCTTAACAGCTGGACACAAGCTCGATAGCTGGATGCATTGTGAGCACTAAAAAGAAGGCCACATGAAACAGTTCTGAATCGTTGCCTTACGTGAAGTTTGACAGACATCTAATCCTTATCCTGCTTCAACTTCAGCGTCCCCCAACACATTTCAGCTGGCTGGAGATATCTACATCAATTCAAAAACCTGTCAGGTTACCTGTGGTTACGGAGGTAGGGAACAACGTAGTGCATAATGTTCACAAGCAAAGGAATAACCCTCTCTTTTTCATCGCTGTAGAAAACCATATCCAAGAGATGAGCCAGAACCTGTATAAAAGGAGAGGAAAATATATTACTGTGCACTTCAAAATTGCTTTACATCTACTATTCACCATGGTTTTGTACCATGCTCTTTACTGAACGTTCTAGTTCATGACAGAAGTGATCCAATTTCAGGTACTATACGAATCCAGAGCATAATGAACCCATCATTTTTAAAGCAAACCACAGAAGCACCAGCTCCTGGGGAGCTGTGGAGTCTCCTTCTCTGGAGACGTTTAAAACCTGCCTGGCCATGTTCCTGTGTGACTCTATCTAGGTGATCCTGCTCTGGCAGGGGGATTGGACTAGATGATCTTTCAAGGTCCCTTCCAATCCCTAATGTTCTGT
>JAOXOE010000256.1:51088723-51100932 GCA_028565055.1 Phoeniculus purpureus
AATGGGGTCACCCCTCAGTCTCCTTTTCTCCAAGCTCAAGAGCCCCAGCTCCCTCAGCCTTTCCTCATCAGGGAGGTACCTCCCTCCTTTCATCATCTCTGTGGCCCTGCAATGGACTCTCCAGTAGTTCTGTGTCCTTCTGGAACTGATTGGCCCAGAACTGGACACATTATTCCTGATGGGGTCTCACGAGGGCAGAGCAGAGGGAATGAGAAGAACAACAGAAGATACCACACACCACATTCAAGACAACGTTGACTTGAATCAACTCACTCAGGTTTAAAAGCTGACTGGATACCCAGCCATAAAAGCCTTTTAATGGGGTGGGCGAGGAAGTGAGGACAGAGCTATTAAAAATCAATTTCTATTCAAGGAAACAGGATCAGGTTTAGTTTGACAAAGGTATTAATGAACAATTTAAACAATTTTATCCCTGATCTTCTGACCTTTGTTGACCCAAGGTTAATAGTGGTGATGGATGCAGCTGCAGCGGTAGTCTTCTCTGAAGAATCAGCAAGGTGAAGGATGCTCCACAGCAAAGTCACAGAAGACATGATCATGTGCAAGATAGACAGGATCCCATTGCGTGCTTCAATCAGGTGCTTCTGATCTACATTAACCAAAAGCTAGTGGATTTGAAGGGTAGAGAGAAGGAAGAGAATTAAGCATCTAGATAAAAACAGTATAAATTGAGACTTGAGAAACATGGAAGCTTTTAGTCTTAACCCTTCCAAAACAGTTTTTCAATAAATCTTGTGTTATGTGTAGGCTTTGAGTCTGTGAAAAACTAACTGTTAAAGAAACTTCTAGAATCACAGAATCATTCAGGTTGGAAGAGACTCTTAGGATCATTGAGTCCAATCATCAACCCTACTCTACAAGTTCACCTCTAAACCAGATCTGCCAACACTACATCTAAGCGTCTTTCAAACTCATCTAGGGATGGGGACTCACTGATGAAGTTTTGCAATATCAAATGTACTCTGAGCACAAGGCCTCACGATTACAGCAATCAATCATTTGCCTACACCCCCACTAAACAATTTTTTCGTGTTTTAATTACAGAATCATGGAATCACAGAACATCAGGGATTGAAAGAGACCTCAAAAGATCATCCAGTCCAATCTCTCTGCCACAGCAGGATCACCTAGATCAATTCACACAGCAACATGGCCAGGCAGGTTTTAAACATCTCCAGAGAAGGAGACTCCACAACTCCCCTGGGCAGCCCCTTCCAGGGCTCTGTCGCCTTCACTGGGAAGAAACTTCTTCCCAGATTGATGTGGAACCTTCTCTGTTCCATCTCACACCCATTGCCCCTTGTCCTATCATTGGATGACATTGAGAACACCCTGGCTCCATCCCCCTGACACCCACCCTTCACATATTTATTGTAACTACGTAAAAACTATTTCTTGCACAGACAAGAAGCACTTTTCACAGTGACTTTGAAACGAAAGGAAGGCAAAAGGGCATAAGGCAAAAAAGGACAAACTGCAACCCAATATTTACTTGTGGAACTTGGGCCAAATTCTTACCAGACACTAGGTTCAGCTCATGAGATCTGAAGCTATTGCCTAACTAAAAAAGACATGTTGTGGATACACAGAAGGAGAAGAAAGAGAATGTTTCAACCTATTATAGGATGAACACAGTCCAGTCAATAAGTAACAGGACAGGTACCAGTCTGGAAAGGTCCACAGCTCTTAAAAACAGCCTCTCAGAGGTCTGCACAGAATCACAGAACACCAGAGATTGGAAGGGACCTCGAAAGATCATCCAGTCCAACCCCCCTGTCACAGCAGGATCACCAAGTCACACAGGCAGGAACATGGCCAGGTGGGTTTGAAATGTCTCCAGAGAAGGAGACTCCACAACTCCCTGGGCAGCCCCTTCCAGTGCTCTGTCACCCTCGCTGGGAAGAAGGTCCTTCTCAGATTGATGTGGAACCTCCTATGCTCCAGCTCACATCCATTGGCCCTTGTCCTGTCACTGGATGACACTGAGAAGAGCCTGGCTCCATCCTCCTGACAACTTAAGGAATTCCTACTGTAGGCATTTCAGGGTAACAAAACCCCCATGAAAACCCCAAAATGACTATAAACCAAGCAAACAACAAAAAAGACTATTTCCCTAGAAGTATAAGTACCAGACAATCTGTTTTCTGTTAGAGATGTGTAGATTATTGATAAAACACACATGATTAGCTAAGACAATACACTTGGTAGTTTTGCCACTCAGATTTCTACACCTGTCATATAGTCACAGGCCTTAATTTGATATTTACTGCATAGGAACCCATTGGACACCCACCCAGGTAAGTTTACCTGATGATACTGTGTAGATGGATCCAGGAGGCAGTAGTGAATTATTGTTGTGATCCCTTCTAATAAAGTGAGAACCATATCAGGAGGAGTGACTGATGCCATCCAGAGAGGCCTAAAATAAGGATGAGGGTTTTTTTTTTAAATGGGTTAGTCTGGTTGTAAAGTAATTCAAACACAATCATAGAATCATCCTGGCTGGAAAGGATCTCCAGGAGCAGAGTCCAGCCCTCAGCCCAACAGCTCCCTAACCCCTAGACCATGGCCTCAAGTGCTCCAGCTACTCGGTTTTTAAACATCTCCAGGGATGGGGAGTCTACCACCTCCCTGGGCAGCCTGGTCCAGTGCCCAACCACTCTCTCAGCAAAGAAATTATTCTTAAGTGCAACCTAAACCTCCCCTGATGCAACTTGAGGCCATTTCCCCTAGTCCTATCACTAGTAATTTGGGAGAAGAGATCAGCATCAGCCTCACTACAACCTCTTTTGAGGTAGCTTTAGAGAGCCAGAAGGTCTCTCAGCCTCCTCTTCTCTGGACTGAACAACTTGAGTTCCCTCAGCTGCTCTTCACAAGGCCTGTTTGCCAGCCCTCTCCCCAGCTTTGGTGACCTGCTCTGGCCCTGCTCCAGCCCCTCAATGTCCTTCTCATACTGAGGTGCCCAAAACTGGATCCAGTACTGAAGGTGCTATCTCACGAGTGCAGAGCACAGGGGCACCACCACCTCTCCTGCTGGTTACCCCTTTCCTGATCCAGTCCAGGATGCCATTGGCTTTCTCAGCTACCTGGGCACCCTGCTGGCTCCTATTCAGCCAGCTGTCAACCAACACCCCCAAGTTCTCTCCTCCAGGCAGCTCTCCAGCCACTCTTCTCCCAGCCTGTAGCTGGGGCTGTTAATGACTGCAGTGCATGACCCCAGCACTTGGCTTTGTTAAACCTCATCCCCTTGGCCTCAGCCCATCACCCCAGCGTGTCCAAATCCCTCGGCAGCACCTCCCTACCCTCCAGCAGATCGACACTCCCACTTAGTTCTGTGTCACGAGCACAAAGTCTGCTTACAAAGGTTATACCCCTCTCTGTGCACATACCTATTATCAGATAGTCCTGTTTCATACTTATACTGCTGAATTAAGTTATCCAAGTTCCTGCAGAGCTGAAGAGTCACGGACACAACCACCCTTTGAAGAACTTTTCCCATGTAAGGCAACGTAGAAGTGATAAGGCCAATCCACTGGGGGTGCATTTTACAGGCACAGTGCTGGTGCAAAGCTCGTATCACTGCGCAGAGAAACATGCCTTGGCAGGTGATGGGCTGGGAATGCAGGTACTGAAGGGAAGTCATCGGCTGCTGGGGACCAATGTGCTCCAAGTCCGTGATGACAAAGTCAAAGCCCGTTTCGTTTTCCTCAGGCACAGTCATCACGCTGTGTTCCAGCACGATCAGCTGCTGCAGCACTTTTAAAAGCTGTGACTGCAGAGTGCTACCGTTGTCGAACTCATCTTCAGAGAAGTTTATAAGGCTGTCTTCGGAGAAACCCTCTTCTACAGCCACTATGTTTTTCCCAGCCATCTTCTCACTGTGCCACTTCTGAGCGCTGAAGATAGACGAGAGCAGGCAATGCAGGATCACTTTCTGAACCTTGCACTTGGACAACATGTCCGAAATAAAACTAGGAAAGCCCTTTGCAGAGCTTTCTATCACTTTTGCCAGCTCTGCAAAGAGCAGAGTCAGAATCTCTATGCTCATCATCTGCATGTTACGGTTTCCTATTAGATCCTGCGACGTTACTTTCACGTGGGTCGGGTAGTGGCTCCGCATGTAGTACAAACACAAGGAGATCAGAATTTCTATGTACATAGAGCTCCGGAAGTTGTGGTTCGAATCCACTGGGATGTGGCTGTAGAAATCCTTGCCCATGACAGATATCCGATGCCTGGCCAGAAGGTTCTGGAGCAAGGAAAGCTGAGGAGTGTACGCGTTGTTGACGCTGGTAGTGGAGATGGCACTTACGAAAGCCGAAGGGTTTGTTTTCAGAATGGCTTTAATCGCAGAGAAAGCGTACAACGTCCTTGAAGAGTCGTAGAGCTGCAGATACAGCAGCACGTGCTGATAGAGCGGGTGGATATTGAAGCTGGGAGACTTTCGCATCCCTGGGGACCCCACATCGCTTTCTATTTCTGAGATTTCCCCTTCCCCACAGCTGTACCAGTTCTCTAAATCCAGACCGTCACTAAAGAAGACGTTTGTTTGCTTAAGCTTTTCTGCCTGCGCTTTCTTCTTGTCTTCGTCTTTCTTTTTGGCTATTTTCACCTTCGGTTTTGCCCCTGGCTGCTTCCCAGCCTCTTTAACGATCGTTTCTTTCTCTGACATTTTTTCTGGGAGCTTTCCTTTAAAGCTGAACTGAATGCTGCTGTGGCTTCGCTTTCTGGACTTTGATTCAGCAGAAGCAAGGGTGAGATCAGAGAAGGACTGCTGGCTCTCTGCAATGCAGGGTGAAGAGTTATTCCTTGAAATTTCATCTCGTAAGCTCTCAAGGCCGGTCTCAGTTGAGGTCGACAGCAACTGGGAGCTGTCGTTACTGAGCAAACTACTCTGGCTACTTTGGATAGTTTGATCTTCATTTTTTGGCACCTCTGCCGAGTTATCCAAAGGACTGAATTTAGATGAAATATCCTCAGAGTGTAGACTGTGTTTAACTGGTTCAGGTTCCTCTCCAAGACCGCTTACAACTCTGTGTATAAGATCTGTAACCACCTGCTGCACAATTTCGTCAGGCGAATCTTCCCTGAGAGTCTGAGAGCTATCCTGAGCGCTCAGGCTTTCTGTTTCCACTTCGTAACTGATGTTGTCTCCAGTAGATGACTGAGAACAGCCAGAGTCAGAACTCTGCAGTATTTCAGCTTGATGGTCAGGAAGGTCAAAATCAGACACAACCATAGGGATGGTCTCACTGCTGGTACTTAACAAGGAAAGCCTGTCACTCAGAGGGTTAACAGTCAGGCTGAAGTTCTCCATTTCATCCATAGCAAGCTGCTTTTCAGTCCCTTCTTTAGGAATAATAAGTTGTCCTTGGCTTACAGGCACATGAGAAAACGCTTAAAGAAAACCACACCACAAAAAAAACCTGTATAAACATATTTGCTCTTCAGAAAAAGAACCCAGACTTTAAGCCCAGACTTTAAGCCCCTGTCAAGACTTCAAATTACACAAAGGCTTGACAAGCAGTGTCTTTCTATTCCAATACAATAACAAAAGCATTTCATTTCTTGATTGAGCGTCAAGTTCTAGAGACGTTCAGTAAGAGATAAGAAAATGCTTTGCAGTAAAATACTTGCATATCATCTTAATTTGAACACAGTTCAATGACGTTTGGTACTCCCAAGCTTGAATTAGAAAACACACGCACAAATGCAGATATAAGCAGTAGCTATTATACAGAAGACAGGATCACAGAACACCAGGATTGGAAGGGACCTTGAAAGATCATCCAGTCCAATCCCCTTGCCACAGAAGGATCCCCTAGATCCAGTCATCATCCCAGAACACGGCCAGGTGAATTTTAAATGTCTCCACCCCCCGCTCCGCCCCAAGGCAGCCCCTTCCAGGGCTCCATCACCCTCACTGGGAAGAAGGTCCTTCTCACATTCATGTGGAACCTCCTCTGTTCCAGTTCACACCCATTGCCCCTTGTCCTATCATTGGATGACATTGAGAACAGCCTGGCTCCATCCTCCTGACACCCACCTTTCACATACTCATCAACATTCATGCGGTCACCCCTCAGTCTCCTTTTTTGCAAGCTCAAGAGACCCAGCTCCCTCAGCCTTTTCTCAGCAGGGAGATGCTCCACTCCATCATCTCTGTGGCTCTGCACTGGATTCTCTGCAGCAGCTTTGTGTCCTTCTGGAACTGAGGGGCCCAGAATTGGACACAAGATTCCTGATGTGGTCTTACCAGGGCAGAGTACAGGGGGAGGAGAACCTCTCCCCATCTGCTAACTATCCCCCTTCTGATCCACCCCAGGATGCTGTTACCCTTCTTGGCCACTATTCCACCACTTTGTTTTAGAAGTGACCCTCAAAAAGTTCTACTACATTTTTAATGTGGCATGCAAATAACAAATGAAGAAAGTAAACAAACTTCCTGTAGTCTCCCTGCGTACCTACCATCAGCACAGCTAAACTTCTGCATAAAGTGTTTTTCGTTGTCTTCTTCAGGGTGATAGGGAGATTTAGTCCAGTAACATTCAGCCTGTACTCGCTGCACAGAAACTCGCTGAGTTTTTGGATGGAGAAGCAGCAGAAGCAAAGGCTCAAGGACTCTCGCAATATCATGTCTTTGAAGCACTTGATTTAACCAGGCTTGTCCCACTGACCATGTAGAACCATCCAAACTGTTAAGGCTGTCCAGCATGATAAACAGAGACCTGGAACAGAAAGATAAAGAAACCTAGTAAAAAGTCTACATTACTCATAAGAGAATCTGATATATGATGAACTCGAACATTTCACTGCGTACTCCAGTGCTCTCTCCATATAGAATAATAGAATCATTCACTTGGAAAAGACCCTTGGGATCATCAGGTCCAACCATCAACCCTACTCTACAAGGTCACCTCTAAACCCAATCCCCCAACACCACATCTAAGCAACTTTTCAACACATCCAGGGATGGGGACTCAACCACCACCCTGGGCAGCCCAGTCCAGTCCCCGACCACTCTCTTCACAAAGAATTTCTTCCTGATGTCCAGTCTGACCCTGCCCTGTTGGAGCTTGCAGCCATTCCCTCTGCTTCTGTCACTAATAACCTGTGAGAAGAGACCAGCACCAACATCTCTGTTGTGTCCTTTCAGATAGTTGTAGAGAGTGATGAGGTCTCCCCTCAGCCTCCTCTTCCTCAGACTAAACAGCCCCAACTCTCTCCATCTCTCCTCATCAGATTTATTCTCCAGACCCTTCCCCAGCTTCATTGCCCTCCTCTGCTCTTGCTCCAGACCCTCACTATCTATCTCCCTTGTACTGAGGTGCCCAAAACTGGACCCAGTCCTCGAGGCGCGGCCTCACCAGTGCTGCGTACAGGGGGAGAATCACCTCCCTACTCCTACTGGGGACACAGTTTCTAATCCAGGCCAGTCCCATTCAGGGAATGGCTCTGAATTTCAAAAACCTAGCGATGCTCTGAAATTTGAGAGGCTCTTGCATTGACCCCATGCAACGGTGTGTTGTGCTCGCTAGAAAATGCTTATGGACGAGGAAATGCTGTGCAGAAATGACTTCACTGAAGAAGAGAGTGCAGCACTCGTAGGCAGGAAGCAGCAAGCCCTCTGGAGATCTTTAATACCTCTTGGCCTTCCTTAGTGAAATCCAGTCATGGCAATAGCAGATAAACGCTCCCCACGGAGCAGGGGATAATGCTGAGGAGATGGGTCTTTAAACCCAGCACGGCACTGGAGACAGCTTCTGGGCATCTGTGGTGTTATTGGTAAATAGTTGAAGGAGGGTTGAATGCATGTTAATGCTCCTTCACTTTTCTCGTGTGATGCTTTCTTCTAAGAAAAGCAACGTTTCTGCCTTTTTGATCCCCAAAATGTCTTGCAGTGTGAAACAAGACAGCTGGCTGTTAACTAGAGGAAGGTTGTTAGCAGGGGTTTCATCCACCCACCAGCACCAGCTAAGACATATTAAGAAAAAGAAATAGATGAATCATATCTGTGTGTGAGTAGTACTTAGAATGTTCTTCCTTTGACTCGATGCAGAAACAAATCCCAAATTCAAGACTTCCCCCAAGATGACTTTGCTTTTCCCAATAAATCAGGTACTTTAGCTGAGGCATCGTAGTCAGTCCCAACAGCTCTGCTAGTTCACAGGCAGCCAGAAGCATGAACTTAGCCACGACTCCTATATATTAAAAGTACTTTGTAATGAAATTTGATTTTATGCATAAGGCTTTGATTTAATTGTTAATCTTAGAGGGGAGGAAAAAACCCCCATGTCTTTCCCCTTTCTTTTGTGCCGTGATCATATTCTCAAGCTGTTTCTCATTGTGTCTATTCATGACAGACTAGATTGTCCCTGGAGTGAGCCCGCAGAAGCCACCTGCATCACAAAATGAATGAATGGAGCTCAAGCAGCCTAATCTTTCTAATAATTTTTTCTGTATCAGGGACAAGAGGATCTGTACAGATATCGATCCGGCAGAACGGTACATTATTAACTTGCAGCAATGGCCTTTGTGGCTGACAAAGATAGTTGTAATAAGCAAATACTTATCAGCAATCAGTAAGATGAAGAAAAGAGACATCAGGACCAACAACCATACCCCAGGCAGGAAATGGGATTTCAGCCCCTATTCCCACAAGATCCATTATGGGGATGCAGCACATATTATGTACTGTGATCACTATAGCTGGAGCACAGGTAGTTACTTACTATTCCAGAATGTCTCCATGCAGTGATAAATGTAGATGGATAGGACATTATTATCTACAACTGCTTTACCTTGGTAACTGCTCCTACGCCGCTTATAGGATCTCTTTTTCTAGCTGATGTGGCCTTGTCTAATTCCTGGCTTTGTTCCTGATTTATACCCTCTAATTTTTCTCTGAGAACACAAAAGAGTTGTTACCCCTCAAATCCGAGAACGGATTGCCTTCAGTTTCGTGTTTCCTCGGGGTGTTCTCTGTTCTTTGCTCATTGCAAACGGAGGGAAGCAAACACAACAAAAAATCTATTTAGACCAGCCTAAGAAAAATGGTCCACATGACCCCTCTAAAGATGGCAATGTTTCAGCCTGGAATGGATTGCAGACTATAAAAATTATGAACAGGTGAACTACGCCTGGAGAACCGTGTGCTGTAGTAAATGCTGACCTCCCTGCTCTGTGGAGATACGAATTTCAGCTGTATCCCTGTTTGGTGAGGAATGATGTGCTCATCACCGTATCCCTGTAATAGGGTGCACACAGGTTACACCGAGCCCACAGCAGCGGAGCCCTCTCGGAGCTCTCGGATGCTGTCATGGCACAGGCCAGCCTTACACACAGGTGAGCTGGCCAGCCGCTGCGGGAATGGAAGTCAAACTTTATGTGAACTAGTAATAAATGGGAAATAAACCCCAGATGGTAGTTAATAATCACTTTATTCAATTTGGATAATTCCTGTAGCTGGAGATCTACAGCTGGTGTGAATTTAGAACTCCATGGTCTTTGAAGAGTGTTTGCACTCGCTGTGGAGCTAAGCAAGGAACTTTAACTCTTACCTTGGCTAGCAGGTCTCAATCAGCAGCCTGGGTCTGGTGCTGGTAGCTGTCATGTAGCCTCATCTTAAAAAACATGTTTGTTTTGGTCTGGGTGAAGGAAGCTTCTCTAGGAGGAAAACCTGCCAAATGACTAGTCAGCTTGGCTAGTCAGGATGTTCAAGCTGCAACAGGGTAGGTTGAGCCTAGACATCAGGAAAAAATTCTTCACAGAGAAGAGTGGTCAGACACTGGAATGGGCTGCCCAGGGTGGTGGTTGAGTCCTCATCCCTGGATGTGTTTACAAGTTGCTTAGATGTAGTGTTGGGGGATCTGGTTTAGGGGTGAACTTGTAGAGTAGGGTTGATCCTGCTGTGGCAGGGGGATTGGACTAGATGATCTTTTGAGGTCCCTTCCAACCCCTAATGTTCTGTGATTCCACAAAGCCCTGAAGAACTGAGCTGAGCAACCTCCTGGAGGAACGAGTAAGGAGCCTTTCTGTTAGGAATTCATGTCAATGATGCTGAGTTTGGTGGTGTCAAAGTGTCCTGCTCACCAGTAGTAAAGCTCTTGTAGAACGGATGTTGACAGTCAGAGTATTTGAAGAAAACGAAGGTTGGGCAAGAGCCTGTTAAATTAACAAATACTTATAATTTGCCTTCCCCACTGCCACTAATTTTCTTTCCTCTGGCTTTAAACATGCAGGTAATAATAATTTTCTGCATCTGAGGACAGAATAATTAGTAGCCTGAAGGCAACTTTCAGGGCTCAGAATAATGAGACCTGGCTCCCAGGCCAGAGGAGCCAACTGCCAGCATGGAAGTGATTTGTTTCTGCAAAGCAAAGCTGTTTCCTCAGCCTTGCTGTGTCCGCAGTGAGAATAGTCCCCTGACTGTACCCACGTCCTGCACACGCTACTGCCCTTCTCTAACTTGTGTCCTGGCTCCAAGTGATGCTTGGAGGTACCGTTCACCCTGGTGTGGCTGTTTAGCAATAAGATTACGCGTGTCCCATTAATCTTGTTATTTTGCTGTATTAATACACCGAGTAAGATAATCTTTCAAGCTAACTGAAAAAGATTGAGTAAATTCTAGGCAAGGAGCAAGTGTGGGTGTACCATAACTCTGACATTTTCTCCAGGCTCTGGCATTTTGTCCATTTCTATATATCACCATGACTACAGTGCTAATGTCTAAGAGAACTCCAATGTAAATCTGACAGCACCTCCTTAGCGGTACTTAAAATCTTGTAATTAAGTAAGAAAAGGCTGCTGATTGAGGAGGTTAGAGCTGCCTCGCAGAAGATTACAGCACATTGCATGATTAACAATCAGAACATTCTTTTTGCAAACCTCAACCTAATTTAGCAGACTAAGGTTTCAGCTGAGACTCTGCTCTCAGTGCTGCAAGGACGAAGGAGAACAGTTAATTTCCCACCGTTTTTGCCATTTCCAGTGTTTACTCCAGTGTCAGTCTTCGTTCTAATTTGGCTCTCCCAGTTAACTGATTTAACAGAAGTACCCAGAAGGCAAAAAGGTCAGCGCTGTTGCTCGTAGCACTGTAATTCACATCAGTCTCTTGACAGTTTATAATTAGGACGGAGAAATAGTGTAAAAACAACTCATTTGGGTGACAAAAACCCCACACCCGCCCGTTAATGCGTGGATATTAATCTCTTCTCTTTGCGTCCCTAAAATGATGGGTTAGTTTCGGAGATAAACTCGTGTTTACTTACTGGCAAAAGTGTTTGGGCGAAACTACAGTTAAACTGGTTGTGAGGGAGGAAATACATTCATATACGGCCTGCTGGGATGGTATCTAGGGCTTTGAATAGGCTCTGGTGTTACTGGAGATGAATGGCTAAGGCAGGTCAGAGTGCTGCAAAGGGGTCCTGGGAGACAGTTAACTGGTCCAGGGGGTGATGGAATTTCCCTGTGAAATCTGCTGGGGTTGAGACCTCTCTCAGTGAGGGGACAATGATGCTGGTAAAGCACTTCAATTGCTCTTCTTCCCCCATAGCTGCACAGACATTTACAGATGGTTTGTAGTCCAAGCCGGCTCTTTCTGAGGAAAGTCTGATGTGACACTGTGGCAGCGATGAGGAAGGTCCTTGACCACGACATTGTTTTGTGCCAGATGCTTTTATCTTCCTTTCTGACACTTTTTATTCTCTTATTGTTTGTGTTTTTCCAGCTGTGTTCTCGAGGCTTTGGTGTCTTTTTCTGCTTCTATATAGGAAAATAAATACACAAGTTACCTTCCTAGTTTCTTGGCAGCCTTGAGGAGAAACTTTGCTGCTTCTTGACTCACACTGCCTTCCCGAGCCCAGATCAGCCTCCAGATTTCTCTGGGGAGCATTTAGCTGTTCCTCCATCACTTGGTACAGTGCCCGTACATTGTGAGATCCAGAAAGTATTCCTCCTAAATCCTTTCTGTACACCCGCACTGAAAATGTGGGTTTGGGGCTGTGCTTGTTACGTGTCAGTCTGTTAAGGATTGGAGAGAAACTGGAAGAGTTCACAGAATCACAGAACGTGAGGAATCGGAAGGGACCTTGAAAGATCATCTAGCCCAATCCCCCTGCCATGGGCAGGGACATCCCACCCTACATCAGGCTGGCCAGAGCCCCATCCAGCCTGGCCTTAAACACCTC
>JAOXOE010000256.1:51135120-51148258 GCA_028565055.1 Phoeniculus purpureus
CTCCTTCTCTGGAGATGTTTAAAACCCACCTGGACATGTTCCTGTGTGACTTGGTCTAGGTGATCCTGCTGTGGTGGTGGCATTGGAGTAGATGATCTTTCGATGCCCTTTCCAGTCTCTAATGTTGTGTGACTGAGCATTTTAAGACTTGCAGTCACTACGACATGAATTTGCATGAATAACTATTTTAATTCTTTTAAAGCAAAATTAAGGTACATATGAGGTAAATAAATGGACATATTAATTATGGAAATGTACTACTAATTACTACAAATTGCTTCTAGAGTGAGCATGGTCTTTTACTACTCTTAATTATGGTAATTAAGATTTCTGCATGTTAATTAGAATTGTTTCGGCACAGCAAATATCCCTCTGTCTCTCCGAGGAGGTCAAAACCACACCTAAGAATGCACATGCTTTTTATATTGGCTACGTGTAAATAAGGAAAAGAACTTCCCAGAGTATGTTCAAGATGAAAAGGGGAATGATTTCATAAAATCTAAATTAACACGAAACCAGTTTTTAATGTCCTTTTCTTTTTGAGCATTAAATATCTCAGCCAGAAACACAAACATTTTAACACTGATGATGCATTTCAGTGAAATACTGGAAACACTTGAGAAGGGATAAGGATTCTATAGTCACATGTAATGTGATTAAGTAAAAAAAAGTATTAAAGAAAATAGAACCTTGTTTTAACCTAAAATGTGAAATTTGACATATCCTAACCTGAAAAAAAGACATCTCTGGTTGCCAGCGAATAGCTCGGGGATCAGTTAACGCTGTCCTCATTCTCACTGTAATGGCACCAGCAGTTTTGTCTTTTGCAGCCCTTCCAATTTGTACATTTTAAGAATTTAAGTGTTGGAAACAGGTTGCAGAATGTCGTCGCTCTAAAGGTTTAACTCTGAGAGTTGCAGCAAAGTGTAAGCTAGTGAAACTCTGCATGTTTTTAATTACAGTGGGAACCACCATGCCCTGAGCCCCAAATAAGGGCCACGAGGATGATTAGGGGACTGGAGCAGCTGCCTTATGGGGAGAGATTATGAGAGACCTGGGACTTTTCAGCTTGGAAAGAAGGTTGCAAGGGGACTTAATCACTGTCTGTAAATCCATGAGGGCTGGGTGTCAAAGAGAAAGAGACAATCTCTTTTCACTTGCACCCTGTGATAGGACAAGGGGCAATGGGTGTCAGCTGGAGCACAGAAAGTTCCATCTCAATATGAGGAAGCACTTCTTTACTGTGAGGGTGACAGAGCACTGGAAAGGGCTGCCCAGGGAGGTTGTGGAGTTTCCTTCTCTGGAGACCTTTCAGACCCATCTAGATGTGTTTCTGTGTGACCTGTCTCAGGTTTTATGATGCTGCTTGAGCAGGGGGGTTGGACTGGATGACCCCTGGAGGTCCCTTCCAACCCCTAATGATCTGTACAGTATGGCCTTCGATTCTATTGCTTCTCACTTGAGACCTTGCAGCTTTTTCCTTCTACATTACTTCTGACTAATACTCAGCTAGGCTTTAATTTATAGCTGACCAGTGCATCTGAAAGAGCTATTTGGCTCTCAGTAAGGGAGAGGATATTCCAGTTTCAACTGAGCCCATAAAATTCTACTTTTTGCCTGCCTTGACTCTTCCATGGAAACTGTGGTTCACAGACACAACCAGTAACTGTTAGGACTGTACTTACTGCATTGAAGTTGGGGAAGAGATTGACTGCTGCGGCAGTGTCCAGAGGAAACGGAAGAAATGGTTTAATATCCAGTGATGGCTGCAAAGGTGGAGCAGGAGGACGTACAAGGGCTGGAAGAGCAGGGCTCTGGCAGGTACCACCTAGATGTAGAAAGAGACAGAAAGCAGGGTGAATTGAAGGAGCCAGTACAAAACAGCAACATTAAAATGCCAACAACGGATTAAACAAATACACATTCATGTGTCCACAAATCACTGCTTTACTGCAGGAGAGCACAGCTGACTCAGTAACTGTCAGTTATAATTCTCTGCCAGTAATTGCTTTAGGTATGGATCTGTCATTATTTAAATTTAGCTAATAAACCATTTCTCTCCCTGGATTATCTGGAACAACAGACCCACTTCTCTTGAGAAATTCAACTGGTCTCATTCAGCAATAATTTCCATGTTTCATCCCAATCTGATTGCTCAACCCTCTGAAGGCAAACTGCTCCAGAAGAAAAACAACAACTAGTGGATGTTCAGCTCAGCAGAAGTCATGTAATTTCATAGAATCACAGAATCATTCAGGTTGGAAAAGACCCCTGTGGATCATCGAGTCCAACCACCAACCCTACTGTGCAAGTTCATCCCAAACCACATCCCCCAACACTACATCTAAGTGACTCTGAAACTCATCCAGGGATGGGGACTCAACCACCACCCTGGGCAGCCCATTCCAGTGCCCAACCACTCTCTCCAGGAAGAATTTGTTCCTGATGGCCAGTCTAACCCTCCCCTGTTGAAGCCCTTCCCTGTGCTTCTGTCACTTCCTCCCTGCGAGAAGAGACCAGCACCAACATCTCCACAGGGTCCTTTCAGATAGTAGCAGAGAGCAATGAGGTCTCCCCTAAGCTTCCTCAAACTAAACAGCCCCAACTGTCTCAATCTCTCCTCCTGAGTTTTATTCTCCAGGCCCTTCCCCAGCTTCGTTGCCCTCCTCTGCCCTCACTCCAGCCCCTCAATATCTCCCTGTAAAACAAATTTGCTGATGTTGTCATTACTCACTCTCTCATGGAGCTCACAGCGTCAGAGCCAGCCCACCCCTCAGCAACACAACACACCTTGCTGCCTCAGAGCTGATCAATACAAATCTAAACTAAGCCACTTCAGTAGCCACCACAAGTCTCTTTATGGCAAGGCTCTGATGAACACCTTCTGCTCCTGCAACGGTGAGGGGGGAAAGCTGATTCAGACTGTGCATCAGAAAGCTCCTCCTGGCTAAAGTTACCAGTCATCAGCTCTGTAAGAACATACTGCATATGAAAAAATCCCTTTCTGTACCAGGACGTCCCTATCCAGTTTGCAGCAGACCCTATTACACTTATTTGCTTGCCCCTTGCCCTGCTCAGCTAACACCTGGAAGAATGTGAGCCCATTCGCGGGTTCCAGTGTTTCACATGTTTTAATTGAACTCCAAAACATCAATTCTCTGTTAATTAAAGGCTCTTTGGATCCTGAGAAACTGATAAAATACACGAGTGCTCTTCTCATCTGAGAAGCAGGCAGCAGACTGTAAAAAAACTCCTGGTGAGAGTCCAAAAAACATCAAAACCAAAACCGAAAGGGGAGTTGTACTCATTGAACAGAGACAGAGGCAGACAGACCCGCAGAGGGGGAGATCCAAAATCTGCTTGTTGTCTTCTTCTGGTACACACAGACACTTCATTAGCCGAGCTGCACACAGTCTTTAGGAGCCCAACTATACATCAGTCCAAACGCTATACAAAAATCTCTCTGTATTTGGCCAAGCAAAACTGCTACTGAAGTTTGCAATTGGATGCATTAACTTGAGGGCTAACAGCAGAGGGTTTAATGAACCAGTTGTAGCAGATCAGCCACAGCTCTCCTCCTAGGTACAAAACCAGCTGGAGCCAAACGTTCAAAGGAAATTCAGCTTCTCTGTGAAGTATTTCACTAAGAATCACCGAAAGGAAAATGTTACCCCGTAGTAAATGGTAAGTATTGGATTAGGGTTTGTTCCAACCTCACACGAGTTTTTGCCCTACAGTAACAGTCATGTTTGGAGTAAATTCTACATTTACCTCAGTGTAAGAGGATGCCAGGTCCCTCTCTGAATGCAGCAGCTGAGGATATGGGAAACAGAAGAGGATAAGAAGCTCTGCTTTCTATAGCTCAATGGCATAGAGCCATCAAGTGTTCACAGAATCACAGAACATTAGGGATTGGAAGGGACCTCGAAAGATCATCCAGTCCAATCCCCCCACCACAGAAGAATCACCTAGATCAAGTCACACAGAAACATGTCCAGGCAGGTTTGAAACGTCTCCAGAAATGGAGACTCCACAACCCCCCTGGGCACCCCCTTCCAGTGCTCTGTCACCCTCACTGGGAAGAAATTCCTTCTCAGATTGATGTGGAACCTCCTCTGTTCCAGCTCACACCCAGTGCCCCTTGTCCTATCATTAGATGACACTGAGCAGAGTCTGGCTCCATCCTCCTGACATGCACATTTTACATGTTTATCAACATTAATGGAGTCACCCCTCAGTCTCCTTTTTTGGAAGCTCAAGAGCCCCATCTCCCTCAGCCTTTCCTCATCAGGGAGATGCTGCACTCCATCATCTTTGTGGCTCTGCGCTGGACTCTCTCCAGCAGCTCTGTGTCCTTGTGGAACAGAAGAGCCCCATGAGAAAATATGTGCATTGTTCTGAACTCTTGTGTTCCTGTGTGTGAAACATAACAGAGAAAAGCTTTTATTTAATCTTTTGACATCTGGTGTTGGTTAAAGTAAAGGATGTGGAGCAAATTAGGTGGCTGATCTGTTAAAAAAATCCTATTGCAGGTGATAAAGTCCTGTCATTTTGAGGGAAATAAAGTTAAAGAAGCTTCATCTGAATAAAAGATGATTGTAGGATGTAGTGGGATTGACTGTATGGGGATATCCATGCACCTATACCGTACTGATGGGGGTGATTTTGCTCATGTAGTTGTTATGAAAAGAATGTAATGTACGGTTCACTCTTCCACAGGTCTCAATTCGTACAGAGCATGGTTGCTCACTGTCTTGTGGAGTTGTCCTCTTCTAGAAGCACATTTAGATTCATTATAAAAGGGGATAATGGAAAAATCTATGTTCTGGTAAGTTGAGTTTAATCTTTATCACAGAATCACAGGACATCTGCCCAGAGGGATTGTGGAGTCTCCTTCTCTGGAGACATTTCAAACCCACCTGGCCATGTTCCTGTGCAACTTGATCTAGGTGATTGGACTGTAGTGGGGGGACTGGACTAGATGATCTTTTGAGGTCCCTTCCAATCCCTAATGATTCTATGATTCTATTCTATGATTCTAAGTAGCACAGAAATAAGGGTTTCATATTCAGAAAATACAGAAAGCTGAACTTTTGACTTTATAATCTATATTTCCTCTTCATGCTCCAGTGCTTATCTTTAATCACCAAAAGTTCATCAAATCCTAGAACATCTTTCACGAACATTGGCTGAAGTCAGCCGGGGCTACTAATACAGCCAGTGCCTTGCATTGCAGAGTGAAGTGCAAACAAAACTAAAATTGCCTATTATACTTAATGTTCTAATGCTGCTCGACTTGGTCAAGCTTGATATTTAACTAGTGACAGCTAAATTCCTCAGACTTTGAGGATGGATAGGAATTCGGGTTAGCAATTATCTTAATACTGTACACATGGTGTGACCAGGGGTATTGGCTGTTATTCATGAACTAAATACAGGCACAGAATTCATCATGTTGTGCTTTTTACAAGCCTTTCGTAGACACAAAGATAGGGAAGTATGTGATTGTAGGCTCTTGCTCTGGATAAGCTCGTAGGTGCTCTTTGTTAACACAGACAATCTGATTAAATAATATGCAGTGCAGTTAGGAGGTGATGGTGCCCCTGTACTTGCACACGTGAGACCACACCTTGAGTACTGGGTCCAGTTTTGGGCAGCACAGCATCAAAAGGACACTGAGGTGCTGAAGTGGGGACAGAGAGGGGCAGTGAGGCTTGGGAGAGGGCTGGAAAACAGGCCCTGTGAAGAGCACCTGAGGTTACCAGAGTTACTGAGTCTGGAGAAGAAGCAGCTGAGAGGAGACCTCCTTGCTCTCTACAGCTACCTGAAAGGAGTGGTAGCGAGGCTGGTGCTGTTCTCTTCTCCCAAATTACTAATAATAGGACGAGAGGAAGTGGCCTCAAGTTGCCTCAGGGGAGGTTTAGATTGGATCTTAGGAAGTAGTTCTTTTCTGAGAGAGCGGCTGGGCACTGGACCAGGTTGCCCAGGGAGGGGGTGAAGTCCCCATCCCTGGAGGTGTTTAAAAACTGAGTAGCTGGAGCCCTTGAGGCCACGGTCTGGGTGATTCTGCTCTGGCAGGGGGATTGGACTAGATGATCTTTCGAGGTTCCATCCAATCCCTAATGATTCTATGATTCTATGGTCTAGGAGTTAGGGAACTGTTGGGCTGAGGGCTGGGCTTGATGATCCTGGAGGTCCTTTCCAGCCGTAGTGGTTCTGTGCTTCTTTGAAGTGTTAATAATTTCAGAAGGAAGGGACTCTAGTTAAAGCCGAACGTGTTGGCAATGGCTTATGCTTACAGGACATTTCTCTTTTACCCCGTTTTCTCAGACACCTCTTCCACACTTGACTTAAAGCACCTTTGTGTATTGGTGCTGCCTAATGAGGTACATATTGCACTTTGAGCTGTGAATGTGCGCAGTGAGTTACCAGAGCAAAACGGATGAAGAGTCACTTGCTAAGCCAAATGCAGTGTCTTGTCATCATTTATGTGCTTATGCTAAAGTGATTCTACTCCTCCCATCCCCTCCCAAGACATCTTTATCAATAGATCTCATTCTGCCTTCAGGAAACTTCTGCTGTGATGTTCTGAGCCTTGGGCTCTGATAAATTGTGACTGTCACATTCAATTATGACATGTGCTGTGTGTCCTGTTAACAGTGGCTTTCTCCCTCCGCAGGGGATATCTTATGTCTGCTTTGTAGCATCATGTAACTTGTTTTACTTGAAGCTGATTAGGTCATGAGAAGCAGAAGATTACTCTCTAGTGAGCAGCATTGCATAAATCCTGTTTTCTGTGATAAATATTTCATATATAAACATTGAATACACGCTCCAAACTTGTACAGATTCATTTCTACTGCTAACTCTGTTCAATTCACTACTGCAGGCTGTGAATAAAGGAAAAGCTTGACTTTTATTGTACAGTGCTTAGCATAACAGCCCCAAGTCTGAGTTGGAGCACTCATGCACAGTCACATCCATTAAGATCACAGAATCATTCAGGTTGGAAAAGACCCTTGGGATCATCGAGTCCAACCATCAACCCTACTCCACAAGTTCACCCCTAAACCACATCCCCCAACACCACATCTAAGCGGCTTTTAAACACATCCGGGGATGGGGACTCAACCATCACCCTGGGCAACCCATTCCAGAGCCTGACTACTCTCTCCAGGAAGAATTTCTTCCTGATGTCCGGTCTAAACATCTCCTGTTGAAGCTTGAAGCTCTTCCCTCTGGTTCTGTTGCTAATCTTTAAGATCCATAGAGTGATGAAAAAAGTTCTGATTTCTCAAACCTGTTCATGGCAAATATCCCAGGAATTGCTGTGAGTGAGGGCTGAGGAATGCCCTTCCCGTTATCAAATGTGAATGATGTATTTTCCAAGGAAGTGTCTGTTATAGCCATTTGTAAATCCCAGCCTTCCCTTCAAACCACATTAGTTGACTCAGCTCCAATCAGTCCTAACTGCCACACTATTCCTAAAAATTCTTCCACTGGGCAGTTTCCCAGCTCCCTGCCTTTAGCTATCATCAGTTTTTCCACACAGAATCGCAGAACATTAGGGATTGGAAGGGACCTCGAAAGATCATCCAGTCCAATCCACCATATGCCTGACTAATTCCTAAAAAACCCTATGAAATTTGAGAAAGAATCTGTTTGGTACTGAAACAGATGACTTGGGGCTGTTTGTTTTGTCACTATCAAAGGGAACATGCTGCAGCCACAGAAAGAGGCAGCGTCACACAACAGTGAACTTAAAAGAGCGACTCCGATAAATCCAGCATCACTTTATTGTATTAACCTGGTTTTCTCCACGAGGGGCTGTGCAGACTGTGCTGAATAATAAGATGCTAATTTATGTCTGTTAACACCATGTTAGAAACTTGGTAAGAACCTGGCCTTAGTACCAGATGATCCAGGATCTCAGTAAAAGATCTCAGTCTCAGTCTAGACACAGTGGAGCACGTCCAGAGGAGGGTCACTACAATGATCAGGGGAATGGAGCATCTCTCGTATGAGGACAGGCTGAGAGTTGGGGCTGTTCAGCCTGGAGAAGAGAAGGCTGTGGAGGAACCTTCTTTTGACCTTCCGGTACCTGAGGGGGACCTCCATGAAGGCAGGGAAAGTCTTTTCAAGAGGGTTTGTACGGACAGGACAAGGAGCAGTGGGTTCAAGCTGGGAAAGGAGAGATTGAGGCTGGATATTAGAAATAAGTTCTTCAATGTGAGGGTGGTTGATGGCTGGAATGGGCTGCCCGGGTATGTGATGGGGGCCCCATCCCTGGAGTCATTTCAGGTCAGGCTTGATGAGGCTATGAGCAGCCTGCCCTAGGTAGGGTTGTCCCTGTGTAGGGAGGTTGGACTAGATGACCTCTGGAGGTCCCTTCCAGCCTAGAACATTCTATGATTCTACAGGAACAAATTGCAGTTGATGTAATCTCTGGTAAAATAACCTTTTTTCATTTGTAGATCTGGCTTTTAAATTCTGACACAGCGCTCGTGGAGTCTTTAGGAAGTTCCTCCTCCCACAGTGTTTTTACAGTGTTTGGAGATGGTTTAATGCCCGGCTCTGAATCAGTGGAGACCTGGAATGCTGTTAAAGTCCTGTACCAGCCCTGCACTAAAAGCAGGAATAAGGAGTAAGTACAACCTTTTCTACCTTCAGGTTCTGGTCTTTGACTTGTTTTGTGTCTCAGGGCAGCAGTATTTCTTTGAAGTTCTTTGGACAATCCATTAATCCCAGAGATGGATCTCTTTGAAATTGCATGCCATCATTATTTATTTAATTTTTGAAGCAAAATGCCAGAGGAACAGTGTTTGGGTTTGCACGGTAACACTACAATGTAGACCAAAGAGTTGTGTTGTTTCTAGGGGGCACATAGAGATAACTTGGGTGTTTGATACAGATGGAAGTTGTGTCCTTCACACAGGAGAGTAATGTGCTGTTTCATAGAATAGAACAGAATCATAGAATGTTCTAGGCTGGAAAGGACCTCTAGAGGTCATCTAGTCCAACCTCCCTACGCAGGGACAACTCTGCCTAGGTCGGGGTGATCAGAGCCTCATCAAGCCTGACCCCACCTGCTCTCCAGGCAGCCCCTTCCAACCATCAACCACCCTCACACTGAAGAACTTCTTTCTAAGATCCAGCCTAAATCTCTCCTTTCCCAGCTTGATCTCATTGTTCTTTGTCCTGTCTGTACAAACCCTCTTGAAAAGACCTTCACCTGCCTGTCAGGTACTGGAAGGTCTAAAGCAGGTCCTCCTGGAACCTTCTTTTCTCCAGACTGAACAGCCCCAGCTCTCTCAGCCTGTTCTCATATGAGAGATACTTATTCCCCTGATCATTGTAGTGGCCCTCAGCTGGACATGGTCCAGTCTGTCTGCATACTTCTTGTGCTGGGGGCTCCAGAACTGGACAGAATACTCCAGGTGAGGTCTCACCAGGGCAGAGCAGAGGAGCAGAATCACTTTGCTTTATCTGCTGGCCACAGTTCTTTTGATGCAGCCCAGAATGTGATTGTTTCATTTAAGCATTTTTAACCTCTCATAATTCACTGCACCACTTCTCTGCTGGCAGTAGCTGGAAGGACGGTGATGCCTCAAATCCCATAAGGGGTCAGTGAGTTCTGTCCATATGGTCACAGAACACGCTGCTCTGCAGCTCTAGGTGATGTCATTCAAGAAGGAAGAAAATTTGAGGAGAGATAAGCATGGCCTAACTCTGGAAGGATGTGTAAGTTTAGCCAGATCTCCCTCTTCACCTTCAGTTTTCTTGCTTTGTGTGAAAATCTCATCTGTCAAGTTATTTATGGGAGTAACCTTCTCTGCACTCCCACAGTAAGATGTTTGGACCTTGTTGGTACAGAGATCTGCACACCATCCTCTCAGTGTATAGCACATCCTCCAAAGGAAAGTCCTTTCTAGATAAAATACAGAAGTTTGTTGTTACCTAATCACAGAATCACAGAATCAGAGCGCATTAGGGATTGGAAGGGACCTCCAAAGATCATCCAGTCCAATCCCCCTGCCGCAGCAGGATCACCTAGATCCAGTCACACAAGAACATGGCCAGGTGGGTTTTCAACATCTCCAGAAAAGGAGACATTTACAACCCCCCTGAGCAGCCCCTTCCAGGGCTCTGTCACCCTCGTGGGGAAGAAGGTCCTTCTCATATTGATGTGGAACCTCCTCTGTTCAGTTCACACCTGTTGCCCCGTGTCATCTCATTGGCTCCGTTAAACTCAGAACTTGCTTTGAGCCCAGCGTGGCATTACTTCAAAAAGAAATGGCCCTGAGACAGGAGGAAAGAGAAGAGGTGAGGAAGGTGGTTGAGTACAGTGCCATAGAAATGGTTTACTTAAATGTGTCCCGGGTCTACTGGAGCCCTCATAAAGGAAGCATTTCAGGCAGCTACAAGTCTACATTTTGAAAAACGTATCCTGCCCAAGGAGAAATGGACTCGAGTTGTGTCAGGGAAGGTCTAGATTGGATCTTAGAAAGAAGTTCTTTGCTGAGAGAGTGGTTGGGCACTGGAACAGGCTGCCCAGGGAGGTGCTGGAGTCCCCATCCCTGGAGGTGTTTAAAAACCAAGTAGCTGGAGCGCTTGAGGCCGTGGTGTAGGGGTTAGGGAGCTGTTGGGCTGAGGGCTGGACTTGATGCTCCTGGAGATCCTTTCCAGCCAGGATGAGTCTGTGATTATAAAACTAAACTGGTCCAGAAGAAGTGGAAAAAGGAAAACATGGTGTATATGAAGCTCTGACTTTAGCGAGAACTTAATAATTAGGATTTTATTTGGCAACGGTTTGGTTTGAAAGAGCAGAAATAATAAATCTTGCTGTCAGCGAATTCTCCCCATCAAACCGCTCTGTGATTTGTGTTCCCTCCTTTGCTGCAGGTTCAGATAATTACATTTTGAAATACTGAAGTTTCTTCCCTTCCGAAGTCATTACACTGGAAAAAAACCCCAAACCTCTTTAAGGCTGCAAGCTGAGAGATTTTTGTGAGCAGTGATTACAGCTTTTATTTGTACAGCAGGATAACTTCTCCCTTTGGATTTTCAGGCATAATGTTCCATAGTGCCTGGTATTTGTGACTACTTCTGTTTGGAATATCAAGAGCAATGTGGAAGTGATTTAGTTTTACCCAATGGTTTAAAAATCAGAGGCCAGAAAACATTTTCAGCTTTATACTGTTCTGAAAATCCATTTCACCTTCAGAAATGGCCTCCTGCTTGGTGTAATAGCTCTTGGAAAGAGAATGAATGTTTATGGAGCATATGCAGATCTTTCAGTGGTGCAGCTGATGGGAATATCCTGCCTGAGAGTATCCAGGGAAGTGGTCTATGCTATGGCCAGGGAACCCAGGCCTTTAGTTATGGGTTAAGAGTGATCCTGTACCATTGTTGATCTTAGGGACCATCACAGAACATTAGGGATTGGAAGGGACCTCGAAAGATCATCCAGTCCAATCCCCCTGCCACAGCAGAACCACCTGGATCAAGTCGCACTCGATGGCCCCTGGAGGTCCCTTCCAACCCTTAATGATCTGCGTGTCTGTGTGGTTAGTGCTTTTACTAGGAACTGCAGTGTGACCACTAGTAACAGGGCAAGAGGATACCACACCGCTTGCTAGGTTTGTTGCCTACCCATGGGACATACCACCTCTCTGCTGCTCTCCATGCACTGCTTAGATGAAGAACTTAGATTGTTTCATGTAAACCAACTCTACTTTTCAGCCCAGGTCTTAGCTGAGGTTACTGTACCACGTGTTCAACCTTCTTTTGCAGCAGTGGTGTCTGAGCCACTTGACTTTCACGTCCTGAGCTGCTACAGTTGAGAGCATATGGCTGAAGGTAAATTGTTGGCAGTCTGGATTGCTGAAAGGCACTGCACTGCAAACCGTGGCTGTTTAGGAAATGGGTTATGAGCAGTTCACGTGTCCAGGCAGGGCCAACAGCTGAGACCAGTATCAGCTATGTTCCTGTGCAAGTTGATCTAGGAGATCCTGCAGTGGATCTAGATGTGATTCTGTGATTCCCTGCTTATCAATCAGGTCACTGAATGGGTAAAAGCTTCCCAGTGTGCTCACAGTGCACAGGACCCACAGGTCACCCCAGCTTTAGTTCTGTATGTTTAAGCTTTAGTTCTGTATGTTTAAGCATTAGTTCTGTATGTCTTCTATTTCCAGCTGTAACTACCCGTTTTTAGGAAAGCCTAATCATCACTTACTAAACCTATGCTGATTTATCATAATTGCATCTATAAATCAATTTTCTAATGTCGAGACGCAGGAATCTCACCAGTCCCTTCCCTACGGCCACGTTAGTCAGCGTGAGCTCACACTGGCATGCAGACAACTTAGGGTTTTTTCCAAACTCATAAGGAAATGTAAAAAATTTATGATGTTGCTTTAACAAGGCCCACTGGGAATTGGGGATTATTTATCTAAGCCCTTATTAAAGACAAAATCTTTTCTATGTTTAGCTGTGCAAAGCAAAGC
Organism: Phoeniculus purpureus; assembly: GCA_028565055.1. Classification (NCBI taxonomy): domain Eukaryota; kingdom Metazoa; phylum Chordata; class Aves; order Bucerotiformes; family Phoeniculidae; genus Phoeniculus; species Phoeniculus purpureus. The sequence goes on from JAOXOE010000256.1 coordinate 51,147,627, forward strand.
TGCTCCTCAGATAGTCCAGGGCACTGCAGAAATGAAGAGAATTTCACATAGAACTGAAATCAGAGAGAGAAGTTTGAAGGATCCTGCCTCTGTATCGCTCCAGAGTTACTATTAAACACTAAAAAGAAAAAGGGAGTGACAGCACCTCTTGAAATTTAAGAGCATTTCATTTTACTAGGAAACAGCAGTGAAAAACTTTAATCATTGGTAGAAGGAAACTACTTGCTGGCACTGAAAAGAACAAACCAGAAGGTGAAAAAGATCTGTCTTATTCCCTTGTGGTAGGATTGGTTACCCTGTACAATTAATCTGATGTCTTAACCCCGTTGTTCAGCACCCAAATCTCTTTTCTTTCTCTGTAAGGTAATTTTTATATCTCTGCTGGAACCTAAGTTCAGCATCCTGCTCCTGCTCACTCTTGGGAAACTAGGAAGAGAATTAAACAGGGTGTATTCCACGCAGTCACAGAATCACAGCACATCAGGGATTGGCAGGGACCTCGAAAGATCATCCAGTCCAACCCCCCTGCCACAGCAGGATCCCCTAGATCCAGTCATGAGGGACTGGAAGGGACCTCCAAAGACCATCCACTCAAACCCCCCTGCCACAGCAGGATCCCCTAGATCCAGTCA
>JAOXOE010000256.1:51148358-51161147 GCA_028565055.1 Phoeniculus purpureus
CCTCCCTGGAGATGTTCAAGGCCAGGTTGGATGAGGCTTTGAGCCACCTGGTCTAGTCAAGAGGCATCCCTGCTCATGGCAGGGAGATTGGATTAGAAGATCTTTGAGATCACTTCTAACCTGAGTCATTCTATGTTTCTATGGTTCTATGAAAAACCATTTGCTATCCATTCTTCAAAATAGAGTGCATTTTCTGTAAGTAGACTCCTACTCTATTCTCATCCTTGGTGGATATGACTTGAAGAAACAGTCTCAAAGTAAGGGAAGAAAGTCACAGGTAAAGCATTAAAAGCAGAGACAGTGAAGCTCTGGGAAAGATTGCCTGGACAGGCTATGGAAACCCTATTCCTAGTTTTTGATGTTTGTCTTATCTAAAACAAGCATTTTAGGGAATTTAAGAGACAGTGGATTTTCCCTAAGAAAGAGTGGATGGCGTCATGAAATGTCCTTGATATTCTTGCCATCCTTCCTTCTATTTTCTTATGTTTTATGTTTCCTTGATGTTTCTGCCTGTCCTGTTTTCTTAATTGCATGCTATTGTTATCTATAAAATAAGAAATTTTATAGTGAGGAAAAGTAGGGAAAATGTGGGCACTCTCTGAAAGTGAACAGGTGACCTGGTAAGCCAGGATATTGAGAAAGCTGAGGTGCCAAATGATTTTTTGCCTCACTCTTCACTGGGAAGAACTGAAACCATGCTGTCTAAGGCACAGAAGTCAAAGGCAGGAAATGGAAGAGGGAAGAACCACCAATGGTATGGGCAGATCAGGTTTGTGACCATATAAACAATCTGGAAGTACACAAGTTCATGGAACTTCATGGGATTCATCCACGGATTCTGAGGCAACTGGTGGATGAAGTTGCTAAGCCATTACTCATCATATTTGAGAAATCATAGCAGTCTAGTGAAGTTCCTGCCAACAAGAAAAGGGTAAACATAAGCCTCATTTTTCAAAAAGGATTAACAGACAACCCAGAGAATTACAGGCCAGTCAGTCTCATCTCTGTGTCTGGCAAAATCATGGAGCAGATCCTCCTGGAAACTAAGCTGAGGTACATGGACACATGAGATTGGTGACAGCCAACACACTAAGGACAAACTCACAAACCTGGAGGCCTTCTACAATAGGGTTACACCATTGGTGGATAAGGGCACAGTAACTGATGTCATCTGTCTGGACTTGTACAAGCCATTTGACACTGTCAGACATGACATTCTTGTCTTTCAAATGGAGAGACAACGTTTTGACAGATGGATTACTCAGTGGATACGGAATTGACTGGGTGGTCGCACTGAAAGTGTTGTGATCAAGTCCAAGTGAAGATGAGGTATGAGTGATGTTCCTCAGAGGTCTATTTTGGGCCCAGTACTGTTTAGCATCTTTGTCAGTGACATGGACAGTGTCACTGAGTGCACCCTCAGTAAGTTTGCTGATGACACCAAGCTGTGTGGTGTAGCTGACACAGTGGAGAAGAGGCACCTGGACAGCCTTGAGAACTCTGCTTGTGCAAACTGCATGAGGTTCAACAAGTCCAAGTGCTGGATCCTACCTCTGGGTTAGGGTAAACCCATGTAGAAATATATGCTGGGTGGTGAATGGATTGAGAGCAGTCCTGAGGAGAAGGACTTTGGGGAGCTGGCAGATGAGATGCTCAGCTTGAAGTGGCAATGTATCCTGGCCAGACAGCCAGCCATGTCCTGGGCTGTATCAAAAAACCTGTGACCATCAGGTCAATCGAGGTAATTCTTCTCCTCTATTCTGCTCTTGTGAGACTTCACCTGGAGTACTGCACATAGTTCTCAAGTCCTCAAAACACGAAAGACACGAAAGACATTCGCTCTGTTGGAGTGAATCCAGAGGACGGCCATAGGGATGATCTGAGGGCTGAAGCCCCTCTCCTGTGAGGACAGGCTGAGGGAATTGGAGATGTTTTTCACCATGGAGTAGAGGAGGCTTCTGGGGAACCTTATAGCAGCTTTCCAGTACCAGAAGATGGCCTACTGGAATGCTGAAGAAGGACTTTTTACTAGGCACACTAGTGAGACTATGAGAGAGAAAGGTTTCAAACTAAAAGAGGGTAGATTTAGATTCAATCTTCGGAAGAAATTTCTCACTACGACAGTGGTGAGGCCCTGGAACAAGCTGACTAGACAAGTTGTGGGTGCCTCCTCCCTGAAGGTGTTCAAGGCCAGGTTGGATGAGACCTGATTAGAGGTGTTCCTGCCCATGGCAAGGTGGGGGTTGGAACTAGATGATCTCTGGGGTCCCTTTCAACCTAAGCCATTGTGTGATTCTATGACCAGAGTATAATTGTTGGGTATTTGAGTGTAATAAGATGTTTTCACTTTTCTTTGATTTTCCAACTATGCTTTGGTTGTTGCACACCTGAAATAAGTGTATGACCTTGTGAAACCACACTTCAGTAAATTATAGTTAGAAACAAAGAAAGCAATTTATCTTTGGATTTCTGCGAAGAACCAGCCCATCTCGTGGTACTGTCCTGCCAAAGAAAGTTGTATTATGCTTGAGGCAGAGGTCTTCGGAGGCCACTCAGAGGCCAGTGAGCTATATCCCCAGCCACTAAATATGGGGCTAGTGTAATAGGGAAGGTGTTGTACATAGAATCATCTGGGTGGTCTTCATCCGGCAGCCTTGTGGATTTGCAGACTACTCAATCCTCACTTGGCAGATGAACAAGAGAAAAGATGGAAGATTGCTGCTTTTCACAGTAAGTAAACCACACTGTCTATTCTGCGTTTCAATTGTATTGCTTTGAGCCAAGCTTCTGTTGAGTTGTCACAGAATCACAGAACATTAGGGATTGGAAGGGACCTTGAAAGACCATCTAGTCCAATCCCCCCGACACAGCAAGACCACTGAGACCAAGTCACACAGGAACATATCTAGGCAGGTTTTAAATGTCTCTAAGGGAGGAGACTCCACAATCCCCCTGGGCAGCACCTTCCAGTGCTCTGTCACCCTCACCGGGAAGGAGTTTCTTCTTGGATTGATGTCGAACCTCCCAAGTGACAGCTTACACCCACTGCCTCTTGTCCTATCATTAAATGACATTGAGAAGAGCCTGGCCCCACCCTTCTCATATTTATAATCATTAATGAGGTCACACCTCAGTCTCCTTTCCTCCAAGCTAAAGAGACTCAATGCAAAAGGTATTTTAGCAGATCCTAAGTCTACAAAGATACAGGTGAAAGGTTTTACTATACAGGCTGCAATAGCAACAATTTGTAAGGAAATAAAATGAGAGGCAGCTTTGAAAGTCACTGAAGTTCCACTGAATTGAACCCAGGGAAACAGTGGCATTCAATCAAAGTATAAAGCCAGTTAGAAGATTGTGGGCAAGTGAAAAATAGTGCTAGAGCTCAATTAAGTAAGAGCCATATACAAACTGCAGAGGTCTTCTGGGGCTTTCTTATTATGGTTTGAGCTGATAAGGACTGGTAGATGGGAATAGGAGCAAAAATGATGACTGTGAGAAGTTTCAAGAAATCAGAACTATCCCCAGCTCTAGGCAGGACCTGGCTGTGCTCAGCCGATCATTGCCTCTGCAATTGAATGTATTTGGGCAGGGAAACATGTTTTCTGGTATTCTGAATTTTATTTTGCTTTGAGGGCTTATTTATTGCTTTTTGTCTTCTGGGAGCTCCTGTTTACATTTGGGAATGGGAGGAGAAGAGTCATGAAGTCAAAGGGATCATCGTGTATCAGTGTGATATTAAAAGGTAAGACCTGCTCTCCAAAAAAATAGGTTTGCATGGAGACATTTGGATGTCTTTTCCCAAATAATTCTACAAAATCTCTAGAGTAGAATTTGGGGGCTTTTCTCTCTTTAATGTGTATATACATTCATTGACGGAGGACTGCCTATGGGTAAATAATACACTATGCAAGGGCTGGGTGCTGTGCTGTGCTGAGCTTATGCAGGTAGCCTTTGTTTTAAATATTTAGCACAGATAAAGGAAGAAGGCCTCTGTAAGACTTAAAAATTTTAATCCCACATTACCTTCTTGTATCCTCAAAGAGCATTACTTCAGAATGTAAAACATCCGTGTGTTTTCACTCAATGCATGCACAAGTGAGAATTGTCCTTGGTGCAAGCAGAAGAATTATTAGACCATGAGAAGGCTGCTTGGATCAGTCTAAAAAACCTTTTACTACTTGACTTCCACCCTCAGTCTGGAGCACCTGTTTGTACTGATGGATACTGGTTTAACAGTATGGATGTCGGTGTTTAAGACTGCAGATGTTCCTGACAGTTGGATTCCATATCACAAAACTGATCTTAAGAGTTAGCTACAAAACAAGGTTTAAGTGGAAGAAGAAAACTCCTCAGCTTTGGGGCCCTAATATCTTTTCAAGATTCAATCCATGACTGAAATGAGCAGCTAAATGGTTGCAGTCGCAGAGTGAACACGGATTTGTGTGCATGGGTGTGTATTTTTTTGCTAATACAGACCAGGTTTCCCCTACAATTAGTAGCTGCAGGTGGTGAGGTTCCACCATACCCATGCATTCACTCTTGCACCTCACTCAAAATTAGGATTTAGGGAAGCAGGAAGGCATGTGGAGGGATGCTGCAGGTTCTTGGATTTTACATAAGGTGTACCTTGGTAACATGGTAACACTGAGTATGAGCTTGAAGAAAGCTGGGAATTTGTGTTTTTAATTTGTAGCCAAATCTGAAAACCAGTCCCTAACTGTAGGTTCAGCAACCAGCAGCATGAGAGAGACCAGATGAGCTGTTCAGACTGCCGTCAGATGTTACAGATATCAAGTTATTTGAACCAATCATGAAATTTTTTCCATAAAATATTGTATACTGTCTCAGGCACGGCAGTGGTCGGATTGTTTCACTTTGCTGGGCAGGCAGAGGCATCCCACTGTGTGGCTTCCTCCACAGGGCAGCAAGGTGCCCCTGTGAGAGAACAAGAAAGGGAAGACTGATGGGGCAATTTCCCTTTCCCCTTTAAAAGTACAGTTTAAAAAATTTACTCAGAGTGGTGGCATCTAGCTTTGCTGCCAGGAGGAATGGGAGAGGGAATGCAGCTGGGCTTAAGGTTTCCAACATATTTCAAGAGCATTGCTGTGCCTTCAGGAAAATAAGGACCTACAGCCAAACATTTAGCTGGCAAAGACAGTGACTGCAGCACCAGGAAGCCGATTTATGCCTGCTAGGATTCTGTTGTCAGAAGAAGTGTGAAGGAAGCAGAAGTATTTCCCTACACGAGATAGTGAGGACCCCAAATGCTCAGGAGTGCGATTAGTTTAAGGACTGCTTTTGGTCTTCTCAGCTCTGCTTTCTCTCTTTGGTACTGTGCGCGCTTCCACCTGTGGCTGTTCCCAGGGGCTAGAGCCATGCTGTCGCATATTTTAAAGCTAATAACCACTGTAGACCACTGTGCATATGTATTTTCCAGAAAACAGTACCATAAAAATACCACAAGTTATCCCAATTCTACTAAATAGTCCCATGTGGATTGGTCAGTAAAATCATGCAAGAATGCTCCTTTTGAGAGCAAAATATTCTTTAGCCAGAAGAGGCTGTTTCCTTCTATGGGTTTCATACCTGTCTGAAAACTAACTCAACCCTCCTTGGCCTTTCTCCTGGTTTTATAGAGTGTGTATTGTCAAAATGAGCTGTGGTAAGAGGCCAAGCAGCACACTTAGGGAAATGAAAAGCTGGCTTGTCACCAGCACAATGTCACCAGTGCAGCCCGGTGCTTCTCCTGTGCCATTCTGTGTGACAAAACCCATGCTGCCTGAGTGGCGGGCTAAGGGAACAAAGTTACTCCCCTTGGGAAATGCAAGTGTGTTGCAGCCATATGTTTTACTCCATGTCTCTGTAACCCTTGCTTGCGCCACTGCAGTAATGCAGAGTGTGCAAAACGGTGCCAGCTTTTCTGATGCAGTTCTGCTGCTCTTCTCTTTCTTAAGTCAAATGTGAGTTATTTTACAAGCTGTAAACAGTGGGAAATGCACAGTGGCACTTCCCTTCTTCTCATGAGTTATCCTCTGTTTATGGTGTCCAGGAATCTGGCTCTCTTCACTGTAGTTGCAAATGTGGGATGCTCTTGCTCCCATCTGTAGCAGCACATAGCTTTTACAACCTTCTTAGCACTATTTAAAAGAATCACTATTCTGTGGGACACCGGCATCTCATTTGTTTATTTATTTGATTTAGAAGAATCTCCAAGCACAGCAAATTCTTCCATTTTCTAGGAGAATGGCTGTAGGCCAAAAGTGGGAGAATGAGAACTAGGGGAAAATAACCAGGATCATGTCTGGAAAGCTAGAAAACTACGTTAACTGTCAATATGAAGATAAGTTTAGAAGACACGTTGATTTACTCTCGTGTTCTGTCTTTGGCGCGTGCTTACACCAGAACAAACACCTTCTTCTAGAGTGTCCTCTGGTATAAATTTTCCTTAAAAGAAGTCAGCCTGTGAGACTTGGCAAGCTGAAGGATGTTCTCTCTCTATCTTCAGCGGCCTTTTTAAGGAGTTTCCTCCCTAAAGGTCCTAACAGGGATCTTATCTGCATTGTCAAGATGTCAGACAAACACGAAGACAAAAGGCAACTGAGGTGACCAAAGCTGCCAACTTGAAGTATTTAGTGAGCAAGACCGGATGGATTCAAGTGAGTGCACAAGCCTTTCTTTTGCCATGTTTAGATTTGCTGTATGCCTGAATTGGCACTGGACAGAGAAGGTTTTGGGAACACCTGTCAGAACATAGCCAAAAAATCCCAGCTGGATTTTTTGCTTTAAGGAGCACCTACTGCCCTGAGACAAAGAGCAGAGTTGTGTCTGACACATCTGACAAATCAGTCTCTGCTTCTGATACGCTTGGAGGCTGTTCAGTCAAAAATGAAACCCTACATTGACTCACTGTGATAAAAACATCTTCCCTCTGGGGCACATGTCCCAGTATGGAAGTTTTCAGTGTTTGGCGCTCGTGTTAGTTGAAGCAAGTGCAGTATTTGATCGTTTTGTCCCATAGTGGGCTGAAGGTCCAATAGCCCCTCACTGAAGGGTTTGGACCACCACATCTCTTCTTCCACACCCACTTCCCTCCACCCCCTGCCCCACGGTGGCGCTTCCAAGGCCTGCAACATCCGTGGATGCCGATATCAGTCACCCTGTGAGACACTAGGAGCAGCTTCCAGTGCCCATTGCCTCAAGGACAGCAGAGGAAGTGCCAGCAGCTTTACCATCCCCACCACTATCACTTGCCCAATCACACAGGTAAACTCGATCCACATTTCTCATTTTAAATAAAACTTAGTTCTTTTTCTATGCAGAGACCCAGAAAAGGACAATTTGGCTGCAAGAGGACATGTTTTGCGATCAAAAGATGGGGCTTGTGGTAGGGCAGCTCCATGTCTGAGTTTCAATTCACCTTCATCCTACATCAGTTAGGGTTTTCTGGGTCTAGCAGTAATCGAAGCAGTTCCTTTTGACAGAGTTTCATAAAGTAAATGGAATCTCATTGCTTTAACGCCTGCAACCAGTTTTTCTGGTCATGGCACTGAAAGGGAAGACTTGCACTATACATAGCTTTTGGGGAAAAAAAGGAATTATATTATTATGGTGATAGTTCATGTACTCTGTAGAGCTAGTTTGGATCGCTTCACTATCACAATTGCTGTGACTTCTTTTATTGTCCTTTTTAGTATCTTCAAGTTACCCTTTTACGTTAAATAAAGAAGGCTAAATTAATGACGATGGTATCAAGTCAGTTTTCTAAATTTCTGCAGATTTGTGTAGATATTTGAACAGGATGCCAAATTCTGGTCCCTGTTTTGCAGCTAAGTATTTTGCTGACAGAATAAATCACTTCTCTGCAACAGAAGGTTTAAGATTTAAGCAACTTAGTGCATCTTTTCTCAATTTGAGGTTTCTTGCTAATGGTGCATTTGCTTGGAGAACAGAGGAAGAGTGTGTGCATATTTATACTGGTTGCTTGTATTTGTTCAATAGGATACGGCACTGTCCTTTTTCTTTTGTGATCTTTTTGATCCTGATGATACTCCTCTGTTTCTTCACTTCTGTCTTCCCTAAGATGCCTCAAACCTTACTCAATGTAATTGTAAACTGAGCTCATAAGAGTCTAGCAACAACTACAAACACTTAACTAGTTACTGGGGACCAAATTGTATTATCCCATGGCCTGCCTTTGTGAAGACCCTGCAAAGGAAAGCAGAAGAAAATTTGGCAGGTAGCCATGAAAGGATTGATGAGCAGAGACCACAGTCACAGTGATTCAGACTAACCTCTGTGTTAACTTTGCTGAAGCAATGCATCTGGAACCTATTAAACCAATTTTGCTGTATGACCTGTCAGCTGTGAGCCATCATTCTGCTGACCAGTTCTTTAAAGCCCTGTCCTCCAGGTTTAAGTGAATTTAGTGACAGCAAACCGGCTTTTCCTTAGAAACCTCTGTGGGGGGCATCTGCAGATTTTGGTGTTAGGTACAATGCCTTTTTATTATTTTCTTGAAGAACTGAAAACACAAGGAAAGTCGCTTTTGATAAATTTGCAGATGACAACAGGAGCAGAGAAATATGACATAGAGAAAGCAGGGAATTTTTATCCTGTTGTATTTCTGTCCCATAGTAGGCTGAAGGTCCAATAGCCCCCTCACTGAAGGGGCATCCATGGGTGCTGACATCACAGTCACCCTAGGACACTAGGAGCAGCTTCCAGTGCCCATTGCCTCAAGGACAGCAAAGGAATCACACAGGTAACCTGGACCCACATCTCCTAGGGATGGAGGGAAGCAAGGCTATCCTGAGACCTCCACTACCCCCTTACTAATTGCAGCACACAGTCTGCATGTGTCTGCTCCAGAGTGGTGCAGACCATGCAAGGCTGGATAAATTGCAGCCTACAACAACCTTGAGATTCAGAGCCCCTTGAAGCAGAAGCCTGTAGAAAAAGCTGGGTATTTCAAAAGTGTTCAAGGGTGCCTCACGGGGAGCAGGACCTGCTGTGGAGGTGGTTGTGGACTGATTCACAAGCTGAGCAGTGGAATTTATGTTCTCAGAGACCACTTATACCTGGTTGCAGTCAGGTAAATTGATCGGTAGTGGCAAATTTACTGGTAGAAGAGAAGAGAACAACCTAAAGAAGGGAGCAGTTGAGTGGGAAGAAGTGTGGTGGGGAATGACGTGGACACCCCTGGTGAACACTTGTAAGAAGGACAGTGAGATTTAGACAGTTCTGTGGGGCTTGGAAGGCAAAGCTGGGCCCTTCATCATCAGAGAACGGGCATAGTACAGTCCTCTTACAAATGCGTCTGCTACCAAGAGAGTTTAACTGAAACTTGTGCTTCAAAAAGATTGAAAAGCATTGCCTGCCTAGTTCCTTCACGTGCAGCAGTCATTAATGCACCCCAGGGCCCCACCTTTGACCCTCCTTTGCCTTGCCTTGGGACACAAGTCATTCCGCCCTGATCCCGTCTGCATTTCAGATCCTCTATGACAGTGCCTGTGTGGTTGCCACGGTTTCCTGTGGTGGAGAGGTACCTGTGGGGGGCACAAGGTGCACGGGACAGGAGAGTGTCAACAGCTACAGCCCTTGTGTGAACTTCTTTTCTCCACAGCAGCAGGATGTCGGAGTTAGAAAACACCTTCCGTAAATTTGCGACGTATGGTGACACAGCTGCCAGCGGCAACGACATGACAGGGAAAAACTTCTCCAAGCTGTGCAAAGAGTGTGGGGTGATGGACGGGAAAGCTGTGACCAGCACTGATGTTGACATTGTATTCAACAAAGTCAAGTGAGTGCTGCAGGCAGACAGGGTGGGCAGTGCAGCCCGGTGGGAGGAGCTGATGGTGGGAAGCAGGAAGGGTGTGATGTGAAGGGCAGCCCTGACGCGCAGCAGTGGGGCAAGTCCTCTTTGTCTTCCCTTGCCGTAGGACCAAGGGTGCCCGCACCATCACCTTTGCTGAGTTCCAGCAGGCCATGAAGGAGCTCTGTGGAAAGCGCTTCAAGGGTAAATCACCAGAGGAAGCCCTGCAGGCTGTATATGGCCTCGTTGAAGGGAAGGAGCCTGGCAGTGTGGGCACAACGGTGAGTATGAGGTTCCTCATCCGCTGTGCACCCTGAGCTGCTATGGGACTATCTGACCCTGCTGTAGGGGTCACAGTTTGTGAGCCGTCTCTTAATGTTGGCTGCCACTTGCTGGCCTGTTGTCTTGCAGAAAGCCACCAAGGTTGGTGGGGTCAAGAGGCTGACGGATACCAGCAAGTATACGGGCAGCCACAAAGAGCGCTTTGATGAGAGTGGCAAAGGGAAAGGTCTTGAAGGGCGCCGGGATCAGGCAGACAACAGTGGCTACGTTGGAGCTTACAAGGGAGCTGGCACATATGACCAGACACACCAGAGATGAAGCTGCATGAGGAAATAAGGACTTTCCCCTGCAATGTGAGAGAAGAGGCAAATAAACATCTCAAGCAAACAGCTTTCTGTGTCTGTGAGTCCTAAGTCCAATAGAGTGGCACTGTGTGGATGAGGAGTCCAAAACATGGCACAGGCTCCCCATATGGCTTGCCGTGTGGTAGGGTTAAACGGCAGCACAAAGTAACCTTGTGGAGGAAATTTGATGGGCCAGCTAGTGCACTGCTGTCACACTGGTTTGCATTCAAATCAAGCGAGCAGTAGCTGTAGTCTCTGAAGAGCCATCATTTTTATCCTCCACTCTCAACACGCTGTCCTTTTGGCTGTGGTTTTTGGCTTGTAGTGAAATGTGCACAAGGTTTGCCTGGCTGTGCTGTGTCCCATTGGGTTGATGGGTTCTGATGACAAACAGCCCACCAGTGATCCCTGACTACACCTTGAAGAGGACTCTTTCAGGGCTCAGGATCCCAGGTGTCCCACACTGTGGAGAGGGAATGGGTGTCACTAACACCAGTTACTGAGTAATTTCTCTTATAAGTTCCTGAAATGGTTCTACTCATCCTATCTGTTGTAAATCATAGTCCCCTGGTCTTCCTAAGATAAAGGGCTGATTTGTCCCCACAACATAGCACTTTGTGGGGAGCACAGCTAGTGCATTTTACAGTGCAATCTAATGGTTTTAAAGTTCCACTATTTTCTCATGTGCAAACGTTTACTACAACATGATGGGTAGAAATTAGCAAGGTCCTGCTGGCGCTTGGTAGCCAAGCAGGAAGGAGTCTGACCGTCATGGACCGCACAGCACACTGTAACCACATAAGGCAGTGTTCAAGCAGACGATATGGGTGCCAGAAGTGTTGCAGCTGTGTCAGTGTCTAGGTTTAGTGTTGCATCTAGTCTTTCTGTGTACGCTTCAAACACATTGGAACCTTTCCATTTTAGGGGAAAAGAAGACAAGGAATAACCATGAAACCGTGTGTGTAGTTCTTCGTTTGAGCCTTCTTTTCCCTGTGACTCAGTGACTCCAGAAATTATGCACTTAGACAGTTTGCAAACAAATGCAGTAATGTGAAGTAATATGATTGCCTTTGTGTCTTCCTTTTTTTAATATATATATTTATATATCTGACATGGAAAAATCTGTGAGAGCTTGGGGAACAAACTGGAAGCTTTGTGCCTTTGCAGTATGAGTTCTGGTTTGCATTAACTTGGGTACAATGTGACACTGGAGGGTGAATTTCTAAGACATAACTCAATCTGTGCTTCACCCCCTAATCTAAAGTGTGAGTACTCACACACCAACAAGAATCATTGCTTGTCTTACCTACTCCTTGTAAGGAGAAACCACAAAACGACCAGGAAAGCCATACTCATTCCCTATGGCAGCAACAGAGTGGACAGATGAAAAGGACTGACTGAAGAGTTTTAAACAGTCCCTGATTACTGTGTGCCTCTGGGGAAGCAGTAGTATTGGTGGATATAAGGTTTTAAAATAGCCGAAGTCATTGGGAGCCTGCAGGGGCTTCTCAGTGCTGGGTGGGGAGAGGGAAGGGAGGCAGTGTGAGGGGGTTCCTGTTGCACCGTTGTGATGTTACTACATGTCTGCACCTTTTTGCACTTGCTCTTGTAAGGAGGCCATATTATCTAGACAACTAGCCAAGCTGAGAGAAAGAGGCGGCTTCCACTGGGAGGCAGCTGTGCATTAATTCTCTGTTTTGCCCTTTGATGGTTGGAGAGCGAGTGCTTTAGGACAGGGTTGGGAGCTACTGCTCCCAGAGTAGGCTGAAGAATAAGAAAAGCAATGTAGGGGACCAATATTGTTTTTCTTCAGTGATGTTTTTCTTCACTGTTGAAAATCACAGGATGTGTTTTTTCTCTTTTTTTTTTAACTACTTCTTTTTCTGCAAGACTTAGAGGCTTTCTGTCCTCACTGGACTTAGAGCTGGTCATTACAACTGATTGCTTAACATTTCCTGTACTATTCGACACAGATGCCACCCTCACTCCGTTCTATGCACGTGTGGGACATGATCTGTATATTTCTACGTGCAATTCTGCACCGCTGGTGTCACTTAAATGAAAAAGGGACACTGACTGCAACAAGTCTTCATTAGTCATCCACAGGTAACCACTCACAATATAGAGCATTGACAATTTATCCTCACACAGCAAACAGCAAATGTATGAACAAGCTCATCTGTAAGGCGCAGGCACAGCAACAGCCAGGAGGACGCGTGGGTGCCAGCAATGTTGGACTTCAAAAGCTGGATGTCTAGGCATTGCCACCTCTGAGCAGGGACAGGCCACCCAGCTGCCTCGGAGCACAGCTGATTGTACAGGTCACGATCCTTACTGGGCCTCCAGTTCTGA
>JAOXOE010000256.1:51165252-51175304 GCA_028565055.1 Phoeniculus purpureus
CAGGGACAGGCCACCCAGCTGCCTCGGAGCACAGCTGATTGTACAGGTCACGATCCTTACTGGGCCTCCAGTTCTGATACCAGTCTATCTAAAAACAAAGACAACCAAATTGAGAAAGCCAAATGTCAAAGGCCCCTTCACGTAAATTGGTGCAGTGCCACAAGTGGCTGGATTTGCCATGCAGGAAAAACAACACAGCTGTACTGCGTAAGAGTCACCACGGATTCCTCTCAAAGGTATTTACCTGCTTGAAGACATCCCCACCTTGTAGCCTTATTGGTCTGAGATTCACATTCAGCCATACCCAGCATGTCATACAGGACAGTGTGAAATGCTTTACACGAGTCCAGGTAGATGACATCTTTGATCAAACCCAGTGCAGCTCAGGCTTCAGTGGAATTATCTGTTGTGTCAGGTACCTTTCAGTGCCGATACAGGAATCTCAGCCTTCCAGAGCCATCACAGTAATTCAGTAAATATACACGTTTTGCACAGCATCATTTTTTCTCAGAAAGCGCTTTAAAATATTACAGGATTCTTGTTAGAATAATGTGTTTTGTAAAACAGTGCCTTTAATTTCAGTTATCAATCCTAATCAATCTATTTCACAATATAACAACAATTTCTTGTTGTAAACTTTTATTACATAATAGTGACGTTAAAAATGAAATCAAGTAACACCAGAAGTCTATTCCCTCAGAAGAAAAGGGAAGAAATATTCATACAGTATTGTTACATCAGATATCACTTGTACAGATATATCTATCTCTGTATTTGTATCTATACCTACAGCTACATCTATGTCTATATGTTAGAGAAGCTCAGTAATGCCACTAGCTGGCTAGGAAAAGATTTGTGCAATTTTTTCATATGTAATATCCCCATGAATGTACTAATTGTACACATAGACCTAAAAACTTCTCTGCAACAGGGTTAATGTGACAAGACCTACATGTAACTACAGCTAACTTCTACACAAGCTGTTACTGTAGAAAAATATTTCTTAAAAGAAAAACCAAAGCCAAATAATTTTGAATATAAGTCAAACTTGGTCACATTTGAAACATGGCCTGTTATGGTCAGTGTCTTTCAGTAGCAAGTGATTTCTGAAGTGCCTTGCATGGCCACTAAAGATTAAACAATCAAAAATCATAGAATCATTAGGGACTGGAAGGGAACTCAAAAGGTCATCTAGTCCTGCCACAGCAGGATCACCTAGACCAAGTCACCAAGAAGTTTTTTAAAAATAGACCACAAGCTTGGTAAAAAGAAGCAAATATTACAACAACCCCTGCATTTGTTTAGAGTCGTCTCTTTTACGAAAACTATTTCACACTCTATCACCAGAATTCTCCACACAGATTTTGCTAGAGAAAAAGATACCTCTGCATCTTTTAAGGATACTCCGTTCACACACCAATTAAATACTTATCTTCTAACCAGCCGTATGCAATAAATATATCCAACTCTAAACTTTATTCTGTATAGTCTTCCAAAATCTTTATAGATGCAATGTAGGTAGACTCCTAAGACACATGAAATGCCAGCCGAGTAGCTGCTTGACAGGAAGAAGTGACGGAAATTGTGATATCTATAATGTTTAAAATTACACTGTACAAACAAACCATAAGGTCAAAAATAGAATCAGAAGTTCATTATATTATTTGTTACTACCATCATTATACTTGCACATTAGTGGAGGTGCAGAACACAAATAAGAGTGATAGGACAAATACTTTTTCCTGAGGTCCTCACAGGGGTAGGTAACAGAACAAATTCAGGATCAAACAAAAGTAAACTTGATGTCCACATGCCTGTTTTAACATTTTTGAGCTAGGGGTGAAATTTAGCTTTAGAGGAGGGTACACTGTGGTGAATTCTCACAAATGCATTTCAAGAAAGGTTTGAAACCAGATGGAAAATGCTGCTGCTCAGAATGTAATACAAGGAGCTTTGGTATATCCAAAGAGATAACCAGAAAGGGTTATCTCTGAAGAAGGCTGAAGCAGCACAGAAAAAGAAAGATGCTGCTCTGTCCCCTTCCACTGTACAGCTGTCTCTTCAGCAACTGAGCAGTGGAGTTTACATTAAAACCCAGAATAATTGCTTTGATGTGCATGGGGATTTTTTCCCCAAGATGGGAGCAAGCCCCTGAGTTTTCAGGTTTCATCAAGAAAACCGTAAGTACCTGAGAGACAACTAGGCTCCCACATGAGAAGCAGAATGGGGTAAGTTTGCTGGATTTAAAGGAGATGGCAATGTTACAAATTTGCTTTTAAAGGGGCTTGAGGGTAAAAAGCAAACATGCTGTCAGACAAAGCAAATGACACACTTGCACAGCGTATTTCCTTCACATTGAGAAATGATTATACTCTTCTTCCTTGGGGAGGGGAAAGTCTGGAACTTTCTTAAGTTCCAGACTTAAAATGCTTTTAAGAGCTAAGAACATTAACAACAAGAATTAAAATTCTTATCTGCATTCGAAAACAAGAGGGCTGAAAGTAAGCTTTGCGTGGTCATTAAATGAATTGCCAAGAACACTCTCAGTAAAATGAAGTGGGATGTGGTAAAAATGTAGGTATGTGTTCTGATGTCTTTGGTGCTTGCTTTAGATCCTCTTCATTTTTGACATTATACATCAAAGCTGGATATTGCGCAGAAGGCAAGAAAAGGCAACCCTGCAGACACAGGGCACTGAGCTTTGCAGGGTGAAAGTGATGGCACAAAAATCAAAGCTGCTTGGTTTTGGAAACTGAACTGCTTCTGAGAGGGTGATGTCCGGAGTCAATGAAGCTGCTGTGCACCAGGCTTTCAGTGGGAAATGTCGTAATAGTAGTTACGTAATCTCATCTCAACCGCAACAAATCCTGGTCGGTCATCAGCACTGTGGAAAGATGACAAGTGGCACGTGTTGGAAAGAGAAAGCTGGCGATGTGCCTCTAAACACTTGGACTTTACCTCTGAGATAGCACAGGTAAAGATGCTCACAGTTTTAAGTACCAAAATGGCACAAACCAATATCAAAAATCACTACAGAGCATCCAGTACATAGATTTACTATCACGCTTGTTACTTTGTGGTTGGTGAAGGTACTGCAAGAAAGAAATGGTAAATTAGCTCCATTTACTTAGGTAATAACCTGGAGAAAAGAATCCTTACAGTGCCGTTTGTGCCTTATAATGGGTACTACAGTAACACAGAGTGGCTTAGCACTACAGAGAGGAGCCTTTGCACAAGGTATATGGCTGTGTTGTCCTTCTTTCCTCTGTATCCATAGCGCTTTGTTGATTTAGGAAAACACAATTAAGCTGGCAAGCCTTACAATAATACACTACATTTTGAGATTAGTTACGTTGCCTGATTTGAGCATTTTTATAAACATATATTTAATTTCCAATATTAAGAATATTCGAGTACAAAGAAATAAAAAGCAGTGTGCTTTGTGAAGGGGTTTTAAATCATAGTAAAAAATTATCCCTTTTGCTCTATTGCTGTTATGGCAGTATTGGAGTCAGACCAAAAGCCTGGCATGGATGTGTTGATGTTTTTTGTCTAGAATACTAGGTGTAACGAAACTAACAAAGAAGCAACGTATATAAAAGTAAAGTACGCAGCTCATTAAGTGGAATCCAAATACCTTTGTGGACACACATAGTCTCTACACGGTGAACTGGAGCAATACTACAGTAGACTTTGATTGCTTCACAGGGATCACCCTACAGTTGAAAGTAGCTTCAACAAAATAGTTTAAAATGATAAATCATAGACTATTTTAAAGACATTTTTACAATATACTAATTAAAAAGTATAGTAGGTAGGCTTTTTTCCTCCTTCTATATATTTCATAATTCTAACACACGAATTACTACAAATTAGAAAATATGTTTCTCACATTATTAGGTCTGATCTGAAAAGTTGTTTTGCCTTGCACTAATAGGAAGCCAATATGGGTTCCAATTTAAGTATATTCAGAAATAGGAGAAAAAGAGGTCTAAGCAATTAATCACGGAGCAACAGACTGAATAATTTGGCAATATTACTTTGAAATTCAGTAAACAAAGTCCTGGAAGTGAAACAAAACAATAAAGCAACAAAAAACTGCTTAAATTCTATCTTTTCAATATACATCTGACTGACCTTTCTGTGGAATTTGTTGTTTTTCATTATGCCCTGTTTTCTGCACATAACTATTCCAGCAAAATCAGCTGTGCACAACCAGTTTGTTGTAGAACACTCTATAACTCAAATAACTTTCTCTTGAAAGTGCAATTGACTTCTTAGCTTGGAAGTTGGTCATATTTTGAAATAGCTACCCCACTCTGCCCCTTTCTGGTTATTAAATAGGTAGATTCAAATACAGTTCTGTTCAAAAAGAGAGCACCACATCACACTCACTTGTACGTCCAACACAATTTCATTAGATTATAGACTTCTGTAGGACAGACATCAGGACGTTCCATCCGTTCTCCTCTTTCAATCATCTGTGCAACTTCACCACCTTTCATTCCCTGGAAAAGAGTGACCAGAACAGTCACCTGGGTTGCAAGTGGTTACATCTCACATACTAGTAAAAAGCAAGCAGAGGACTGGTGTTGATTTTGAGCCATTCTTTGACTGATTTGTAAGACCTGCCATAACCGTTTTTAGATAGGAAAATGCATTTTTAGGTAGGAAAGGCTCTGTATTCTTACAAACAAAATTCCACATAGGAACACGCACCTTGGAGAACTACTCACCCTGTAAGGTTTTTGCCCATAAGAGAAAGCTTCCCACATTAAAACCCCAAAGCTCCAAACATCACTCTTGCTAGAGAATTTGTAGAAATTCATGCACTCAGGAGCATACCACTTGACTGGCCATTTTCCATGGCTTTGTGCCTAAAGCAAGTCATAACAAAAAGGGAAAAAACCAAAAAAGGGTGGAGACAGTGGTAAACAGTAAAAACCATCAGAATTCACATAAGCCAAGTTAGTTTAGATCTGCACACATCTGTACAAAGTACCTCAACATGTAATACGCAGTTTGCATTACAGACAACGTGTAGCAGTTTCTTCAAAAGTGTTAGAAAATTTCCGAAGCAATGAATTTAAATGAAGCCTCTGGTGAAGCCAGGCTTAGGTAAATGACCTGGAGTAATGGTTTTAGTGGTATTTGCTTTACTGTTGTCCTTTAAAAGTAAGATTTTTTTTTAATCTAGGTTCTCCACAGAGGGTAAGAGACACAAACCCAGCTACACTGACTCTCATTATAGCTTGAAGTTGATGCTCCAGTTCAAAGCATAGCAATCGCCTTGTGGCAAACTTTAGTCTCATTAAATTATGCCACAGCACTGTGTTATGACAATGCAAGTGTCAAGCCATCTCAGCGCAGTGCTAGATCTAGTGAAAGAACCCTGCTGCACTTTGTGGAGTTGTAAAGAGAATCGGCCTTTGATAGCAACTCTCAAACCTCTGACAAGCAGCTCTGGCTACGATAGTGGCAGTAATTTAAGATGTTACTGCCTTTTCTGGCAGCAGCTACTATTCCCATAGGAAGGTCATCAGAAGGGTGTATGTGCTTGCTCCTCCTCTGCAGCATTTTGTGGTCTGGCTTATTAGTTTTAAACAGCTGATGAAAGGGAATAGGCAGAAGGCAAGAATAATTTGAACTCGAGAGCAAAACATCAGAAAAAAGATGCAATCATTATCAGATCCCTTGTCCCTCACATTTGTTTTTACCTCATCAAATGTGGCAGCTGTTTCAGTCCCTGTTCAGAGATCCAGTGAATTTAAAACCAAGCTAAAGAAATTCAGCTTAGATCAAATTTATTTACCAATGGTATTCTGTTATGAATCTCCCCAAATTCAGTTCTGCCAGCCACTAATACAGTATACTAATCCGAATTTTTCTTGGACATGATGAGAAATGTAAGTGTTCAAAAGTTTCTATCTCCAACAAAGACATGAAATCCATTCTGTATAAGGAGTGGTCTCAATTTCACCACAAACTTCAGTCTTCTAATGACAAGTTCACCAAAAGTGAAGGACACAAGTAAGTAAATCAAAGAAGGGACTACATTTTAACTCCTTAAACATCTTCATCAGACATTTGGAAAGTGCACGAGCTACTATCGCATTACAAAATAAAGGATATATTTCTAATTTTTTAATACATTTTTCTAACACAAAAGCAAGCGTATTTCTAATTTTCAACTTTAAAAACAACTGAACTTCAAGAAAAAATAACCTTACATCTTTATATTTTGTGTAAAACTTACCTTATAATAGTTTTCATCAGCACTAAGAGCTTTAGAAAGTCCAAAGTCACTAATTTTGGCATAATGTTGAGTGACTAATAGCACATTCCTTGCAGCCAGATCCCTATGAACAAAGTTATTCTCCTCCAGGTATTTCATCCCCATGGAAACCTGATGCACCAGCTCTGTTATGTTCTTTTCCGTGACATGTCTGAAAACGGTAATTGGACTTTGAGAGGTCAGGAGTTAATTTTCTTGAGTTTTTATTGTATTCAAGTATAAGTCTTTACTAGGAACTTCTTCACATGATTCTAGAAACCTGATCCGTTTAGCTAAGCTTTAATTAGAACAGACAGCACAAGAATGCGCTGAGCAAAATGATGTGTGGTGATATAAATAAATGAGCAACTGAGGGACATGTGAATGTTGATTTATTCAAAAGGCACAGCTTTACCAGAAATATTTGACATTTAGGAGATATGTACAAGATAATCATGTCTCAGTGAAGAGTAACTATGACATAAATTGTTATATTAACAACATAGCTATTTAAAGTTGCCCATAAGGAAAAAATAAAAAGGGATCTGTACCTTTTTTCCCCATTGGATAAGTCCTACGAAATGGAATCCAAAATTACGTACCTATTTTTTTGCAAAAATTTGTTCAATGGCCCAAGTTCAGCCATTTCCATTACTAGCATCCAGGCCTCAGCTTCACATATGCCTATCATTCGGACAATATATGGGTTATCCAGTTGCTGCATTACATTTGCTTCTCTCAGTAGTTCATCCTTCAGAGCTGGATCATTACTCTCATTCTTGAGGATTTTTACTGCCACTGGCTTGGCACCTCTACAAAAAAAGAAGCCAGTTCTGCAATTAGCTGCTGAAAAAATCAGTGTGCAAGTGCACACAATCTTCATCTAATGTTTCTATGCACATATTACAATCTGTGAAAGAAGGCAGAAGAGACATTCAGCGGGGCAAAAGTCCCAGCTGTAACAGTGGTCAAGTGTCAAGTGGTCAGAAGAGAGCTAAAAAAAAGAGAGAGAGAATGGAAAGAACCTGAGAAAATTACAGTCATAAAAACGTCTTAACAAGCCTAAAAAACAAGTGTATCAGACAAAATTTTATTGCCCCTTCCAGCAAGAATTACATAAAATGTTTAGGGCAAGAAAGCTACAAAGGCCTTCTTGAGGTGTTTTGGCTATGAGTGTAGAACATGCTGAATACAAAGCCCCAAGGTGGTGCTCTAAATTCTGAGAAATTAAACCTACCCCTGCAACCTTCTGCTCATACAGATAAATGAAAGAGTGACTGATGAGATCAACAGAGCTCAAACTGTCATAGATTAGCAAACACACAAGCCCTTCAAATCCCCTCAGACTGTACAGGAATTCTTCCTAGCTCTGAGAACCTTGGTTAAAGAAATACCTTCAGCTTCAAGTGGTGAAATAGGGTATGCATAATCAGCCCATGCATTTGGACAACTTACTGATGATTTCAGTACGAAAATGCATGGTCAGTTGCTCCCAGGTCTGCCAGTATAAGCAGGGTCTATTCCTGCTGCAATTAAATGAGGGCACAACACGTTCTGCCTTTTTAAAAATCAACATGCCAGCTTAATGAAACAAGTATTTATCATACTTACTTTAGGTGAAAATCTCTGCAACAGACAAGCTGTCTGTGGCACTCTACATTATCTCTCAAAGAGAGTTAGACGGGAAATAAGAATAGCATGACTGCCCATACAATCTGCAGAGCAAGGCAGCAGACTTCCCTGTCTACTGTACCTGACACCACAGAAAATGGTCTTTAGGAGCAGTTCCCCAATACAGAGACAAAAATAACATCTGGGAGGTGACTATGCTGCAGGCAAGGAGGTGTCTGCAAACAGAGGAAAAGGAAAAAAGAAAACGCATGTAGAGAAAATGAGTGTGTAAGTGTGTGTGTGTACAAAGAGAGAAACTGGAAGGAAACACAATCGCCGATTGATGTGCAAAGACTACTCCTGCACTGAAAAACAAAGGTTAGGACTTTCACATATTAGTCTCAAAGAAAACAGAAGGAAGCACTTACTTTTTCATTTTATAGAACCCTTTCTTTACAGTACCAAAGTTGCCAGAGCCAAGCTCTCCTTCCTCCAATGTTAACAATTTCCTGTCAAGAGTGACATTTTTTGGTTTCATTTCATCTGGATCAGCGTATGGACTTTCATAGACCTCAGTATCCATGGGTAAGGCCTCTCTCTGATCACCTGCAGTTCAATCAATGAAAAAATCAGACATTACAGAGATATTTTTGCGGCCATAGCTACTATATTCACATTTTGTATGTTCAGGATCACCAGTGTGTTGGAGTCCTTATAAAGAAAACTCCCTGGATGTATTTGAGGACAGGTTGAGTGGGGCTCTTGGCAAACTAGACTAGTGAGAGGTGTCCCTGCCTATGGCATGTGGGCTTGGAACTAGATGATCTCTAAGGTCTCTTCCAGCCTTGATGATTCTATGGGCCTTTCCAACCTTGACCCTTCTATGATTCTAAACCATTCTATGATTACATGATTCTATAAAAATACACTCAGTCCAGATACAAACACTTCAGAACGCCCCAAGAGAGATTGACCTCGACCTCTGGACACACTGTAATTATTATCTGCATAATGTGAAACTAGAGTGCCCCTCAACAGAAGGAGAGTTAAAGGCTGGACCCTCTCCTCAGTACTACCCATCAGTTGCCTCAGACAATTCTTCAGTCAGAGTGCTGCTGTATATGTAGTTCATTCTTAGGCACTCATCTTTAATTGTGTTTTAGAGAAAGTCTGTTCACCAATTTGGTATTTTAGCAGCAGGAGATAATCCTTTCAACGAAGTGCAGGGATGCAGCGTTTAGACTCAACAAAGTAATAACCTTTCACTTCAACATTGAGGAAGTGGCTTCTGCTGAATGACTTTTATTACAGATGGTGCCATTTGGCAGTTTCAGCTAACGCTCTTGAGCTATGATCATGGCTGTACTGACACACAACATGGTGTGAAATACGTGCAAGAAAATAGAAATTTGAGTTGAGGAGAGATCTCTGGCATAAAGAAGGAAATTGTTTTAATGACAGAAATAACTCTGCCTACCTTTTTCTGCTCCTGCAAGACTTCTATTTCTTTGCAGCACATAAGGATTAAAGGATGCTTCATCTGGTGGGTGGCTAATAGTTGGCTGAAGCTGTAGCATACAAATAGAGGTTTTATGTCTAGTAAGGAATAGGTGAGTTAAATATTTTTTCCCCAAAAATCATGACATAGTGATTGCAAGAGACAAACAGGTGAGAAACAGAAAGCCAGAAATGGATCCAAGACATTAATTCTGTAGGATGTTGCTTAAGTTAATATGACGGCCAGTTGAAACAAACACTGCTAAAGCACAGAATGTTATAGCAAATATTTCAGAGCATTCGATCTGAGAGAATTAACTGCAAAGGGTGGTGCACAAATCTTATTCTGCAGATGCTAAATTTACACACTCTTTTCAAATCTGCCTTGTAACACAATTAGTAATTTCTCTTGAGTCTGTCCTGCTCCCTCTCCAACAAACTTCATCTAGGCCTTTGAGAAGCTCCTAGCACAAACGAAACCAAAAACACTTCTTTTGTGGATGTTCTAGATTTACTCCGTTTGGAAGAAACAGAGGTAAAAGTAATCAGTTTTGTAAGGAAAATGCCTGACTGTGGTACAGACCTCTCAATCTGTGTGCCCAGGTGGCCAAGAGGGCCAATGGCATCCTGGCCTGCATCAGGAATGGTGTGGCCAGCAGGAGCAGGGAGG
>JAOXOE010000256.1:51175404-51185924 GCA_028565055.1 Phoeniculus purpureus
ATCAATATGGGAAGGGTGGGTGTCAGGAGGATGGAGCCAGGCTCTGCTCAGGGGCACCCAGTGATAGGACAAGGGGCGGTGTGTGTCAGCTGGAACAGAGGAGGTTCCATATAAATATGAGAAGGACCTTCTTCCCAGTGAAGGTGCCAGAGCCCTGGCAGGGGCTGCCCAGGGGTGTTGTGGAGTCTCCTTCTCTGGAAATGTTTAAAACCCCCCCGGCCATGTTCCTGTGTGACTGGATCTAGGGGATCCTGTTGTGGCAGGGGGGTTGGACTAGATGATCTTTGGAGGTCCCTTCCAATCCCTAATGCTCTGTGATTTGGTGATTGAGGCTGGAAGAGACCTCTAAGGTTATCAAGTGCAGCCCATGACCCAGTCAAAACCACCCAGTCTCATTAAACAGCATCTGTACTAGTATCACAAATTCTGCCTTGTGGTTTGTGCTTCAGCTCCTGCTGTGGCTGGGGGTTGGACTTGATATTTTGGGGTCCCTTCCAAACCCTGCTGTTCTGTGACTGTGTGAATCTATCAGCAAAGCTATTGTACCGATATTTTCCTGTCCTTTCCAAGCACTGGCTTCCACAAGGTTGTTTTCTCCTAGACTCCCATCTCAAAGACCTGTTTTCATTACTGGAAATTGAAATAAGAGTTGCTCTGGGCTACTGCAGAAGCTGTCTTGTTTGCTGGAAAAGTAAACAGAGAGGGAAAAGGGAAAAACACAGTCGAACAGGGGCCATACCCTGAGTAATTAATCTGCTTAAGGATAACCATTGCCAATTTTAATTGATGCACAGCTTTTCTAATAGGAATTCTCTCTCTGCTCTCAATACAGATGTTGTGGCCAAAGGGCATCCGGGTGAGGGATGATTAGACAAGTGAGCTGGGGAAAGGATGGCTACTAGCTTCTCCCAACTTACTCATGATAGGATGAGGGGAAATGGCCTCAAGTTGCATCTAGATTGGATCTGAGGAAGTTCTTTGCTGAGAGTGGCTGGGCACTGGAACAGGCTGCTCAGGGAGGTGGTGGAGTCCCCATCCCTGGAGGGGTTTAAAACCGAGTAGCTGGAGCACCTGAGGCCATGGAGGCTGAGGGCTGGGCTTGATGCTCCTGGAGGTCCTTTCCAGCCAGGATGAGTCTGTGATTTTACTCTATGCATAGATGGTGGCTCAGAGATCTCGGTGAATTGGAGAACTGGGAGAGAGCACAAAGACAGGGCAATTTCAAACCCTCTCACAATCACTTACGTGGTCTCAAGCACACACCAGACATGTGCGTTCTGTTGTTTCCATGTCTAGTTCAATTCATTTTATAAGAAACCAGTGTAAAGGTGTTTGACAGCTTCTAAAGATGAAGCCACTTTAAGCTACTCTGAACGCAGAACCCCAAACTGTGGCCACTTCAGGGTATCTTGGCCACTCAACACCAATCAGTGATTAACACGAAGCCTGTCTGAAGTGCTTCTCACAGGTTTATCTACACGTTCAGGCACTTAGTTCCCCTTATCAATGTATGGGGAAAAATTCAGGCCCCTAAGCTAGCCCAGGAGAATGGACTGAAAGGACTGGTGTGCCTCAAATTCCCTTCAGCCTCCTGGTTTTGCACTTGGGATACGTGTGTGTGTGTGTGTCTGTAAAACACGTGCATGTCCACATCAAACCAATGCTTGTGTTCTGATGTTTGAGAGCTCTCTGAGACACCTCCAGGCTGAAAGAAACCATTCTCCCCTGAATATAGGGAAATGTAAAAGCACAGGGTGAAGTGGAGAGGCTGAGGAGCTGAGGGTGTTAAGCCTGGAGGAAACTCAGGGGGGACCTTCTCCCTCTCTCCAGCTCCCTGAAGGGAGGTTGCAGTCAGGTGGGGGTCAGGCTCTTGTTCCAGACAACCAGCACCAGGACAAGAGGGCAGAGCCTGAAGCTGCCAGGGGAGGGTTAGGTTGGATGTCAGGAAGCCCTTCTTCATGGAAAGGGTGATCAGAGCCTGGACTGGACTGCCCAGGGCAGTGGTGGAGTCCCCATCCCTGGAGGTGTTGAAGGCCAGCCTGGCTGCGGCCATTAGTGCCCTGCTCTGGCTGATTAGGTGATGTCAGGTCCTGGGCTGGGCTGGATGAGCTCCAAAGGGCTCTGCCAGCCTCAGTAATTCTGTGATTCTTTGATTATTAAATCAGCAGGCACTGAAACAAATTAAATCTTCTATTATATCCCACAAAAAATCTCTCAGTGGAAACACCTGCATCACAAAGATCACAGGACGTGACTCCCACTTGTTGGCAAACTGTTTCTATTTATGGCAACGGGGAGAAATTAGAGTCAGATCCAGAAAACATGACCAGAATGTTCCCGCTGCGAGCACTGTGATTTCCAGTGCCGACCCATTGCAGAGGGGTGTCTCAGTTTCCTTCACAAGCTTCTCCCTTCAACCTCTCCTCCTGCAGAATATAAATGGCACTCGGAAGCTCGAAGCCAGACTTTTTCCTTGCCAAATGCTGTTTTCCTTCATCACAAGCTGAGAATGAACGGTTCTCCTCGAGCGGTCGGCTGCTAAAGAGAGAGCACGTATCAGTGTTTTTCATCCTGTCTGCTTTGACAAAGGTTCTTCCCCAGGTTAAGGGTCTGATGGGAAATGAAGACACAACCTCAAAATATAGGTGCAGTCAGACCGATTTCTCTACCTGTCCTGACTCTCAATACTCCTCCTTAATGGATTTCTTGAGGAAAATGAGAAGAAATTATGCAGATGTATAAAGAGCAGAGTTTACCACAGGGAAAACGCTGGGAGAATAATGAGAGTTGGGATCCTAGCGCAGGCAGAGTTGGAATATTTTGCCGTTCCTGTCTTCAGCAGCACCTCAGTCAACAACCCGAACATGGGTCTGACCAGGCTGCTTCGCTAGCTGCTGTGGCGCTTGACAGGTTAAATCACCCTGAATGGGCAGATGTAAAGCAGCTGTGCAAACCTACAAATCACTTCTTGGATGTCAATGGGATCAGTAATACTACAGCTTGTTGAAATGAAATTAAAACCAGTTAGATGATCGATAAAGCTTCCTGGGATAAAGAACGATCAGGGTGGCTTCCAGTTTCTCACCCGGTACCAGAGCTTCAGGAACACACAGTAGAACTACAGGTCACAGAACACTAGGGATTGGAAGGGACCTTGAAAGATCATCCAGTCCAACCCCCTGCCACAGCAGGATCTCCTAGATCCAGTCATTAGGTATTGGAAGGGACCTTGAAAGATCATCCAGTCCAATCCCCAAGTCGCATAGGAACATGGCCAAAAGGGTTTGAAACATCTCCAGATGAGACTCCACAAACCCCTTGGGCAGCCCCTGCCAGGGCTCTGTCACCCTCACTGGGAAGAAGTTCCTTCTCACATTGATGCAGAACCTCCTCTGTCAGTTCCTTGTGCTACTCTGACAAGTAAACATCCAACTTAACACAAGGAACACTAGTCTTAAGAAAGCAGCTGAACCTTGGAAACCCTCCATTACCATTCCTAGCTGTGCAGCCTTCCCTAAAGTCCACTACTCTAGCCTCGATGGCTTCTGGAAAACACGAGTGACAACCACAGCAGGCAGACCTGGGGAGGGGGGGGTTACATATACAAAACACATGTTAGAGGCATTGAGTACTGCACAGGTTTTATTGAGGAATGAGTGAATTAAACAGCCTTTGTAACTAAGCTGCTCTGGAAATAGTAAATGACTGGAATTTCAGGTGTCAAAGCAGTGCTTCAGAAAAACCCTTCAATTAAGGTTCTTTCAAATTTATAGGGGTTTTAGAAGTTCTGAAGCACTTCAGGGGTTCCTTGTCCTTTGGGGGTTCCTTGCCAGATGCCTGCTGAGTACCCACTGTTTAACTCCTTTTCTAAAAGGATAGGAAACCAAACTTCAAGCACTGGTTATGGGAGGGGGTTTCAGATTGAAGAACCATGTACAGAACACCAAAGCATTCACTGCTGGTCAAACAAGGTAGGAGAAGGTTATTCAACACAATACCGACACATGCTGTTGCAGCCTAATAAATACCCACGTAAGCAAACGGCAAAAACTATCTTCAAGTAGCTGTTGCCAGGTCTCCAATAAAATTCTCTTACGTCTGACTCTCTGTGATACAAAAATAATCATCTTTAGAATAACAGGAGTAGTTAGTACAACAGTTTCACTTGCTCACTATACACACACTCAGTCCATGGGTGAGAGAGGCTGTGAATAAAGTCGTCGCCTGTCCTTACGCAGCATGGCTGGTACATGAACACATCACTGATGATCGCTTTTGACTGTAAAGAACCTGTTCACAAAACCCAAGACACCGCCCGCGAGATGGCCTGGATCGCAGGTATTTTTCTCTATTATGTTACAGGAGCATCTTAAGCGAGGACGACGCTCTGCTCCTCCTGGCACTGTACAAGTTTCGGTTGATAAACCTCTGGCAGGGGCCGATACGACAAAGCACGCTGCATAGCTGCTGTAAATTCCAGCTCCTTACGTAATGGTTATGTGTGCCGAGTAGGAACAGTTTGCATAGTTGCACAGTAATAGTTATTCACACACCGGGGGGTTTTACGCTAGTCTTGAAGAACGGGCGGCCAACATCCAGGTCAGCAGTCTGCTTTTTAAGAATCCACAAACTGAATTCGTAAGCTGTTGATCAGATACTGCTCGTACACCGGAATGACAGCGGGGGAAATAAGCTGCCTCTTAACTCACATCAGTTGTAAACAACACTGATTTATCAAAACACTAATTGTACTTCTTACTTAGGGGCATTTTTAATTCAGAGGGAATGAAGTCTGTACCGACTTGTGCTACTTGCTTCATCTGGAGTTGCAAGGAGAGAATAATTCATTTGAATAACACTGATGCCCCAAATAGATTCTGCTTCTTCCAGTACTTTAAGTACTAGTTTATATCTATGAGGTCATACTACAGTCCTACATCTAGAAGTAAAACCATCTCTTCTTAAAAGCAAGAGATATTCTATTTCTTCCAGTACTTTAAGGGCTGTTTTGTATCTATGAGCTCGTACTACAGGTCTACACCTAGGAGTAAAACCATCCCTTCTTAAAAGCAAAAGAAGTTCTACTTCTTCCAGTACTTTAAGGACTAGTTTATATCTACAAGCTCATACCACAGGTCTACATCTAGAAGTAAAACCACTGCTTTTTTAAAGCAAGAGAGATTCTATTTCTTCCAGTACTGTAAGGGCTATTTTATATCTATGAGCTCATACCACAGGTCTACATCTAGGAGTAAAACCACTGCTTCTTAAAAGCAAAAGGAATTAGTCAGCAAATAACAACATGTTAGACACGCTCAGATCTTCAAGTAACAGTGACCATGGGAAAAAAGGCTCCACAGGCTCCTAAATACCAAGTCACATCACACTCTCGCAGCTGGTGTATTTTTTTTCATTAGGAAAAGGTATCTATAAATAGGTTAGAAAAAGTGCATTAAATACTGGTGGCTGCTGGAGGGTTCTCGAGAACCTTTTCTTCTGTCATCAGAGTTGCATATTACAGGATGCATTTGGAAGTTTCCCTTTTGCATGCTGTCTCCACAAGAAAACGCATTCCCAAGCAAGTAAGAAGCATGAGTAACACACAAGACAAACGCACCTCTTGTAAGCTTTAAGATAAAATGTCAAAGTTCATCGAGTTCCTCGGTGTCGGGTCATTACAGACCTTCGCTGAGCACAGAGAGCTTAAAATGAAACGGTAAGTGCTGCGTCGATTTGCAAGCCTGAAGCTTGCCCACTGCACGACTGAGCTGCATTTCTTTCAGTTCAGCACATACAAGTTATGGGGTGGGTTTTTACAACACACAAGTCTATTTGAGTAAATGCTTCCTTAGCTTACAAACGACACCATTTAATTTGCATTAGTTTTGTAAAATTAGATGGAGAAGACCTCATGAGGATGTTATCAGTTTGCACCTTCCCAGCCAGGTGAACCCTAGCATCTGTCTCGATGTCTTGCAGTTGTTTTGAGAGAGCAGACTCTGAAGGGGGGGGATTGTGCCAAGTGAAACTGCTCTCATCGCCGATGGGTCTCATTCTCCTACCATATTTCACTAACGTGCCAAACATTTACGTCTCCAAGCTACAGGTTTGTGTAACATCCAGATTGCTACTGCTTCAGTGACTACAAAATTACCCAGATTCCTACTGTAGGGCTACTGCTTTAGAGACTAAAGTTATCCAGATGACTATCGGAAGGCTACTGCTTCGGAGACTAGTTATCCAGATGACTACCACAGGGCTACTGCTTTAGAGACTATACAGTTATCTAAATTACTGCTGCAAGGCTACTGCTTTGAAGACTAAAGTGATCCAGATGACCACCACAGGGCTACTGCTTCAGAGACTACAGTTATCCAGATTACTGATGTGGGGGTACTGCTTTAGAGACTACAGTTATCCAGATTCCTACTGCAGGGCTGCTGCTTCAGAGACTAGTTATCCAGATGGCTACTGCTTTAGAGACTACAGCTATCCATATTCCTATTGCAGGGCTACTGCTTTACAGACTACAGTTACCCAGATGATTACTGCAGGGCTACTGCTTCAGAGGCTCTACATCAATGCACATTCTTAGGTGTCCATACATCTCTCATCGAGCAGCAAACTTCAAGGCAACAGTTCTTGTGAGACTGCTTATCGAACGTAACAGTTCAGATGGAGTTTAGCTGCAGTTTGTATAAACCTCCCCTTCTCTTTCCATGTAAACTGCAATCAAAAGTCACTTTACAAAACGGTAAGAGACTGAGATCGTTAAGTTTCCTAACATGTAAAACTACAAAGTACTTTTGCATGCTCACTATTGGATTTCTTTCTTGGTAACAGAGGAGCTGTTAAAAGGACCTCCTTTGTGTTTTAAAATCTCAGGTCTCTCAGGTCTATGACATCGAATCGCTGTCATCGCAATTCAGACAGACAAGATCAAAACTGGCACAGAAGAACACGAACGGTTTTGTCTTTTCTCAAAAGGTTGAGGCAGCTTTTGTTGAATGGTATCTGCATCGCTAATTTCTTTAGAAACTCTGGATGCTTTTGGAGCATCAGAGAGAATCCCGTTTGTTTAGTCCTTCAGACGTTTTGAAAAACAACTTCTTGCAAGTGCCTAAGTTAAGGAGGGGAAAAAGAAGTAGCAGCTTGTTTCCTACAAACAGCCCAACGCCATGCGCAGCTGCCCAGCATCTCAAAACAAAAACGAAGTTGACATCACAGGGAGGCGCGTCCCCCTCCAGTTACAAGCACGTCTGGTGTTTATCCAGAGGAGAGGGAAGCAAGCACGAGGGTGAAGCGCTGAAGTCTACTTGTCATGCATAGCTACTGCGGTGCTGCCCCGCGCCTGCGGCGCTTCGTCAGACGTCGGAGTTGGAGCTGAGGTTTGTTAACCTGGGGTCTGCGTTGATCTCGTATCTGTAGTGGTAGCCCTCCATGTGATCCCTGCAGGCGTCTCGGATGTTGTGCATCCACTTTTTGATTCCTTTTCGGTTCAAGTACAAAACCAGGAGGAAAATGGCCCCAATGAGAGCCAAGACTATCCCCAGGAAGACGTAGGAAGTCTGTAGCTGGGACGGCAGGTCTACGGGCTCGGAGCAGTTCAGGTCCGAGTCGTTGATCTTCTGCAGGGTTCTGCCCAGCGTCTTGTCGGGGTAGGCGCAGGTCAGGGTTTCTTTGGCCTCCACCTGGTCGCCCTCCTTGAGCCAGGCCACCAGGTCGTCGGCGGTGCAGTCGCACACCCAGGCGTTGCGGCCGAGGCCAGCGGGCTGGAGGGCGGGCAGGCCACGGGCCTGGGCCGCGGTGCTGTTCCTCAGCAGAGCCAGGGAGCCCTCGCTCAGGTTGAGCAAGGAGTCGTTCCGCAGTCCCACCAGGGAGCTGCTGCCGAGGTCCAGCTGCCGCAGGGCCAGCAGGGTGCCGAGCACGGCGCCGGGCAGCGGCAGCAGCCCGTTGTCGCCCAGCTCGAGGCGGCTGAGGTTGCGCAGGGCCCCCGCCTGCAGCATGGCGGCCACGCTCAGCAGGACGGCCGGGTCGCGCAGGGCCCGGCGCAGGACCAGCTCCTCCAGCGCGCTGCCGCCCTCGCCGAAGGCCCGCGGGCTCACAGCCACCAGGGGATTGCCGCTGAGGTCCAGCTGGCGCAGGGCGGCCAGGGAGGCGAAGGCTCCGGCCTCCACGGCGCGCAGGTGGTTGCCGCTCAGGTCGAGGGCGCTGAGGTCGGGCAGGCGCCCCGCGGAGAAGGCGCCGGGCGGGAGCCGGGAGAGGCGGTTGCCGCTGAGGAAGAGGGTCCGCACGTAGGGCGGCAGGTCGGGCGGCACCGCCGTCAGGTTCTTGCCCACACACTTCACCGTCTTGGCCGCCTCCGAGCACTCGCAGGGGTCCGGGCAGCCGCCGGGCTGCTGATCCGAGCCGCAGCCCAGCAGGGCGAGGAGGAGCAGCAGCAGCCCCAGGCGGAGCTCGCCGCGCCCCGGCATCGCGCCCGGCCCGGCCCCGAGCACAACTTTCCCTTCGGGGCGGCGCGGCGAGGCCAGACGGCTCCGGGCAGCCCCTTCTGCGGGGCAGGGGCTGGCTCCAGCTCCGCTCCGCTCACTCGCGGCGAGACCTGCGGCGGGAGAGAAGGAAAACGACGGGGCAGCGGCGGAGCGGCACCGCCCGGCCTCCCCCAGCCCCGCGCCCCGACACGTGGGGCTGGTGCGGGAGGCAGCGCGGAGAACCCCTCCCGAGGGCTCCGGTTCTTTCCCGCTTCCAGCTCCCGCAGCCGCGCAGCCAGCGTGGAGGATCGAACCCGCCGCGCCTCGCACCGCGTCCCGCAGCTCCCCGCCTGCCGCTCCCGCCCCGGGGCTCTCCCCGCCACCGCCACCACCACCGGTCCCTCACCTCCCGCTCCGCGCCCGGAGCAAAACTCCGCCGGAGCGATCCGCAACCAGCGCCGACTACCCCCGGCCCCGCAGCCAACTCCGCGCCCACCCGCGCCGCGCCTGGCCCTGCCCCCGCTCGCAGGAGGAACCAACCGCCGCCCCGGCTCGGGGGGAGCCACCGCCCGCGCCTGCCCCGAGGGGCGGCTCCGCCACCGCCCGCGCTCCGCCCCGCAGCCCCCCGGCCCCGCAGTTCCTGCAGGCGTGAGGTGCTCTGGGTCCTCGCTCCCCTCGCC
The DNA here is from genome assembly GCA_028565055.1 of Phoeniculus purpureus. NCBI lineage: Eukaryota > Metazoa > Chordata > Aves > Bucerotiformes > Phoeniculidae > Phoeniculus > Phoeniculus purpureus. The sequence goes on from JAOXOE010000256.1 coordinate 51,184,556, forward strand.
CGGTCGTGCTGCCGGGCTCACCTTGCCGCCGCTGCGTGCGGAGATGCGGGCGGCTCGGTTCGGCTCGGCACGGAGCGGCTCCACGGGGAGCAGGCGCTGCCACAGCCCAGCGCCCCCCCCAAGCCGCCCGGGCAGCGCCGCACCTGAGCGCGCCCCGACGGGGCGGCCGGGGCTACGCGATGCTGCTGCTCTCCGCTGCTCTCCGCAGTTCCCCCGTTCGGCACCGCCCAGACCAGCAGCACCGAGCGGTTTGCGGGGGAGAGAGGCTGCCTGTCTGTCCAGGAGAAGCTTTTCGGTGGCAGAGGAGCAGCACCGGCACCAGCTCCGAAGTAAAGCAAAAAATAGCCCAAACCCCGCTGCGATCTTTGGAGGTTCTAAGATGATAATCGTTCAATAGAAAGAAGAAGAGGAAGACCCGCAAATTGGCAGCTTAAGTCCGAGATTTTACTTTTATCACGGTGAGGAAACAGCCTAAATATCTATTTGCATGTAAAAGATTAATATTTACAGTGGCTGAGGCTGTCCCAGAACCAGCTGGGCACGGGCGGGCAATCCCGATGATACCGATGCTGTTCTGGAGATGAGCAACTTGCTTGGGTTACTTTATGGAGGGGATATTTGAGGAAGAGGTGAATGCTGAGAGCAGTTGTGAGAGGTCTATAAGCCCACTGGTCCCTATGAGTTGATTGAGATAGTTAAATAAAATCCAATTAATGCAGAAGACATTCGAGGTCCCTTCCAACCCCTAATGTTCTGTGAAATAACCACAGTTTCAGGGATCCGAATTCAAGTCTGTGACTCCTTTGGAGTTTCCTTACCCTTCTGGTAACAAGATTTCCATCACTCTGTGTGTTAGAGTGATGCTCATTCTGTTTTCCTGATTCAATTAGGTTCCTTTTTTCCACCAAGTCAGCAGAAATTTTACACCTGTCAAAAGCCATGAGGGAAATGAACAGACGGATCCAGTAGGAAGTCTCGAGAAAATCAGCTCCAGAATCTGAGGAATAATGAGCTAAAGCCCTGGATTCTGTAGGACTGTTCTCCCCTGAGTCACCCAACAGTGGTGTTATGGTGCAGAACAGTGGGGTCAGGGTGGCAGGCAGGGGCTGTCCAGTGGGGTCAGGGCGGCAGGCAGTTGCTGTCCAGCATTTCAAAGGTATCTGTGGTCCAGATCCACATGCCTGCCTTAGTACAATGCTTAGAGAAGTAGTTAGGTAAAGACATCTAGCATTTCCTAAGAGAAACACATGCTCTCCTATTTTAATGAATGTATTTTTAAAAGTCAAAGGAACCACAGAACATTAGGGGTTGGAAGGGACCTTGAAAGATCATCCAGTCCAATCCCCCTGCCACAGCAGGATCCCCTAGA
>JAOXOE010000256.1:51190403-51201314 GCA_028565055.1 Phoeniculus purpureus
CTGGGAAGAAGGTCCTTCTCAGACAGATGTGGAACCTCCTCTGTTCCAGCTCACACCCATTGCCTCTTGTCCTATCATTGGGTGCCACTGCGCAGAGCCTGGCTCCATCCTCCTGACACCCACCCTTTACGACTGGTAATTTATAAATGCACTGCATCAAAATGAATGTCAACATTGAGACTCATTAAAAATTACCTTCAGCTAAAGAATTCTTTCTACAACTACCTACAAGAAGATTGTATGAGGCTGGTGCTGGTCTCTTCTCCCTAATTCCTAATGATAGGACGAAGTGAAATGGTCTCAAGTTGCATTGGGGAAGGTTTAGATTGTATCTTAGGAAGAAGAGAGAGTAGTTGAGTACTGGAACAGGCTGCCCAGGGAGGTGGTGGTGTCCCCATCCCTGGAGGACATGGCACTTGAAGCCATGGTCTACGGGTTAGGGAGCTGTTGGGATGAGGGCTGGGCTTGATGGTCCTGGAGGTTTTTTGCAGCCAGGATTATTCTATGATTCTAATTTTGCAGTATCTTTCATCTGCTTTCATCACGGTTTTGACCTATCTTTCACTTTACTCCTTAGAAAGGGAAGATGTGTCTGCTCAGCAGGATATTCCAGTGCTGTCACATCTCATTTTTAAAGATTTACTGTCCAAGTTCTGTCTGATGACAAGAAAAGTGCAAGAAAACCTCCTCCAACATTCATACTAAATCATGTTTGTTGTGAAAGTAGGTATGAGATGTTTTCTCTTCTGATTGATTGCTGTGTTATTTTGTCAGAGAATTACAGAATCTCATGGTTGGAAAAGACTTTTAAGATCATCCAGTCCAAACAGTGACCCCGCACTGTAAGGTCACCACTAAATCATGTCTCTCAGCACCACATCTCCACAGCTTTTCAATCACTTCAAGGACAGTGACTTTGCCACCTCCTTGGCCAGCCTCTTTCAATGTCTGATAACCCTTTCGAGGAAGAAATTCTTTCTAATATCCAATTTTTAATCTCCTCTGGTGCAGCTTGAGGCCCCTTCCTCTCATCTTTGCATTCCCATAAGCTGCACCTTCTGAAGACACGGATGGGATGACATCAATCTCTACCAACCTTACCTTAGACACCTAAAAATTGTATTTATAGTACACAAAATTACAGAATCACAGAACATTAGGGATTGGAAGGGACCTCAAAAGATCATATATTAATTGTAATTGGTATCTGTGACCAATTCAATCAAGGCTTCATCTGTTGATGACACAATGTCAACTGCAAAGACAAAAACACCTTCTCCATCCTTGAAATGGTTGTGCTAGATGATTCCCTGAGGTCCCTTCCAACATGAATCTATCAATCTATGAAAATATCTACAGACTTAGTGCAAAATGACTGAAATACAATGGATCAAAAGTCAAGAGTGATATCAAAATGATAGAGATTATCACAGATAAAGGGAGAGAAAAATAATCCAATGGCTTGATACTTACAAGATTTCTTAACTTAGTTCCTTCTCCCCAGAGCAGAGCTGTGCCTGAGGCAGAGACACACACTGGGTGTCCTCTGCTACCTGTCCATGCGGCTATTTGAGGTCTGCTCACGAGCCAACTTCTGAGCACTTACACAATGCCAACACAACATGAAGAAAACCCACAGACGTGATTTCACACAGGCACTTTCGCCTTCCGCACAGCCATTCCCATAAAGACCACGACAGAGGATATTCCGTTTCTGTTAGTATTTCTGGCTCAGAGTTTTTATAGCTGCTTGCAGCTCTGCATCACTGTATTTGATTTCAGCTAATCAAGCTTATGAGTGGACAGGAATGCAGACACAGAGCAGCATAAAAAAACACAGAAGGAAGTCTTTTTCAACCCAAATCCCTCTATTCGGCACCAGTTGCAGTGATGCAATCGGAATAGGAAGGAAAGTCTGCACTGCCTCATTGTTTTGTTTGGATTTTGGGGTCCAGTGTTCACTTGTGATAATAATTCCATTTGCAAGGGGAGTTCTCAGGCCAATCAAAAAAAAAGTGACTGTGCTGAATTTCATAGGAAAAATATCCCTGTGAACTTGCTCAGTTTTTCCAGCACGGGTGACCGTTACCGAATTGCCCCACTCAGTTATCTTTCCTGTGTAGTTCAGTAGCTTTTGGCTAGGTTTGCTGGGTTTTATTAAAGTGCAGAGTGGATTCAACAGAAATTTGAGAGAAATTCAATAACTACTTCATCGCTGTGAGGAATTGAAAAGGATTTGAATAGGAGAGTGGAGTAAATAGCATAAATGAACCAAAAGACACTCTGCAATCTGATCTGTTCGAGAGTAGTGTAGGAGAAACGGACCTGAGGGTCCTGGTGGACAACAGGATAGGCAGGAGCCAGCAATGGGCCCTGCTGGCCAAAAAGGCCGATGGCATCCTAGACTGGATCAGAAAGGTAGATGGTTAGAAGATTGAGAGAGGTTCTCCTGCCCTTCTACTCCACCTTACTGAGACCACGTCTGGAATCTTGTGTCCAGTTCTGGGCCCCTCAGTTCCAGAAGGATACAGAACTGATGGTGAGAGTACAGCACAGAGCCACAGAGATGATGAATGGAGTGGAACATCTCCCTGATGAGGAACGGCTGAGGGAGATGGGTCTCTTGAGCTTGGAAAAAGGAAACTGAGGGGTGACCCCATGAATGTTGATCAATATGGAGAGGGCAGATGTCAGGAGGAAGGAGCCAGGCTCTGTCCCAATGATAAGAGAGGGGGCACCAGGTGTGAGCTGGAACAGAGGAGGTTCCACATCAATCTGAGAAGGAACTTCTTCCTGGTGAGGTTGACAGAGCCCTGGAAAGGGCTGCCCAGGGGGTTGTGGAGTATCCTTCGCTGGAGACATTTAAAACCCACCTGGATATGTTCCTGTGTGACTGGATCTATAGGATCCTGCTGTGGCTGTGGGATTGGACCGGATGATCTTTCAAGGTCTCTTCCAATCCCTAATGTTCTACGATTCTGTGAACATTCTGTGTATAGAGCTGCTTGCACGGACACCTAGATATTTACAGCCTTATGCTGCCAAGAGGAGATTCAGATCTGACCTTAAATCTTGTGAGGTGTCAATTCCATTTGTAATTCAAAGGTAATTCAAAGATTCAACTCTCTATAACCTCCACAGTTAAGCAGTTAAAACAAACACATCCTCTCCACAGACAGAACTTATCTGATGGGCCCGTTGCTCCACATAATTCCAAACAGGATTTTCCAGGTGGCACGTACTGAGGACTGCATCATCTCCCTGGCTTTAGGCAACATGGATTACACTTGAGAAAGGCCAGCAGAGGCAGCAGTGTCAGCTTAAGCAAACAGGGTTTTTCCTTATGTCTCCCAAACATCAAACTTGAGGCAGCAACAGGTTTGCAAAGTGTGCAAAAACTTGATAATGGTTGATAATGAAAATGAAGACATTTCCTCCCCTCCTGTAAGAATATATCACCTCTCTCTCCAGATACAGGGGCTGGAGCACCTCCCCTGTGAGGACAGGCTGAGCAAGTTGGGGTTGTTCAGCCTGGAGAAGAGGAGGCTCCCAGCTGACTTTCAAGCAGCTTCCCAATCTCTGAAGGGGCCTATAAGAAAGCTGGGGGAGGGCTTTTGACAGGGGTGGTAGTGAGAGGATAAGGGGAAAGGGTTCCAGCCTTGAAGAGGGGAGATTGACGTTGGACAATGAGGAACCAGTTCTTTGCTGTGAGGGTGCTGAGATGCTGGAACAGGTTGCCCAAGGCAGTTGTGGCTGCTCCATTGCTGGCAGTGTTGAAGGCCATGTTGGCTGTGGTGCTGAGTAACCTGTTCTAGTGAAGGTGTCACTGCCTGTGCAGGGGGGTTAGAACTAGGTGATCTTTAAAGTTCCTTCTAACCCCGGCCACTCTGTGATTCTAAGAACGAATGGACCAACTTGAAACATGTGATTAACTGTTTATAAAATAACTCCCCTTCCACTGTCCCTTTAAGATAAATCTTTAAGTTGTGATGCCTTTATAAAGATTGACTTAACCTTGCCCAGTTGTATGGAACTATATTGTAAAAGCTTTTCAGTTTGCAACTTGGTATCAAGAGGATGTGTTTTGCCCCTTTTGAAAAGCTGTATTGTCTACGCTTGTTTTTTTCTAAAGGGGGTTATTACGATTGACAAGGAAAATTACGCTTCATTCATACGAAAAACAGGATCCAATGCTACATAGCTTTAATTGAGTGCATCTTACATGCAACTGACATGTAGGAGAGAAATTGGTACCATTACAAGAGGGATAATAAGCACCAAACCAACAGGAAAAATGAGAAAATGCTCATTTAAAGCCCAGGATTAAGGGTTCATTGCCGTTTCTCTTCTGATAGCACCCTTGAGCCAAGAGCACACAATCTCTGTGGAAATCCTTTCTAGGAAAAAAAATCAATTGGGAATGTGTTGCTGGAGAAGGTAATGCTACAGATATGGGAACAAGCAGTCTGGTGTTTTCCTACATCCTGTGGGATGAGGTGTGACAGCTTTGATTTTTAGAATATTTAAAAAAACAGTGCCAAAGTGCATTTTTGCGCATGCTGCAGTGACAGCTGTGACAAGTGCAGTCGATGGAGAGCTGCTTTATCACCTGCAGGAGTTCTGACTGTAAGATGAGACATGTGATGCACTCCTTCGAGAGTGTCTGACTGATTGTGGCACAGTGGTACTTTGTCTTCTCCAAGGGGAAGGGCTAGCTCATCTACTTGCTTCCAGAAGGCGAGGTGTTGCAGACGCTCTCTTGCTACTTAAAATTGCTTCTAAATTGGTTGTAATCTTTTACATTTTCCTTGGCTATGAACATATGTAGTGAGTAGCTCATGTCTTTAGTGGGGAATTTAGAAACCTGCTTGCTGCTGGAAAGAAACAGCTTTGGGATACTCTGAGTACAGCGTCAGTTCCTCCACTTACAGTAATTTTTTTTTTCTAGAATGAAAGTGTTAATTAGAAATCAGTTCTACAATTCAAATCCGTTTTAAAATGGTACCTGTTATAAAAATGTTCACAAGATTAGGATATTATTTAGCTATTCATGTCTTTTAATGATGATAGTAAGAGACTGGTATTGTAACATGACTATGCCTGGACATGTTCCTGTGCAACTTGATCTAGGGGATCCAGCTTTGGCAGGGTGATAGGACTGGATGATCTTTCCAGTCCCTAAAGTTCTGTGATTCTGTGAATAAAAATGATGCTCAGAAGTGAAATATTCTAGACATTTCAATTCAAAGTTTAAAAAACGCTGGTGCTGTTCTTATTTTATGCTTATTTTAGGTTGAATGGGGCCCTGAGTAACCTGGTCTAATGAAGGTGTCATAGAGTCTGTCTAGCTGGAAGGAACTTCCAGGAGCCTCGAGTCCAGCCATCAGCCCAACAGTTCCCTAACCCCTACACCATGGCCTTAAGTGCTCTAGCTACCCAGCTTTTAAACACCTCCAGGGATGAGGACTCCACCACCTCCCTGGGCAGCCTGGTCCAGTGCCCAACCACTCTCTCAGCAAAGAACTTCTCCTGAAGATCCAGTCTAAACCTCCCCGACACAACTTGAGGCCATTTCCTCTCATCCTATCATTAGTAATTTGGGGGTTGGAACTAGATGATCTCTAAGGTCCCTTCCAACCGCAGCCATTCTGTGGTTCATCTGGGACTCTGTATACTAGAATTAAGCATTTGGACAGCACAAAGCTTCTCCCAAAGACATGTGCATGAGTTTGCAAGAGTAAAGCTTGAAGGTTATGGTTAAGGACCTCTTTTGTGTTTAAAAGTAGTCAGATCCGATTATGAAGCCTTTTCAGCTATAGTAATAACATGCTAGTTCATGTTATTGATGTGCCAGTCTTTACTGTGGCGGGATCAAAACTTGATTGACAGTCTGCTGTCTCAAGGTGCTGTAATGTTTGTAGTAAGGGAGGGTTGGGTTATAATGACTTGCAAAGAAATAAGTCATCGGAATCAGATTTCACATAGCTACAGTAAATCAGCACAATGGGTTAGTGTGAGTTAGACAGGATTGCATGTCCATGCAGTATAAGACTTCTTTAACATGTAGCTTGTTTTTTCTGATATTTGGTGTTTGGAGAGCCTGAAGCTCAGATGTTTTAAAGGTTTTCTCTGGCCTCCCTGCTCTGTTCTTGTACTGGAGCATGTTTTTTTGGAATCAGGGTTTACCTTGTGATTAATTTTCTCATCCAGCCTAGTGTAAATAGGAGTGTATCTGCATCAGGCAGTGTTTGGCATGCGGAAGGCAGGACTGCTTCCTTGGGTGGTGGTGCCATTTCATACAAGTTTACCTTAGCGATTAGTCAGCTTGCTTTTATGTCTCCCTCAAGATGTTTTTATCTTCTATTTATTTTTACTTTTCTGTCTTTCTAGCACTAATAGCAATGTCTTAATGATTAACTACATTTAAGGTGTGCTGTGCAGGCATATGTAAAATTCATACTTCTTCCATAGCATAATTTTATTGACTAGTGGCATGCTGATGAAATGTGGCAAATGTGTTTGAGGATTACAGCATTTCTGATGGTTGTTTGGGTAGATCCACAGATCAGCCTGGAGAAGAGGAGGCTCCTAGGTGACCTTCTAGTAGCTTATCAAAATCTGAAGGAAGGGGGCTACAAAAATGCTGAGAGAGGGCTTTTGACAGAGGTGGTAGTGAGAGAACAAGGGGGAAGGGTGCCAGACTTGGAGAGTGGAAATTGAGGTTGGACATGAGGAACCAGTTCTTTCTGTGAGGGTGTTGAGATACTGGAACAGGTTACCCAAGGCAGTTGTGACTGCCTCATCAACTGGCAGTGTTGAAAGCCAGACTGGCTGGGGCCTTGAGTAACCTGCACTAGTGAAGTTGTCCCTGCTTGTGTGTGGGGTTGGAACTGGGTGATCTTTAAGTTCCTTTCCAACCCTGCCTATTCTGTGATTCCAACTACTTAATCCCTTCTGAATTACATGGACAAAAATAGTTGAAGGCTTTGTCATGCGCTGTTTAAAGAGTACTCTTGTGTTAGAAATGTGGTGTTTTTCGTGGAAGTTTAGATTCCGTTACTAGTGTTCTCTTTGTCACCCAGCTAAAACCAATCAATTTAATCTGGATGATAGTAATTCTCAAAATGGGAGGAGGACTGACCTTAGGTCCTGGGCTGGATAATCTTTGAGGTCTTTTCCAGCCTCAATAATTCTGTGGTTTTGATGGTTTTTAAAGTAACTGAATGCCTGAGTGTAAGCTCAGATGACGTGGGGCAGGTCAGTAAACCTCTGCCACGACACACCTGTACTTACAAGCTCTGTAAGGCACTTACATTGCTTCAGTTGCAACGGAAAATAATTTTTGCTTACTAATATCTTCTGTTTTGTTCTCTTTCAGGTCTCCCTTGCAATTATGGAGTTTTAGAAGAATAAGAGAGTGTGGAGGGGGAATCCCCCTCTGCACACTTGAGGTAGTTCATTTTTGGAATTTTCTATGGACAAGAATATTTGTTATGCAAGATGGCACAAAAAGACTTCTAAGAAAGACTATATATTTATAAATATTTATTTGGATCAAGTGCCAAACACAGCAGTACAAAGATTTTTAATGGCAGCTCAATAAAACTGGATTTACGTCCTTGGAATTACAATTGTTCTGAAGGCACTGTGTTGTGTACTGAATTGGAGTGCCTTGATATACTTGAGGTTGTTCCCCTTGAGGAGCGGAGCAGTTTTCTAAGTGAAGATGAGTTCTCTCATGCCAGACTGCACTTCAAAGTGTCGATCTCTCCAGCATGCTCTGGATGTAATCTCTGTAGTAACCAGAGGAACTGAAGGCCAGATCAAGGCCTTTCTCTCTTCTTACTGCTACAACGCTGCAACTATAAAGGATGCTTTTGGCAGGAATGTTATCCATCTTGCTTCGTCTTGTGGCAAAAAAGGCGTATTAGACTGGTTGGCTGAGACCAAAGGAGTGGATCTCTTGGCGAAAGACAAAGAGTCTGGCTGGACAGCTTTGCACAGAAGTATATTCTATGGATACATTGATTGTGTTTTGTCGTTACTCAAGGTGAGTCACTTGTAAGTGTAGTTTTCGTCGATTTCCTGCGTTTTTTAGAGCTGTATTGGTTATGTTAAAGTGGGTTTTTAAATCTGACTGAAAGCCTCTTGAGGGTCTGGAGTGCAGTGTTTAAATCACAGTGCATTGAGTCACTTGAACGCTGTATGTGAATAAGAATCCTGGATGAATTGTGGACTTTCATGAAGAATTGTTTGTGTGGGTAATGGCAGGGTCAGGATATTAAAAGTGGAGAGTGAGCAGACTAAAAATACTCCAAAAGTAGACTCTTCAGTAATTAATTAGTGTTTTTTAGAGAACTTAAAACAGAATCATAGAATCATTAGGGATTGGATGGGACCTGAAAAGATCATCTAGTGCAGTCCCTTGGACACTGGCAAACTGTGCCAATGTCTTACCATCCTCATAGTGAGGAACTTATCTCTAACTTCTAATCTGAATCTTTATTCAGTTTGAAGCTGTTACTCCTCATTCCATCACTACAAGCCCTTGTAAAAAGTGTTGTAGGCTTGCAGTTTTCTTGTAGGTCCCCTTCAGATACTGAAAGGCCATGATGAGGTCTTTCTGGAGCTTTCTGTTCTCCAGACTTCCCCCAACTCCCTCAGTCTGTCCTTGTAGGAGAAGTGCTGTTAACCCCTGATCATTTTGGCAGCCCTCCTCTGGACTTGCTCCTTCATGTTCCTTCTTGTTTTGGGGCAGCAGAGCTGGACATGGTGCTCCAGGTGGGATCTCGTGAGATCTTTGAAGGTTGTCTAGTTCAACTCCCATGATCAAGCAAGATTGGCTGGAACACATTACCTAGTCCAGTTGGATTTCTGTTCTAATGTCTTAATACCAGTGCAGTATTAAAACCAGTGAGGTTTAGGTTTAAACAAAATGTATTGTATTTGTACCTGTTGTCACTGGTCCTGTCACTAGATACCACTAGGATAATGTCAGGTACCTTCAATCAGGTATTTGTTGTACATAATGATAATAAGTCTTTGCTTCCTCCCCTCCCTGGACCTTGCCTAGGCCAGGCATCCCAGTTCTCTCAGCCTCTCCTTGTATGCCAGATGCCTCAGCCGTTATTTTAATGGTCTTTTGCTGGACTTGCTCCTGTGTGTCCATATCTGTCCTGTGCTGGGGAGTCCAGATCTGAATCCTGTGCTCCAGCTGTGGTTTGCCAGTGCTGAGTAATGCCTGCTGGCAACACTCCCACACGCAGCCCTGGATGCCTTCCCCATTCTTGGCTGAGAGAATGGATGTGTTCCTGGCTTGTGGTCAACTGGGTTATCCACCAGGAGCCCTAGGGCCTTTTCTGCCAAGCTGCTTTCCAGACAGTCAGCCTCTAGCTTCATGGTTCTTCTAGGTTCATGGGGTTGTTCCTCCTCAGGGTTTGCACTTTCTTTTTTTGAACTTTATGAGGTCTCTGATGAGCCCTTTGCTCCAGCCTAGTTCCTTCTGAATGGTGGCACAACCTTCTGGCTTGTTGCCCGCTCCTGTATCATTATCATCCTTTCTGAGAGTGCATTCTGTCCTGTCACTCAGGTTATCAGCGATGAGATTAAAGCAGTATTTCCCTAGAATCAACCCCTGAGGTGCTCAGCTGGGTGGATGACAGTCTTCTCAGTCATGACTTATTCTCAGACTGTATCTAACTACGAGTTCTGCTACTCAGCAACTGGGGTTTGTTTTTACAAATTCAGACCACAGGAATACTACTGCATCTTCTGTTCTGCTTGTAAATGACTTATACAGCTGCCAAAAAGAAGAATATCCAGCTACATGATAAATGCTGAAAAATAGGTCAGTGCCTCTGTCATAGGGTGAATAAATACCTGTGCTGTTGCTAGTAGGGTTGCCTTTGTAATCTGGATAATGCACGTTGTTCTTGTGGGTTAAAATCCCTATTGTAGATGTAGCTAGCTGTCCTGTCATGCTTGAATGGATTGTGCTCCTTCAATTTTTGTATTTCATGTACTTCATGTGTGAGTTTCTGTAAGGCTTTTGTTCATATTAGCATGTACATAGGTCCAGCTCTGTTACCAGTTAGATTTTGCGTGCTTCTTCCCTTCAGGGATGCAGTTGGTGATGCTTGACTTCTAAAACCCAATGCTGATGTAGCAACGTGTTTTTTATATTGAGAATCCAATATTTACACAGAACATCTAACTCTCTGAGTACTAAGGGAAAGACCAGTCAATGATTTGTGCTCGTGAAATTTCCCTGCCACTCTCTTGCCTGGCCGTTCATATTCTCTTGCCTTTTGTCAGCAACTGTGAACCACTGTTTCCTGCTCATTTTCAAAGCTATAGTAGACTTGTTGGTTTATTTTCTCACTCATCTAGCTTATCAAAACTGATTGTGTAATAAGCCAACGTAACAAAGGCAAGTGTAGAGTGTGGCATCTGGGCAAGAACAACCCCAGATACCAGTACAGGGTGGAGACTGAAGTGTTGGATAGCAGTGTAGGAGACAGGGACCTGGGAGTCCTGTTGGCCAGCAGGATGGCCAGGAGCCAGCAATAGACCCTTGTGGCCAATAAAGCCAGTGGAATCCTGAGGAGCATCAGAAGTTGGATGGTTAGCAGATGGAGAGAAGTTCTCCTCCCACTCTACTCTGCCCTGGTGAAACCACATCTGGAATATTGTGTCCAGTCCTGGGCTCCTCAGTTCTAGAAGGACAGAGCTGCTTGTGAGTCTAGCACAGAGCCATAAAGATGATGGAGGGGAGCATCTCCCTGATGAGGAAAGGCTGAGGGAGCTGGGACTCTTGAGCTGGGAAAATAGGAGGCTGAGGGGTGACCCCATGAATGTTGATCAATATGGAAAGGGTGGGTGTCAGGAGGATGGAGCTAGGCTCTGCTCAGG
>JAOXOE010000256.1:51212666-51237371 GCA_028565055.1 Phoeniculus purpureus
CTGAATTTAAACAAGAGACTTTCCTAAAATTTTAGGGAGATTTTAGATCCTTCATGTTGCCCCGTGCCAGCTCTGATCCATCAGGAAACGATTCCAAAGGGATTTGAGCAAAGGAAGACAGGGGATCCCTCGGTGCCCAGCCTGAGCCTATGTGAGGGGTTTGCTGGAAGCTAGTGGGAACCCCCAGCCCTGGCGATGCTGCAGCGGGGAGCAGCCAGGGAGTGATGTCACCATCCCCCAGCGCCTGGGGAACCACCTATGGGGCATGATGGAAGGGGCTCAGAGCACAAACGAGCCGGTGCCAGGCTCGTTGCTCCCTGGAGGAGGAACTGAGACATCTCAACCCCATCCCCAGAGGTGGGGAGGTGACTACCTGTCCTAGAACTACTCAGGTGTTGGGGTGATGTATGGAAATGCTACCTGCGAGGAGCGGGACCCCCAAAACGCTACCTGCGAGGAGCAGGGACCCCCAGAGCAATGGAGGGGTCAAAGGGAAGAACAGGGGTACAGTGGGATGACCTGACAGCCCAAACGTGGTGGGATGGAGCCAGCAGCCCTTCTCCAGCTTCACTGCCCTGGGGTACAGCTGGCAAGGCCACAGTGGGGGTAACAGACCTGTCCTAAAGGGTGGGTTTGGTGACCCTCACAGTCCCTACAAATCTCCCTGCAGGAAATTAATCATCAAACTCTCCGCTCCTTAAACAGCCACTGAGTTAACCCTGTCCCTGCCTGGCAGAAGGAGCCGAGTAGGTTCCAAACTCAACCACAGGAGTTGATAAAGGGCAAAAAAAAGGCCAAGCAGAGGGATTGGAGGCTGCTGCCCACCAGTTCCGGGGTGGAACTGCTCTGAGAGATTGGGAATTGATGTGTGGAGGAGGTCTGGTGTGGGGAGAAAGATTAGATGTACTTACCCTGGCTGGGCTAGGATGTCCTGTATTCCCCCAGGACCCTGAGCTAGTTCTGTCTTCTACATCTAGGGACAAAAAAGTTCTTTAGGCTGATTGCAATAATTCTTTCCTTTTGTCAAGGCACTTTTAAATTAACGCTGGAAATTAATCTCCTGGTGCCTTTAATTAAGGCTCAGGCACGGGGCTACTAAGATGGTAGCGGCTCCTGACCCACTGCTCAGAGGAACTCATTGAGATTCACGGCACAAGGAAGTTGGACCCTCAGGAACTGGAGATTGCCACTGAGAAACTACTGCGGCGGCTCCGGGTCTGGTGATGCTGTTGGAAGGGACTGGGCTGGGCCACTTGTAGTCCCATCAAGAGGCCCAGAGCTAGAACTAGGTGTTGGCTAGCAGTGGAAATAAACCAGCGTGGACCTCTGGAGGCCCCTTCTAACTCTACAGGTCCAGGATCCTTCCAACCCTAGAGGTCCGGGTCCCCCTCCAACCCTACAGGTCCAGGATCCTTTCAACCCTACGGCTCTGGGTCCTCTTCCAACCCTACGGGTCCAGGATCCTTCCAACCTGACAGCTCTAGGTCCCCCTCCAACCCTACAGGTCCGGGTCCCCCTCCAACCCTACAGCTCTGGGACCCCCTTCCCAACCCTACAGGTCAATGATTCTATGTTCTCCCTCCAGATGATGGGGCTTCTCTGGTGGATGCTCCCCACATCACAGAACTCCCAGTGTCTCTCCTCTGATGCAACTCCACTTCCCCCAAGCCTTTCCCAGTATAGAATCATTCAGGGTGGAAAAGAGCCCTGGGATCATTGAGTCCAACCACCAACCCCACTCTACAAGGTCACCCCCAAACCAGATCCCCCAACACCACATCTGAGTGACTTTTCAACTCATCCAGGGATGGGGACTCAAAACCTCCACCCTGGGCAGCCCACCCCAGGGCCTGATCAATCTCTCTGGGAAGAATTTCTTCCTGATGGCCAGTCTGACTCTTCCCTGTTGGAGCTTGAAGCCCTTCCCTCTGGTTCTGTTGCCAAACACCTGTGAGAGGAGCCCAACACCAACATCTCTACAATGTCCTTTCAGATAGCTATAGAGAGCGATGAGGTCTCCCCTCAGCCCAAACCCTCTCCATCTCTCCTCATCAGATTGATTCTCCAAGCTCTTCCTCAGCTTCGTTGTCCAACTCTGTACCTGCTCCAGCACCTCAATATCTCCCTCGGACCATCCGTCAACCTGGTTGTCCCCCTACTACCATCCATCAACCCGGTTGTCCCCCTACTACCATCCATCGACCCGGCTGTCCCCCTGGTTGTCCATCAACCCGGTTCATCACTAGGAAACATCCACCTAACCCTCTTCTTCCAAGCATGGAGCTTCCAGAAAGCACAAACCCACCCCACGAGGGCCCACGGGGTGATCACCTCCAGAGGCGCCCAACAGCCATCGTCTGAGATCGGGTCAGCGACACCTCCAATCCAGGTGCCGTGACCGGAGCAGGATGATTCCAGGATGAGCAAGAGAAGACCCCAAGGAACCACTGAAACACACCCCCCCACACCACCAATCTGCGGCGTGGAACGCTCCCCCCGACTCGCGATCGCTGTTCTCTCGGTAACAGATGAAGATGTTAATCGCATGCGACACGCGGAGGTAAATATTTAATTAAGCGCCAGCGAACGAGAGACGGAGGCTCGTGTACCTGACAGATCCGAGCAGCCAGCCCGGTAGGTTAATTAGGCTGATTTCTTAAAAATCATTTGTGTTATGTAACAGGCAATTAACTCCGAGGAGCCCCGGTCCAGCGGCTGATCCGGATGAGCCGGCGCCATCCCATCCACTGCGACGGGCATCGGCCGCCCTCGAGCAAAGCTTCTACAACCCAGCAGTGAACGGAAGAGCTTGGACAAGGGGGTTGACCCGGTGTAACCCGCTCATGGTGCCTCTGTTTGAGTCATGTTCCTCACAAGCAGGTTCTTCTGAGGCACAGAGATCCAGAAGCAAATAAAAACAGAGTCATTTAGGTTGGGAAAGAGCTTCAAGCTCATCGAGTCCAACCAGCAACCCAACTGGTCCAAGGTCACCATTAAACCCTGTCTTTGAGCTCCAAATCTCTAAGAACTGAGGTGGGAGGTGACAGACACAAAGTCCAGCACAAAGGGGGTTCTCAAGCTCACCGAGTCCAACCATCAACCCAACTGGCCCACGGCTACAGCTAAACCCAGTTGCTAAGCTCAGACTTCTAAGCAAGGGATGACGATTCAAGCCCCTCCCTGGGCAGCCTGATGATTCTTTCCATGAAGAAGTTTTTCCTAAAGTCAAACATCAACAACCCCAGTGTGGAAACACCGATACCACAGCCAATACTGACATCAAGGCCAAAGTGATGCAAAGGAACCCCTGGCACTGTTATGGTTCAACACGGAGTGTTCACCCTGTGCTGAGGGATTGGGAGGGACCTCCAAAGACCATCCAGTCCCATCCCTCTGTCACAGCAGGATCCCCTAGATCCAGTCATTAGGGATTGGAAGGGACCTCCAAAGATCAGCCAGTCCCATCCCTCTGCCACAGCAGGATCCCTTAGATCCAGTCATTATGGATGGGAAGGGATCTCCAAAGATCATCCAGTCCCATCCCTCTGCCACAGCAGGATCCCCTAGATCCAGTCATTATGGATGGGAAGGGACCTCCAAAGATCTAGTCCCATCCCTCTGCCACAGCAGGATCCCCTAGATCCAGTCATTAGGGATTGGAAGGGACCTCCAAAGATCACCCAGTTCAATCCCCCCACCACAGCAGGATCCCTCGACACGGTCAAGGTGAGACCTTGATACGGTCTCACCAGAGCAGAGTAGAAAGCAAGGAGAACCCCTCTCCATCTCCTAAGCACCACCCTACTCTGAACCCTTCTCATACTCCAGCTCTTCCCCAAAGCTCAAGGCTCTGGAAAACACCAACCAACGACTCCCAGTCCCTTACCTTTGCGGGGTCTCACCTTAGCTTTCACCCAGTTCTCCTGGCATGGAGCCTTCAGCGTGCCCAGCGCCCCGCCAGCCCTCTGCGCAGCATCAATGAGGAGCCCTAATGAAGTAACCCTGACAGATAAATCCATTTCTTCTCGCCGTAATCGAATCCAAGCAGGTTGACATAACGCAGGGGCTTCATGCAATTAGCCCCTCCTAATTGGAAAAAGGCCCTTTACTTCTCATTAAAGCAATCTGCTGGGTATTGGCATCATCAGAAGGCTTCAGCGATGCCCTAGAACAGCCCTGAGACACAACCCCCCACCCCCGCCCCGTGAGCAAACCCGGAGTATCTCATTCCTCGATCACCGCGGGAACACGCCGGAGGAGGAACCGAGACGTGGATCGGGAGGCTCCAAGAGGGCTGGTATCACACAGACCCTAAATCTCCAGGCTGGGAAATGAGACAACAACTGTTGTTGGCCATAGAGACTACTCTAGGTTAAGAATTGGCTACTCCAGGTTTACTCCAATGGGGAATTAGCTGGGGAAGATTTCTTCAATGGAAATGGAGCTGGCCAAAGCCTTCCCCGCTCCTAAAAGCGGCCAAACCCCAGTAGCTTCAGCCCCAGTCCAAACCAGTAACGGAAAACACAGCCCTTGTGAATTACTACCTAGTTAATCCAGCCTGGGTCACTAGTAACTTAGGTTTGTAAGCTCCTGAACCTCGTTCTGGAGGTGGGTTTGGTGCCACTTAAGGTATCCGGGGAGAGAGAGCCCAATGACAGCAGTCAGAGAACCACAAATCGTTAGGGGTTAGAAGGGACCTCCAAAGACCACCCAGTCCCATCCCTCTGCCACAGCAGGATCCCCTAGATCCAGTCACACAGGAACAGTCTAAGAGGGTTGGAGAAGTCTCCAGAGGAGACTCCACAACCCCCCTGGGCAGCCCCTGCTAGGGCTCTGGCACCCTCACCATGAAGAAGGTCCTTCTCACACTGATGTGGAACCTCCTCTGCCCCAGCTCACACCCGCTGCCCCTCATCCCATCACTGAGTGCCCCTGGGCAGAGCCTGGCTCCATCCTGCTGACACCATCCTCCTGACACCCACCCCTTCACGTCAACACAGTGACTGATTGTGGGAGCCAATAAAACCCCTCCCTGGAGCCGCTTTTGCGATGCCCAGCAAAAATCCAAGCGAGGATTAGAAACCCATCAGCAGCCTTTTTGCAGAGCTGAGCCACCACGAGCCCAGAGATAAAGTTTTCTAGGCTCAAAACACACAACACAAACACAGATCCAAAGGGAAGCCAAGGAGCTGCCCGCGGGTGGCCAGCGGTGGCCGACTGCAAAGCCGGCAGCCGGTAATTCAACGCTCTTATCTCTACCTGCATCGGCAGAGCCTTTGATGCCAACCCCAGCAGGGACCACCGACCGCGGCCGGGCGCTGCTGACGCCATCCCGAGCGTGCCGGGCGGCCAGCGGAGACAGCTCGGGGTTTGGGTTTGATCTTCAATGGGGGGAAAGCGGCTGTGGAGCAGGGAGAAGATGACTTGAGGTGGTTAATCCAAGGGGACTTCGCATTGGACATACCCAATAGGAGGGGTCTGATGGCCCAAACAGCCCCGGATGTGGGGTCTGATGCCCCAGATACAGGGTCTGACACCCCAAGCAGCTTCAAATACGTGATCGGATGCCCCAGATACATGATCTGACACCCCAAATGAACACAGATACGGGGTCTGACGCCCCAAACGGCCCCAAATACGGGGTGTGATGCCCCAAATACACAATCTGACACCCCAAATGGCCCCAAATACCAGGTCTGATGCCCCAGATACGTGATCTGACACCCCAAAGCGGCCCCAAAAGCATGATCTGACACCCCAAACAGCCCCAAATACTGGGTCTGATGCCCCAGATACGTGATCTGACACCCCAAACAGCCCAAGATACAGGGTCTGATGCACCAAATGGCTCCAGATATGGGACCTGACACCTCAAGACAGCCCCAGATATGTGATCTGACACCCTAAAACGGCCCCAAATGTGTGATCTGACACCTCAAACAGCCCCAAATACCGGGTCTGATGCCCCAGATATGTGATCTGACACCCTAAACCAGCCCCAAATGCGTGATCTGACACCTCAAAACAGCCCCAGATACAGGGTCTGATGCCCCAGAGACACGATCTGATGCCCCAAACAGCCCCAAATATGGGGTCTGATGTCCCAGAGACACGATCTGACGCCCCAAACAGCCCCAAATATGGGGTCTGATGCCTCAGATACACGATCTGACGCCTCAAACAGCCCCAGATACGCAATATGACACCCTAAAACAGCACCAGAAGCGTGTTCTGACGCCCCAAACAGCCCCAGATATGGGGTCAGATGCCCTAGATACATGATCTGACACCCTAAAACAGCCCCAGAAGGCCCCAGATACAGGGTCTGATGCCCCAAATGGCCCCAGACACAGGGTCTGACACCCCAGATACGGGGTCCGACACCCTAAACAGCCCCAAATACGGGGTGTGATGCCACAAACAGCCCCAGATACAGGGTCTGATGCCCCAAATACACAATCTGACACCCCAAAATAACCTCAAACAAGGGCTGTGACACTCAAAACACCCCCAAAATAAACACCCACGATTTCCCCAGAAGGAGACTCTTCCACACAGCTCGTCCGTACCCACCGTTACCTCTTCTCACTGTAGCATCAAAAATGAGAAGAGTGGGGAAAAGAAGCCCCAGACTCTAACGATGGATCACCATCGCCCTTAGCCAAGGGGGACAGAGCAGGGCACCAGGACCACCAGGTCCTCTCTGTGCTCTGAAGCATCTTACAAGCCTGACACCGCCAACTCAAGGGGCTGCAGCCTGAGACCTCCCAGGCTGGTTTTCCCAAGAGAATCCCTTTCCCACCCCAAAGAAGCAGGACCAGCTGCCAGACACATCCCCCCCACCCCTCCACATCAGTCACTTCTTCTGCGGCCCCAAGTAATTGGGAAAGTCAGTGGGAGTTGGTGGCCACTTCATTTTCCAAGCCACGGGCACTAGCCACAGCCAAACAAACGCTGACTGTTGCCCATCTTCACGTTGGTGACAGAGAGGGGCTTTGTGCTGCCCTGGGCTGAGGTCACAGACCCCCCCATTGTGCTGGGGGTTACATAAGCTGTGTTCTAGCGCGTCTGACATGCCCCACACACGGCCCGGCCACCGGCGGCTCTGCCCTGGCCTCGCTCCAGCAGCTCCGTGTCCTTCTGGGACTGAGGGGCCCACAACTAGACCCCCCCATTGTCCCTCACCCCACATCTCTGTGGCACCAATTGGAACCTAAAACTCCTTCTCTTGGAGGATGCTGAGGGAGGTTGTGGAGTCTCCTGCTCTGGAGAGACCCCAAACCCACCTGGACACCATCCTGGGCAACTTGATGATCTCAAGAGGTCCCCTCCAACACTACCAGAGTGGGGTCACTTGTTTCCCAGCACGAACTCCCTGCTGAAGGAGCCTAGATCCTTTTGGTAGGGTGTGGAGGAAAGACTGAGTAAGTGCTCAGTCTTTCCTCCAGCTGAGCATCAGCTGCCACAGCTGATCTCACTGTGGTTCAGTCCTTTCTCCATGCTCCAGCTGAGGATCAGCTCCCACAGCTCATCTCACCATGGTCCAGTCCTACTCAGTCCTTTCTCCACATTCCAGCTGAGGATCAGCTCCCACAGCAGATCCCACCATGGGCCAGTCCTACTCAGTCCTTTCTCCACGCTCCAGCTGAGGATCAGCTCCCACAGCTGATCCCACCATGACCCAGGGTCACCACGGGTTGAACGTAAACCTGAATTAACCAAACTAACACACGAGGAGTTTGATCCCCAAGGAGCTCCCCGCTCACACAAGGCTGACTTCCTGCTCCGTTAAAACCAACCAGATCAACCCAAGCAGTAGAGGAGCGGAAATCTCTGCCGTGTATTTCCAAGCCAAACCGAGGGGTAGCCAGTTCCCTGCGGATGGGAGGGCAGCTCCAGCTGGAAGCAGCTCCGTGGCTACTCGCAGCATCCACAGCAGATGATTCTCATTCCCAGCCCGCAGCAGCAGCTGGGTTCTGTAGCTCTCTGGCCAGTCCATGACTGGTTCCTTCCCAATATTTATGTTTCTTGGAAACAGGGAGATTAGGGAGGAATGTGGAGCTGGAAGAAGTTGAGGTACAAGAGCGAAGACAAACAAAACTCCATGAAAAAACACAACCCCATCAGCCCAGCTCATCCCAATTATCCCGACGGCGAAGGGGAAGAGCCACCGGCGAAGGGGGAAGAGCCACCACCAACCCCTTCTACAAAGCTTTGAGTTACTACACTGATGGTTTTGACGTAGAACACGTTGCCTGTTGTATTTTAGAGGGTTATGTGGTACCTTCTAGGGTATCTGTTGGATTTTCTAGGATATAGAATCATTCAGGGTGGAAAAGACCCCTTGGATCAATGAGTCCAACCATCAGCCCTCTATTCTACAAGGTCAACCGTAAACCAGATCCTTCAACATGACAGAATCATTCAGGGTGGAGAAGACCCCTGGGATCAGTGAGTCCAATCACCAGCCCTCTACTCTACAAGGTCACCCCTAAACCAGATCCCTCTACATGACAGAATCTTTCAGGGTGGAGAAGACCCCTGGGATCAGCGAGTCCAACCTGCCTCTACAAGGTCACCCCTAAACCAGATCCCTCAACACCACAGAATCATTCAGGGTGCAGAAGACCCCTGGGATCAGCGAGTCCAACCATCAGCCCTGCTCTACAAGATCACCCCTAAACCAGATCCCTCAACACCACATCAAAGTGACTTAAACTCATCCAGGGCTCAACCACCACCCTGGGCAGCCCAATCCAGTGCCAGGAATCTTTTGGATCCCTCCAGGGCTACGATGCGCCGGCAGCGCTACGGCGAGGGACCGGCGCGGGTAGGTTACGACGAGAGCGACACGCGGCGCGAACGAAGCCTTCGCCGTAAGAGGGAAGCTCGAGAAAACCCTCCTGACAGCCAAATTAACTCGTCACCACCGGCGGCTACCGCAGCGAGTGGCAAATTAACTCGTCGCTGTTAACGCACGAAGCGCTTCCTGCTCACCGATGGGGAATGAAGGAGTAGTCCTGGGTGCTGCTGGCCCAGGGGGACGGCCCCGTTAGCCACTCTGTGGGGTGCAAAGGACACAAGGACTGATCCTTCCAACCTTAAGGGTTCACTTGTTTCCCCATCCTTACTCCAAACAGCTCTGTGAGACCTCAGTGGAGTTGGCAGGTGGTTGCCTGCATGAAGGGAAACCACCTCTATGGGTGAGGAACACAGAGGCTCCCGCTGGGAACATCATCAGCAGATGTGGAAAACCTCTGCCCTGAGGTTATCGGTGACGTGAAGCTCCAGAGCTCAGAGTTAGCAGGTGAATACAGGGTGCCCCTCCTCACAAGGGCTGTTCCAGTGTCCTACTGTGTTCAACCCAATGAACTTAAAGGTCTCCCATCAAAAGTGTCTCATGTGGGCTTGATGGTGGACATCAAGCTGGTCAAGAGCTCAAACTCACCATGTAGATCCCCCACAAGAATGAACCTCAGGGCTCTTCCTACGTTTTCCCATTGCACTGACCCCACAGACAGAACCAAGAGTCACAGATCATCTACACCAAGAGTCTTTCAGACCCCTGAGGGTGTTGAAGGAAAATGAGTCTCACTGGGTGAAAAGGGCTGCTCTGAAATCCCAGAACCACAGAGCATTAGGGACTGGAAGGGACCTCAACAGATCAGTCCAGACCCTCTGCCACAGCAGGATGCCCTAGATCCAGTCATTAGGGGTGGGAAGGGACCTCCAAAGATCATCCAGTCCAATCCCCCCCGCTACAACAACAGGCTGGGTTTGTTGTCGTCGTCGTTACTGGAGGGAACGACACGGAGGAAGCAGTTTGCAAGATTAAAAAGCCCCTTAAAAGGGATCGTCGTCATGTTCAGGAAAAGAAATGAGAAATAAAAATCAATGAGAATGAAAAAAAAAAAGCAACCTTTGCTGAGGAAAACAGCTGGAAACAGGAAGCTTCGGGGCTTTCATCCTGCCGGCTTTGATGGCATCGCCACTCCAAGGAGACGGAGACCGAGGGATGCTGTGGCTGGTTTGAGGATGGGGTGAGGGGAGATGCTCCGTGGGTTGGGAGGGAGATGATCCTCAGCCCAGCAAAGCAGTGAACCCACTCACAGGGGAATGGGACATGAACCCTTCCCGGAGCCAGGCAAGGCAGCAGCTTTTCACTCTTCCCTGGCATCACCCCAGGTGCCCTCTTCCCCACCTCCGCTGTCTCAGAGCTGACTGTTCGGGGTTAACATCATCCCCTGCTGCCTGTCTCCCCAGCAGCCCAGTCAGTCAGCAAAGGTCACCCTCTGACACCCTGTGTTTGTCTTTTCCCAGTCAGGCCAGTGCCCTGTCACTGGTCAGAGGTGCCTTTTCCCCCCCCACCTCAAGCAGCAGAAGCAGCAGCACTGGGAACTGAGCGACACCTGATAGGAAACAATTCCTTGACTCTACTAAAGGATTTCACAGACTACCAAAACATTAGGGGGTTGGAAGGGACCCTGAAGGATCATCCAGTCCCATCCCTCTGCCACAGCAGGATGCCCTAGATCCAGTCATTAGGGGTTGGGACCCCAAAAGATGATCCAGTCCCATCCCTCTGCCACAGCAGGATCCCCCAGATCCAGTCATTAGGGGTTGGAAGGGACCTCAAAACCTCACCCAGTCCCATCCCCCTGCCACAGCAGGATCCCCTAGATCCAGTCACATAGAAACACATCCAGGTGGGTTTTAAACTTCTCCAGAGAAAGAAAGAGACTCAGCTAAACCACCACCAAGTGGCCACCTACCCATCTCCTGGGGTTCCAAAGCACTAGGACCTTGAGCACTGCCCAAAGACCTCCAAGATCATCAAGCACCAGCACCACATCACCTACACCTCTCCTGAAGCATCACATCCACACACCTGTGAGCTCCTTCAGGGATGGGGACTGTCCTGGGCAGCCTGTTCTGCATCACATCCACCCCTGTGAGCTCCTTCAGGGATGGGGACTGCCCTGGGCAACCTGTTCCAAGGCTCCTCCACACCTTATGACATCCTCTAGCTGAGGGAAAGGGAATCATCACAAACCCAGAGACCACACAAGAAGACCCTGAGAT
Source organism: Phoeniculus purpureus (assembly GCA_028565055.1). Classification (NCBI taxonomy): domain Eukaryota; kingdom Metazoa; phylum Chordata; class Aves; order Bucerotiformes; family Phoeniculidae; genus Phoeniculus; species Phoeniculus purpureus. The sequence continues at coordinate 51,223,749 of JAOXOE010000256.1, forward strand.
GAAAGTGAACTCAGCTGATAAGACCCTACAGCTTTGTCTTGATGCAGAACATCACAACCATCAACCCTACTCCACAAGGTCACCCCTAAATCAGATCCCCCAACACCACCTGCTCCCAGAGCATCTCCATTCTCTGTTATCACTTCAGCTTTGGGGACGCTGATGCCAGGGCTCCCCCCAGCTCAGCACCAGCAGTGGATTTAATCTCCCAGCCCCAATGATGTTTTCACAGCAGACCTTCCTGTTTTGCATCTCACAACGTCCCGGGTCATGGTTCATCACCCCCAGCAACAGTCAGTCCCCAACGCAACCAGGACAAGCTTCTCCTGCACTGGTGACCCATGAGGAAGGCGCAAGGTTCACGTAGAGCTGTTCATTGAGGGCACAGAGCCCTCCACACACAGATCAACCCCGTAACTGATGCACCAAGACCTCGAAACCCCTATAAAAACACTAACTGGCTTCAGCCACCCCTGTTCTTGCAGGTTCTTGGAGGCTCCAAAGCTGCTGCTGGAGGTCCATCACCGCTGGAACTCCAGCAGAGCAGCAGCAACCCCCAGCACAAACCTCTGCCAGAGCCAGGGCTCAAGCCCGGCCGGCTGTGCCCCTCGGGAAGCCCGGGGCTAGCAGCACAATAACAGCAGGACATGGCTCATTTCCTTCAACCGCCCAGCCCGAGAGCATCGGAAACTTCCTTCCTCCACGCAGCTGCCTGTCAAACCGTCGGCGGGTCTCGGGGCTAATAATATCCTGTTGACGTCTGCCTGGATCAGCTTCTTCACAAAACCAGCACAGAATGGGGAGGGGGGTGAGAGCCTCTGGCCACTGCGCAGCCAAGCGACTCGCTTCGGCTATCTGAGGGAACAGTGGACCTGGAGTTTGCCAAAGAGCTGCTGGAAGAGTAGAGGGTGAGGGACCACGAGGGAGTAGGTAGAGCCCACGCAGGGGTCAGACATTGCTCTGCCCAGTGTCTGGGATGACACCAAGGGCCCTGAGTCCACGGGATGAGGGTCTCTCCTGCTGACACAAGCCCATCACCGTCCTCTGTGCAAACCCAACCAGCTCAGCTGTGCTCTCCCCATTAAACTTCCACATCCTGATGCCACCAACTCACAGACACCAGGAAGAGCCTCAAGAACAGAGCCAGCGGTTTACTGGTCCAACCTCTCTTCCACAACAGGATCCCCTAGATCCAGTCATTAGGGATGGGAAGGGACCTCAAAAGACCACCCAGTCCAAACCCTCTTCCACAGCAGGATCCCCTAGATCCAGTCACTAGGGATGGGAAGAGACCTCCAAAGATCATCCAGTCCAATCCCTCTGCCACAGCAGGATCCCCTAGATCCAGTCATTAGGGATGGGACCTCCAAAGATCATCCAGTCCAATCCCTCTGCCACAACAGGATCCCCTAGACCCAGTCATTAGGGATGGGAAGGGACCTCCAGAGATCATCCAGTCCAATCCCTCTGCCACAACAGGATCCCCTAGATCCACCTAACAGCAAACACCTTCCAGCTACTAGAAGGTTACTCCTCCAAAAGCAGAAGCTCTACAGCAAAGCACAGGATTTGAAAGCAGCACAAGAAACAGGGGCTTTGTTTAGGTTGTTCCCTCATTTCCTAAGTTCAGTGAAGCTCTTCCTTCAGCCCCACGGATTTCTTAGCACACATCTCCCAGGTTTTGTGTGGAAAAGCAAGTGGATGAGTCAGTAAAACCCCAAACCCGGTGCAACCCAGGAGAAGAGAGCTCGGCAGCGAGCAGAGCGCAGCCGGCTCTTCGCTGGGGCAACAGCTATTTATTTTTCATAGGAAATCTGTATCATGGAAAAAACACACAGACACACACACCCCCCCTTGGAATTCTCCTATAAATATCCCAGCGGTCCCGAGCAGAAAAGCAGCTCCCCTCCTCCTTCACTTCTTTGCGGAAATTCTCAATGACTTCCTGTCACAGAATCATTCAGGCTGGGAAAGACCTTTGAGACCATCAAGTCCAACCATTAAGCCAAAGCTAAAGCCTGCCTCTGAGCTTCACATCTCTACGATGCTGCTGATTCCTCTCTGCTGGCTGAACCTGCTCAGCGCTGCACATCATCCGTTCCCGGACCTCAGCGCACCCTCTAAATCCACCTGTGATCCCTGACAGGCTGTTAACATCCAGGTTCTTTGCAGGGTTGGATGTGGATGGAGAATTCCTAGGATCAGTTTTACTAAGCTGGAAGAAACACATAGCTCTGTGCAGGAGTCATCAGCCATCTCCTCCCAGGACAACTCGCTGCAGCTCAGAGTCCACTGCTAAGAGGTTCAGGGTCCCCTCTGCTGGAGGTGCTGCTACAACACCCTCCAGCTGCTAAATAAAAACAAGAAGTACTTGGTCCAAGGGCTGACCTGCAGGGTAGGGGTGAAGAAACAGCATCAGGAGCCTTGGGGCAGCCTCACTGCACTGGGTGTATGATTCTGCTATGAGGATGATGAGAGGCCACCAGTCCAGGAGGTGGCCTTAGATCCAGTCATTAGGGATTGGGAGGGACCTCCAAAGATCATCCAGTCCAATCCTCCTGCCACAGCAGGATCCCCTAGATCCAGTCATTAGGGACTGGAAGAGACCTCCAAAGATCATCCAGTCCCATCCCCCCTGCACAGGAGGATCCCCTATATCCAGTTATTAGGGATTGGGAGGGACCTCCAAAGATCATCCAGTCCAATCCCCCTGCCACAGCAGGATCCCCTAGATCCAGTCTTTAGGGATTGGAAGGGACCTCCAAAGATCATCCAGTCCCATCCTCCTGCCACAGCAGGATCCCCTAGATCCAGTCTTTAGGGATTGGGAGGGACCTCCAAAGATCACCCAGTTCTATCCCCCAGCTCCAGGGAGACCTCCATGCAGCCCTTAGTGCCCAAAAGGGATAAGGATGGAGGGAGCTCTCAGCTGGTCCAGGAGCAGAGGTGATGGTTAAATTCAAGGAGGGAGATTCAGCATGGAGAGAGGAAGAGATGGTTGCTGCTGAGGGTGGGGAGAGCCTGGCCTGGGCTGCCCAGAGAGGTGGGAGAAGCCCTGGCACTACCGCAGCTCAGGTTGGACCTGAGCATCTGTCCTACATGAACTAGAGGACCACTAAGGACCCCTTCCCAGTCACCCGGTGAAACAAGACCCTGAGCTATGTGGTTGCTGGAGTGTTCAGCACCGAGGGGCCAGCTTAAGGACATCCCACACGATGCCCACACTGGTGCCAGCCTGCAGCGAGCAGCCTCAAAGCCGTCTGCAGCCGCTCAGCTGCATCAGCCATGAGAACTGGGGGATCAAGAGAAACCCAGTAAAATCTCCAACTGATTCATTTTAAGGGGCATCAGGAGCAACTGGGGTCCCCCTGACGCGCAGAGCCCCTGCCAGAAGGAGCCCCACCAGAGCTGCCAAGTGCTGAGAGGGCTGTGGAGTGCAGGCGAGACGCTGCCTCTCACTCTGAATGGTCCTTTTGAGCTGGAAGCTGCTCAGAACGTGACTCACAGACACACGGCCGAGCTGGGTGATTCATGAGCAGGGAGGGGAAAACAGGATGATGGGTCCCTGTAACACAAACCTTCCCGGGAAAGAGCCACAGGGACCACAGTCCTGATGTGGAACCTCCTCTGTTCCAGCTCACACCCACTACCCCTTGTCCTGTCACTGGGTGCCCCCTGAGCAGAGCCTGGCTCCATCCTCCTGACACCCACCCTTCCCATACTGATGGGGTCACACCCCAGGCTCCTTTTTTCCAGCTCCCTCAGCCTGGTGCATTGGAAAGATGGAAGACACTCACCCAAGGGAAAGACCCCAACGCCTGGTGCCCCTGCTGCGTAGAGAACCATCTATTTTCTGACATCACCAGCCTCTCTCTCCCCTAAACACCACCAGAACATCTCCTTCATTCCCATTTGCTCCACCAGTACAGCCCAGCAGCTAACACGTGCCATGCTGGAGCTCCAAGATCTGCCAAGGAGGTTAAAGATAATAAAGATCAGAACCACAGACTTGTTCAGGCTGGAAAAGACCTTCAAGCTCATCACCTGTGTGACTGGACTGAGGGGATCCTGCTGGGGCAGAGAGTTTGAACTGGGTGATCTTTCAAGGTCCCTTCCAATCCCTAATGGCTGGATCTAGGGGATCCTGCTGGGGCAGAGAGTTTGAACTGGATGATCTTCAAGGTCCCTTCCAATCCCTAATGACTGGATCTAGGGGATCCTGCTCTGGCAGGGGGATGGGACTGGATGATCTTCAAGGTCCCTCCCAATCCCTCATGCTCTGTGATTCTGTGACCTTTTCCAGGGAGAACTTTCTCCTCAGAGCCAACCTCAACTCAAGCTTGTTCTCCAGAGCCCTGCTGCCCTTCTTTAGACCCGCTCCAGCACCTCCCTGTCCTCCTCGTATGGAGGAGCCCAAAAGCAAACCCAGCAGCAGCTCCACAACACAAACTAAACCCACTCAACTCACCCCAAGGGGCTAAAACCAGTCACTAACAGGTCTCCCGACGCGAAGGCAGGAGGACTCCCCGCAGCCGAAGGAGGCAGCGCTCTGCCGCAGCTCCGATGGAAGCACCGTCTGCAGGGCTGAGGTAGGAGACACGAGCTCAGCGACGGCACCGATTTGCACCCCCCTGGGATCCTCCGCTCAGCCCTACGGAGGACACCACGAGGTCTGCCGCTCCACAGGGCGACAAGCACGGACCACGAGCTCGCCCAGGGCTCGAGGAAGCGGCTTCACGCCGAGGCAGAGGAGGCTGGAGAACGCGAGAGAAGGCAAACCAAGGGAAACGAACGGATGGAGGTAGGGGTGGGGGGAGGAAGTTTTTGGAGGAAGCTGGTTGCTCGGGGACACCAAGCCTCACGTGGAGCCGCTGCCAATTCTCCTCCTGCAAAAGCCAGGCGCCGCAAACGACGCAGGTTGAAAGATCCAGTTAAAATAAACCACGAGCAACAGAACGAGAGAAGAGACTCTGCTTCCAAGAGACTAAATTAGCAATTCATGCCCCAGCTCCCCTCGCCAAGGGGGTCATCCCGAGCAGAGAGCCCAGCCCGGCAGGCAGCCAGCCAGGAGGAGTTCTCGTTGCTACACCCACAGAGTGAGCCCCCTGACCCCCGTGTGCGGCGCTCACGGAGGAGCTTTTAATTGCAGCTCTGCTTTAATTGCAAGAGCTTTCTCCAAAGCACGAGGCTCCGGAGGTGCCCACCGAGCTCTGAAATAAACTTTGCAGCTCCAACTTCCCAAGGCTTCTATTTTTGCTGCGTGGCAGAGGAGTTTTAAGCCATCAGACGGCGGCGATGAGGTTTAGCTCTGTGACCTTGGAAGGGCTTCTCCAAGCTGGACCGTTCAATGAGAGGGATCATCCCGAAGGTCTCTTCCAGTCAGAGCCATTCTGTGATGCCAGAAAACACAACCACCAGCAGCTCCAGTGTAAGAGACATCTGGGGTGGGATGGCTGCCAAAAGCCCACCCTGGGCTACCACATCAAGACTTGAAGAGGAGATGGCCAGAGCCCTCCTTCACCCTCAGTTCACAGCACTAGGTGGACATCCACCCCTTGAGAGTCCACATTTATCCTCTTCAAAGACAAGGGGATCAAGCAGGTTAGTGTTGAAGCATCACCTGCTGTCTCCAGTAAGAGGGAACTGGTCCAGATTGGGGAGAGTCCAAACCTCAGGGCAACAAGCTCACATCCACAGTTGCTCTCAAAGCCCCCCAAAGATCATCCAGTCATTAGGGATTGGAAGGGACCTCCAAAGATCATCCAGTCCAATCCCTCCCACACCCCGATTTGGAGCTCTGCAGTAGGATAAAACCAGCCAGAAGGAACCAAGTGGGTCCTGAATCCCCATCCCTGGATGTGGAGATCTGGAGCTCAGGGTTCAGTGCTGCCCTTGTGCTAGTGGTGGGATTTGATGAGCTTGAAGGTCTTTGTGATTCTGTTGACCTGGAGCTTGAGATTTAGTGGTGGGACTCCATGACCTTGAAGGTCTTTGTGATTCTGTGACCTGGAGCTCAAGGTTTAGTGGGACTCAATGAGCTTGAAGGTCTTTGTGCTTCTGTGACCTGGAGCTCAAGGTTTAGTGGTGGAACTCAATGACCTTGAAGGTCTTTGTGCTTCTGTGACCTGGAGCTCAAGATTTAGTGGTGGAACTCAATGACCTTGAAGGTCTTTGTGCTTCTGTGACTTGGAGCTCAAGGTTTAGTGGTGGAATTCTATGACCTTGAAGGTCTTTGTGATCCTGTGACCTGGAGCTCAGGGTTCAGTGCTGCCCTTGTGCTAGTGGTTGGACTCCATGAGCTTGAAGGTCTTTCCCAACCCAACACACTCCACAGCCATCAACTCCCTGCCAAACCCCAGCAACCTGAACCACCCCAACCGCAAGGCGCTTCCACCAACACACCACCCAGAGCTCCCCAGCCCCGGGTGGCACCGCTGCCACGAGCGGCCCCGAGCCGTGACCCGACACAAAGCCGAAGGGAAACGCTTGGACTTCAGTTTTTCACGCTGAATAGCTGCACGAAAGCAAAAGGAAACCCATTCTCTGAGAGCAGCAGAAATACTGGAGCGTGTGAGTCAGTGGTTCCAAAAATACATCTCCTGAGCTGCAAAACAGAGCCGCGGGTTGCCATGGCACTTGGGCAAAGTTAACAAGTCGCCAGCTCCTCTCACAGATGAGGAAAGAGCCCAGCGATCGGAGTTTCCTCTCTGCCCGGCTCTCACTACGGTCACTTTTGCCACTGATTTCATTTGGGGTTGTTTTTCCTCTCCCTCCCTCTGGATGAGAGACTCTGACAGGGTGTTTGAAGGGGCAGGGAGGTGCTCAGCAGGGTTTCCACAGGCACTGGGACACACTCAGTGCTTCTCACAAGCCTGTTAGATACCTGCCTGCACAAATCTGGTGGCTGGAGCACAATCCCAGCCTCCTAGAGCCTTCCCGGAGCCCGAGTAGGATGGAGCTGGAGCTTCTCCCACAGTCCTGCTGCCAACACCAGGAAGAGCTGAGAGTCAATGGGAACGAGGGAGGTTTGGACCCCACATGCGGTTCACCTCCATGAGATGCTACCTTGCTCCCCAGAAAGCTCCTGAGAGAGTCTCCAGTGCCAGGCAACTCAGTCCTGAGCTCCCCTCCCTAGTGCTGTCACCTCAGCTGACCCCATCGCTGCCTCCACGACACAGCCTTGATGTCACTGTCACACTCTGAGGGGCTTCACTGCTCCTTCCTGCAGCCTTATTCTCTCTTTGTAGGGGCATCTAGCAGGCAGAGCTTGGCCAGGAGCTGTGGGTGACTCCTACTGAGCCCATCTTGGGTTACCCAAACATGCTGCTGGGCACCTGCAGAGGAGGGGATTGGATTAGATGATTTTTTGAGGTCCCAAGAGCACCTCTGGCTCATGGCAGATAAATTGTGGGATCACTCCAGCTGGAAAAGACCTTCAAGCTCATCGAGTCCAACCTAACTCTTCCAAGTCCACCCTAAACTCTGTCCCTAGGCTGCAGATGCACCACTGTGGACAGCAAGGTCTCTCCTCACCCTCCTTCAGGCTAACAAAGCAGCAGACACAGGGCCTTGACTTCAGCAGCCAGATGAGCACCTGCTCTGGATGTTTGAGCATCTCTAGCCCTTTCCAGTGGCTTCAATCTGTTTCCCTCTGGCTTTGGAGGCTGAGAGAGCTGCTGGAGGGCAAAAAACCCCCTAAAAGTCACCTGGGGTGGTGGAAGTGAAACTGCCTCTGGCCAAGGATGCGACCACTGGCGACTAAAATACATCTGAGAGCAGGGGTTCAGCTGCACTCGGCTCTCAGTTTGACACAACAACATCCTCAATAATGAACAGGCTGCCCAGGGGAGGTGGTTGTGGAGTCTCCTTCTCCTGAGATGTTTCAAACCCACCTGGGCAAGTTCTTATGCAACTGGATCTAAGGGATCCTGCTTGGGCAGGGGGTTGGACTGGATGATCTTTGGAGGTCCCTTCCCATCCCTGGATCTAGGGGATCCTGCTGGGGCAGGGGGTTGGACTGGATGATCTTTCAAGGTCCCTTCCAATCCCTAATGTTCCTCACCACACTGTGATACCCCAAACACATCCCCCTCAGAGCCTGCCAACCCCCCCTGAGCTGGCAGAACCCAAACAAACAAGCAAACCAAAAGCTGCCAGGGTCCCTCCAAAGCTCCCAGGGCCCTCCAGAGCTCCCAGCTTTGTTTCTCCAGCCAAGATATCGGGGTCACATTCCCACTCCAGGGCTGCACCATCCAGCAGGAGCAGAGCCCATCACGTGAGACCCTTCCCAAGGCATAAAGGCTTCCTTGTTGGATTAAGTTTGCTCCCGCTGCGATCCCAACACCACATCTGGTGCTCGCGGTGACCAACACATTCCTTGGTCGCTTCCCAGTAAATAAATTCCCTGCTGCAGAAACACTCCAGCAGCTAAAGATGAAACCAGTGTGGAAAAGGAAACGTGCCGGCCCATCCCGAGTGTTTTTGTAGGGCGGTTAGCGGGGAGGGTGCTGCTGCTGCTGCCACCACTGCTCGATGCCAGCCTGCAGCTCCATTCAAGGGCTCCTCTGTCAGCACCAGCAGCTGCACAACAGCCCTCCCTTTCAGGCTCAGTTCAGCCATTGTTGGCTCCAAGGGGATCCACAGAGAAAGTTTCTAATGGGGGCTGATGAGAGCCCTTAGAGCCTCCAATCCCACCCCAGTGACGGAGGAGTCACTGCACACGGAGCCAGCGGCTTCGGGGCCGTCATCCTGGTCGCAGCCAACATCTGCATCGCTCTGCTTGGAGACCTCAAAGCTCCCTGAGTCAAACTGCTCATCACGAACTTCACTAACCCCTATCCTTCACCCCACATCTCCGCAGCTCTACAACCCCTCCAGACACAAGAGCTCCACCTGCATAAGCTCTGCAACCCCTCCAGACAAAAGAGCTCCACCTGCATAAGCTCTGCAACCCCTCCAGACACAACAGCTCCACCTGCATAAGCTCTGCAACCCCAGTAGGGTAGATGGTTGGACTTGATTATTTCTGGGTCCTGCCTTTGCACCTCCTCAGGTTCTGCTGCTTCTGCTCTTCCACTCACTTCTGGAGACTCCTCACCAACACAGCCCATGAAGCCAGACCCCTGTGCTTCACCTCCTCCTGACAGCCAACATCAGCCCACTCCTGCACACCAGAGTGTTACTGACTTGATTTCATCATCACCAGCCTGCCCACCCCAACCCCGGGTTTCACCTCTCCTGACTGAACCTCCAAACCCACCAGACCACAACTTCAGAGCTGGCAGAGAGCCAGGAGGTGCCACCTCCAGCTTCCTTCCTTGATTTCCAACCCAACAGGGGGTGACTGACCTGCTCTCTGCCGCCTCCTTCCTATCTCTTCTTCCCTTTTCCCCGCAGATACACAGTTGATGGTTCCCACCAGAGCTCTTCTCCACCTTGGGGTCTCGTCTATCTCAAAGCTGCCCCTGGCCAGCAGAACCAGCAGCTGATCTAAACCCACCCTTAACTCTTCCTCCGTCTCCTCGCTGCCTGTCTCAGCACCTCCCTCCTGTGTGCTGACCCTAAACCACCACATTCCCTCCTCTCCACATCCAGCTTCCCCCTCTCTCCACTCCAAACCCACCCAAGACCCTCCCTCCCCACGGCACGGGCCATCCATAATTCACTAGCCGCGGCGGTTCAGCTGCCGGGCCAAGCCCACCACAGCTATTTATGGCCAACAATACGGGCCCTTTGTTTCCTCGTGCTCCCCAATCTGTCCACCCATCTGTTCGCCCTCGTTCCAGCCTCCAGCTTCAAGCTCCTGGGGGAAGGATCCTCCTCTTTGTTCGGGGCACAATCAGGTTACGAGGTTCAGCCCCAGCCCAGCACCGCAGGAACAAACCAACCCCAGGCTTTACTCGGCTGTGACTCCTTAAAGCCTTTAACCACAAGCCCTTCCCTGGCCATGGGAAGACTAAGATGATGCTTAACACCCCAATATTTTGCTGCTGGGCCTCCCCTTCTTGACTCTAGAAACCACATTATGGGGGGGGTGGTGTTGAGGAAGAGGATCTTCTACTTCTTATTCCACTTCAGCCTCCAAATCTGGACTCCTAGTGAGGGATTTAACAAGTCACCACTTAAACCCTGGATGGTTTAACTCCCTTTGGTCAAATCCTACACAACCAGGACAGACCTGTGACTGGATCTAGAGGTCCTGCTGGGGCAGGGGGATTGGACTGGGTGGCCTCTTGAGGTCCCTTCCAACCCCTAATGACTGGATCTAGGGGATCCTGCTGTGGCAGGGGGATTGGACTGGATGATCTCTTGAGGTCCCTTCCAATCCCTAATGACTGGATCTAGGGGATCCTGCCGTGGCAGGAGGATTTGACTACATAATCTTTCGAGGTCCCTTCCAATCCCCAATGTTCTGTGGTTCTCTGAATTTTTTTTTTTTAAGGGTTAAATCACAAACTGTTTAAGCTTTTATTTGTGGAGTTTACAACTTGTGTCTCTTCTGAATCTTCTGAACAGTCACAGCTCTGATCCTATTAAATATCTTCTAGCTCATACCTCTGTGACGTGACCTTGAAATCTTCAGATGGAAAGGAATTCCCGTGTCACAAGTGTGTGCTTTGTGCAAGACTTGGTATGTGTGTGTATTTCTGTACATACATAGATGAATAATATTATCAATATTGCCTTTTTAAACTCAAATTTTAGTGAACATTGACCTGAAATGCCTTTCTTTACAGATTACTTTAACAGCATGTTAAGCAGCTCATGGATTGAGGTAAGCTTGCCAACAAACATGTGCGGTGGAATGTTTTGTTGCATCAAATAAGTGACAGCTCTTCACTTTTTAATAGCGTGACACATCCCAGTTGGTACGGAAAGGAAAAGACTGGATTCTTGGATACTGTTTGCAAGGGAAACCCCAACGAATTCTTGATTAAGCTGTATTTGTACTGCTGATACTGCATGGTAAATGACTAATAATGTATATAAAGGAAATAAAAGTACTGCTTTTGTTTCCAAGGTTTATTTTGAGCTAGGTCGTAACAGCTGATGGACTGCTGCGGGATACTTTTATCTTTCTTTCTGTAAAACTCTGCAGGATGGAAAAGCTTTTTATATGTACTGAAAGTTCTCCTCCCCCTCTGCTCTGCCCTGGGGAGACCACATCTGGAATCTTGTGTCCAGTTGTGGGCCCCTCAGTTCCAGAAGGACGCAGAGCTGCTGGAGGAGAGCCCAGTGCAGAGCCACAGAGATGATGGAGGGAGGGGAGCAGCTCCCTGCTGAGGAAAGGCTGAGGGAGCTGGGGCTCTTGAGCTTGGAGAAAAGGAGGCTGAGGGGTAACCCCATGAACATTTATAAGCATGGAAAGGTTGAGTGGCAGGGGGATGGAGCCAGGCTGAGCTCAGTGTCCTCTAATGATAGGACAAGGGGCAGTGAGCTGGAACAGAGGAGACTTCACATCAGTACGAGAAGGAACTTCTTCTCGTTGAGGGTGTGGGCTGGTGCTGGTCTCTTCTCCCAGATTTCTAGTGATAGGACAAAGGAAAATGGCCTCAAGTTGCGTCAGGGTCAGGGAAGGTTGAGATTGGCTCTTAGGAAGAAGCTCTTTGCTGAGAGAGTGGCTGGGCACTGGAGCAGGCTCCCCAGGGAGGTGGTATAGATTCTATGATTATAGACTATTATAATAGCTATTCTCATTTTATTCTTGCATGAGAACTTAAGATTTCACTAAATCCATTACCTTGAAAGGAAAACAGTTCAGCAGTTGCATGAGGGATTCCTCTAGTTGTACTTTCAGATAATTATGTGCAAAATCTGATGAAGGAGGATTGTTAGAGAAGATACTCACACTGATGTAAGACTGAACCGTTCATCGGATGTTTATTCAAACATTGTGGCAGATTTGATTTGTTCTGCTACAATCAGTCCTTAATTGAAGACCAGACTCTGTGCAGATGCTTCAATGAGTCACTCTGGAAAGTGTGACAGTCAGTCTGAGCAATTAGCTAATGTGTTGCTGTCTTTAATTTTGTATTTTACCCCAAGTAATCATCATCTTTTATTCATTTAATCTTCTTGCCTTTCAGGCTTCCAGTCGTTCAGCTCTGGAAATGCCAATCCATTCTGACGTACTACAGATAATTCTAGACTACCTGTACACAGATGAAGCTCTTGCAATAAAAGGTGCAATCGATATATTTTCAGCTCAGCTGTAGCTCTTGCAACTTCTGTGTTGTTAAAATATAAATTCAATATTTAATAGGCTTGCACTGAGAATTTTATGTAAGAAATCCAAGTGTATGACTCTTACTTTAGATTTTTAGGTAATAGCTGTCCTCCAGGCCTTTTTGTACCTCTAGTTCATCAAACTGCAGCTGTTCTCTTCCTTTTTTACCTTGTGCTTAAAAACAAAAAGTCTGTCTATGCTCATCTAAACTATTCCTTGTTCTGTGAAAAACCCATCAACATTGGCAAAGGTAATTTACAAAGCATTTGGTAAAATCAGATGAGACCTCCTTTGGACCTTCGAGTACCTGAGTGGGGTGTCCATGAAGGCAGGGGAAGGTCTGTTCAAGAGGGCTTGTATGGACAGGACAGGGTACACTGGGTTGAAGCTGGGAAAGGAGAGATTTAGGCTGGATCTTAGAAACAAGTTCTTCAGTGTGAGGGTGGTTGATGGCTGGAATGGGCTCCCTCGGGAGGTGGTGGGGGCCCCATCCCTGGAGTCATTTATGGACAGGCTTGGTAAGGTTCTGAGCAGCCTGACCTAGGTAGAATTGCCTCTGTGTACCGAGGTTGGACTAGATGACCTCTAGAGGTCCCTTCGAGCCTAGAACATTCTATGACTCTGTCTCATTGAAACACTAGGTGTCAAGGTTGCGTTTGCCTTGCCCCACGGTGTTTACACGATGTTTTATTTTCTAGAGTCGCAAAATGTGGAATTCATGTGTAATGTTCTTGTGGTAGCAGACCAGCTTCTTATATCCAGACTGAAAGAAATCTGTGAAGTAGCCATTGCAGAAAAACGTGAGTGCTACCTCTTGTTTTATAAAGACTTAGTGAAAAAATAACTGTTGTAGATTACACTCATGTTCTTGCTGGTTCAGTGCAGAATTACTTGCTTGTATTCCTTTGCTCTGATTAGCTTTTTGCTGTTCATTTTGTAGCTGTTAACAGTTGCTCCTCTAGCCTGGGTGGTCTAGGTTAGCATTATCTTTCCTTGCATGTCACTGTCTTAATCTCATTCTTATATTAAAGAAGTTAAGAGCAGAAAGAACCAGTCCAAACCCACTAGGAAAACAATTAAACATTAGTAAAGCTTTTAGTTCATTTCAAACTTCGCATCTTTAAAGCATGACCACATCTGGAAAGTTGTGTCCAGTTGTGGGCCCCTCAGCTCCAGAAGGACACAGAGCTGCTGGAGACAGTCCAGTGCAGAGCCACAGAGATGGTGGAGTGGAGCATCTCCCTGCTGAGGAAAGGCTGACGGTGCTGAGTCTCTTGAACTTGGAAAATAGGAGAGTGAGGGATGACCCCATGAATGTCTATCAATATGTGAAGGGTGGGTGTCAGGAGGATGGAGCCAGGCTCTGCTCAGGGGCACCCAATGATAGGACAAGGGGC
>JAOXOE010000256.1:51274449-51291780 GCA_028565055.1 Phoeniculus purpureus
GAGGGAGGGTAGTATCCCTCAATCTACTGACCACACTCTTCATGCACCCCAGGATGCCACTGGCCTTCTTGGCCTCAATGGCACGTTGCTGTCTCATGGTAAACTTGTCTACCAGGAGTCCTAGGTCTTTCTCTGTGGAGATGCTTTCCTGCAGGTCAACCCTTAGCCTGTACTGGTGCATGGGAATATCCCTCTCAGATGCAGGACCTTATGCTTGTCACCACTGAAATCCATTAAAGCTTCCTTCTGCCCGACTCCCCAGCCTGTCCAAGTGCCAATGAACAGCAGGACAGGTTGAATTTGGCTCTTGCTTGTTACTGATTGAAAATAATTTGCTGGCTTTGTGGTTCAGGTATCATTCCCATGGCCAAAAGCTATTTCCTGCTGCTGAGCAGAAGCCTTCCTCGTGCTGATAAATGTGTGCTTCATGAGTCTGAGGCTACTGTGCTGTAATGAGGTCAAAGGAGGAAGGAAGTCTCCCACCTCTGCTAACCCTGAAAGCCCTTAAAAAGTGAGACAACTGGAGCCTCTCTTTGCAGAGCATGATGTTTTCTCTCACAAAGTGTGTAGGTCTCATCTGGAAAGTGCAGCTCTGTAGCAATTCAGGTTTGATCTATTGATGACTTTCCAGGAAGAATGGGATACTTTGTGCCCTAACAATAGTACGCAGAATTTCTGATTTAATTCAGTGGCAGCAAAGAAAGTGTGAGCGACCGGACTCCTTGCTGTCTTGGTGCGATGCTCATTGCGTGGGCACTGATCCAGAGTCCGTTATGGGCTTTAAGTCTCCTCATTCCCTGTTATGTCTTAACATTTTGTAAAATCCTCATAAGTAGATTTTCAAGATGTGTCCTCACAAAGCATAATTTGAAATAGCAGTTCTTCAAGGCAGCAGTTCAGACTAATGAGCATCTGAGCTGTTGGAAGCTGATCAGGTCAAAGATGATTTGTCAGAGGAGAAGTGGTTAAAAAGTGGTGTTAGCAAACACTTGTTGTTCAGAGTGTTATAGAATCATAGAATCATTAGGGATTGGAAGAGACCTCGAAAGACCACCTAGTCCAACACCCCTGCCACAGCAGGACCACCCAGACCAAGTCACACAGGAACACGTCCAGATTGTTTTCTAGAAGTTCTGAGCACCTGCAACACAGGCTTTATAGAGTCATAGAATCAGTCAGGGCTGGAAGGGACCACAGGATCATCCAGTTCCAACCCCCCTGCCACAGGCTACAGCCCGTAGAAAAACAACACATACCACCACTTTTTAAGAAATAAACAACATGGGGCATGAAAAGAAATAGAAAAATGTAAATTCTAGTGTTAGTTACAAATAAAAAGCTTAAAAGCTATGAAATGTGGCTAAGGAGAAAGGTTCAACAGCAGAGAAGCAGGTGAGCTCCTGCAGCATAAACAAGAAGGTGGTGGCAAAGAATCACCAGGAGTGAGTGGAGAGCAGAGCATCACTCAAAACTCCACAGATAGTTTCTAACTCTGAAGGCTTCAGGATCCTGCCAAGCAGCAACAAGGATCAAAACTGAGTGTGGTTGAAATTCAGAGCATCACTGTTGGAACAGCTATTGCTTCCCTGCCTGTACTAGCCAGAGCTGATCGTGTGCCCATCCCAGGACTTCCCTCTGCTATCTCCTCCCCTTGCCCACAGGACCCTTCTATTTCCAAAACACTTCGCTCACTCTCACGCGAAGCCCAATGCTGCTGTCTATCAGTCTGTAGGAAGCGCTGCTGCTCCTCAGCCTCCCTGAAGACAGTGGGAGGGAGACCCTCACCCCAAGGACCCGCTCACACCCTGCCAAGGCTGCAAGGGGCTGCGTTATCCAGAAACGCTCGTTCATTTCACTTAAGAACCCGACTCCGCTCCCGAAACCCCTGGGAAACTCAGGTGAAAAAGCCTGAAGCGACGGGAAGCGGCAGGAGGGACACGAGGAGGTGGCAGGAAACGCCGCCGGAGCCCTTCCCGCGCACAGGCCGTTCCCGCGACCGCGGGGCACCCAGGCCCAGCGGCTTCCCTAGCGGACCCGGACCCAGACCAGCGTTAGACTTAGGCTTATGCCCAGGCCCCGGCCCCGGCCCCGGCCCCGGCCCCGGCCCCGGCCCCGGCCTGTGTCGGGCCGAACTCACCCGCGGCGGCAGCCGCCCCTGGGCTCTAACAAGGCTGGAACCAAACAAGCGCGCGCGCAGCTCTCGGTTTGAATACGAGAGCCGTCCCAGGATCCTGCTTACCATTGGTCAGAGGGGTTGAGGGGCGGGAGAGGAAGCGAGCGCTGATTGGTCGGCGGAAAGACAAACGGCGAAGCGCGCCCGCCTATTGGCTGGCAGGGTGACGGCCTTGTTACCCGAAACAGAGCGGGCCCCCCGCTGGATGAGCTGGTCGCGGGCAGGCCCGGAAGCGCCTCTCCGTCCCGGGTCGCGGTAGGAGAGGGTGACCCGGGAGGTGGGATGGCTTTGGTGGCTTTGGAAAGGCTCCTGGCATTAATCCCGGCCCCCACTGGCAGCAAAAGAGAGGTGGGAGCTGCCTGAGGACATCTCTTGGTTACAAACAGCACAGGAACGAGATAATGCGAGTGAAAATAGAGATGAAAATACCCTCCTCTTTAAGAGATGACCGGTTGTTTCCGTGGTGAGCGGGTCTGTGTGGGACAGAATCGTTTACGTTGGATAAGACCTTTAGGATCATGGAGTCCAACCATTAACCCAGCTGTCCAAAGCCCTGTGCTTATCCTGACCCCAGGCTCCATCTCTACAGGGCTTTGAAACAGAATCACAGAATGATAGAGGCTGGCAAAGCCCTCTGAGCTCATCCAGCCCAGGACGTCACCACAGGAGCCAGACCAGGGCACTAAGGGCCGCAGCCAGGCTGCCCTTCAACACCTCCACGGATGAGGACTCCACCACTGCCCTGGGCAGTCCATTCTAGTGTCTGATTACCCTTTCTGTGAGGAAGGGCTTCCTAACATCCAACCTAACCTTCCCCTGGCAGCTTCAGGCCCTGCCCTCTCGTCATAGCACTGGTTGCCTGGGAGAAGAGCCCAACCCCCGCTTGACTACAACCTCCTTTTAGGGAGTTGTAGAGAGGGAGAAGGTCCCCCCTGAGTCTCCTCCAAGCTAAACACTCCCAGCTCCAACCAAACCCTCCCCTGGCAGCTTCAGGCCCTGCCCTCTGATCCTGTGGCCAGTTATCTGGGGGTAGAGCCTGACCCCCGACGTGACCACAAACTCCCTTTGTTCTTCCAGGTTTTTTTCTTTTTTGCTCTCTGTGGGTGTGATCTGGAACAGAATCATAGAATCAGAGGAGGTTCCACATCAATATGAGAAGGACCATCTTGCCAGTGAGAGTGACAGAGCACTGGAAGGGGCTGCCTAGGTGGGTTGTGGAGTCTCCTTCTCTGGAAACATTTCAAACCTGCCTGGCCATGCTCCTGTGCAACTGGATCTGGGGGATCCTGCTGTGGCAGGGGGATTGGACTGGATGATCTTTTGAGGTCCCTTCCAATCCCTAATATTCTGTGATTTTGTGATTCTGCTTTGCTGCTTAAGGAATACGGGTCTATGGCATTTATAATATGTAATTATACAAATTATAATAGTATTTAAAAGCTCTCAAACAAGAGTTGCTTAATCTGGATATAAACCTCAGCTGTTTACTGAAGGAACAACCAGCAGTTGCACAAGAGAGAAGATAGGGTTAATTACACTTCTATAACAAGGACACCTCTTTACTCTTGTGGTGGTGCAATGTCTGCTTGTTCATTATTGCAATTGGAGATAATTGCTAGCATTAAGCTTTTGGCTACTATTGAAAAATATCAAAACATGAGGGTCGTGATAATTCTACTTCCTCTGAGTTAACTGCAAGGTAAATAGCCAAGTCCATGTTCCCTTTGCAGCCAGCACAGGGAGACTCTCTAACCCTACACTCTTTCAGGCTGCAGGTGAGATGAGGGGCTGTCTGGAGGTGCCTTTCGTACTCTCAGATGACTGTGGAGGGACGGTCTGCAGCTCTCTTTAGTCTAAGACTAAATGCAAGCTCAAGGCAGAGTGAATTCTTGCTAAACTGCTTCCTTCTACCAGCAATCCCGTTTCTGCTCGTGTTTTCTGCTTGATCTCCCAACCTAATTTGGTACTAGCGTACTGCCTTCATGGGTGTATTTTTGGACTGGATGATCTGTATTTTGAAGTTAAAAGCCAAATGCCTTTGTTTTAGCCAGGGGTGCAGATGGATCTGGACAGGCTGGAGCAATGGGCATGAGGCCAATGGGATGAGGTTTAACAAAGCCCAGTGCCAGGTTATGCACTTCAGTCACAACAACCCCCAGCAGCTACAGGCTGGGAGAAGAGGGGCTGAAGAGCTGCCTGGCAGAAAAGGACCTGGGGTTGTTGGCTGACAGCCAGCTGAAAAGGAGCCAGCACAGTGCCCAGGTGGCCTGGAAGGCCAATGGCATCCTGGCCTGGATGAGGAACAGGATAACCAGCAGGAGTAAGGAGGTGATGGTGCCCCTGTACTCTGCACTCATGAGACTGCACCTTGCGTACTGGGTCCAGTTTTGGGTGCTGCAGTATCAGAAGGATATCGAGGTGCTGGAGCAGGGCCAGAGAAGGGCAACAAGGCTGGAGAGACGGCTGGAAAACAGGCCTTAAGGAGACCAGCTGAGGGAACTGGGGTTATTGAGTGTAGAGAAGAGAAGGCTGAGAGGAGACCTTCTTGCTCTCCAGCTACCTCAAAAGAGGTTGTATCGAGGCTGGTGCTGGTCTGTTTTCCCAAATTCCTAATGATAGGATGAGGGGAAATGGCCTCAAGCTGCATCAAGAAGATTTAGATTGGATCTTAGGGAGAAGCTCTTTGCTGAGACAGTGGTTGGGCACTAGAACAGGCTGCCCAGGGAGGTGGTAGAGTCCCCATCCCTGGAGGATTTTTTTTAAAACCAAGTAGCTAGAGCCCTTGAGACCATGGTCTAGGGGTTAGGGAGCTGGTGGGCTGAGAGTTCATGCTCCTGGAGGTCCAGGATGATTCTATCAGTTCAGCTGATCACCCACTTTCCAGATTTTCACTTACTGCCCTGAGAAGTAACAAGGCAGCCTGTACATCATCAGGGATTAATTGCGACTCGGTCCAAACGTCCATTCTCATTCCGTTCTGCCTTTCCATTTCAGAATCCTTTGTGTGTGTTGCCAGCTCATCAGAATACCTGGAATGTACCTTAGAATTTTGTTTTCAGCCACAAAGTCAGGCTGAGGAGTATTAGTCACATCTTAGATTGGCAAGGCAGGGCATAGGCAAGTGAGTAGCATTGCTTTAAGTCATACAGGAGGACCCAAACAGATCTAGGGATCAACCCCAGCGATCCTGATAACAATTTCAGCACATGAAGAACTTTCTCACTTCAGGATTTCTTTGGCAGATGATAGCTGCACTGATCTGTGAGGAAAAGAGTATTATTATACATCCAGAGTTCAAACGGCAGTAATTGTAGATGTATTATAGTGTCAGCCGCTCCAGGTTGGCAATAAGAACAACAAGCAATCGGCGATGGCTCACCTGAATGTTTGGTAATCAGCCATGGGTGACTTTTCAAGTGGAGTTCTCCACTGTTTTGTTCTGTTATCTGGCAAGCACCAGGTATGGATGAGGCCACACAGGAAATCCAGGATGATAGGAGAACTGTGGTGCCTTTAGTAGGAGGATAATACCCAGCTGTACCTCTGGATTTCATCAGAGCCAGCTGGTGCTGTTGAGCAGCTTCCTTCATATATGGACAAACTGAGTTACCGATTCATGTGGGCTGGAAATGACTAGAAAAGAACAGAGTTGGGAAATCGTGTGAACCATCTGTTGTGCAGGTTCATAACTTGGGGTCATGCTCAATCCATAGGTTTAGTTGGATATAGAATCATAGAATCATTAGGGATTGGAAGGGACCTCGAAAGATCATCTAGTCGGATCCCCCGCCACAGCAGGATCACTTCACTGGAGAAGTTATACAATCAGAATCACTCTGGGTTGGAAGGGACCACCTGATCATCCAGTTCCAACACCCCCACCATGGGCAGGGACACCCCACCCTAGACCAGGCTTGCCAGAGCCAGACCAGGCTTTCCAGAGCCTTGGAAAAAGAACACAAGACAAGGGCAAAGGGTGCCAGACTTGAAGAGGGGAGATTGAGGTTGGACGTGAGGAAAAAACTTTCCTGTGAGGGTGGTGAGATGCTGGAACAGGTTGCCCAAGGAAGTTGTTATTTGTATGCTCCTGCGCTCCTTTTTATTTTGGAGTAACCCTCTCAGACCTGTGGTCTAGCTGGGTTGCTCCTTTCTCCTTCCTCGGGATGCTGATTCCCTGGAAATCCTCTCCATTGTCCAGGCACTTTCATCAATTATAATTACAATTTTGAAACCAAAAATCCAGTTGTCGTTTACAAGTCTATCTGCCATTTCTACCCAAATTCATCTGAAATGTTACTTCTGAGCAAGTTGGGGCTGTTCAACCTGGAGAAGAGGAGGCTCCTAGGCGACCTTAGAGCAGCTTTCCAATCTCTGAAGGGGGCTACAAGAAAGCTGGGGGTGGGCTTTTGACACAGGTGGTAGCAAGAGGACAAGGGGAAAGTGTTCCAGACTTGAAGAGGGGAGATGGAGGTTGGACATGAGGAACAAGTCTTTGCTGTGAGGGTGCTCAGATGCTGGAACATGTTGCCCAAGGCAGTTGTGGCTGCCCCATCGCTGGCAGTGTTGAAGGGCAGGTTGGCTGGGGCCCTGAGTGACCTGCTCTAGTGAAGGTGTCGCTGGCAGTGCAGGGGGGTTGGAACTGGATGATCTTTAAGGTCTCCTCCAACTCTGGCCATTCTGTGATTCTACGGTATATATCTGTCTGAGATGTCTTGTTGAATGTCCATCTTATAGCAGCTACTCATAGTACAGTGGCTGTGTTCACTGCCTTACTGTTTATATCAGTGCATTCATAAATATTTCTAAAGATGCCAGATAATCCATTAAACTGCAATAAAACCTGTCAAACTCATTACACTGACTGCTGACTGGAACTTTGGTGACATTTAATAGCTTCGAGCTTCAAAAAGGTAGGTGTAGATTAGATATCAGGAAGAAATTCTTCCCAGAGTGAGTGGTCAGGCACTGGACTGGGCTGCCCAGGATGGTGGTTGGGTCCCCATCCCTGGATGTGTTGAAAAGTCACTTAGATGTGGTGTTGGAGGATCTGGTTTAGGGGTGACCTTGCGGAGTGGGGTTGCTGGATGGATTCAGTGATCCCAGGGGTCTTTTCCAACCTGAGTGATTCTGTCATTCTATGATTTTTAATCTCACTAAACCCGTAAAACTAAGTAATAGTGGCTGATAGATCTGTGATGAAAGCTTTGGCAAAAGTGGTCAGTTAAGGGCAATTACCTGGATAGCTACAAGCTACGATCTTTCCTACCCACATTCTCCTCCAGTTGGAAAAGCAAAGACACCACTTTCTGGGACAGCCCTTGGAAACCTGCCTGAGAAGCTGTACCTACTGGTTTCTGCGTGGTGTTCCTCCATACATCCCTTAGGCTGTGTGTGGTTTGTATGTGACTAGCTTCGACTTGGCCAGAGAAACGAGTGCATTTTCACCTCTCCCTTAGAGAGCCCTGAGAGGCAGCAATTTTCTTCTAAATGAAAATAAGGGGCGTGGGCAGAGGGCCATAATCTGTGAGTGCATCCCAGTTTAAGAAATCTGGAGTTTGCTCAACATCTATTTTTGACACCTTTCCTCATAAATGACTGCCTCGAGACTTTGCTGTTGTCAAGTTTTTCGGGAAAACGCTTAGATGATCACAAAGAACTGAGTAAAAGGGGTTTTACTTGGGCGGCTCAAAGGAGTGAGTTTAAAGAATGTGCTTTGGAGAAAGATGATACCAGATCATGGTACCAGATCAGGGCTTAGCGTTCTTACAACACATTATCATTGTTCACTGCATCATTAGAGGGTTTTAAAGAGTAGGTGGCCCTAATGCAATACTGTGCATCAGTCATTGTAACATCCCCCTTTCAAAAGAGGTGGAACAGCCATCTAAACAGCAATCACCATTACAGCTGTGCTATCATATGTGGCTGTGGGATCAGACACTTTTCTGGCAGTGTCTAAAAATATAAATACCTGAACATACAGAGCATTAGGGGTTGGAAGGGACCTCCAGAGGTCATCAAGTCCAACCCTCATGCTCCAGCAGGATCATAAAACCTAAGGCAGGTTACAAAGGAACTTGTCCAGATGGCTCTTGAAAGTCTCCAGAGAAGGAGACTCCACAACCTCCCTGGGCAGTCTCCTCTTCCTCAAACTCAACAGCCCCAAGTCTCCCAATCTCTCCTGATCAGATTGATTCTCCAGACCCTAGCTCAGTTCCTTTACCCTCCTCTGCCCTCGCTGCAGCCCCTCCATGTCTCCCTTGTACTGAGGTGCCCCAAACTGGACCCAGTACTCAAGGTGCAGCCTCACCAGTGCTGAGTACAGGGGGACTATGACCTCCTGAGATGACTGTCATCAGACATAGAGTTGTTCTGTCAGTCTTGATGAGACTCTCTTCCCTCTCTGCAGAGAGGCTGCTGCAGACAGTGGATCTGACCTGGATAATGACGTGGATTGTGAATTTAATGGATGTTTCTATGGTAGATTTGGTTGGGTTTTCCTTTTGCTATGGAATCTCTCATTACCTTTGGGTTTCAGTCAAGATATTTCTGGTCAGAGATGCACTCTCTTGTCTTGATGGTAACGGGTTCTTCTTCTAAGAAGGCAAACTTCTGCTTACACGGTAGGAACCAACAATAACCTGTGCTTTCTGCTCCTGGCCGTGCTCCTCGGGCTGGGTTACAGACTTCTCAACACAGTACCACCCCATATCTGTGCCAGGCACTTCTTTTTCCAGCATCCAATTTCAACAACGTTATATCAGCCAAGCTGACAGGAAGCTGAGAGGGGAAAGACTTGGGTTTTCTTTATGAGTCTACTGACATTTAGCTAAGACTTAGGGCTTTGCTTTCCTTCTTTCTTCTTTTCTATGAAAAATTATTATAACAATGCATTCGTACTGATCGCAGTTCCTCTTGTGGAAGATGCTATTACAGGTATTTGAATGTGGTTATTATTGCGTAAATACTAAACTATTTGTACTGGAATGAAGTCTCCCCTAATGACTAGAAGAAGTAGGGTTCAACATTTATTGAAGCAGCCAATGATTAATACTCCACCCTCTGAATTAACAGTGCATCCAAGCAATGTGTTGTTATGCCACAGAAATTGCACTTCTGAAGCATCTTTATCTTTACTGATGCCCTTAAGAAGGAAGTAAATAGAATCATTAGAGAACCATAGAATGTTCTAGGCTGGAAGGGACCTCTAGAGGTCATCTAGTCCAACCGCCCTACACACAGACAAGTCTACCTAGTTCAGGCCACTCAGAGCTTCATCAAGCATGACCTGAAATGACTCCAGGGATGGGGCCACCCTCACACTGAAGAACTTGTTTCTAAGATCCAGCCTCAGTCTCTCCCAGCTTGAACCCACTGCTCCTGTCCGTACAAACCCTCTTGAAAAGACGTTTCCCTGCCTTCCTGTCAGCCCCTCTCAGGTACTGGAAGGTCAAAAGGAGGTCCCCCCAGAGCCTTCTTTACTCCAGGCTTAACAGCCCCAACTCTCTCAGCCTGTCTTCACATGAGAGATGCTCCATTCCCCTTATCATGGGGGATGATCTTCTTTTGAGGTCCCTTCCAATCCCTAATGTTCTGCAATTCTGTGAAACTGTTTCAGTCTCAGAAGAACCCCACTTCAGCTGAAGTTGTGCAGATTGTGTTTCAATTGCCAGAGTTAGCCAGAGCAAACAATAACATCTCCTCTGCTGCTGTCCTAGTCTCTATCTTGCATGTCATCTGATAAGAAACCATGTGTGGTCTCATATTAATGGCAGGAAGATAAATTGTAGAGATTAATGTGCCAGTCAGTTACTGCCGGCTAAAGTACAGTAGGAATTCATAGCCCATCGGCTGTCCCCCAGCTACCCACGTTGTTGTCCAGCACTGTCTGCTTTAACCTCCAAAGAATGTGGCAAATCCACCAGCCCTCAGTGAACTCACTTTTACCACAAGGTGAGAGTAGGCACAAAGGCAGATACAGATGAGTAGCTGATATGTGGGGACTTCAGCTCCCTGACGGTCTGTCCGCTGGCTATTCCATTTAATTACTTCTGAATGAGGGACACTGGTTCTGTTTGAGAAGAGCAATGATTTCTATTCAGGAAACTTGCAGTATCTAGCCTGAAACAAGAAGGTCCATTTCACAGAACCACAGAATGTTAGGGATGACCTTGAAAGATCATCCACTCCAATCCCCCTGCCACAGCACGATCCCTTAGATCCAGTCACACAGGAACATGGCCAGGCAGGTTTGAAACATCTCCAGTGAAGGAGACTCCACAATTCCCCTGGGCAGCCCCTGCCAGGGCTCTGTCACCCTCAATGTGAAGAAGGTCCTTCTGATATTTAAATGGAACCAAGAAAATAGTCCTATATAGGTATTGTGACCTGTAATAATGATTCATTGATCTAGCTGCTGCTCAGATATGTCCCCGAGGTGATCCAAACCTCCTTCACCTCTTCCTGCTCGTCCTTTCCCTTTTCCAAGCATGAGCTCAGCTTTGATGTTAACTAGATTCTTGCCACGTATTGGATTTCTGTGGTTAGGGCTTGCCATGCATTCTACAAAGAAACCTGAGCTCATGCCTGCAGGACTTGGGAGTTTCCAGGTGATTCTCCCATGTCACATCTGTGCATTAAGAGCTCGGTGTAATAACAACCCACAGGTACAATCATAGAGCTGGGTACATGCTTGTAAAAGTTTTGTTATGTAGCTGTCCAACTTGACTTAAAGACATGGTGCTACGGTGTGTGTTATCACCTCATGCTGGTGATCACAGAATCACAGAACATCAGGGATTGGAAGGGACCTCGAAAGATCATCCACTCCAATCCCCCTGCCACAGCAGGATCCCCTAGACCACATATCACAAGAACATGGCCAGGCAGGTTTTAAATGTCTCCAGAGAAGGAGACTCCACAACCCCCCTAGGCAGCCCCTGCCAGGGCTCTGTCACCCTCACTACTAAGAAGATCCATCTCACATTGATGTGGAACTTCCTCTGTTCCCGCTCACACCCGCTGCCCCTCGTCCTATCACTGGGTGCCCCTGAGCAGAGCCTGGCTCCATCCTCCTGACACCCACCATTTCCATATTGATCAACATTCATGGGTCACCCCTCAGTCTCCTTTTTTCCAAGCTCAAGAGACCTAGCTCCCTCAGCCTTTCCTCAGCAGGGAGATGCTCCACCCTTTGCATCATCTGTGTGGCTCTGTACTGGACTCTCTCCAGCAGTTCTGTGTTCTCCCTATATTTTTCTTTGTCACTTCTCCATGTCCCAGATAATTTCTTGATGATTTGACATCTGCCTGATGTTTCACTCTCCATTTCGTCTCAATTTGCTGCACAGTCCATTTCACTTATGTCAGCCAACAGAATGATGAGGTACCTTTCCTGCTGCTATCTGGGTTGTGGTACAGGCTGGGTTAACTGCTGGTGTGAGCAACCAACAGCCAGCTCCTTCAGCCACTAACAGCTGCTGTGATGTAACTTGGAACAGAGGCCTTCTCATCCTTTTCCTGGAGGATATAGGTGAAAGTAACTGACAGGTTGCATGTTAATGGCACAGAGGAAGGAAAAGAGCCCATGATGATCATGGGCCTCTAGTTAACATAGAAAAGAGAATCACAGAATTACTGAGGCTGGAGAAGCCCTCTGAGCTCATCTAGCCCAGCCCAAGACCTAACATCACCTCATTAACCAAACCAGGGCACTAAGGGCCACAGCCAGGCTGTCCTTCAACACCTCCAGTGATGGGGACCCCCAATATTGCTCTGGGCAGTCCACTCCAGGCTCTGATCACCCTTTCCATGAGGAAGGGCTTCCTAACATCCAACCTAACCCTCCCCTGGCAGCTGCAGGCCCTGCCTTCTCATACTGGCGCTGGTTGCCTGAGAGGAGCCTGACCCCCACCTGACCACAACCTCCATTCAGGGAGTTGTAGAGAGGGAGAAGGTCCCCCCTGAGTCTCATCTTCTCTAGGCTACGCACCCTCAGCTGCCCCAGCCTCTCCAGTCCCTTCTCCAGCATCGTTGCTCCTCTGCATCTGCTCCAGCCCCTCGATCTCTTTCTTGAAATGAGGGGCCCAGAACTGCCCCCCCAGTAATCGAGGGGAGGCCTCTTCAGTTGCCAATACAGGGAGAGAATGACATCCCCCAGACCGGCTGGCCACACTATCGCTGATCCAAGCCAGGATGCCATTGGCCTTCGGCCTTTTGAGCCCCCTGGGCACCCCAGCTGGTTGTAACCCAGTCCTGCCAGGTCCCTCTCTGCCAAGCTGCTCTCCAGCCCCTCATCCTCCAGTCTGTAGCTGCAGGGGGCTATTGCCTCCAAAGTGTAGGACCCTGCCCTTGGCCTTGTGCAACCAAACTCTTCACATAGTTTCCGTTCAGTTTGGCTCAGACTGCTTAGTCTTTAAAGCCTTCCAAGTGCACACAGTCTGGAATGGGAATCAATGCACAGCATGTTGGGAACCAATCCTAACCAGGCTTTCGTTTTTGCCTAGATAAGAGGAGGAGATTTTCCCCTCTTCCATTAAAAATCTTTTTAGTTGACAAGCCCTTACATTGGGTTTTGCTCATACATTTGATTTGGTTGCTACTTTGACTGAATACCCTAAAAATGGGGTTATTGCTCACAAAATGAAGGCAAAACATGTTGCGCACAAAACGTTTATTGTAGGTAGAATCTCTTAAAATTCTATAAAACCACAAAGTCTCTGATTACAGAATGACAGAATCATTCAGGTTGGAAAAGACCCTTGGGATCATCAAGTCCAACCATCAACTCTACTCTACAAGGTCACCCCTAAACCAGATCCCCCAACACTACATCTAAGTGTCTTTTCAACACATCCAGGGATGGGGACTCAACCACCACCCCGGGCAGCCCAGTCCAGGGCCTGACCACTCTTCCCATCAAGAGTTGTTTTCCTGATGGCCAGTCTAACCCTCCTGTGTTGGAGCTTGAAGCCCTTCTCTCTGCTTCTGTCACCACTGACCTGTGAGAAGAGCCCAGCACCAACATCTCTGCAGGGTCCTTTCAGATAGTTATAGAGCGATGAGGTCTCATCTGAGCTCATCTCTTCTTCCTTGAACTAAACAGACCCAAGTCTCTCAATCTCTCTTCATCAGATTGATTCTCCAGGCCCTTCTCCAGCTTCTTTGCCCTCCTCTGCACTCGCTCCAGCACCTTGATGTCTCCCTTGGACTAAGGTGCAAAAAGCTGGACCCAGCACTCAAGGCGCGGCCTCCCCAGTGCTGAGCACAGGGGAACAATCACTTCCCTGCTCCTGCTGGACACAGTTTCTAATCCAGGCCAGAATGCCATTTGCCTTGGCCACCTGCACTCCCTGCTGGCTCAAATTCAGCCCCCTGTCAATTAGAGCCCCCAGGTCCCTCTCTGCCAGACTGCTTTCCAGCCCCACTGTCCCCAGCCTCTAGCGTTGCAGGGGGTTGTTGTGACCAAAATGCAGGACCCGACACTTGGCACTATCGAAACCCAGACAATGATCCTCAGCCCATCAATACAGTCTGTCCAGGTCCCTCTGCACAGCCTTACAGCCCTCCAGCAGATCGACACTCCTCCCTACGTGGTGTCATCTGCAAACTTACTGAGGGTGCACTCAATCCCCTCACCAAAATCATTGGTAAAGATGTTGAACAGGAGTGGGCCCAGCACTGAACCATGAGGGACACCACTCCTGAGGCCACCACAACTCTTGGGGCACAGCCATTTCAGCCAGTATTCCACCCAGCAGAGTACATGCCTGTCCTAGCCATGCACAGCATCAGATCAGTTGGTAATAAGAGAGTGGAAATGCATACCGCACCGGTGCTCAACCCACAACACGACCCACGGTCACGTGGCGGTTCTTCATTCCTGAGCCACGTCACTCTGCAATGAGGACTGTGGGAGCAGGAGGCATCCCGAATTTCCCCTGGTTGCCTCCCCTTAGCCCCAGAGGGAGGAGGAGATAGGATTTCTGACTGCATGTGCCAGCTCTACAAGCGGAGGGTGTACTGGGGTAATGTATGCAACCAGAGCCTGCCATTATCTTCTCAGACAATGCGAAGATAACATAAGAAGGATGTAAGAGTTCACTGTGTGAGCTGCAGCGTGGCCAGGACCACATCCAGGTGTTTCTGTAACAGATGTTTTCTGTCCATGCCATGGGTAACACTTAATTAACGACCTGGATGAGCACAGAATCATTGGCTGGAAAGGACCTCCGGGGTCATCAAGTCCAGCCCTCAGCCCAACAATCAACCAGCACAATGACAGCTCCCTCGAGCTGGATATCATCTGTTAACTTGCAGAGGGCAAACGCTGTTCCACTGTCAAAGCCATGGATGGAGATGTTGAACAATACTGGTCTCACCACGAACACCCAGAGAATACCACCTGTAAATCACCTCCACAGCTTGTCAGTCCGTTCAGCCAGTCTTTTTATTACTCGTTTTGTAATTCACCCAGATAGTCCCTATCTCGCTAGTTCATCTCCAAAGATGCTGCAAGAGATAGAGTCAAAAGCTTGCCAAAGTGAAGGTGCCTGACATCCACTGCTCTGCCCTCATCTTGCAATCCAGTCCTTATATTGTGGAAGACAATTAGCCTGCCCAAGCACAACGTGCACTTGGTAAATTCATGCTAGTTTTACCCCACTTTTCCTCTGCCTTATGTGCCTGGGCATAGAGCACTTGAGGCCATGGTCTAGGGGTTAGGGAGCTGTTGGGATGAGGGCTGGACTTGATGATCCTGGAGCCCCATAACCTTTGCAAAGATGGAAGTAAAACCAGTTGGCCTGTACTTCCCCAGCTCTTCCTGATGAAGGGAGTGGAGCATCTACCTGATGAGGCAAGGCTGAGGGAGCTGGGTCTTTGAGCTGGGAGCAAAGGAGGCTGAGGGGTGACCCCATGAATGTTGATTAATATGGAAAAGGGTGGGTGTCAGGAGGATGGAGCCAGGCTCTGCTCAGGGGCACCCACTGATAGGACAAGGGGCAACAGTTGTGAGCTGGACAGAGGAGGTTCCACATCAGTGTGAGAAGGACCTTCTTCCCAGTGAGGGTGACAGACCCTGGCAGGGGCTGCCCAGGGGGGCTGTGGAGTCTCCTTCTCTGGAGATGTTTCAAACCTGCCTGTCCGTGTTCCTGTGCGACTGCATCTAGGGGATCCTGCTGGCAGGGGGACTGGACTGGATGATCTTCCAAGGTCCCTTCCAGTCCCTAATGTTCTGTGATTCTGTGAAATGGGGTGTGACATTTACTTCTGCAGCTCTTACCTTGGGGACAGGAGACTTCCTTCCCACCACAGCTTTGTAATCCTGGTAAAATCTTCCTGAGTACTAATTGCCTCTTGCGCTAAGAATGGGCGGCTCACAGGCTAACACCAAGCCCAGGACACCACCACTCTGCAGTGGGCAGTGCAAACCTCAGCATAAGGAAGCACAGGGGTGCCTGCTCAGCCTGCTCAGTCACCCAACCTAGGGATTTCTCTGCCTGAGTGTGACACGAGCCTGGAGAAGACAGTTTCGTGGTCCTTTACAAGATAATGCTTGGTTTTCTTATTTCAACAAGTACAGATTCTTACGTTGTGTTCCTGTTTTGTGCTCTTGTTTTGTTCTCTTACAACACCACTGCATTCCACACGCAGACACAACTACTACAAATTTTCTACTGACTAAGCAGCTTCAGAGCACCCACCGCATGAAAATGGACAGGAAAACTCTCATGTGAGAACTGCAGAATTCCACTACAAACTGTGGGGAGTTCTGTCTTGTACAGGTCTGTCTTGCCTGCAGATACTGCATGGATCTTGAGGTTCTTTCCATGTAGGGTCCTGCTCATGCTCTAATCAATCATACAGGATCACAGGATCATATCATCATCCCCAATTAGGGATTGGAAGGGACCTCGAAAGATCATCCAGCCCACACTGTCATAGTTGAACGCTGAATGAACTTGCTGTATTTCATTCAATTTCCGAATTGGGTGCTGGATATTACTGTACTATGGTGCTGGAAAGGCCAATGCACCGTGGGTTTGTAGCCTTGGGTTGAGAAGACCTATCTAACTTACGGGAAAGCCAACTTTTGGGCTCTGTTCCATTCCAAAGAGCTGGAACTGGCATTGCTTTTCTCTAGGTTTGATGTCACCGTCCATTAAATGAAGTTACTAACACCCGCTTATCTCAGTAGGGTGTTATACGGCCAACCTGCTGTTTATAAAATGTACAGCCCCGTGGCAAATACCTCCACAGGATGTTCTGAGGATAGACAACACGAGCGTCTAATGAGGACTGGCACACAAGCTGTCCATCAAGAGCATCAGAACATTCCCCCGGCAGAGCAGAAGGTGGAGTGTGCACCGGGTCACAGCAGTTCAGAGCCCCAGAGGCTGACACAGCCTTTTATGGGACTCCCTCACCATGGTTTTGTCCTCCACACATCACACCGATGAAGGGTATGCCCGGCACCATCCTTACCACCCAGACTCACACCGCTGCAGCCAGAGAACAGCGTAATAGCGCGTGGCTTGTGCAACCAGCGCCCTTCCACCCAACTCCATTCCTACAAGCGGCTTCGCCAAGGGACTGTGCCCTACATTTCAGGCCATTGCTAGCGCAGAAGCGAAGGTGCAAAATCATCCCTACAAAACAGCTAACACGCCTTTGGGAGGCTGACACACCCAGCCAAGTGGGTGCAGTAGCAGTGACACACACCTATGGAAAAGGCAGGATTTGGTAGTTAGCGAGGTGCTGCAGATCTGACTCTACATGTTGCCGTCGTTTCAACATAGTGCCCTCAAAACATCAGCTGATAGTTTGGCACAGCTGTCCTTCCAGCGTGTACACATACGAAGCCCTCGTTGCAAAAGTGGGCTTGCCACACCTCCCAAATGATAGATGCTGTGACAGATATCACTGCAGATAAAAATCAGAGCTGGGCAGAGGTATGAGAACCTGGAGTATCAGTAGGGCACAACGAGATAGCATGAGTGCAGGTTATCATCCTCGGTCTCTGAAAGCTGAAACAAAAGGTAAAGCTATGAACGTGCACATTAGTGTCTTGGTTAGCGTGAATCACAGAATCACAGAGCATTAGGGATTGGAAGGGACCTCCAAAGATCATCCAGTCCAATCCCCCTGCCACAGCAGGA
>JAOXOE010000256.1:51294955-51314611 GCA_028565055.1 Phoeniculus purpureus
ATGCTCCCCTCCCTTCATCATCTCTGTGGCTCTGTGCTGGGCTCTCTCCAGCGGCTCTGTGTCCTTCTGGAACTGAGGGGCCCAGAGCTGGACACGTTTCCAGATGCAGTTTAATATTGTTAATATGACAGGTTCCTTCTTATTCTTCCGTAGACCGAGGGTCTTACTCATTGTGTTGGTGGCACTCTGCTTAGTCCACATCTTGTCCAGTCTGGCAGGGGAGTGCAATCCGTTGCCACGTTGATTCATTCAGAGGGCCATTGTGTTCCAAACCTCATGGCCAAGATACATGGCCACTCACCAATCTGAGGATGATGACTAATTTTCCTGGTTTCCTTTTGGTTGAAATGATAATGTTGAGAAAAGTTATGGAGCCTTGGTTTAGGCAGTGGCAACCACACATCAGCTTTGTATGTGCCAGGCAACATGCCGCAGTGGTTTCACCTGAAGGAGGCACAGAAACCACAGGTAACTCTATGCTGTCTGCCTCCAGCTGGGCTAGCAGGTTGACGTTCACCTTGCCCTACCCAGCAACACAGCCATTTCAGCTCTCACCTGACCTCCTGCCATCATCAGTATCATCAAAAGAAAATGTCATTCAAGTCAGTGCAATTCATGCAGAGCTTCGGTTGGCTCTTCTCACGTGAGAGTAGAAGTTGCCTGTACATCCGCACGAGGTGACCTTGCTTCAGA
This sequence comes from Phoeniculus purpureus, assembly GCA_028565055.1. NCBI lineage: Eukaryota > Metazoa > Chordata > Aves > Bucerotiformes > Phoeniculidae > Phoeniculus > Phoeniculus purpureus. The sequence goes on from JAOXOE010000256.1 coordinate 51,295,649, forward strand.
TCCAATTTGTAGGCACCACTGGGTAAGTCGGACTTCCCTGCCCATGCAGGCATCCGGGGGTTGACGTGCTCCTCTTCCTGCTCCCTGTGCAGGCGATCGCTACTCCCAAAAACCTGCTGATTCCCGAGCTCCAGGCACAGCAGCTCTGCCCGCAGTGGAATAACTAGCAATAGCCAGTGTCCGGCTCCTGTCCGTTGGGCTGGGATCAGAGCAGCCAGGGCGGTCCAGGATCTGAGTCCAGGGTGACTCACCCAGGAGGAGAAGCATGAGCTGTGCTCACCAAGACCGAGTGACAACGAGTGACAGTGACGGAGATGCTGGTGCAGTGCGAGAGGGAGATAACATCTGATCTGCTGTCTGCCAACTCCGTTGGAGGAGCTCCCCTCCTGGTCCTCAGTGGGGAAGACCGATGGTGAGGGTGTCATGCAGCCATCCACGCTGTGTGGACTGTGGCAGAGGGAGGACAAGAAACAAGCTGTCAGGAGGAGATAAGAGGCCAAGGGTGTGAGGAGCAAGCAAGCTGCTGCACCCACGGCAAACCCACAGAAGGTTTGCTGGGCTGGAAACGTAGGGCGAGGAATGAACTGGATGATCTTTGGAGGTCCCTTCCAGTCCCTAATGTTCGGTGATGAACTAGGACCGTTCCCATTGCCCTGTGGGCCGCTGCCGTGGAGGCTCCTTCTGCATCGCCCAGCACCGACTCGGGTGGGCGAGAGCCCTTCCAACAACCGCGGCCCTTCTGTGCGTTAACATCTCTGCGCCGTCAAGTGGCCGCAAAGGCTTCGGTCCGGCAGACGGAGGCGCCCCGCAGGCACCTTGGTGGCACCTGGGGGAGTCGCTGGCCAGGGCAGTGTCACCAAGCACCGCCGGGGGGTCCGGGAGAGAGACAACCCGCGGTCCCGTTTGCTGTCACCGGTGGCGGGAGAGGACGGGACCCCCGCGGAGGCTCCTCGGGGCCGGCGAAGCCCAGACGGGGCAGCGCTGTGTGTGCTCGGCCCCGGGGGAGGCAGCGGAGGAGGAACCCCGAACGCGAGGAGTAGGAGCTGCCCCCGGTGAGCGGGAGCAGAAGGGCGAAAGCCAAGGGCGCAGGACACAACCCGCCCCCATCTCGCCCGCTGATGAAGCTGCCCCTGCGCTCCGCGGGGAGACCCCACCCCGTCCCCCTCCGTGCGCCTGCGCGGCCGAACCGAACCGAGGGCGCGCGGCGCGGAGGGACCGCGGTTCCCTCTGCGCCCCCCCGCGCCGCTCTCCGCCCGCCTCCGCGCCCTCCGCCCGCCCGCCCTGCCCGCGGGGCGCGGGAGCCGGTGACGGGAGCGAGGCGGAGTCTGGAGGGCAGATACGGAGAGACACGGGAGAGATTTAAATCACATCCTCGGCTGCGGAGGGGCCGCAGCAGCAGCAGCTCCGGCGCACAGGCACGGACGAACGCGCCGTGAGACAGGTCTGCCGGCTCCGCCGCCGCTGCTGCTGCTCGCCATGGCCGCTGCCCCCGCCGAACCCCCCCGCGCCTTGGGCCTGGTGTCCAGCGTCGTCAATGACACCCTCGAGTTCTACCGCTGGACCTGGAGCATCCGAGGTAAGCGCCCGCCATCGCCGGGCCCGCCGTCCCTGAGGACAAAATGGCTCCGTCTCCCGGGAGACGCGGCGCGGAGTTGGTGGGGGGAGCGGAGCTGAGGCGGCCGCAGCCAAGGCCGCGGGGCTCGGAGGGGGAGGTCGAGCATCCCCCGCTTCTGCTGCCCGTCCTGCTCCGAGTGCTCGGTGCTTCGTTTGTTTACCCGCTGTAATCCCCGTGTAACGGCCCCGGGAGCGCCGAGCATCCTCCTCCTCCTCCTCCTCCTCCTCCGCGGCGGCCACGGTCGGCCGCCGGGCTCCCGGTGACTGCAGCGGGCCCCGGGAGCCCGATGGCGGAGAGGAGCGCTAATCCCCGCCGGAGCCTCTGCGGCAGGTGCGGTGCCGTGAGGCAGCATCGGCCCGAGCTCAGCGAGGACGCGGGGGCAGCCGGCGGCAGCGCAGCCGTGTCCGCGGAGGGGGGGTGTCGGGCCGGTTCTGCCTCTGCGGGGAGGAGGATGCTGAAGGAAGAGAAAACGCTTTGGGGTGCGGAGAAGTGCGAGAAGGCGGCGTTCGGAGGTGGCACAGCGGGTGAGATGATCACTCGCCGCAGCAGTGCCCCGGTAGCCCTCGCCGGGCGGGTTGGCCGCGATGAGCCGCAGCTGGCACAAGGGGCTTTGCTGAGTGAGGTTCCTTGGGCAGTTGACCGAAGAATCGCTTCTCTGGATGGTTTGTGCGTTTGTATCGGTAACTGGCCGTGGGGTGAAGGCAGCTGGAGTGAAGCTCCTTCACCTGGAGTGAAGGCAGCTACGGCCGTGCGTTGCAGCAGAGAGGCTGTGGGGCCTCGGCTACAGCAGAGAAGCTCCCTGCATCAGCAGTCTTCTCTTTTCCGCCCCCCTCCCTTGTGCCATCTGTCAGATAATATATTAATCTTATGTTCTATATGGAGGGAGCTGGAGCTCACTTCTCTCTTCTCCGCCGGTTTGCCTCCCCAGTCTCTATTCTGGGCTCTGCCGTAGTTTACAAGCGAAGCCTGTGCGTGTTTAAAACGGGCCAGAGTAAGAGATGAAATAAAACCGCTTGCAGCAGCACTGCATTGTAATCTACCAGTGTTTGCTCTCTGTCTCTGCCTCTTGCAGCGTCCAGTTGTTCGCAGGCTGCCAGGTAATGCGTGACAGAGATGCAGTTTGAGTCAATCAGCAGTGTTTTCAGATGGACGTTGGGTGCAGGTTTGACACCCTGGTGGGTTACTTGTTTGGAAAAAGACGTTCAGGAGGCATATGAGAACTTTATTCTCTAGGCCTGTGTGTGGAGCGTGTTTGTTGTAAGCTGAAGTGATCAGAGAAAAACGAAAAGGAGTAAAGGGCAGGTTTTTTGTAAAAATAAGAAGCGTGGAATAACCCTGCGTGTAGAGCAAGCTGCTCTGCCTTCCTCCTGCTTCTTTGAAGAATGTTAAGCAATAGTAGGATGACACTGTGATGGCATCTACAGTACACTGAGGTTTTTTCACTCTTACTAATGCAACGCTATGTTTTTGATCTAAGCTCAGTGGAGTTGCTGTCAACAGGATTTCTCTATAATGAAGTGATCGGCTGCATTTTCAGATGTAGTGTTGGGGGAATCTGGTTTAAGGGTGAACTTGTAGAGCAGGGTTGGTGCTTGGATTCGATGATCCCAGGGGTCTTTTCCAACCTGAATGATTCTGCGATTTTGCATGAGAGGTGGGGAGTTTCTCGTTCAGGTTCTGTGTTTCAGCAGGTCTCTGCAAGGATGGTTTTGCATAGTGCCTAAGTCACATCGGAAGCATGATATTGTTCTTGTTTGTACCCAGCACTGCGTGAAACAAGGTCCTCCTGTAGTTTGTATAGTCAGGTATGGACGCGTGAGCGCCACACAACGTAGTTACGAGTAGCTCTGCATAAGAAAGTGTGATTTGTGAGGCAACACTGTGTTTCCATGTGGTGAAAATGTCTTCACGCTCTAAATCCACCTAAAACACCTGCTCAGTTTGCTGCTTTTCTGTACATCTTCGTTCAGAAGAATCTGATCATCTCCGTTTGCCGTCTCCTACGTTAAAACCATGAATTCAGGACAGTCAGGTGCGTTCACGCAACTCACCTTTGCATCAAGAACCATGGCGGTGGCGTTGCTCAACCTGCCACCCAAATTATGGCATGCCAGACCATTGCCTAACGTTCAATATCATTAAATAAGAAAACTGGACCACGCAGCAGAGTTGCTCAACAAAATGATGCCACGCAATCGCGTTGCACAACGAATCTCACTGAAACACTACTACACAGCAAAATTACACAATGAAATGTGAGGAAATTTTATTCCCACTACAACTCCTACACACAAACTTCTCATTCATATAAAACCAAGTTTACTTGTTCTCTCCAGCTCTCATTTCCTTTTCTTACTGGATACCCCAAGTCTGCCTCAGTGTTCAGCAGGATTGTACTACCAGGAGGTTGTTTTCTGCTGCAGCCCCAGAGCCCCTGTGATGGGACTTGGGTAGAACTGTGCCAGAGCATCCCGCTGAGTCTCGTGCTGCTGGAAAGAATTGGTTTCTTTCCTCCCCTGCTTTGTGCTGTTTTTAAGAAGCAACTGATGTTCTCCGAGAGCCAAAAGAATACTGAGCGTATCACAGAGTCACAGAACATTCAGGATCTTTAGAGGTCCTTTCCAATCCCTCATGATTCTATGATTGGAATATGATGAGTGTAACTGGATTTTAACGATGGTACAGTACCCTTTAGCGTGAAGGCTGCCGCCTAAGCCGGTTTGTTTGTTTAAAAGCCTGGTTTGGGGAGTAACAACAGTTCTGTGACTCTTCCCCCTACCTGTAATCATAAGTGTTGTCAGTCTTGGTGCTTTTGCTTCTGACTTTGTCCAGAAATTTACTTGTTTTCCACTCCTTAACTGTCTTTTTAGACCCCATGAAAGTCCCAAATCTGTTGTGACCATATATTCAGCCAAAAAGGTTCCCTTTTACTCTACTCTTGTGAAACCCCACCTCAAATACTGTATCCAGTTCTGGTGTCCCCAGAATAAGGACACAGAACTGCAGGAGAGAGTCCAGAGGAGGCTGCAAAGATGATCCAAGGGCTGGAGCATCTTTGCTGTGAGGATAGGCTGAGGGAGCTGGCGTTGTTCTGCCTAGGGAAGAGAAGACTCTGGGAGAACCTTATAGCTGCCTTCTAATACCTGAAGGGAACCTACAGGAAGACTGGGGAGGGACTTTTCACAAGAGTATCTAATGATAGGACAAGGGGAAATGGTTTGAAACTGAAGGAGAATAAGTTTAGACTGGATCTTAAGTTCTTCAGTACAAGGGTGGCGAGACTCTGAAGGAGATCATTTAGGCAGCAGTGAACTTGAAGGATAGAAAGGACAGAACCCATGGCCTTAACGGTCATCAGGAGATAAAAAAAGGTGGTCAGTGGAACAGTTACTATCAGCAAAGATGATCTAGGGATTCCACGCTGCTCTTTCGCTGAGGCCAGGGGACTGGTTATGTGTAGTGGGTAGGGCCAGGCTTCCTTTTGTCTCTCAGCTTGGGTAGCTGGTTAGGGTTAGATCTACCAGGAAGGATCAAGGGTATGATTAGATGACTGAGCAAGTGACTTAAAGGGAGGTTCCAGGCTGAGTCCAGGGAAACTATTAAGATGAATAACTCCTGACACAATCCAGGAAAGAAGAATGTGGAAATCTCCAAATACAGGTGAAGAGACCGATGGAAGTTGTGGAGAGGAGAGCAGGAGGTTGCAGCTCAGAAAGGAGATGTGTAAAGTCCCGTATTAAAAAGGACTAGAGGAACCAGGTTCATTTGAATGTACTGAAGTAAAGAGCAAAGCTTTAGCGACTTTGGGTGAGAATGGATGTTCTCAGAGATGAAAGGAGGCAGGGCCATCCCAGGCCACGTGGGACTGCTTTGGAACAGCAACTATTTACAGCTGTTGCAGTTAATAAGATTACAGACTTTTTCCATCGGGAGGAAAGGAGAGAGGAGAAAGATGCGAACTTTCACTTCAGTGGTCAGATGGCATTCGGAGCAGCATCTTGTTCAGGAGCAGTATCGATTGCAGCTTTTATCAGTTGGATCAATGAGGACTGCAAACCTGGAAGACTCCGAGCTGCCTGCCTTAAAAGTGAGCCAGCGGAGCAACTTCCATCACCACTCCAGTTGCCTTGAAGACTTTTGCCAGGAAGATCTTGATTAAATGAGCACCCAGGAAGTTCAGATTCACTTTCTTTTTCAGTCTGGGGAACAGAACTGGAAGAAAATGCATTTCTTCTCCTTCGCTTGTTCTTCTCCTTGCACAGAAACCAGGTGTGGCTGGAGGACCCTGAGTTTGGATGCCTGAGGAAAGTTCATCGGGGTGGTTAGCAGAACAGCCCTGAGTGCAAGCAGTACCTGGTTGTATTTGTGCCAAAGCTGGGTGTATGTAGAATCCTGATGAAAGCTTTCCACAGGGTGATGATGGGGAAAGAGAATGAAGGGTGACATGCACGTTCGTGAAGCCTGTTTCACAGAAACAAAGCGTGAAGCCTTGCTAAGGTTTCACAAGGGTGGCTGAGCAGCAGACTTGGTGATCTGTCACCATGCTTGTCCTGCAGAGGGAATTTTCTTCTCAACAGTTGCTGCAGCCTGTGACCAGGACTAGATAAAACACAGGATTAGACAGGAAGAAACACTCCAGGAGCCGGAGAAGCTCATGTAAAGGCTTTAGGCTGTTGTGTAGCAGAAGCACAAAGAATAACTTGTGGCTGAAGCAGCATTTGGAGAACTTGATTACAGAGTTTGCTTGATAGATCAAGCATCACCTTTACCTGCCTGTCAGTGGAGGGGAGGGATGCTACTAGTGAAGGAAAAACAGCTGCCTGTACTGAAGACAATTTCATGGCTGGCTGAGAGGACTGCTGCAGCCCCTGTTTCATCACCAGGAGATGATACCAGATTGTGGGACTGAAAAGACAGATAAGAACAAAAGAGACAGCAAATGGAACCATCACACAGGAAACTGCTTTCCTGAAGTGGAAATGTCTGCTTAGAAGTTTTGGATCACTCCAGACATAGCCTGCAGCAAAGCTAACACTGTGGATGAGAAGCTGGGTTGTGAGTGGAAGACTTGTCCTTCCAAAAATCACAGAATCACAGAACATTAGGGATGGGAAGGGACCTCGAAAGATCAAGTCCCCCTGCCACAGCAGGATCCCCTAGATCCAGTCACACAGGAACATGGCCAGGTGGGTTTGAAACATCTCCAGAGAAGGAGACTCCACAACCCCCCTGAGCAGCCCCTGCCAGGGCTCTGTCACCCTCACCGGGAAGAAGGTCCTTCTCATACTGATGTGGAACCCCCTCTGTTCCAGTTCACACCCATTGCTCCTTGTCCTAGCATTGGATGCCCCTGAGGAGAGCCTGGCTCCATCCTCCTGACACCTGCCCTTTCCATATTGTCAGCATTCAGGGGGTCACCCCTCAACCCCTCAGTCTTATTTTCTCCAAGCTCAAGAGCCCCAGCTCCCTCAGCTTTCCTCATCAGGGAGATGCTCCAGTTCCTTTGTCATCTCTGTGGCTCTGTGCTGGGCTCTCTGTGCCCTTCTGGAACTGAGGGGCCCAGAACTGGACAGAAGTTTCCAGATGTGGTCTCACCAGGGCAGAGGAGGAGGATAACCTCTGTTGATCTGCTAACCCCCCACTTCTGATCCACCCCAGGATGCCAATGGCCTTCTTGGCCAGCAGGGCTCATCGCTGGCTCCTGGCCATTGTGCTGGCCACCAGAACCCCAGGTCCCTTTCTCCTATGCTGCTCTCCAACAGGTCAGAGTGTGCTTGAAGTGCTGAAGTGGGGACTGTGTTTCTAAAGGCAGATCTGATTTATGAGGTAGGATTTCTTTGACTGGTAAATTGTTGTATGACAGAGCTTCGCTTTCTCAAGCCATATTTGAGAACAAAGTCGAAGCTACCGTTGTGTTTCACAGGCAACTTCCGTGCGTGGAACTGCTCGACTGACGTTTCCTTTAGGAGGATGTAGGGCACCTAGTTCCTCAGTCTTGTTTAGTTGGTAAGTGAGTACAACCATGCTCAGTTTTGTCAAGACTCAAGGGCTTGTCTCATTTTAAGGGCATAAATGCAGGCAGCTCTGAAATTGGAACCTGCTGAGGTTAGCTGTCAGATTTGCGGTGAGTTTCTGGATTGCAGTTAAAGCAATAAAGGGCTCCAAGGCAAGCCTGGCGATTGAGTGCAGTGTGGTTTGTATTAACTCCTGTTGCACGTGCTTGGATCTCGAAATAAACATGAGCTAGTTTGCCTCCCTCACAGGGAAGGTGAGGGGATATAAGCTACCTGTAGGTGCTCTTGGTTAACTTGCACACCTGCCTACAACACAACTTGACCTCTTCCTTTATGTACCTGAGAAATTTCAGTGGTCTGATTCTTAACTCCTGCCCCAAAAGGTTCTCCCTCTCCATGGCATTGTGTCTCCATGGGATTACTTCCCTAGTTTCACACTGTCCATCCCATTGCCACACGTACTCCTCTGTTTCAGCATAGTCACAGAACATTAGGAATTGGAAGGGCCCTCGGAAGATCATCCAGGCCAATCCCCCTGCCACAGCAGGATCCCCTAGATCCAGTTGCACAGGAACATGGCCAGGCAGGTTTTAAACAAAGGAGACTCCACAACCCCCCTGGGAAGCCCCTTCCAGGGCTCTGTCACCCTCGCTGGGAAGAAGGTTCTTCTCAGATTGATGTGGAAACTCCTCTGTTCCAGCTCACACCCACTGTCCTTCGTTTCAAGCAGAAGTACAGAACACAGGGACGACACAGGAGCAGTGAGCCCACGGCAGAACCTGCAAACACTACAGAGAGCTCAATTTAATTACAAGAAATGGAGAAATTATTATCTAACTCAAATTCTATTAGAGATGATCTTCAGCTCTGCTGCACCATTGCTCATGTGAATGGATCTTTTCACGGGTAAGATGAGAAGCATCTCAGGGAAGAATCCATCAGATGTTATCCCCCTCCACACAACACCAGCATTCTTGGTTTAATAAAGCAAACATTGTGTAGGACAGCAGCTATTTAAGTTTGAGAAAGGCAACTGGGTTTTCATCGGAAACCCTCTCTCTAGATGAACACTGCACATCAGCAAGAAAACCAACACCTCACCTATCAGTTAATCAATGTTCTGGCTTTCACTCTAGTGGGGCTTTGGCACAGTGTCCCACGGAGGGAAGGACAGACACACAAGTATGCCAACCCTGCAGCAAGAACTCCAAACAAATCTAACTGGGGACACGGGAAGGCCAGTGAATTCATCTGGAATATGTGTATTTTCCAGTTTTATCATCCCTTCACCATCTAGGGACGAGGGAAGCTGACAAAACTAGGGCTCTTCTCCACTTCTGGTCCATCCAGCTCAGCGAAGAGCCAGCAACACACCACCGTTGTGTTTTCAATGAGTACACAACAAATATGGTTTGTATCATGTAGAAGGAAGTATCCATGGCAACTGTTTAGTAGCAGAGGCACTTCTGTTGATAGAAGACAGACCAAAGCTGTGCAATACTGAGTTGGGTTGGTTTTCTTGTCAGTAAAAGGAATGAAGTGGGAAGGCAGCAAAATCAGATTGTTTGTAATGAAGCCAAAATTTTAATAGCTATTGAGAAGTTTAAAATACTTCTGGTTTCTGGTTAACAGAAATATGTTGAGTGAAGACTGAGTTCATCAAGATTTATAACTGAAAAATTCCAGTAGAATACACACCAACCAGTAGCACAACACTATCTGTATGGACTTTACTGGTCATTGGGACAACTTAAACCCAGGGAAAAATATCTCTGCTAGGGAAAAAATAACTCTCCTACTCATCATTGCAGAACCCAACAGCCCTATCTAGAATCCAGGTCTCTCAGTTTCAGTTAATCTCTCAATTTCTCCCCCACATCCACACATTTCACAGCCATATTTTAAGCTAAAGACTGTAAATTAGTTAAAATGTGTGTTTTGTTGAAATGGACAATGGAAAAAAGTCAGAGGCTGACTTCAGCAGCAGAGCATGAGGTAAAAGGTTTCACTAGTGTCTTCATGACTTGGATTTTCTCAGCATTCCTTTCCTCTTAAGGAATATATTAACAATACTGATGCTTTTTTTTTTTACCCTGTTAGGATTCCAAGGGAGAGGTGCTGCTTGAACACCCACCTCAGCTTCCACCCAGTGTGTTTAGAAAGCCCTTCCTCATGGAAAGGGTGATCAGACACTAGAATGGACTGCCCAGGACAGTGGTGGAGTCCACATCCCTGGTGGTGTTAAAGGACAGACTGGCTGTGGCCCTCAGTGCTCTGGTCTGACTGATGTGGTGATGTTAGGTCCTGGGCTGGGCGAGCTCAGAGAGCTTTTCCAGCCTCAATAATTCTGTTATTCTGGAGATCCCCACTGATTCTTCATTAGTTCCTGCCTCCCTTCAAACGCACCAGTGGTTTATGCCACATACTGCAAAGTGAGGAGTGAAAAAAGCAAATGAAAGCAACAGTCAGGACAGTCATCTCGTGGAAAACACTGAACTGAGCAGAACGCTGACATCCACTTTAGTAGAAAAGCAGCTTCTGAGACACAGTTGAGCACAAGAGCCAACTGCTTCTACAACTCAACCACCCACTTGCAATTTTCCAACACGGACTTCACTCCTCAGCATCTTATCAGATGCACATACGGAAAATACTCCCAATCCTTCACTGTATTTTTGTAAACAAGCACCAGTAATTAGCTCATTAAAATAAGCACAAAGCACTACTTTAAAACACTGGCTTGTTGTTCCCACAACAAGAGCTGCAATGCTGCGTGACAGAAGTTCAACACAAGGGTATTGGCCTCCCTACTGGAGGCAAGTTAATATTAACAGAGTGCACACAGTAGTAAAAGCAGGGAGGATTTGAAGAATCGAGTCCAAATTAAACCAATGCGCCCGTGTCAGGTAAGTTAAACACAAGATATCAACTTGGTGATACTGACCCTCTCCACCCCTCGAGCCCAGAAATGCTGGTTTTTTAGGAAATTTATAAAGGAGAAGTAGCTGTACAAGTTCAGAGCCATCCATCAGGCTTTATCTCGTTTGGAAATTCTTAACTTTCAGCAGGATTATTAATAGATAACGTAGAGCAGCCTGCTAAACATTAGTCACCAGAAATAACAATTGCAGAAGGTGTTTGCAGACATGCCAGGGAAATGGTTCCAAAGAGGGAAAGAAAAGAGATTTAAACCACCCTCTAGGCAAGGCCATCAATAAATTTCACCCCATGAGCTCTACAGCCATTAATAGTTTTAAAATCCTCTGTGAAAATGTCTCTGCATGAAGGAGTAATTTATTTGAGGGGGAACGTACCAAATCCTTTCTCGATGTGAGCTAAATAAATTACTCTTAAACAAGATTAATAACAAGGCAGGTTACAGAGCAGCATGTGGATTCTCACGTGTGCCTACATATACACACAGCTTGTACACACACTGAACACATTCACTGAATCATTCAGGTTGGAAAAGATCTTTAAGATCAACTCCAGTCATGAACCCAACTGTCCCAACCCTCTGCTAAACCCTGTTCCTGAGCTCCAGATCTTCACAACTGTGAAACGCAGCCAGAGATGACAATTCAACTCCCTCCCTGGGCAGCCTGTTCCAAGGCCTGAGGACCCTTTCCTGGAAGGTTTTTCCTCATGACCAACCTAACCTTCCCCTGGAGTAACTTGGGGCTGTTTCCTCTTGTCCTGTCACTTGTTACTTGGGAGAAAAGACCTCCACCTCTCTATAATGTGCTTTCAGGTAGCTGTAGACAGCAAAAAGGCTACCCATGAACCTCTGTTTCTTCCGACTAACCAGCCCCAGCTCCTTCAGCTGCTCCTCACAAGGGGTGTTCTCCAGACCCTTCCCCAGCCTTGCAGATTCCTAACAAAGTGAATAAAGAATCCTGCTACAATTTCAAAGGCAAGAATAGCTGGAAGACGAGATTTGCACCTTGCAATCAGTATCTGGAACACTCATTTTTCTGGGCCTTTTACTTTCCTGTGTAAACAGCTGCACATCTGCACGTATGTGGACGATAGACCAAAACATCTTCCGAACTGCTGACAGCTTCCTACCGGCCTTCTTGTAAACGGCAACCACAGCTACAGATATTAAAGATGCAAAATAAGCACTGTGATTCACAGACAGCAGCAGCGGAGATCGTTCCCATTTGTTTTGTAAAGGAGCAGTAAGTCCCTACACTTTCAGGCTACTGTACCCCTGAGTCAGCACGGGCTGCTGCTTCACAGACCTGTGACACTTGATGGGTTGAGAAAACAACCCTGAATTGCAACGATTACCGTGTCTTTTCACATAAAACGCAGGAACCCGAAAGTCACGCAACACTCCTGACCGCAGGGTCTCTACTTCTGCCCCCACACTCCGTGAAACACTACTCGAACGCCCATGGCGCGTCCCACCGTGGCACTGGAGGCGGTCCAGCACATCTTAGCTCTCCCGAACTAGCAGGAGCCCGCCCCGGAGCACCGCCGCGGCCTTTCACCGCTTCACACCCCCTCCCAGCCCCACAACCCATCCCAACCGGGCTCAGGCCCTACCCCCACCGCCTCCCCGGCCTCAGGTACCCCTGCCCTGAAGCGATGCCTCCAGCCCGGGATTCCCAAACCCTCCTACGGCTCCCTCCCCACGGCGGTACCTGGCGGCCCCGCTCCCGCCGAGCAGCTCCTTAACAGCGGGCGCCGCCTCCCCGCACGGCAGCGGCACCGGCCCCGGCCCCGGCCCCCTCCGCCGCCATCTTGGAACATCCGGCTCCCGGCGGCTGCTGCGGCGCCGCCGACGTGTCCCGGCGCGTCGCGTGATGACGTCAGCGCGCCGCGCGCACTTCTTTAGGTCCTTGTGGCCCCGCCCTTCCGCCTTCCCCTTCCAGGGCCAAAACACAACCAAGGGCGGAAGTGGTGCCCGCAGCCTCCTGCGCAGGCGCAGTGCGGAGGCGGTGGATTCAGGGTGTTGAGGGTTCAAGTCCCGCTTGGGGTACCTGAGGTCTGCGCTGTGTGGCTCTGCCAAGCATGGGGATGCGATCTGGCAGAGTCCGACCGGTGGGATGGAGGCCCTGGAGAGAGCCTGGCCCTGCACAGCTCGGGCCTTCCGGGCGCTCGGTGCAATGGCCGAGTTGGCCGCCAGGGCGGGACAGAGGACTGCGGGGCCAGGCCCGGCCTCGTCCCGTGATGGCAGGAGCTGGAGGGGTCGGAAGGGAGCGGGGTGAGGAGGTTCCGGGGTCGCTGAGGCTAAAAACGAGGAAAACTAGTGTTCTTTTTTGGTGAAAGAATCAAATACGAAGCCTGTTAGTTGTTACAAAGCAAAGTCACCATCCCATGGGTGCACGGGGATTAATTTGTCAGGGGCCAGTCAGAGAATCATCCTGGCGGGAAGGGACCTCCAGGATCAGCAAGCCCAGCCCTCATCCCAGCATCTCCCTAACACCTAGACCGTGGCCTCAAGTGCTCTGGCTACCTGGTTTTTAAACACTTCCAGGGATGGCGACTCCACCAGCTCCCTGGACAGCCTGTTCCACTGCCCAACCACTCTCAGGAAAGAACTGATCCGAAGATCCAACCTAAACCTCCCCTGATGAAACTTGAGGCCATTTCCCCTTGTCCTATCATTAGTAATTTGGGAGAAGAGAGCAGCACCAGCTTCACCACAACCTCCTTCGAGGTGGCTGTAGAGAGCAAGGAGGTCTCCTCTCAGTCTCCTCTAGGCTCAATAACCCCAGTCCCTCAGCCGCTCTCCATAGGGGCTCTTCTCCAGCCCTCTTGCCCTTGTCTGGCCCCACTCCAGCCCCTCAATGTCCTTCTGATCCTGTGCTGCCCCAAACTGCACTCAAGTCCCATGAGTGCAGATTACAGGGGCACCATCACATCACCTCCCTCCTCCTGTTGGTTACCCCAGTCCTGATCCAGGCCAGCATGCTACTGGCTGTCTTGGCCACCTGGGCACACTGCTGGCTCCTGTTCAGCTGGCTGTCAACCACCACCCCCAAGTCCTTTTCCACCAGGCAGCTATCTAGCCCCTCTTCCCCAGGATGCTCTTCTGTAGAAGTCTTTCTCCAGAAAATCATGTGTGTGTATGTGGTTTGTTTTTTGTTTAGACACAAACACAGCGTGACAGCAAAGAGTTATGTGAACGTCTAAAGCTTGTCCTTCACTCTGTTTTCCAGATCCTTGTCGAGTGTCTGTTTCATCCAAACATGAAGCTTTTTGGAGGGGTAACTGAACTAGATGATCTCCAGGATGTCCCTTCCAGCCCCTATGCTTAAGGGGGCAATATCCCTGTTCAAACATAAGAAGTTTATAGCTCCTTTCCAGGCTGATCCTGTCACGCTTTGTACCCAACAACAAGCCCTGGGGAGGAAAAGAACAGCGGACCTAAACAAACATCTTAATCAAGGGTCATTATCAGCGCACGCTGGATCATTAAAGCAGGGTAATATCCTCAAAGCCCCGTCCGAGCAGGGGAAGCAGCACTTTGATGCTGCTGTGGGAACCAGAGGCAGCACTGTGATTTTTCAAGTGCCTTTCATCTCCCTCTTCTGTAGGAACAGTCTTATAAACCAGCTTGTCAAATACAATTTCCCTACGCAGGCGTGAACTGCAGTTTAAGCCCTGCTTCTCCCTTGACGTTTCCCCCAACAGGTGTAATCTGAGGAAACACAGCTCTAATTAGTCTGATTGGCTTTTTAAAGAAGATGTGTGTGTTCTATGACTCCCATCGACTGCTCAGCATCTGTCTCTGCAGCTATTTATTTCTATTTACATCGCACGTCCCCCTTCCTACGCACAATGCAAACCCTAACAAGGGGACCTCCCCGTTGCTGTTCTCCTGATGACTGTGTGGTTATGAAAAATTATCAAGACATTCAATCCCCTCGTAACCCTGAAGCTTTCAAGCTGATCTGCTGTGCTTGGTTTGAGGTAGACCCATCCTAGAAAGGCAGCTTGAGTCCTTCTCTCCTGCTTCATCAGCTTACCTGAGGTACAATACAAACTGTACTGACCTTTCTGCATACTGACCTTTCTGACTTCTGATCATTTGTTGAGCCTTTGAGTTTTTCAGGTGACCACTGCTCTTCCTCAGCAGCTTCTGAGGTTGGAACCAGGGAATTTGGAAGCAGTTCTGGGCTCCTCAGCTCAAGAAGGACACAGGACTGCTGGAGAGAGTCCAGCACAGAGCCACAAAGATGATGGAATGAAGCATGTCCCTGCTGAGGAAAAGCTCAGGGAGCTGGGGCTCTTGTTTTCACAGATTCTCCTGGCTACCACTACCCTGAGCTCCCCTCCCAACATCACTGGGTTGGGAGGTATCCTGGGGTGGATTAGAAGGGGGATGGTTAGGAAATCGAGAGAGGTTCTCCTCCCCCTCTACTCTGCCCTGCTGAGACCACAGCTGGAATCTTGTGTCCAGTGCTGGGCCCCTCAGTTCCAGAAGGACACAGAGCTGCTGGAGAGAGCCCAGCGCAGAGCCACAGAGATGATGGAGGGAGGGGAGCATCTCCCTGCTGAGGAAAGGCTGAAGGAGCTGGGAAAAAGGGGACAGGGGTGACCCCATGAATGTTGATCAATATGGAAGAGGTGGGTGTCAGGAGGATGGAGCCAGGCTCTGCTCAGGGGCACCCAGTGATATGTCAAGGGGCAGCGGGTGTGAGCTGGAACAGAGGAGGTTCCACATCAATGTGAGAAGGACCACCTTCCCCGTGAGGGTGACAGAGCCCTGGAAGTGGCTGCGCAGCGGGGGTGTGGAGACATTGAAAACCCACCTGGCCATGTTCCTGTGCGACTGGATCTCAGGGATCCTGCTGTGGCAGGGGAATTGGACTGGATGACCTTTCGAGGTCCCTTCCAATCCCTAAGGGCCTGTGATTCTGTGAATAAGGCTCAAGGAAAGCTGCTAAGTGCCAGCCCTCTGTGTCAGGTTAGTAAAGCTCTATTTATTGGCTGATTTGCTCGCTGTGATCATTCAAACTACCCCATCCACATCCACCTGGGTGTAATTTGAGAGAGGCTACACCTTAGATGAATTTGGCTCATTCAATACATTCTTGAAGGGGGTGATTTGAGCTGCTCTAACAATTCAGCAACCAGAGTTCAAGCAGCTGGTAGCAACTTTCTGAAGGCAACCACCGATCGCCCGGAGGGAGAAGCAGAACAAGAGTAGCAATTTCTCAATGTCCCATCTAATTGAGCAGGAAAAAAGAAAACAAAGAGGGGGGAAAAACACCCAAAAAACAAGCCCTCCAGCATGTAAACAAATAGTTCAGGTGAGCTGATTCCTCATAGCATCGGCATCGCTCAGCGCGAACCTTGCGTAAACACTTTTGAACTCTCCCCTTGGCGCGCGATGTAATTTTAGTGCTTCTCAGCCTTTCTCTTCTGGAATGCTGAAACAACTGTGCTTGCCATGACCCGTCCCTCCCTCAGCATCTTCTGTTGACGTGAGAGCTTCAAATTCAGCTCCCAGCATCTTTGCACACACCAAGTTGAGATGAGCTTGTGCCTGGACACCATAGGCTGGTTGGAGGGGATTGGGAGGGGAGGTAGATCCTTCTGGACATGGTGGGGAAGCCCTACATGTTCCTGTGCGACTGGATCTAGGGGATCCTGCTGTGGCAGGGGGATTGGACTGGATGAGCTTCCGAGGTCCCTTCCAATCCCTAATGTTCTGTGATTCTGTGGTCTCATGTACCCCATCTGGACAGCAGGAATGAGGGACTGACAGGAATTCATGGGTCACTTGGATCATCTCTTGAGCTCCCTTCCAATTCCTGACGCTCAGTGATTGTGTGAAGGGTTCTTGGGGGCTAAAAGCTTACAAATGAAGCCCCTGTGTCTGTGTGGGAGAAGCTGGGAAGGATCAGCTGCGTGGGAACACGGCTGGATGCTCCCAGATGTGGTTCATGGGCAGCACATGTGTGAACTGAGGGGAAGAACAGACACACTTCATCCAGCGGATCCCAGCTGGGCTGTGGCGAGACACGACGCAGGGGCAGAGCACGTCTCAGGAAGCCCATCTCCAGGGTGGTGTCCCTTGGGGTGAGGAGATCCTCCTTGGTGCTTTGCAGAGGGAAGAGGGATCTGTCTGTTGAAGTACCCCTTTGAGCAGAGACTGCAACCAGCACATCTCCTCACTGCGCCCTCAAGGCGCTGAGCTGGCTGCTGGCTGGCAAATGCCACCAGAGTCTGACTGGTTGCACAGCAAACGTCTGGTGGCCTCGGATCGATCTCACGCTGGATCCCAGCAACATGCACACACACGTCCACTCCCTCCCCGCCGCGGAGTGGAAAATACCAGCATTCCTGGAGCTCCCAGGCTTATCTGACTTGGGAGGAGGTCTGCGACTGGGCTATTTATATCCAGCTATCTGGGGACAAATGCAGCTGCATTTGGACTACCGAGTCCCTGAGGGGAAGAGAAAGAATCAAATGAAATTGAATTACCTTAAAAATCTCGAGGGCAGCAAGAGTGGTGAACGTTCCTGCGTGGCACTCGGGCAACTTTCCCTTGGCTGCTGCTGGCCCTCGGTGGTTTCATCAGATGGCTTCCATGTTCTGGTCTGCGTGAGCCACCACATGTGAGAGCCCGGCCACATGCTGCGTGTGAAGTCGGAAGCACTGCACACGGCTCTTGACACCACTGGCAGAGGGCTCTGATTCCACAGGGACTGTGTGATTAGAAGCACGTGGCCCTTCTTTACCCTCAGCCACCTCATCAGCCGGAGAACACTGCTCAGAAACCCATCAGAGAGAAACTCTCTCAAGTGACACAACTCACACACACTCCAGGGACTGTGTGAGGTTCTTTCAAGTAGAATTTATACATCCCCCACCTTTCTGAGATCATGGTGTAGAGCTCAGAGAGGACACCGGAGCAGACACCAGAGCAGACGTCAGAGAGGACACCAGAGCAGACATGAGAGAGGACACCAGAGCAGGCACCAGAGCGGACACCAGAGTGGACACCAGGGCAGACACCAGAGCAGACATGAGAGAGGACACCAGAGTGGACACCAGAGCAGACACCAGAGAAGACACCAGAGCATCCACAGCTCAGGCAAAGGGCTGCCATGGTCTTAAGCTTCAAAAGCTGAGTTGAGTTTGGAAGCCTCATTCGTGTGTTTTCATTGAATCGCAGAATCATTCGGGTTGGAAACGACCCTTGGGAGCATCGAGTGCAACCATCGACCCTACTCTACAAGGTCATCCCTAAACCAGATCCCCCCACCTCTGCATCTTTCCAAGTCTGGGTTTAAAAGCTTGAAGAGGAAAGTGGCTGCTTGCGCCGCTTGCCCCTCTCAACAACTTCCACCTTCTTCTTGCTCATCTGTATCTTGAGGCTCTTCAGATATGTGGTGGGGGGAGTGCATTACGGTGCCTGGAGGCCTTTCTTCTCCCAGTTCAGTTGGTTGTTCCATTGCCCACGGTGGTTTTGTTAAACCCTTCCTTTGTGCCTGACGCTTCAGATGGGAGCTCACGCTTGAAATGCGGTTGAGGTCTCTGATCCACAGTGTTGGCGACGACCCAGGGGATCCAGAGAAGGACCCCCCACAACCGACAGAGGAGAGGGTTTCATCATCCAAAGCCCTGTTTGGAGACCTCATCTCCATCCACAACAAACACACCAAGCTCCAGGTTTAGTAAAATCTAGATGCCCGGCAGCATCATTTATTGCAAATCAGTTAACCAAAAAAAAATACATCATCTTTGCAAACTACAACTTTGCAGGTCGATAACTTTATGACAGGAGATATCTTTGTTCTTAAACTACGCTCTAGTCTTTATAAAACATAGGAAGAGCCAACATGGCCATCAAGCGGTGTCGGCTTGAGCTTCTTTTTGAATCACTCGTTCATCAGCCGTCTCGAACGATGCTCTGAAGTGCGAACTACGCTGAGCGCTTGTGCCTCGAGAAGTCTCTGCTTTATTTGGTGTTCTGATAGAAAGACTTGGTCTAGGTGATCCTGCTCTGGCAGGGGGATTGGACTGGATGATCTTTGCAGGTCCCTTCCAATCCCTAATGATTAAAAACCATGAAGGAGCGAGCAGAACGAGGAGAAAGAAACCCTTTCGCTGAGCTTTTCTTGATCAGCTGCTCTCTCTTTGTCTGTCCCGTCCGCGATCATCTGCAGCCTTCAGGGTGTCCTGCTGCCCTCTGCACGCCCGAGTGAGTGATATTCCCACACCTCCACAAGGTGAGATAACTTAGGATATAGTTAAGACTTCCTCATTTAGATTTTTTAAACAAAATCCACCTTTGTCTTCTTTTTAAAAAACAATCCCACACCCCAAACCCTTTCCCTCCCCTCCTCCCTCTCCCTCCACGCCCCCCTC
>JAOXOE010000256.1:51366076-51384096 GCA_028565055.1 Phoeniculus purpureus
AACTTCCCTCGTTTACCCGCCTCCCTCCCCGCCGCCCCGTGCTGGGGGGCTCTCGGGGAGCCGCTCACGGGGCCGTGTCCGCTCTTCCCTCCTGCAGCTGCTGCCCAAGCGCACGGACTGGACGGGCAAGGAGCATCCGCGGAGCTACGAGAACCTGGTGAGCGGGGCAGCCCGCGGGCTGCGGGCAAACTTTGCGATTCCCCTCGCTCTCCCCGAGTCAAAAAATTGAATTTCCCGCAAAAAAAGAAAATTGCAACTTAAAAGGGAAAAAAACCACCCCAACCTCCCCCCTCCCGGCTCCACTCTCCAGCCCGAAAACCACCCGCGGACTTGAGGCGCTTTAATTTACTGTTGCATTGATTTTAACGGGGGGGTGTGGTGTGTCTCTGCGTCTGCCCCCCAGGCGCTGCCTCCCCCCGTTTTCGGTCAATAACAACAACCGCCCCGAACGCGCGCGAGCGCCGGCGCGGCCGCGCTGCAAGCGGCGCTACGTCATGGACGTGGTGCGCGCGGGAGGGTGGGAGGTGTGCGGGGCGGGGCCGAGAGCGCGGGCGGGCGGCAGCGGGAGGCGGCCGGTGGAGCTGCCACAGGGGGGCGCTCTGTGCTGCCCGCCCGCGCGCACAATGGGTCGCGCCGCCGCGGCAAAGCGGCTCCTGGCCGGGGCTTCACCTCAACCCCGCCACCTCCTCCGCTCTCCGGGAGGGTCGCGGTGCTGGGCCGGGAATCGCCGCGCTGGTAACGCGAGCTGCGGGCACTGTCGGGGGCGGTATGCGCTGCCCGGTACCCTGGTAAGGTTCTGCGTTCCGTGGCTTTATGCACCGTGTCCGGGATGAGGAGTCATCACTGAGCTTAATGGGGGTCACATCGAAGGTCTGATTTACGTGTTTGTTTAGTTTCTGCTTTGTCCTCCTCCCTTTTTCTCTTTTTAATCTCCAGGCTGTGTTTTTCAGCTCGAGTGTACAGCAGTGGTAGAAAAAAGTACTAGTAGCAGCGCTGTAGTTATCCAGGCCCCTCTGTCGGCAACAACTTTTATTCCCGATACGTTATGAACTGCAGTGGTTGAGGAAGACAGCAGTTAAGATACCTGAATAGTGTCTGTTAGCAGCTGCAAGGTGTCTGATAACAACCTGTTGCTGGTATTGTTCCCAACGCAGGTGTGCTGTTGTACAAATTACTGTCTAAGTTTGAGTAGGATTGCCAGGGAGGACTGAGCCCTGCTGGTAATCTTAAACGAAGGGAGATTTCCCTTCGGGCTTTCTGCTTGGTTGTAGTAGTTCTGAGACTTAGACACGTGGAAAACTTTTGAGCTCACTCAAAAGACGATGGAGCAGTTCCTGTATGTAGTGTGTCTCATGAAGATTGTTGGTGAGTTCATTACTGAAGTTGTGTGGTGAACGTTACAGTATGAATCACATCTATGATTATTTATTGCAGATACTTATTTATTAGAGTTGGAGGTTTACTTTTTGCACTGGTTTTTCTTTTGAGCACAAGGTAGATTGGTCCAAGCGTTTTAATGCAGGGGATATGAAAGAATTAGTAGCGAGTTACTCATTGAAAATGACACCAAATTGGGATGGAGTGTGCATGTGCATGTGCTGGAGGGTAGTAAGGCTGTTCAGAGGGACCTGGACTGACTCTGTCGATGGTCTGAGGATAACTGGGTTTCAACAGAGCCAAGTTTGGGGTCCTGCGTTTTGGTGACAACAACCCCTTGCAGGGCTGCAGGCTGGGGGTGGGATGGCTGGAAAGCAGTCTAGCAGAGAGGAACCTGGGGGTTCTAACTGACAGGCAGCTGAATCTGAGCCAGCATTGTGCCCAGGTGGCCAAGAAGGCAAATGGCATCCTGGCCTGGATTAGAAGCTGTGTGTCCAGCAGGAGTAGGGATGAGACTGTCCCTCTGTGCTCAGCATTGGTGGGGCGGCATCTTGAGTACTGGGTCCAGTTTTGGGCACCTCAGTCCAAGGGAGACATCAAGGTGCTGGAGTGAGTGCAAAAGTGGGCAATGAAGCTGGCAAGGGCCTGGAGAATCAATTTGATGAGACTGAGAGATGGAGAGAGTTGGGGCTGTTTAGTTTGAGGAAGAGGAGACTGAGGGGGAGACCTCATCGCTGTCTACAGCTATCTGAAGGGACACGGTAGAGATGTTGGTGCTGGTCTCCTCTCACAGGTCATTAGTGACAGAAGCAGAAGGAAGGGTTTCAAGCTTCAGCAAGGAAGGGTTAGAGTGACCTGAAAAAGTGGCCTTTTTCAGGAAGAAATTCTTGATGGAGAGAGTGGTCAGGCCCTGGACTGGGCTGCCCAGGGTGGGGGTTGAGTCCCCATCCCTGACTGTTGAAAAGTCGCTCAGATGTGGTGTTGGGGGCTCTGGTTTAGAGGTGAACTTGTAGAGTAGGGTTGCTGGTTTGACTTGATGATCTTGGGGTTTTTTTTCCAACCTGAATAATTCTGTGATACCCACATAAACCAATGTTTTTAGGTTTTCCTGAAATCCAATATTATAAAACAATGGAACTGACAATCAAGTGCTAGTACTTTTGCATGATATGTAAGGGGTTTTTTTAACTTACTTGCTTGTAAGGCTATATTATCCATCTTGAACAGTGCTCAGATGCTGCTTGGTAGTACAGTGGAGCTTTCACTTTTTACCCTATAAATTAGAAAGAATTAGAGGTGCAGTCTTGATGTGAATTGAATTTGGGTTTCTTTTATAGAGGCTGAGTGTAAAAGGATGTGAAGAAAGAGAAAGGAAAAAGACATTTCAAGGGTTGAAGGAAGACTTGATGAGAAATAAGTTCATTCAGACCCGTCTTCCCAGTGGATGCATTTTGTTTGCTGGAATTGCACGTAAATACTTAATGTCTTGCATTGGCATAAGACAGACGTCCTCAAAAGTTAGACCTGATCCTGGAAGCGTGTATTTGGAGGTGTGACACTAGCTAGATCCTGTCTGTTTTACTGGTGGTCTTCAACTTCCTGATGACTGTTTACAAACCCCTTTCTACTTCACTCCTCTCCGGATGTTGAGATAGGAAGGGAAATAGTTACTTTGTGCTGGATGCTTCTGGTCCTTTTTGTCTGCTTGCCCTAGCTTCGGTGGCCAAAGAGGGGTGACTTTGTATTGCTTGACATTTCAGGCTGGTGAAAGCTGGCGCAAAGCCTGTTTGCAGTGCAACAGTTACCTTTCAGAGAAGTGTTTTCAACAGTGTCTCCTTTCATCAAACAAAACCTTGTTTCTCTCAACCAAAGACTCCGGCTTTTAAGGCAGAGGCTGATGATGAGCTAGCCTGCTGTTCATTTTCTTTAATGTGTTTTCTATCTTTAAGAGGCTGAAGCTCTCCTTTCTTAGGACAGCGTGTTTTGTCATGTTTTGGTACCACTCAGATGTGAATGCCTCCAGCTTTCTCTAAACTTCATAGAAAGGGATGAAGAGAGAAAAGCTAAGAAATGAAAGCAGCAATGAATGTGGTGCTAGATGCCTGACTTTAGGAGGGAGTAAAGACCCTGTATAACAGAATCATTCCTTTTATTATACATGTATGTGGGCGTGTGGCTTAATAGATGATGGTGCTCCTGGGTTTGGCCTCTTTAATTAGGAGTTCTTTATAGAGTTAGCTTTCTGTATTGGACTGAGAGAGGTTCTCCTCTCCCTCTACTCTCTGCCTTGGTGAGACTGCATCTGGAGTCTTGTGTCCAGTTCTGTCCCCTCAGTTCAAGAAGGACACGGAACTGCTGGAGAGAGCCCAGCGCAGAGCCACAGAGATGAGGGAGGGAGGGGAGCATCTCCCTGATGAGGAAAGGCTGAGGGAGCTGGGTCTCTTGAGCTTGGAGAAAAGGAGACTGAGAGGTGACCGCATGGATGTTGATCAATATGGAAAGGGAGAGTGTCAGGAGGATGGAGCCAGGCTCTGCTCAGGGGTACCCAGTGATAGGACAAGGGGCATTGGGTGTGAGCTGGAACAGAGGAGGTTCCGCATCAGTGTTAGAAGGAACTTCTTCCCAGTGAGGGTGGCAGGGGCTGTCCAGGGGGGTTGTGCAGTTTCCTTTTTTGGAGATGTTTCAAATCCCCCTGACCATGTTCCTGTGTGACTGGATCTAGGGGACCCTACTGTGTCAGGGGGATTGAACTGGATGATCTTTCAAGGTCCCTTCCAATTCCTAATGTTCAGTGATTCTGTGACATTAACAGCCTCAGCTATTTTATTTCTGTAACTTAATTTGTGCAAATAGTGTTAAATCTGATGGAGTTTTAGCTTGTACGTTGCTTTCATTTGTTTGTGTTTGATTAGTGAGAGCAAATGTTTCCTTATAATCTAATGTCATGCTGTTCGTGCTTGTAGTGCTGCAGGAAATACAGGGCTGTTTTCTTGAATTCAAATGTTCCTTTACCTTTGCAGCCACCATTTGTGGTATAAAACACTTGCTTCTTGCTTTAAGAGTGCAGTCTTTTACTTCAGAGTACCAATCTGTCTTTTGTATCCTCAATATTATGACTTCTATCTTGCTACAACCACAGACTTTCTAAGAAGAGAGTCTAGGCCAGTTTCGAGTGAGATGTGCCCACGATCATGGGGCTTCTCAGTTACAGGTATTAGGATGTTTTGTATCTTGCATTTGTTGTGAAAACTTACAAACGGTGAGCCAGCTATTTTTGTGTTCTTGTTGAAGGACTGAGGATTACTCTTGATGAGGGATAAAAATGGAGGCTTTTTAAGAGTTAACAGCTCACTTTAGAAGACCAGAGCAGCCTTGTGAATTGCTTTTAGATTGTGGCTAAAGATAATGTTTAAGTGTTCTGTAGTTAAGCTTTAAAACACATTTGTTAGGGCCTTGACAGATGAACAAGCTGCAGTGCATTATTTGACTCCAGGGTAATTGTTTTTTCATGTTGTAGTTTCACCACGGGTGTAGCTGCTCTAATTGTATGCTGTGGATAAAAGCTGTGTGTGTCTGCTGCATTCTTTGTGTGGGCATGAGTGCTCATTCACTTGGGCGCTGAGTCCAATAAGGGAGCAGAACTGGCTGAGAAAAAATCGTTCTGAGATGGTTCAGTTCTCCTTTTGTATGCATCAAAGTGGGTCCTACTACCTTCATGAGGGAGGTGATAGTAGAATGTGTGGAGGGCTTGGGGAATGTGTTGCGGATGCTCCTTTTGGGAGCAAAGTTGGATGAAGCTGACTGTCAAGATGCATCACAACAATTCAGAGGTACCACTGAGCTGAAAAAACCCATTTTTTTCAGCTGGGGTTTTTCTGTGTGTTTCTGGATTTGGTTTCTTTGTGTCTGCTTGTTGTTGATTGTACCCTTAAAGGCATGTAAAACATGTAGTGTACATCTGGAGTATTGTGTCCAGTTCTGGGCCACTCAGTTCCAGAAGGGCACAGAGCTGCTGGAGACAGCCCAGCACAGAGCCACAGAGAAGATGGAGGGAGGGGAGCATCTCCCTGCTGAGGAAAGACTGAGGGAGCTGAGGCTCTTGAGCTGGAAAAAAGGAGATTGATTGATTTGATAAATATGTGAAGGGTGGGTGTCAGGAAGATGGAGCCAGGATCTGCTCATGGGCACCCAATGATAGGACAAGGGGCAACGGATGTGAGCTGGAACAGAGGAGGTTCTGCATCAATGTGAGAGGGACCTTCTTGCCAGTGAGGGTGCCAGAGCCCTGGCAGGGGCTGCCCAGGGGGGTTGTGGAGTCTCCTTCTCTGGAGACGTTTCAAACCCACCTGGACTGTTCCTGTGCGACTGGAGGTAGGGAATCCTGCTGTGGCAGGGGGATGGGGCTGGATCATCTTTCAAGGTTCCTTCCAATCCCTAATGTTCTGTGATTTTTTTTTTTTTTTTTTTATATGATCTTCAGAACCATTGTGTTAATTTTCTTGTCCACAACATTTACACAGGTCTGATTTTCTTTGTAAAACTAGACTCTAGTTCATGGTGGTGGTTTGCTGAGGAGTGAGAAGGTGGAGGAGTTGACGTAGAATGGAACGTGGTGTGACTGCTGCAGTAGGCACTGTGCCACCTTTCTCTTGGGAACTGGTTCTTGCTATTTTGGTAATGTTGCTCTCTTCTTCCCCTGACTGCATCCACAATTACTAAGTTCAAAGTAAAAATGGCAAAATGCTACTTTGAGGCCATTCCCTTGTTCTGTTTGCTTATGGGAAGGTGCCATAACTTCCTGGTTCTGTGGGCCTGGGACTCTTAGTGCACTGACACTGTATTTCACTCTTGGAGTAATGCCCAACATAGTAAAGTCTTCTAGGCAGCACTGTGGTTACTGTTTAATAATTCCATTTCTTAATAAGTAATGAGACAACCACCACTTTGTTTCTTCAGGAAATCTTGTGCTGTGAAATTATTCAGAGAAACTGAGCAAAAGTAAAACTAGCATTGAGTTAGAGAGCTGCATCATCTAGTTTTCAACAGTATTCTGGGGTAAGTCTGTACAGTCCTTTGTCCAGTGATAGGACAAGGGTCGGCGGGTATGAGCTGAAACAGAGGAGGTTTCACATCAGTCTGCTGAGGAAGTTCTTCCAGCTTAGGATGACAGCGCCCTGGAAGGGGCTGCCCAGGGGGTTGTGGAGTCTCCTTCTCTGGAGACGTTTCAAACCCACCTGGCCATGTTCCTGTTTGACTGGATCTGGGGTATTGGACTAGATGATCTTTCAAAGTCCCTTCCAATCCCTCATGTTCTGTGATTCTGTGCTTTGGAAGTCTGAAAAACTTGGTGCTGCAGGCAAGAAAACATGTGAAGTGATTGCAATCCTCAGCTATGGTTTTGGTCTCATTATCAGTGCTTCTGTTGGGCATACGTCAGCCTAGCCGATTTCCTCTTAGTTCTGGAAGACAAGCATTTCTGTTACACAGATTATCCCCATTGCTGCGAATCCAGTCTCTCTGTTCAAACTATATAATGTGAAGGAACTCGCGTTCATTGTGTGATGATTCACATGCAAACCTCACAAAGTTCAACAAGGCCAAGTGCAAGGTCATGCACCTGGGTCAGGGCAATCCCAAGTGCAAATACAGGCTGGGCAGAGACTGGATGGAGAGCAGTCCTATGGAGAAGGACTTACACGTGTTGGTAGATGAAAAACTTGGGATCCAGCGGTGTGCACCCAACTGTAGAGCAGCTGTACAGAAGAGCACCTGTATCCTGGGCTGCATCAAAACAAGTGTGCACAGCAGGTCAAGGGAGGTGATTCAACATCTCTAGTCTGCTCATGAGACGTGACCTGCAGTATTGTGTTCAGCTTGGGTCTCAAGTCTAGGACAGACATGAAGCTGTTGGAGTTTGTCTAGAGGAGGGCCACAAAGACGCTCAGGGGGCTGGTACACCACCTCTATGAGGAGCTGAGAGAGCTGGGATTGCTGAGCCTAGAGAAGGCTTCTGGGAGACCTTGTAGTGGCCTCCCACTACATGAAAGGAGCCTATAGGAAAGATGGTGAGGGACTGTGTCAGGGAACGTAGTGATAGGATGAGGGGCAATATTAAAAGGGATAGATTTAGATTAGATGTCAGGAGGAAATCGTGAGACACTGCAGTAAGCTGCCCAGAGAAGTTGTGGATGCCCTCTCCCTGGAAGCATTCAGGGGGCTTTCAGCAACCTGGTCTAGGGAGAGGTGTCTCTGCCCATGGCATGGGGTTTGGAACTAAGTTATCTTTAAGATCACTTTCAACCCAGACTATTCTGTGAGTCTATGAAGGTAACAGGCATTCCTGTAGGAAATAGTGGCTAAGTGTGTAGTTGTAGCTGGAGCATAATTAGACAGTACGCAAGAAATAAACGTGCTGGGGATAAAAGGGGTAATTTTCCAATTCTCCCCTTGCTGTTGTTTGTGACACCACAACCCACACCCCCCCCAGTGAAAACAAAAGAGAGGGAGAATGCTTCAGAGAAAAGAAATTGCACCTCACTGCAGTTCCTAACTTGAGAGCTGTAAGGCAGTGGCTGGTGGTCAGGGTACTCAATTAGATGGGTGGTCTGATAAAGTGCAGCAATTACTGTAATTCAATTGGGAGCTTGTTTTGGGTAATATGTTACACAGTGGAGTAGTCACTACTGGGCTAGCTAATGGTGCATCTTGAAATACAGGTACCTGATAGCTTGGATCATGGAATCACGAACTGTTAGGGATCAGAAGGGACCTCAAAAGATCATCCAGTTCCAAACCCCCTGTCACAGAAGGGTCCCCCTAGATCAAGTAGCACAGGAACATGGCCAGGGGGGTTTGAAACATCTCCAGAGAAGGAGACTGCAGTCCCTTCCAGGGCTCTGTCACTCTCACTGGGAGAAGGTCCTTCTCACATTGATGTGGAACCTCATCTGTTCCAGTTCACACCCACTGCCCCTTGTCTGCCCTTGAGCAGAGCCTGGCTCCATCCTTCTGACACCCAACCTTCATGTATTGATCAACATTAATGGGGTCACCCCTCAGGCTCCTTTTTTCCCAGCTCCCTCAGCCTCTCCTCAGCAGGGAGATGCTCCCCTCCCTCCATCATCTCTGTGGCTCTGCACTGGGCTCTCTCTGGATTCTGTTATTAAATGTCCTTGTGTGGAAGTGTGATTTTTCTTTCTTAAAGATGCTTACAAGCTTCTGTTGTATCTGTAAGCACGGGGAGAAGACCCCCCGCCCAAAGCAGCAGTAGTTCTCGAGACACTTGTACTCTAAACACCAGGTAGAACAAATCCGTAATAGGGCCATATTTTACCCGATGACTGAAAACGCTGTCAGCGAATGACTGCATCATGTATTACAAATTTAGCTAGAGTCTCAGCCACATCATGATTCTGTTGGTGCCTTCATTGTGACTCTGATGCTGGATTATTCTGTGGAGCCGTGCAGAATGAAAGTACAATCGTTTAGGTTTGTTCGTGAGGGTGTAAAGATTTGAACGATTGTCCAGGCAGTGGTGTAGCTGCGTGTTTTTCAGTGCTGTTTGTTATGCAGTAAGTAAAGTCAAGCGTAGCAGGTGAAGAGTGGCTTTGGGAGCATTGCTGTGCCTTCTTTTCTAGGAGGAACATGTTGCACAGGAACATGTCCAGGCAGGTTTGAAACGTCTCCAGAGAAGGGGACCCCACAACCCCCCTGGGCAGCCCTGGCACCCTCGCTGGGAAGAAGTTCCTTCTCAGATTGATGTGGAACCTCCACTGTTTCAGCTCACACCCGCTGCTCCTTGTCCTATCATTGGATGCCCCTGAGCAGAGCCTGGCTCCATCCTCTGTACTTCTGTTGGAGGAAAAGAGCAGAATTAGGTGTTGCAGAGAGCGAGATAGAAGAAGGAAGGGAAGCAGATAGAATTTCAGCTAGATGGGAGCAGCAGAACAAAGTCTGTGCTGGTTGTATCCCGTTTGACATCACAGTTTTGGCATGAAATGTTGAAGTTCTTGCTGGTAGAGTCCAGTTTTCACTTTTCCTTTTGAGCTGTATGAATTTTAAATACACCTACATCTGTTAGCTTTTTTCCTTTCGCTTTCTGTAGGAGTCGGTTATCGAGACAAATTCCTGTCATTCTGTGGGGATCTCGTAGGTTTTTCTGCTGCTGAAAGAGCTTGTAAAGTGTCCCTTAGAAGAATTTTTTTGTCACTCACCTCTGCCGTGAAGGTTTGTTGTTCATTTGACAAGGAGGACACTGTGTGGTAGGTACATTTCACGCTGGTTCTAGCTGTCTTACGCAGTTTGCCAGTGCGAGAATTACCTCCTCATAGGCTGCACCTTAGGACAGTGCAAATAGCTTTACCTTTTGAGCTGTTCTTTGTGTTTCTGTGTATTAAATGAATTCCTTAACTTGCTCTTTCTTGAGCTTTTAATACCACGTGGTGGTTCTGTTTCATGTAATTTAAAAATGATACTGATTTCTTCCAAATGGGAGGAATCAGGACTGAGGTGGGTGTTATACGCCTGGCGGCTGTGGTGGTGACAGCCACGTGTACGCCCTGGCGTTGGAGCGGGCTCCCTAGAGAGACTCTCCGTGTCCTGAGCATGTCAGTGTTTCAGAGCTGTTTGGACAACATCTCTAGTAATGTGATTCTGCTGTGGCGGGGCAATTGCACTGGATGAACTTTCGAGGTTCCCTCCAACCCCTAATGTTTTGGATTCTGTGTGCTTTAGCTTCTGGTCGGCTCTGAAGTGGTCTGGCAGCTGAATTAGATGGTCATTTTATGTCCCTTCTCGAGCATAACTGTTCTGTTAATGTTGTTAATGGTTTTGTGTTGAAGAAAGTACTTCACCTGAAGATGGCTTGCTAAACAGCCTGTTTTTAATAAATTCTTTCAGTTCTACCATTTACTACTTTGTACAAGGAGAAAAAAAGAAGTCCAAATAAAACCTGTAGGGAAATTCCCTCTTGTTTCATTAGCAGAATTTACAGAATCACAGAACATGAGGGATTGGAAGGGACCTCAAAAGATCATCCAGTCCCATCCCCCACAACACAGCAGGATCCCCTAGATCCAGTCATTAGGGATTGGAAGGGACCTTGAGAGATCACCCACTCCAATTCCCCTGCCACAGCAGATCCCCCAGATCCAGTCGCACAGGAACATGGCCAGGCGGGTTTGAAACTTCTCCAGAGAAGAAGACTCCACAAATCCCCTGGGCAGCCCCTGCCAGGGCTCTGTCACCCTCACTGGCAAGAAGGTCCTTCTCACACTGATGTGGAACCTCCTCTGTTCCAGCTCACACCTGTTGCTCCTTGTCCTGTCACTGGAGCCTAGCTCCATCCTCCTGACACCCACCCTTTCTGTATTTACCAACATTCATGGGTCACCCCTCAAGCTCCTTTTTTCTGTCCATCTCCTAACCACCCCCGTTCTGATTCACCCCAGGATGCCATTCTTGGCCGCAAGGGCCCATTGCTGGCTCGTGGTGCTTGCTTTTCTGTATTTGAAAGTTTCTTGTGTGCGCCTCAGTCTCATACCGGAAAGCAAGGTCCGGATGTTGTCTTGGTGAAGTAGTTTAATAACTTTCTGGATTTTGCAAGTATTTAGATGGCCAGGGTCGCTGTTCTGTAAGGATACAGCTCAGTATCATTGAGTGAGTTTGCTAACGAGCTGGTAGCGGATGCCACTTGGCAGCTAATGCTTGTGTGGACAAGTGCCGTGCAGAAGCATCGCAGAATCACTGTGTAACTTGGCATGAATAGCTGTTCTCACAGAAATGGACATGAGGTAGGAGAGACTGGTCTGCGTGTAAGGTTTATGTTAACACCCTGAACAGGTACCACGAAGAACGCTTGCGGACAGGCCAGGCCCCCTTTTGGAAATGTTTGCTTTGAAAGCCGTGTGAGGAATGGAGCCTACCTCATCCGCTAAAATAAAGCGAACACATGGCTCGTGACAAATCATGAGAAGCATGACTCAAGATGTCAGCTGGCTGTAGTTTGTGAGTGTGTCAGAGCCGATTTGCTTCATTTCCTTCGGATTCAGTGCATTTGTGAGGAGATGTCAAACTGCAGGCTCTGGAGCTGGCTAGCGGTGATGGTTTTATTGCTCATGTATTGGTAATACTTGTTGTTAAACAAGAGCAATCCGTAATTATTTGTCTCTCCGAGATTGATAAAGACTCTGCTGCTGTAGCAGTGGGCTTTCAGATGCAGTCGTGTGAAGGGCAGCATTGAAGTTTTTGCGTTCCTTTTGGTACGAGCAGAGGACGAAAGCTATGGAAATGGATCAGAGCTGCCAATGATGGTGGAAGCAGCTTTGTCACCTCTTTTAGTTACTGCAGTGTATGTTTTGGGGCTCTCAAGCGTGTCTTTTGACTGAATTCCTCCTTTAGGTAGAACAAAGCAGGTTTTATTCGCATGTCACAGATAAGAGAAATGAATCAGAATAGCGAGTTCTGAATTCATGGGGTTGTTTTTTGCCCATCTTCTTACAGGGAACCTGTCTGATGACATTGAGTTTAATAATTCAAAAGGATCTGGTGTGGACAATCAGCTGTAACTGTTAAAACATTGAAATTACTTTTTTAAAGAAAAAGCTTTTTTTTTTTAAATAATGTGAGTTTTGTAAGTAACTGAACTCCTAGGCAATCAAATTTGCACCTTTCTGAAGGCATTCTGCATGTGTAATGTAATTCACTGAAGGAAAGCCCTGCTTTCCTGGAAACAGCTAATCATCTGCCCACTGATGGGCAGCAGTGAATGAATTATTTACAATGATTGCCTTGTGGAGCAGCTTTTCCTTTACCTGCCAAACTGACTTTGTCTCAACCCACACATTTTCACTCTTTTACCCTTCTGGTTTTCTCCACGTCGTCCCACCGGTGAGGGGAGTGAGCGAGCTGCTGTGTTGGGGCTGTGCTGCTGGCTGGAGTAAACCAGGAGCAAAAGAGAAAACTTCCCCTTCACCGAGAGGCTGGGTTGGTGGTGGGAATTGCTGGTGTAAGCCAGGCTTTTCCAGAGCTTTGGTTTCAGACATCAGCACTCTTTATGTTAACCAACAGCTAGAACACGAGGCGAGTCAGCGAGATAGGAGCGCACTTGATAAGGAAAGGGTATATTCACAGGATCACAGAGCACTAGGGATTGGAAGGGACCTCAACAGATCATCCAGTCCAATCCTCCACCACAGCAGGATCCCCTAGATCTAGTCACACAGGAACATGTCCTGTTAATTGGGTGTAATCCTGAGGCATCATTCTGCCTGAAATGCCAGTCCTGGGCTTCTCTGGTTGTGGAGTAACAAAGCATCACAAGCTTTTTCTTTTCTTTCTGCAAAGTAAAACTGTGAAGACCTATTTCAGGCTGCAGGAAGGATAGAACTACAGACCAAGTCCTGTACAGGAGCTGAAGGAGACTGACTTTCCATCCTTCCTTGTGATTGTATCACTTGAAATTTTCTGTTGTTCAGCTCTAAATTGATGACAGCTTGTGCATTTAAAAAATGCTACTTCCTAACTGAAGGATTTGTGCTAATGGGATCTTAGTCTTGTCATATACAGGGCAAAGCTTTTTTGCTTGCCACATAATACACTCTTCTAATCTAGAATTATAGCTGCTCTAAAGAATGTACTGGTTCTGCCCGGGCAGTCACTAATACTGGCTCAACACAGTTACAAACACATGGTGAGAAGATCTGTTGCTGATAGTAGGAGCTTATTTTGATACTGTGCAGTTCAAAACTCAGTTAGAAGCACTGGCCATGTTTGTAACCTGATAGAGGACCACGTAGACCAGTTTTCAACTTGAATTATTTAAGCTAAGATTTTTAGATGCATAAAAAGACCCCAATTGTGACGCTTCAGCAAGGTCTTGTAACTTAGGTGAGGTAGGATGTGTTTGCGTTCTCTTCTGCAAAGCCATTACGTGGTGTATGTTTGTGGTGGAATCTGGTTTAGGGGTGAACTTGTAGAGTAGGGTTGATGGTTGGGCTGGATGATCCCAAGGGTCTTTTCCAACCTGAATGATTCTGTATGTGGATCTTCCAAGAATTCTGCAGGTGTTGATGTCCTTACAGCTCGCCTCTTGTCTTGTATGGTAACTTGAGTTGACCAGACCCCTGTTTAAATACAACATTGAGTGTATACCTCGTGTTTTTTACTGTGGTTATAAAGGACCTTATTAGTCTATGACCAGCTGCGCCTAAAAGTCAGAAAGGAGTAAATACCAACAGCTCTCTGTACAGGGAGGCATGTGCTGAATAGAGGATTTAATTAGGACCAGCTGGAATGAATTGCTGCACTTAAAAAGATCATTATTTTAATCCTCAATACTGTAATTTTATTACAAGTGTGCAGACCAGTAATTCTTTGAAAATGCATAAAGTTCTTTATCAGATATTGTTTTCTCTTTCATATCATAGGTGAAATATTACAGACACTTGGCACCTGATCACTTGCTTCAAATATGCCATCGACTTGGACCGCTTCTAGAGCAGGAAATTCCCCAAAGCGTCCCTGGAGTGCAGACGTTATTAGGAGCTGGCAGACAGTCGTTGCTCCGTACAAACAAAAGTATGAAAACCTTAGGAGGATTTTGAGAGCTTTTCATATTTAATACCTTTCCTGTGCTTTTGCTTGCCTACATTTTCTGTGTAATTTTTTTAACAGGTTGCAAACACGTGGTGTGGAAGGGATCTGCTCTTGCCGCGCTACATTGCGGGAGGCCTCCGGAGTCCCCTGTGAATTACGGCAGTCCACCGAGTATAGGTAAGTTAGTTTTGTTCTGGCACTGCTGTTGTCATGCCTAACTCCTGGGGGGATTGATTATTGTCGTGGTGAGAGCTAAGCAGTAGCTCTGTTTGTATTTGTCTTTGTGTCCCATACCTTAGCTTCATGTTCTTATTAGGAAGTCATGTTGTCATATTCACCAGTTTGTAGGGGGGAAAGAGAGTGTTGTCACAGAACATTAGGGATTGGAAGGGACCTCGAAAGATCATCCAGTCCAATCCCCCTACCACAGCAGGATCCCCTAGATCCGGTCACACAGGAACAGCCCAGGTGGGTTTGAAACGTCTCCAGAGAAGGAGACTCCACAACCGCCCTGGGCGGCCCCTTCTGGTGCTTTGTTACCCTCACTGGGGAGAAGGTCCTTCTCACATTGATGTGGAGCCTCCTCTGTCCCAGCTCACAGCTGCTGCCCCTTGTCCCATCACTGGGTGCCCCTGAGCAGAGCCTGGCTCCATCCTCCTGACACCCACCCTTCTCATATTGATCAACATTCATGGGGTCACCCCTCAGCCTCCTTTTTTCCCCAAGCTCAAGAGCCCCAGCTCCCTCAGCCTTTCCTCATCAGGGAGCTGCTCCCCTCCCTCCATCATCTCTGTGGCTCTGCGCTGGGCTCTCTGCAGCAGTTCTCAGAAGATTACCTCAAACCTTTCGGATGGAAGATGTTTTATTTGATTCATAATTGCTCGAGGTCCCTTCCAATCCGCACCGTTCTGCGCTTCTGCGCAGTGCTGTGTCACATATGGTGCTGTGGCGAATGCTGCTGACGTACCTCTCTATCTCGCTTTTATATCTACAAATCTCACTTTGATCCTTAACGGGTCCCATTGTTTGAGCACGTTTCTTGAGTTGCTTGGTCTCGACATCCAGCCAGAGAACCTGCAGATGTAACTGGAACCCTTTTTTGTGTGGCTGTGATGCAGTCATGACAGGCCAGCACAGCAGACATTTAAGCACCAGCCACAGCAATGAATGACAGGATTTTTATTTTCAAACTGTTTCTGACAGTAGCAGGAAACCATCAGTAATCACTGCTGTGTTGGAGGAGCAGTTCTAAGAACAACCGTGAAAAATAACTCAGCCCACAACCGTTGGTTTCTGAAAGGTGGGGCTGTGAAAATCATTGATTTACAGCACAGAGAATGGGTTCCTGAGCGGTAAACAACAAAACAGTTATTCAAGGTGCCTCCAAATTCTGTCAGACTTCTATGCACAATTTACACAGCAGTAAAGATTAAGTGATGGAGAGAGCCACAGGGTCTGCAACGCTGCAGCCTTAATCCCGTTTCACTCCTCAAGTCAGGAAATGGTGTTTCTGTGGAGCAGCCACCCGACTTTGTTGCCTAACACTGGAAAACAGAGGGAACGGGAGCTACCGGGGCAGAACCTGAAATTCAAAGCAAAACCACTCTTTTTTGTAACCTTAGTGCTGAATCACCTAAGCTAATCATTCACTATGACACTTGGTTTTTCACCGTGGGAAGTGAAGGAAGAATCAGATTTCTAAGAGGAAACAAAAACTCTTCATCACTGCCTAATGAAGTAGTGAGCTTTTAGTCCCTGCAGTGCTCTGCTCGGCTCTGCCCTGCCACAACGGGTTTGTAAATTCGGGGTCTTAGACAGTGCCCTGTGGCTGTCAGACACTCTTAGTGGAGCCAGTCTAAGTGCTAGTGGCTGCCAAAGGCTGGGAAGCAGGCAATCTGATGTATTTCATCCCCGGGCTCTTCCCCTGTGAACACAACTAACATTCTAGTTGAAAAGCGAAAGAAAACTCGGTGTATTCTGTGGGCTTTTCCACAGCAAGAAGAGGAATGCTAATTTCCTCTTTCTCACCGACAGTCAGTTACTTCTCATGTGTGAAGAAAATCCTCCGGTTAAGTTAAGCAAAGTTAAGAGGATGCGGAAAAGATGTTGTAGGGCTGGAGCACCATCGCTATTGAATCCCCTTGCACATACTTTTCAAACGAAGAAAACCCTGAGAACACACTAGGAACAAAGGCTTGATGGAAAACAAAGGAGCAAGAGAGTTCACTACACATTATTCTCTTGCATCCCTCCAGAGCTTCAAAATAAAGGAGAAAACCCAGTGCAGCGAGGTGTTTTTTGGGGCAGCATTTCTCCATAAAAGAAGTGCTAAATTATCAATCACAAAGTCTAAACTCACAGGCAAATGGGTTACTCTTGATACCTTCACACCTTGTCCTTTCTGCTTTAGAAGGTATTTTAATCTACGCTGCGCCGCAGCTCCCTGACAACCAGACTACAAAGCTCGATTTGATCATAGAATCATTAGGGATTGGAAAGCCATGACTTGATAAAGAAAGGAACACTCGTGTTTATCAAACACTGACTCAGGTAACTCACAATCCTCAGCTTCCAAAAAGCTGCAGAATTGGATAGGTCAGAACTGCTCTGGTCTGAACTATCAATGGGAACTTGTGTTTGAGGATGAATGCTGTAACGTTGACAGTAAACCCTCTGTCTAGGCAGCCCTTCAGGAGCACACAGTAGGATACTTTAAAAATATTAAAGTTCTCCTTTGGTTTGCTGTCTTAAATATTTTCTATTACTCACACGGTCTTCTGGTTTCTGTACAACTAGCTTTCTCCTCCTTGTTTCCTGCTGATTTTATGTCTAATGAAACACTACTTCATGGTCTCTTAGAAAAACTCTTTGTTTCTAAGGAGGTTTTCAAGACAGAGATATGCAGGTTCTGCAAGCACTGCTCCACCTTTTGGAATTCTAATTCCTCGCCAGCTCGGGTGGTGTGACACAGCATTTGTGGAGCAGCCTGGTGCCTCTTGTGACTTCTCCCAGGCCAGCTCTGCACTGTGCTTTGCTGCGCTTTACCTCCTGCTTGTGTGAAACTCTGAGCACTCTCACCTTCTTTTGAACACGCTGGGTCATGAATATGGCTGGTGTCAACACTGAAGACCTGGGACCAGACCTTAAAAACTTAGGACACTTGCAGGCAAACAGCTTTCCTCTCATTTTTCATTTTCATACGACGTACCAGGGTGCTCGGGTTCAGCAGATACAGGGCTTTAGCCTAGTACTTGAATGCACCTAATTTAGGGCTTTACAAACTCACCTTGAAACACTCCTGGGAGCTCACTTTCCAGTTGCTACTCATTTTTCTTTGAATGCAAAAATACCCCAGCTCTAAGGTAAAAGGGGAATCGGTAGAATTCCAGATAAAGCAACCTGTCCGAGAAGGCTGGATCCAGTTAACCCTAAGTCTAAACCCCCCTACCTGCGTTCTGGTTTCAAAAGGAGGTATAGTTTTGGCACTTGGCAGGAAAGCTCTTTTAAGTGCAAAACCTTACATGCTGAAAGCGGATATTAATGTTTTGGAGGTCAAAATGCCCCTGAAGCCTGGACTTGCTCCTTCCGAGCAGCCGGGCCGGCAACGCCGGCTGTGCTGCAGAACCCAGGCCCGAGGTTTATCCACACGGTTTGGGGGTTCCACCAGGCTTTCACAGGGCCACAGAACCTCCGCGGCCTCTTGCCCGACCGTGAGGCGGGTGAGCGCCCAGCGGCTCCCAGACCTGCGCCACGGGCGCCCCGCACTGCTCCGAGTTCATTCATTGTGACTCGGCCCCGGCGGCTCCCGAGAGCCGCTGCCTCGGAGCCCGCACGGGCTGGGTAGGGGGGCGGCAGCGGGCGCAGCGCTGCTGCTGCGGCCATTTTATCGGCGCGGGGAGGCCGGCGGCCCGGAGGTCTCGGCAGGGCCGCGCCGTTCATGGCGGAGAGGGGAGGCGGCCGGGCGCGCACCGACCCCTCCGCTCCCTCGCTCTGCCCGTGCGCTCGCAGCCGCCTCCGGTGCGGCCTCGGCCCGGCCCGTCCTCCTCGAG
>JAOXOE010000256.1:51384196-51407065 GCA_028565055.1 Phoeniculus purpureus
TCAAGAGCCCCAGCTCCCTCAGCCTTTCCTCATCAGGGAGATGCTCCCCTCCCTCCATCATCTCTGTGGCTCTGTGCTGGGCTCTCTGCAGCAGCTCTGGGTCCTTCTGGAGCTGCGGGACCCACAACTGGACACAAGATTCCAGATGTGGTCTCAGCAGGGCAGAGTAGAGGGAGAGGAGAACTTCTCTCCATCTGCTAAGTCAAATACTAGTTCTCCTGTGAAGCTGATTTCATCTTTGAATTATGAAATGAAAAAAACCACTGCATTAAAATATATCTGTGTACAGTGTGTGTAGATATATTTTCCTTAAAGACTTGATGAAGCTGTCAGTAGATACTTAATCAGTACTATATAGGAATTGAAAACCAGGACGGTGTGGCACAGAGGTGTTTTGGGTGTGGGAACTTGCCGTTATCTAAGTGATCACTTGACCTAGGGGATCCTGCTGTGGCAGGGAGGTTGGACCGGATGATCTTTCGAGGTCCCTTCCAATCCCTAATGTTCTGTGGATCTGTGATTATCTCTGAACTCATTTTGGAGGCTATTGGTACTGTGTAAGTTTTCCAGGGATTGGGAGACAGAGGCCTAGGAAAAAGTGTACTATGTGTGATAATGGGCAGTTCTAATTGGGTCAGATAGCAAAATAGTCAGTGTCCTAGTCGCTAGTTGTGTTTAAGCACAAGTTCTGCTCCTTCGGTGGCTTTCGTAGCTCCTTGGAATATAAGAAGAGAACATGATGTGGCTGGGTGTTTAGAGCTACGTTTTCAGAACATCCTCCAAGACTTACTAGTTGGAGGAGGCTCTCTTCAGCCCTCACAGGAGCGCACCTGCATCCATTCGGTGTGGTTTTGTTTGGCGCTGCCGTTTTGGTATTTGCATATGGAGTTGTTTCTGTGTTGTGCTTTAGCTGTGGGGGAGAACACATTGCTGAATAGAGTGAATCCCGCTTGTGAGTGGCTGTGCCCTGGCTTGAAGAATGCAAACTTGGAAAATCTGGGGCTAGAGTAGCAGTGATTTCTGCACAGTGACTGGAGGAGGACTGTGCTTTCTAATAGCTGAGGTTCTTTTAGTGGTTCTCTTATCTCTTCCTTGTTTTGGGAATATGTTTTCAAACATGTTGGAGAAATCAGAATGAAGAGAACTGTTTAGCATTGTGCTGTAGCTTACTCCATGGTAGATATTTGTTGCAGTGAGAATCAAATCCATGGCAGCTGGAGCTCAAAGAAACTTTTTTTTAAGTTGCTGTGGTAGTAGAATTAAACGTTAAGAAAAAACTTGGAGACTCTTTAGGGAAGAACAAGTCAGGCTTTCTAAATAAACCTTGTTTTTATTGAACCTTCTGCAGTGTGTATTTGCAAAATTACAGTTATTTCAACGTAACACTTTTTTCATGGCCAGTAATTTCCTTTCCCAAACATTGAGATAAGTGCTGGGAACTGAATGCTTTCAGCTGTGAAGTATATTTGGATTTTTGGGATGCTTGATTCAGAACTGTGTGTTACAGCATTTGGTTTTGATTTATCCTGCTCTAGTCTGATCTTCTCAATGAAATCATGGACTGGAATTACATTTCTTTCGTAAGCTGAACTGTAAATTTGTGTTCTGCTTCCATAAATAAATTATCCTTTTTCCCCTGGGAAGGCTATATTTTGTGTATTTGCCCAGCAAAAAAGCCCAAAGCAGAACCGTGAGTCTAGAGTAGAGAACCCACTACTGTTGTTCAGCTGCTGTGTGTCTCGAGTGGAGAACCCACTAGTGTCTGAGAAGCAGAAAATACACTGAGTTCTTTCTGTCTTGTGCAGCAAAACTTAATTTACATTTCAGTGAAGATACAGAAATACAAATTGGTTTCCTACCCTGATGAATCAGTGCAATTATAGTGCTGATGGGATATTCTATTGAATTAAAATTTTTGTGTGTGTTGTGTCAGCTGCCTTGTAGGTGGCTGGTTTAGGTGTGATTAAAATACAGCTGTACAAATGTGTGCTTCTCTAGAAAGCTACAGAATATCTGCAGCCATAATCAACAGAAGCAAAACTTGAATACAGAATAGAGTCACAAACTGGCCGGGGTTGGAAGGGACCTCTGGATCATCCAGTGCCAACCTCCCTGCACAGGCAGCGACACCTTCACTACAGCAGGTCACTCAGGGCCCCAGCCAGCCTGGCCTTCAGCACTGCCAGCAATGGGGCAGCCACAACTGCCTGGGGCAACCTGTTCCAGCATCTCAGCACCCTAACAGTAAAGACTTGGTTCCTCGTGTCCAACCATCAAGCCTGGAACCCTTTCCCCTTGTCCTCTCACTGTCACCCTTCAAAAGCTCTCCCCCCGCTTTCTTGTGGAGACTAGAAAGCTGCTATGAGGTGACCTGGGAGCCTCCTGTTGTCCAGGCTGAACAACCCCACCTTGCTCAGCCTGTCCTCATAGAGTGTTAGTCCAATTGCTATCACTTGTATAACAATGCTGAAGTGCTAAATAAGAGCAAAAAGAGCTCTGTCCTGTGCTGCTTTGTTTTGTTGAAGGGTCTGTCTTCTCATACAGAAACAGAAAACACTTTTCAATAGTTGTCATGTTTATAGACATGTCTGTGCAAACCTGATTCATGCAACTAGCAGAGTCAGGAAGAGTCTGGTTAAAATTTGTCTTTCCATAGACTGTAAATTAGGAATGCTGTTACTCTTCTGTGCCAAAGCACTGTTAAATGAACTTAATTTTCTTTTTAATTAGTTTTGATTTTTATTTTTTACTTCTAATTTGTAGCTTTTCAGTTTTGATCAAGGCTAAAAAGTGAAATAGATCCCAGTTTTCTTGTTCCCAGGTATCTCAGTTTTGCCTCTTAATTCCTCTCGTTTCTTGTTACTGAAGAAGGGGTGTTTGTGTCCAGTTCTGGGCCTCTCAGTTTCACAAAGACACAGAGCTGCTGGAGAGAGCCCAGCACAGAGCCACAGAGATGATGGAGTGGAGCATCACCTTGCTGAGGGAGCTGAGTTTCTTGAGCTTGGAAGAAAGGAGACTGAGGAGTGACCCCATGAATGTTGATCAATATGGGAAGGGTGGGTGTCAGGAGGATGGAGCCAGGCTCTGCTCAGGGCACCCAGTGATAGGACAAGGGACAGTGGGTGTGAGCTGGAACAGAGGAGGTTCCCCATCAGTGTGAGAAGGACCTTCTTCATGGTGAGGGTGATGGAGCACTTGATCCAGCTGCCCGGGTGGGTTGTGGGGTCTCCTTCTCTGAAGACATTTCAAACCCGCCTCGCCATGTT
This sequence comes from Phoeniculus purpureus, assembly GCA_028565055.1. NCBI lineage: Eukaryota > Metazoa > Chordata > Aves > Bucerotiformes > Phoeniculidae > Phoeniculus > Phoeniculus purpureus. The sequence continues at coordinate 51,387,463 of JAOXOE010000256.1, forward strand.
CCTGTGCAACTGGATCTAGGGGATCCTGCTGTGGTAGGGGGATTGTACTGGATCATCTTTTGAGGTCCCTTCCAGTCCCTATGTTCTGTGATTCACATGTGGGTTCTCCCAGGGATGTGTGAATTAGTGGCAAGTTGCCTGTTGGCACTTTAAGTCGGTGAGAATACTTTCAGTATTAGCGGCTTAGGTTCAGTGACTTAAAAACCAAACCAACCACCAAAAACACCCCAACTTGAAATTTTTCTCAAGTACTGCAAAAGGTTTTTCATAAATTTTGTATGTTTTCATAGAAGTACATGGTTATGTAAAGCCTTTGGTTGCTTTATCCTGAAGTCTGCTAAAGGTTTTGATTTATTGACAGAACATTTCAGCAATTCCAGTTAAGCTCTTCCCCCTTTTTGCAACATATGGTTTCAGTCGAAGGCAGTGCTGGGAGCTCATTCCCTGCCATCATCTCGATTTTGAATTAAAAGCAAACAGATGGTGACTGATGAGTAGACAGAGAGAATTACATAAACTCACTGTGTTGTGGCCAAGACCTTCCTTCTTCTGTTTGAGTGTGTGCATTGCATGTGATTGAGGCTTTTTTGTTTGCTTTTTATGTTTTGTGAGGTGTTGGAGTTTTGTTTTGGGGGTTTTTTGCTTTTTAACCATCAGATGATTAGTCAGAAGCCAGCACTAGTTTTGTCTTGTGACTGAATTCATCTTGCCTTCCTGCTTTTCTAAAGTAGACTGCTGGCAAGGAGAAGCTCTGTCGTAAAGCAAATGCACCTACATCTTTTTCTTGTATATGTGGAGGGTGAAGTGGGGCAGGGAGGGTTGGACTTAGATGATCTTTTGAGGTCCCTTCCAACCCCTAACAGTCAGTGATTCTGTGAGCCTTAAGGCAATAGTGCTGCTTCGGCCAGAAGTGCCTCGCTGCTCCTTCACAAAGCAACTTGAACTGGGAAAACGTGCTTGAACCCTTGAGCTACGTAGGCAGCTCACTGAACTGTGTCAGGGCTGTTCTTGTAGCCTGAGGCCAGTGGGCTTGGCCGTTGTCCATACCGCTAAGTGCTTTTGCTTCTTATGGAGTAGCTGCGATCCAGTTTGCATGTTTGAACTGTGCGGATTCATGAACCAGTGTCTGGTTGGGCTGGGACAAAACCAGGCAATGCGAGAGGCTTGTAGTTCTTTCACACTTGATGCTTCTGAGTGTGAGTGAGTGCCCAGACCCTGCTCTGGTCCTGCACCAGTACAAGAATAGCTTTGACCACATACGGTAAGAGGGCGGCTCATTAGACTAGCAATGAATAGATCAGCTACCTCTGTGGCAAGTAGAGATCTTGTTTTTCATGTGTGCGTAGTGCTCAGGACACTGCGGGGTGTTCGTGTTTTTACTTTCCATGCATTCAGAAGCTCTAGATCTGGATAAGTCACCTGCTTTATCACATCTGTGGAGTATAAAACGATATCACTGTGTAGTTCTTTGGGTCTGATGTAGAGATGTTTGACTAATGGTAGTGTTTCTGTGCATATAAGCATTGTGCTCTGTGGGTTTCTCATTGCGTGAGTTGCAGGTTAATATTGATAGCACTGGGCTGGGGTAACCTCATTAATGTTGATCAATATGGGAAGGGTGGGTGTCAGGAGGATGGAGCCAGGCTCTGCTCAGGGGCACCCAGTGACAGGACAGTGGGTGTGAGCTGGAGCTGAGGAGGTTCCCCATCATTGTGAGAAGGACCTTCTTCCCGGTGAGGATGACAGAGCCCTGGCAGGTGCTGCCCAGGGGGGTTGTGGAGTCACCTTCTCTGGAGACGTTTCAAACCCACCTGGCCATGTTCCACTGCGACTGGATCTGGGGGATCCTGCTGTGTCAGAGGGATGGGACTGGATGATCATTCTCGGTCCCTTCCAATCCCTGCTGTTCTGTGATTCTGTGACCTCAGTCTCACTGTGTAGACTTCAAAGCGCGGGTTGCCTCAGAGAGGATTTGACTATTAGCTGATCTTCAGCTAATGGCTGTGCGGAAGCTCTTGTTACATTTGATGGAGTTTACTCCTCCATGGAAGCTCTCTCTGTCCTCCTGAATTTCTTGGGTTAGGTTTGAAGTGAGAAGCTTGTGTTTGGGCGCAGAAGCCTAAGCTGGGAGCTTTGCTGCATCTTTATGCTCTGCCTGTTTGGTATTTGCACATCTGCTGTCGTAGAGGACTTGGATGTACTTGGCCCTATCTAGGGAAAAATGACAAAATTGGTGTAATCATGGAATCACAGACTGGCCAGGGTTGGAAGGGACCTCAGAGATCATCCAGTTCCAACCCCCCTGCACAGGCAGCGACACCTTCACTACAGCAGGTTACTCAGAGCCCCAACCAACCTGGCCTCCAACACTGCCAGGGATGGGGCAACCACAACTTCTTTGGGAAACCTATTCCAGCATCTCTCCATGCCCACAGCAAAGAACTGGTTCCTCATGTCCAACCTCAATCTCCCCTCTTCAAGCCTGAAACCCTTTCCCCTTGTTGTCTCACTACCACCTTTGTCAAAAGCCCTCCCTCAGCTTTCTTGTAGCCTCCTTCCTTCAGAGACTGGAAAGCTGCTATGAGGTCACCTAGGAGCCTCATGTTGTCCAGGCTGAACAACCCTACCTTGCTCAGCTTGTCCTCATCAGGGAGGTGCTCCAGCTGTCTGAGCGTTGGAGTTGCTTTCCTGTGGACACCTTCCACGAGCTGTATGTCCTTCTGATATTGGGAGACTCTAGAACTAGGCTCAGGACTGCAGGTGGGGTCGATCTAGTGCAGAGTAGAGGGGGAGAATCACCTCCCCTCACCAACTGTTGCTACTTCTTTTGCTGCAGCCCGGGACATGGTTGGCTTTCTGGGCTCCAGTTAAACCTCTGCTCCTCCACCAACCCTAAGTCCTTCTCCTCAGGGCCGTCCTCAATCCTTTCTTCTGCCAATCTGTATTTGTGAAGTAATAAGCTGTTCATAAGGCAAGTGGTCCAGTGCTGAAATAACCTTTCCCTCCTGGAGAAGTATTCTAGTTCCTGAACCCAATGTGAATGCTGTCTCTTGTTTGTTTTTTCTTTCCCCATTTGGTAGTGGACACCCTGTTTTCAAGAAAACTCAATGGGAAATACAGACTCGAACGCCTCGTTCCAACTGCGGTCTATCAACACATGAAGATGCACAAGCGGATTTTAGGACACTTGTCTTCCGTGTACTGCGTGACTTTTGATCGGACTGGCAGGCGAATATTTACTGTAAGTAATGTTTGTTTGAGGTTCAGATAGCCTGTCACCGGGTTGCTTCCAAAAACTGAAGGTCCTGGTGATGTGTATCAACACAACAGAGAGTAACAAGTACTACTGTTAGTCTGACACAGGCTGGCTGACATGTTAATCTAGTTCTGGTCTTAAGGCTGGATGTGATGGTAACTGCTGATCTGGGTAGATCTGAACAGAGCTGTTTATTTGGTGACTTTGTACTTCAGGTGCAGCAGGGACTTTTTTTCACACTTAAGCTTTCACTGGCAAACTAGGTCCTTGAACAGTCATAGGCTGTACGTGGTTATGTTCCGCAGTTTGTGCGATTAACCCTCTTCATCTCTCAATACAAACTTTCCTTTGTTCTTCTGCCTTGTTAAGGTCTTTGGATTCTTCATGTTCCTGTAACTTTTCCATGTTCCTAAAATCTTGCCTCACAGACATATTAAACGTCCTCTTGGGGGCATCTTCAGAGGTCGTTGTGTTGTGCATACCCTTGCTTTTTGGTCAAAAAGACAAAAGTCTCTTGACTGTAACAGCAGTTTGCACAGTGCGCTAGGGTTGGAAGGGGCCTTCTAAGGCCATTGGGTCCAACCCTCTTGCTCAGACAGGATGCAAATCACTGAGCAGCAGAACTGCCTCAAAAGCCTCAATCAGCTCCGCAGAACCGCCTCCAGCCGGAGCTGAAACATCTCCAGAGAAGGGGACTCCAGCACCACCCTGGGCAGCCCCTTCCAATGGTTCATAACCCTGATGGGAAAGAAGTTTTTCCTCTGACTGAGGTGAAACTCCCTGTGTTCCGGCTGGCACCCATCACCTCCTGTCCTGTCTGATGCCATCGAACAGAGAGGATTCTCTTCTCTTTTTAAGCCTTCGAGTTTGTTTCTGAAAGAAAAGTAGAAGAACCTGAAACCAAATGAGGGGGAGCACCACTGGTGCTGCAACCGCAGAGCTTTGCAGGCAGTTCTTTGCTGACAGTGTCCTGATGTGATTGCTTGAGAAAGGTTTCCTGTTCTGCTTCAATCAGATATAAGATAAAGTGTCTGCAGAGAATAATTGTGGCTGGTGAATTTTCGCTTTGGAGGGTCTCGAAGAGCGCTGGCCTTTATGTTCTCAGGTAAATCCAGTATTGTTTGTGTACATGTTTTAAGTGGGTGCTGGCAAAAGGGGAAACCAGTTGTCTTCCAGCGAAATTCAAGTTGCTGTAGCTGGTGTGATGAGGTCAGTGGATTCATGAAATGTTTTGTAGGAATTGCATTTGTGTATTGTAGAGTATCAATTCTTTTCAGTCTAGACCGTTAGAATTTCTACCACAGTAGATAGAAATAGGAATTTATACTAAAAAGAAGTCCAGTTTGATTTCAGACACGTGTTCAGTTCTGGGCCACTCACACCTGGAGACACTGGAATGTGCCCAGAGCAGAGCTACCCAGCTCATGAGGGGTTTAGAGACTCAGTCGCATGAGGAGAGGCTGAGGGAGCTGGGCAGGTCTAGTTTGGAGAAGAGGAGGCTGAGGGGAGACCTCATGGCCCTCTACATCTACTTGAAAGGTGGTTGTAGAGAGGTGGGTGTTGGCCTCTTCTCCTTAGGAACTAATGACAAAACCAGAGGTGACGGTCTGAAGTTGAGGCAGGGGAGGGTTGCACTGGACATTAAGAAGAAATTCTTTACAGACAGAGTGGTTGGGCACCGGAAGGCCCTTCCCAGGGAGGGCCTTGAGTCCCCATCCCTGGAGGTGTTTAAGAACAGTGTAGCCATGGTGCTCCAGCAGCAGGCAGGGAGGGGGTTAGTTTGTGTTTGTGGATCAATCAGTATTTAGGTTTTTTGTTGTTGTAGGGTCTAGGAGGCCTTTTCCAACCAGGATCATTTGTTCTGTGTTGCCAGCATGTAAATTTACACATATCCTTAGGGAAACATGCCTATTCTTGTTTTTGTCTCAACAACCTCTAGCATTCAGCATGACATTAACTAGATAAGAGGTTGGTTTATGTTTTTAATTGCCTCTAGAAGACTCTTCATAACTGTTCCCTTTCCCTCCTGACCTCTGAAGGATTGAAAGCCTCTGAATTCAAGTTTTGTTTATGTTCTGCTTGAAGGAAGCAGGGAGAGACGAGAGAGGCATTTCAGCACATTTTTTTCAGTCACGCTCTTCTGGGAGATGCTGTCTTTGCTCAGAAGAAGATGCTCTTAGTTTGCCAAAAGGCAGTGAAAACAGGACATGATGCAGTTTTCCTACTAACTGGTAGGTCTGTATTGGATTTGTGTAGCAAGGGATCTTCAGAGATGGCTTCTGTGAGAAGCTGCTAGAAGCTTCCCCTGTGTCCAGCACAGCCAAAGCCAGCTGGCTTCAAGACAGACCTACTGGCGGCCAGGCAACAGTGGTCACATATTTCAAAGGGGGAAAAGTTTATGTGCAGCGGCGATTGCAGCCAGAGAGGTGTGAGAATACATGAGAGAAACTACTTTGTAGACACCAAGGTCAGTGACAAAGGAGATGCTCCAGGTGCCAGAGCATAGCTTCCCCTGCAGACCATGAGGAGGCAGGCTGATTCTCTGCAGCCTGTGGAGGACCCCATGCTGGAGCAGATGGATGTGCTTGAGGCTGTAACCTGTGGGAAGCATCGCCTGTGGAGTAGAGTGCTGGTAGGATCTGTGGAGAGTAAGGAGCCCAGCTGAGCAGGTTTGCTGATAGGACTTGTGACCTTGTAAGGGGACCCATGTTGGAGCAGTTGGTGGAGGACTGTGTCCCCTGGAAGGAACCCTGTGCTGGAGCAGGGGAGGAATGTGAGGAGCCCTCCCTTGAAGAGGAAGGATTGGCAAAGACAAAGTGTGATGAAATAACAGCGCTTCCCCCTTTCTTTGTCTCATGTGACGCTGCTGGGGAGAAGGCAGAGAAATGGGGAATGGCGTTGATCCCGGGAAGAAGGGGAAGAGATCAGGGAAGGGTGTTTGAAGATGTAGGTGGGGTTTTTTAGTAACTACCAATTAATCAGAGTAGGATAATAAGTTCATTTTCCCCAAGTCTCTTGCCTGTATTGGTGAGTGATCTCTCCCTGCCCTAATCTCGACCCGCAGTCCTTTTGTTATATTCTCACTCCCCTGTCTAGCTGAGGGAGGGGAGTTATAAATCAGTTTTAGGGGACATCTGGCATCCAGCCAGGGTCAACCCACAGCAGGGTCATGTAGTGAGTGCTTCTAATTACATTCTTTAAGGGATGTCACAAGAAATTGCTGAAGATCAGTCTTTTACCTGTTTTGTTTGGTGAATATACAGCGGTATTCTTAACATACAGACTGTGTTGTCTTGGTAATTCAGGAGGGCCTTTAAATTTACTGCAGTTAAGGCAGCTTTAGTTGTAAAGGCACAACTCAAAGACCTATCAGCCCTCAGAGAAGAAAACGCTGTGCCTTCTGCATCTCCTGGAAAGGCTGAGTTGCAGAACCTGCACAGGGTAGCAGGCACAAGCGCTGTCTGCTCTGGTTTCTGCACTGTGTAACTTTCTGCCTTCAAAGAAGGATGGCCATCTCCTTTTATCTTCCTGTCTACGCTGAGGTTTCTAGGGAATAATCAAGTGTTGTGTAATCATCTGTGGAAGACTTCAGCCCACAATAAGTTTGTGCATTCCTTAGCAGTTTCCCTTCAGCCGCAAAGTCTGTAACGGTGGGAAAGTGAACCAGTTCTACTCCGTACCTTGGCAACGCTGTCATCTGGTCTCTCTTCATGCTGAACTTGTTCTAGGAGTCGCTTTTGACAAATGCTTTTAATAGGCACATAATTCACAGCAGTTGTAGATGTAACCTCAGAGCAGTGGTGTAAGCTGATGCCTTTGCTAGTAGAAGCACAGCAGGACTGAGGATTTCCCTGTTCAGATGGAATTCCATGAATTTGATTGAACTCAAACATTGCTATCTTGACAAGAAGCTACAGAATTTACAATTTTACAGGAGTCTCTGTTTTTCCTCTTCATTTTCCTTTTTTCTACCTTTTTCCTTGTTGAGACCTGCTAACACATTCCTCTCCATCTCTACTGTAACCAGCTGGAAGGGAGCAGGCTGGCTTTATGCTGACCTTCCTTCCTTGATTTACTGTTACTAAATAGACTTCTGAGGATCCTCTCGGTGGCTTTCTGTCCCAGAAATAGCTTTTGTCTTCATCTTTAAGTTGCTGCAACTGAAGGTTGCTCTCCATCAGTTCCATCTGCAAGCAGCATTGTAGGGATCTCCTAAGGCAGGGTTTCGTTTCTTGCCTGACTTCATTCTGTCCTCTGAAAACTTAGCTGATCAACCAAAATGCCTGCAGGCTCGTTGTAGCGTCCGTAGTTTATTTGCAGTATTAGTCTGTACAGCGGGAGTCTCGCAGGAGCGTGGTGTTTGGAGTACGTGTAGCTCTGCTGAACGTGTTGTCACTGTTTGTTTTTCAAACTTACGCAGCTCCAAGAAAAATGGGATCAATGCTCTCAGATGTCCAGACTGTTGCAATTAACAGCAACGGCTTGGTTCTGTACTGCTTTGAGAAAGAGGTTAATCCCCGTGGCAGTGATTTCCATCCACTATACTATTTCGTTGGAAGCTTCTCTACTTTCAGGTCTCGAGTAGTCAGGCTGTTGTTGGCCAGCATCAGTTTTACTTGTGCACTCCCTTTTTGTCTCCATTCCTCCTTGGGTAGTTCTTGGGTGGTGACTGCAGGTGAGGACATGAAAACCTCTTCGTGCGCTGAAGTCTCACGTTGTCGTAACAGGAGAGCAGAGTGAGCTGGTGCTGCCGTTTAGATAACGGCTGCATCAAGCAAGTGCCGAGTTTGGACCTTTTTGATGCTTTAGGTGCAGAAGTGCAAACTTGAATGTAGAAACAGGTTATGGAAACGCTCTGTGCCCAAATCCAGCTGCCTTTTGCAGTGCTTTTGTGCTTAAGGAAGCAAAGGGTTTAAAACTGAATCTGTTTAGAGCTTTGTAGAGGGGCCCTTTTCCCTGTAAACTTCTTGGAAAGCTCCAGAGAACAAGTGTGCTGGTTGTGTTGTAAAGCTGTGTTAATGTGTTAGTTGGAATTGGTTTGGAGCGGTGCATTTCTGAGCTCATGTCCCAACTTTTATCCCATTTTTCATTCACTTGAGCTTCACAGCAGCTCAGTAGAAGGCAGTAAATCAAGGTTTAACTGAAATCAGCCTGTGTGTATATGTAGTGTCAAAAATCTTCTTCTAAGACTGAGCTGATAATATGAACTTCAAATAAGTGTGTGTCTCCCACAAGTTACTCTGTTGTTGTGAGAGAAACTGGTGCCTTTTCAGAAGCATTAAATGCTATCAACTATGCAGTTAAACTACTGTACATTTTAAAAGGTCCTTGAGTTGTCTTCTCGGGGAGGTTCTGGCTAGGTGAGTGTCTTGCTGGGGGGGTCCCAAGCTCTACAAATTAATTAAAACCTGTTGCAAAATGGTGTCAGGAGGATGGACCCAGGCTCTTCTCAGTGTCATCTAGTGATAGGACAAGGGGCAATGGGTATGACCTGGAGCAAAGGAGGTTCCACATAATCTGAGAAGGAACTTCTTCACAGTGAGGGTGGCAGAGCCCTGGCAGGGACTGCCTATGGGGGTTGTGGAGTCTCCTTCTCTGGAGACGTTTAAAACCCACCTGGCCGTGTTCCTGCACAACTTGGTCTAGGGGATCCTGCTGTGGCAGAGGGATTGGACTGGATGATCTCTTGATGTCCCTTCCAGTCCCTAATGTTCTGAGAATCTAAACAGCAAAACAGCTAATGCTTAAACTTATTTCTACCTTACTTCTAGGGATCAGACGATTGCCTTGTGAAAATCTGGGCAACAGATGATGGAAGGCTGTTGGCTACCCTGAGAGGGCACGCAGCTGAAATATCTGATATGGCGGTGAACTATGAGAACACCATGATAGCTGCTGGAAGCTGTGACAAAATGATCAGAGTCTGGTGCCTTCGAACGTGTGCACCCTTAGCCGTTCTGCAGGGCCACAGTGCATCTATAACGTCGTTGCAGGTAGGTTTTTTCACTTGAGCAGTGAAAACGCATCATTTGATTGAAAAAGGAGCCACCCAAGAGTGTCCTGTGGAGCAGGAACGTGTGCCTGGCGACTGAGCGGTGAAGCGGGGAGGGATGTGTGTGGTACACATTGTGAAATGGTCAGAATGCCCGGCCCTTGGAAAACAATCCCTGTGCAAAGTCATCGCGTGACGCACGTGGGCAGTTGTGGTTTGGAGTGCTGCTCCTTTGCAGGCTGTGATTCCGAGCGCAGGTACATGGAGTAAGAACCGCAGTTGCTGCTGAATGCTTGCGTTTGTTGCTGTTCAGAGCTGCGTGCGGTTGCACAGTTGGGGTTGTGGGGAGGGAGAACCCCGAGTGCTTTGGCAAGTAACCCGGAAGGGCTGTTCTGAAAGAAGGCAGCGAATCTGAAAAGCATTGTGTTACTTCAGCGTTCATCCAACGTGATATAAGTGTGGTGTGATACCTGGCTTGTTTCTGAGAGGCTAATGACTTGAAGAACTTAATAGCACATCCTGAACAGACTAACAGCAAACCTTTTCTTTATTTCCTCTCCCTTCCCTTTCCCCCCAGTTCTCTCCACTGTGCAGTGGCTCAAAGAGATACTTATCTTCCACCGGGGCAGATGGAACGATATGCTTTTGGCTGTGGGACGCTGGCACCCTGAAAATAAAGTCAGTTGCTATTTTACTTGTTGCTATTGGTTTCTGTAATTAAGAATGATGTACGTGTTTTGTAATTAAGAATGATGGTGGTTCACCGTGCAATTGTGATTATTTAGGGTGGATCTTAGAAACAAGTTGTTCGGTGTGAGGGTGATTGATGGCTGGAATGGGCTGCCCAGGGGAGGTGATGGGGGGCCCATGTTTACATGCTTGTCTCTAACATGGAGAGGAGTTGCCACCACAGTGTTGGTTTTTCTTTGGATGAATCACGTAGTTGAATGGAGTTTGTCCTGACATAAAACCTAGGAAGTGAGAATCCCTTATCATAACCAGTGCCAGCTTTCTCATCTGATTTCTTTCAAAGGTCACAAGTAAATGTGTAATGAAAATAACACTCGGTAAATAGTAAGGAATAAAATCTTTGAGTACAGATTTCATGTAGCTGTAGTTGCAGCAGGTACCATCAGACAGTTGCACCGAGACAACAGATTAATTCAGCTGTCGTGTGCAGCACAGCAAGGATGTGGTTTGGTCAGCCAAGTGATGCCAGTGATTTATGTCGTGCTTAGGAAAAGCACAAGGTACACTTGGAGTCTGGATTTTGTGCCATCTTTGCCTTCTGTTCTGGATGTATTTGTTATGTTGTGTTTGAGAAGGCAGAGGAACCCTTTAAGCCTTGTGTTTTCAGTCTGGAGAAGGGTGACTGTGGGACATGCACAATCACGAGTGAGGAGGGCATGTAGTGAGTAACTGCTTCTGGCCCTTACTGCTGTTCTGGAGGGTATCGAGTGAGGGTAGCAAATTCCAAATTGGAAGGAGATGGTTCTTTACAGAACCTGCAGTTAAGTTGCCACAGTAGGTTATGTATTCTATGAAGATACTAAAAGGCCTCGCTGTGTGCTTATTCTGCTCTTACACATTCTGTTTTCTGCTCTTTAGAGGCAGGGTACTGGTCTTAGCTCTTTGTTTGAACTTGGTAGAGCTGTTACCTGTTTGATGTAATTGATGCTTTTTGATCCAGGCTACAGTTTGATAAGAATATGGTAAAGTTTAAATAAGAACCAGATCCATCTTTCGGGGCTGGGACACATACCTGTGTGTCACTTAGGATATTGGAATCGTTAGATGCACAGAAAACAGTCTTAATGTAGCTCTTCTTGAATTGACCAGCGTAATAGTTCAGGGGGTTTGTTAGCCACAGGATGTTTTGCTCAATCTCTACACTTGAGAGCGTGACAACACCAGGAAAGCTTACTGCAGTAAAGCAAGGTAGCCGGTACTGGGGAAACTTAAGAGTCCTCCCATGTAACGCTCAGCAAGAGGGCAGCATTGTATGGGCATCCTCTCGGTAATGGCTGTGTGTTATCACAACAGTTTTCAATGAAGTGATTGTGCTTGCTTAGACCTGTAGGTCTGCATCTGTTTCCAGAGCTGTCAAAACATGGCAAGTTCCTTCCACATCTGTTCAGTAATGTGCTGGGAGAAAAGAAGTACCAGCTATATAGGAACATTAAAGGGAAGAAAGATTCCCATTAACTTTCTCTCATAAGGCCCTTTAAGAGGCTATTTTTTAAGAAATGTTATGTGGAGGCCAACTGGAAGGTCTCTGAACAGAGGCAGGCTGGCGGAGACAGTGAGATCTCTTACCATGGTCAGTCAGGCTCTTTGCTTGCAGCACTGTTTCCGTCCCAGCCTTTGCTTGGGGACTTACGAGCAAGACCAAAAGGTACAAGTAGTACAGGTGAAGGGTGTTTTCACAAGCTTGAGAAGTCAGAACTTGATTTCACGCTCACGAGCTTGGTGATCGCAGCTTGTCCTTCGAGAACACACTGGTTATCAGCAGTGAAATTGTGTTACTGGGTTGTCCAGTGCTTTGACAGGGACTTGGAAGTCTGCTGCTTAGAATTTCAGCTGCTTAGAAAAAGAACCCAAAAAACCACCAAACAACCCCCACCACACCCTGTGCTTTTCATATTGAGTGCTACTTGAATCACCTGGCAGTGAGGTCAGATCGTGAGCTGCAGCCTCATGATGATTATGTGGCTGGTTGTGGTCTCAAGATGACTGGCACTGCGAGAAGTACTTTGCTGAACTGTTTAAGGTCAGGCTTACTGAGCAGCCTGGCCTAGGTAGGGTCGTCCCTGTGTAGGGAGGTTGGACTAGATGACCTCTAGAGGTCCCCTCCAGCCTAGAACACTATGATTTTCATGAAATGTGAGAGAGGCAGCGTTCGGTCACACTGCTGTGTTCAGTGCGCTCTCAAATGAAAACAGTCGGGTTTGTTCTGAACTGTGCTGACAACCCTTCCCCTGGAACCAGGCTCGGAGCGTTGAGTCCGCCTCACTGATCAATTCCCTGCCTTTAACTGGAAACTGGATGTGGTTCCTCCTGGGACGAACTCCCTCTGAAGGGAATCTGTCCCTGTCAGGGATGAGGAAGCTGAAAATTGGTTTTATTCTCCGCTCAGAAAACATGATCGAAGTATTATGGAGACATTTATAGTCTCAACAGAAAGCTGGAAAGTTCTGAAACTTGAAAACACTTGTATTTGCCACTAAAATGGACTTTGTCATTCCCTAAGCATTCTAGTGGCTGTCTCCCAGTTCTGACTGGTTTGGGCGTTTAATCTCTGCAAATCTTAATCTTGTTTGATTTTTTTAGAAAAATTCTAGCTGATGCTGTGTTCAGCTTTGCCAGCGGCTCTGCTGCAGCGTTAATAGTGTCTCTGAAATTAGAGGCTTCCTGTGGGATTCTCCCGTTCTTGATAACCTTGGTAATTGAGGCACATTCAGCGTGTTGTGTCTAGATCACACCCAGGAGATGCTTGGCCATCGATCTGTCTTTGATAAACTGAAAGGACGCGTAACAGTAGGTTTGGTGCCACAGGATGAGATCCAGACATGGGGCACAGATGACCACAGAGATGTGATCAGCCATGCACGTGTTCAGTACTGTAAAGCCTCCTGTATGCTCCTCTTCTTTCAGTGAAGAGGTGTCTGACTGGGCAGACATCATGTTCTCCTAAAAGCAGTAGTATTGCAGGTAAATGAATTTGCTTTCCAAGTAGAGAAGTGGTTAAGGTTGGTGGTTGCTGCAGGGGAGTCAAGGTATGTGACCCAAGGAAGACGGAGACAATTAGAACCAGAGGGAATGGTTTCAAGCATTGAACAAGGTACGTTTAGGTTAGGCATCAGGAAGAGATTCTTCCTGGAGAGAGTGGTCAGGCCCTGGGATGGGCTGCCCAGAGTGGGGGTTGAGTCCCCATCCCCGGATGTGTTTAGAAGTCACTTAGATGTGGTGTTTGGGGCTCTGGTTTAGGGGTGACCTTGTAGAGTGGGGTTAATCATAGAATCATTAGGGATTGGAAGGGACCTCGAAAGATCATCTAGTCCAGTCCCCCTGCCACAGCAGGATGATGTTGGGACTCGATAGTCCTGGAGGCCTTTTCCAACATGAATGATTCTGTAATAGGACAGGCTGAGCAAGTTGTTGTTGACCTTGGCAAAGAGGAGGCTCTAAAGTGACCTTCTAGCACCTTTCCAATCTCTGAAGGGGGCTACAAGAAGGCTAACAGTGTGGTTCACAAACCACAATGGAAGAAAACCGCAGCCTGTTTGTCTATTAGTACTTGCTCCAAATGATGTAGGATGCATGTTAAATCATCTGGTAGTTGTTTATGTGATGGTATCTCTGTTCAGAAGGGTTCAGTAGGACAGGTTTTTGGTCTTCTTCCGTGTATCTTGTGTAGTTTCCTGGTTGTGAGACTGCACGGGGTTACTGTAAGGCTTCCAGAGGAAAGTTCACAGAAGCAGCCTGTGCTAGATGAACCATTTCTTAGCTGCTGTTCCAGGTACGTTGCCGTGTACGTAGTAACCGCTGAGCTGTAGTGCTTGCTGCTTGCTTTGACATAGCAATAGCTAACTAGTAGAGAAAGATCTCTTACTTTTCTGCCTTCAGCTGAAGTGAATTGTACAGACCATTTTGTTTCTAGAAGAGAACACTGTGAACGAGTTATGAATATGCATGCTTTTGTGGTACATCTTCAGTGATGACACTTCAGAGAGTGGTGCTGTGTTCTCAAGTAAGTTGGTTGTTTGCATGAAGATTAGGACGCGGGGAAACGGCTCAAGCTGCGTCAAGGGGGGGGTTTAGATCGGATCTTAGGAAGGAGCTCTTTGCTGAGAGAGTGGTTGGGCGCTGGACCAGGCTGCCCAGGGAGGCAGTGGAGCCCCCATCCCTGGAGGGGTTTAGAAACTGAGTAGCTGGAGCACTTGAGGCTGTGGTCTAGGGGTTAGGGATATGTTGGGGTGAGGGCTGAGCTTGATGATCCTGGAGGTCCTTTCCGGCCATGGCGATTCTGTGATAGCAGGTGGCATACCGTGCTAAGACCATCTACTGATCTGAGGTTGCTGCAGTGCAAGAGCAGAATGGGAGTGACAGTTGAGGGGCCAGTTCCGATTTGCCTGGCTTTCACACGCTCTTTGAAGTGTCAAATCCGTGGAAGCTCTCATTGTGCTTGTGCTTTCTTGGGCATACTTTGGGCGCTGTTTGAAACTGGCCCACACTGGACACCTGTCCTGTGAAGAATAGGGGTATTTTCGAATCCTGTGGAAATCTCAGTTTACTTAAACCTCTTCTGTTTGTTTCTGTGCCTGTTTGTTTCTGAAGCTCTGTTTCTCTTTTGTAAAAGCATCTATGTGTGTGCTGCAGGAGAACATCAGGGTTCCAGTTGTTCATGAGTGAACATGAGGAGCAACTGGGAGGATTGGACTAGATGATCGTTCGAGGTCCCTTCCAATCCCTAATGATTCTATGATTCTGTGAACTGGTTCTAGTGTCTTCTGTTCTGCTTTGCTGGTGGCTTGTGGAGAGTGTTTTGATAACAGTATTAGAGGGGAGCAGGATGTGGTAGTTAAGTCATAGTACAGCTCTCCTGGATGCATGGACTACATAGTCCATCTGGATGTCTTGGTTTGCTAAAGACCAGATCATGAAGCACAGTCACACAGAATTGTTTATAGCTGGGCAGCCATCTGTTCCTTCATATTTAATGTTGTCCTTCTGTGCTTTATTTCTAAGATACTGACTTAGTTTTTGAAGCCCTTTTAGGAAGTTATTTAACTGTTTCTTTATTTGTAGCCCAAGGCCAACAAAGTTTACAGAACGCCCTCGGCCGGGAGTCCAAATGATCTGCTCTTCTTTTAGTGCTGGTAAGAGAGTTCTCTTCTCCCCCTTTTATCAATGTGAAATGGAATATTCTGTGCTGACTGTAGCACAGGTCTTGTTAATGAGATGAGATTGAGATAAAGCAGCCATTAAAAAACCCCCAAATAGTTACGACAGAAGTTCAGAACCCAGTGATACAGAAGCTGGTGACAACAGTTGAAGTAGTGACAGTCTCTGCAGGCCCTTTAAAACAGCATCATGCCTTTTCTCCCAGAGTGATTCTGCGAGTCAGCTCTAGCTGAGATGACTTCTGTGGGGACTGGGACAGGAAGGTGCTGATTACCACATTCTCAGTCTGAATTTCATTGGTTGCTGAGTTGGCAGTTGAAGAGGCACCATAAATAATGGGATAAAATATCAAAATGACAGAAACTCCCTTTCACAAAGTGTGCTGGAGCTCTGGTTCCGATTGGGTTTGGTTTAGATTGAGGCTTCTTGGGGCTTAGGCACAGATCACCTTTCAGACATGTCTGCAGGTACGTCTGTATCTGACAGCAAATGTGAGGTGATTTGACTCTGGTTCAAGTTTTGAGTCCTGAAATCTTGTTTTTGCTTAAAGGTCAGTTTCAGGCATGGCTGAAATGAGAGACCGCCGTACATTTAAGGGGAGAACTGGGTGTTAGGGCTGTTTGAAGATACTGTAATGACATCAGGATGCCCTTTTTTCTTAAGACTTGTCTGCTTTGTTTTCCTCAGGTGGAATGTTTTTGGCCACTGGGAGCACAGATCACATCATTAGGGTTTATTTCTTTGGATCAGGTCAGCCAGAGAAGATATCAGAGTTGGAGTTTCATACTGTAAATACTTTTTAAAAATTACACCTGTACTAGATTACAGTAATACTTTGGAGAAGCTTGGGTAACTTGGAATTGGATTTGACCACCTTCTTCTTTCTTTTCACGTAGGACAAAGTTGATAGCATTCAGTTTTCTAACAGCAGTAGCAGGTAAGGACTTTGCTTGTTCATTCAGAGCTAGTTGTTTGGTCTTGTGGACACTTGTAAACATCAGCTTCTGGGAGCAGTTTATAACAAACTGCTTTATCTTTTGAGGTTCATCCAATAATGTATAACTGTGTGAGTCCTTGCTGTTCTGTTTCGATGGCGTGTTTCATGGTAATGAGTGACGAATGTATTTTGAATTTGCCTAGATTAAGGATTGGAAAAACACTCGAGACTTACTCCTCAGAAACACGTGTGCGTGCACGCCATCTATAAAATACTCGTGTTTTTAGCTGTACTGAAATACTTAAACATGATCTTTCGAGGTCCCTTCCGATCCCTGATGTTCTGTGATTTAAACCTCTGCAGTTAAATGACTGCTGGATGCAGGGTAACTGTCAAACCAGATCTAGCAGTGCTTTGGTTAGCTAGCGTCATGCTTTTTAATGCTTCACTTTAAATTCAGGGTGTTGGGATGCGAAGGATGCTAAGAGAACAGTTCATTTTATTATGAAGCTCGACACTCCATTTAGCTGCTCCAATGTGCAGTTTTACTATGATAGAAGTAGCTGTAAGCAAAGCTTCCTCGTGCTCTGCCCACCTCCCTTCTCCTCCTGCACCCCAAAAAGGGGGCAAGAAAAAGGCAGAGGAGAGACTCAAGCTAGGAAGCAGTTCTTCAGGTAAGGGTTGTAGTACTTAACGTATGGTGCTGTCTTATTGGAAGGAGGTTTAGTTTTAAATCATGTCTGTCCTTCTGCTTGCAGGGCTCTCCTGACCCTTCAGCTGTTTTTACCCCTTAAATTCCTTCCCTAGTTTCACCTCAGAATAAGAATAACAAACACCTCGCTCGTTGCGTTACAGTGTCACTGTGCTAGAGCAGTGTTGTAACTTAGCAAGATGCACCAAAGGTGAAGACACTGTTAGCTTGGAAGGGCCCAGGACAGGGAATCTTTGTCCCCGTTTTATACCTTCAGATTTACTGGTATGGGAAATGTTTTTCACCTCAAACCAACTGCACGGCATCCTGGCGCGGTTTGGACTTATCCCAGGTCCCGAATTTGGAACTTGGATGTTGAAGTGTCTTTTCGCTACAGATCTGCCGCTGAGTAACTTTTTCCCCCCACCTTTTGTTAGATTCGTAAGTGGAAGTCGTGATGGGACAGCTCGGATCTGGCAGTTTAAGAGAAAGGAATGGAAAAGCATTTTGTTGGACATGGCGACTCGCCCCGCGGGGTAAGTGATGTGAAGGGCTCTGCTGTCAGTCAGATGCTTGAAGGCCGTCGATACAGTCCAATGAAAACAAATCTTTGCCTGCATATTCAGCTTTAGAAGCTAGCTTCTCCTGGTAACGCTTCCCACTGGTGTTTTGATTATGTTGAAAGGATAAAATGTACTCAAAACTCCACTAAAGGGTGAGCTTATGTGGCTTTTTACAGAGAGATTTCCTTCTGGAGCAAGAAAACCAGGTTATATCTGTTCTTATGTTTTAGTAATAGTTAAATAAAGCCTGAAGCCTGGAGAGGAGACCTGGGGGGACCTTCTCCCTCTCTGCAACTACTTGAAAAAGGAGGTTGTAGTCAGGTGGGGTCAGGCTCTTCTCCCAGGCAACCAGCATCAGGACGAGAGGGCAGGGCCTGAAGCTGCACCAGGGGAGGGTTAGGTTGGATGTTACGAAGCCCTTCCTGATGGAAAGGGTGCTCAGAGCCTGGAGTGGACTGCCCAGGGCAGTGGTGGAGTCGCCATGGCTGGAGGTGTTGAGGGCCAGCCCGTCTGTGGCCCTTTGTGCCCTGGTCTGGCTGCTGCGCTGATG
The DNA here is from genome assembly GCA_028565055.1 of Phoeniculus purpureus. Lineage (NCBI taxonomy): Eukaryota > Metazoa > Chordata > Aves > Bucerotiformes > Phoeniculidae > Phoeniculus > Phoeniculus purpureus. Next base: position 51,405,356 of record JAOXOE010000256.1, read on the forward strand.
TTATGTCCTGGACTGGATGATCTCAGAGGTTTTTGTCCAGCCTCAATAGTCCTGTGAAACCTGCATGCAAAGAAAAGCAGTGTTTGGGTTGTCTCACACCACCTGTCAGAGCAGATTTACATACTTAATTTAGATTTAAATAAACGTGCTCCGTTAACTGGTTTGTGTTTGTTAAAACAGCCCGAGAGTTTACAAGGCTTTGTAGGGAAGGGAAACTTGCGTGCGCTAGAAAAAGCAACAGAGGCCTGAAGATGAGGAATAACTTTAGTAGGAGTTGCGGTTTGTACAGTTTTGTTTTGGCACAGAAGAGGTGTTTTCCAGCTGATGTACTTTGCAAAGATTTATCATAGGTTTAAGGGGCAAATTTTTCCCCCTCACTGATCACTGAGTGGTTTGAATGATGATACTTAATAGAAGGAAAAATAAAGTGGTTTCAGGAGTAGTTTTGTAGAAAGATAAATGAAAGACTGAGAGGAGTGGAATAGAAGGGTAAATAGGCTACAGCTGAGTTGGAGCAGAGAGTGTCTTGTCAGTTGTAGACAGATTGAACAAAACATGACTGTAAAACTCTCGGACATGAGTCTATGAAACGCTGGCACCTTGAGCACAGACTGTGTTTCTCTGTAAACCTTCTTAGGTGTGAGCAATCCTGGGAGAAGCAGGAGTGGATTCCACTTCATCCTGTGCACAGAGGAGAAGTCTTCGTGTGCTTCTCTGAGAAGCTGAACTGCTCGTTTCAGTGAAGTACCCTTAGCTGGGTAGCGTTGTGTCCTTTTCACTGGAAGGATAAGTGTGGGTCCACACTTGAGCTTTTCTCCACAAGCACGGTGCTGTCAAAGGAAGTGGAACTGCTGCCCTGGAAATGAAGAGCAAATTTAGCTGTTAAAGCCTCCTGGGTTCTGCACTGACTCTAGAGATGAATCTGGCTGTAACTCCTTGTTCTGTTCCTAGGCTGTACAGCACATACTGTGGTGCAATGTTTTATAGGGCTTACCGCAAGGACGAGTCTGCATCGTTCTGCCTGCTTGGGGCTAACGTGCTGTTGTTACTGTTGAGCGATGCTAGCCCAGAAATTAATGGGCTAGAGAAATCGGTGGTGATTCATGCTCACATCACACCGACCAAAATGTGATGCCTGGATTATATTACAGCTGCTCAATAGTGTTTGGTTTTCACAGCGACGAGAAGAAACTACGCTCCAGATTAAATGCCTTATTATTACTGACAGTAAGGGGACGTAAGGGTGCTAGTGTGGTACTAAATAGAGCCTGAGAATTCAGCTTACTAGAGGGTAACAGAATACTTGCACACATACATCCTCCAGGACAAGTCACTCTTCACTGGTTTGGATTTCTGCTCTTCAGATATCACAAGTATTATAGCTATCAAAATTAATTGGGCTAAGTCATGCCTCGCAGAGCGTTTGCTAGGAAGACACATTCCTCGAGATACTAGGAGAGCTGTAGTGTCATTGCTTGAGCGTTTACAGTCCTGTTGTATGTGCTACATGGTGGAAAACACCTTTCATTTCTCCAGTTTCTTGAGGTAATACCTCTGCTCTTAATGATGAGGTCGGAGCCAGGCTCAGCTCAGGGGCACCCACTGATAGGACAAGGGGCAACAGGTGTCAGCAGGAACAGAGGAGGTTCCACATCAATGTGAGAAGGACCTTCTTCCTGGTGAGGGTGCCAGAGCCCTGGCAGGGGCTGC
>JAOXOE010000256.1:51414922-51442395 GCA_028565055.1 Phoeniculus purpureus
GGCTCCATCCTCCTGACACCCACCCTTCACATATTGATCAACATTCATGGGGTCACCCCTCAGGCTCCTTTTTTCCCGGCTCGAGAGCCCCAGCTCCCTCAGCCTTTCCTCAGCAGGAAGATGCTCCCCTCCCTCCATCATCTCTGTGGCTCTGTGCTGGAATCTCTCCAGCAGCTCTGATAAATGGATATTTACTGCCTACCTCATTGAAAGATCACAAGTAAAAAGAGACAGAATAATACTGAAATTAGTGGTGATAAAGAATCACCTATGACAGAGAACTATGAAAGACAGGTAAACCCAACACCTATTAAGAAATCTAACAAAAACCCACAGCAAAACACCTCAAGGAAGATCACAGTGACAGTACCAAAGAGGGGAAGCATTCCCTCGCCAAGAACACTCCAGGCCAAGTTTACAAACAATGTTTTACTGTTTAACAGAAGGATTAGTATGTAACAAAGAAGGGAAGTGTTGTGTTCTAGCAGGGTTTAGACAATGTAGTAACGAAGTCTGTAGCAGCATTCAATAACCGTGCTGCACAGACTCCGTAGGAGATTCACAGGCTATCCACACGCCCTTCATCAGAGGTAATCGGCTTATTTCGATTCAGCCAGCAAAGAAACCAATGCAGACAAAAGCTGAACTAAGACCTCACCTGTTCCCAGCTGAGATAAGCACTCAAACAGGCCAGCACGTCTTGGCTTGCACTCTGCCTGACAATTAATTGCACAGCTTTGTTAACTGCACCTTTGAAGACAAATATGTCAGACCAGACAGCTGCGATAAATAAAATCAGTTTTTCTGACTCTGGGAAGTCTAAGAAAGAAAAGAGAACAAAGTCAACACTTAAAACCAAATCTGTAAGTACATAGGAAGGCATTAAACGCTAGCAGCTCTTCAGCAACACAACTGGGCAAAAAAGGCACAGACGCCGCAACTGCAGCCAGGGAATCACAGCATCACAGAATGCCAGGCATTGGAAGGGACCTCAGACGATCGAGTCCAAACCCACGGTGGGTGGGTGTCAGGAGGATGGAGCCAGGCTCTGCTCAGCATCATCTAATGACAGGACAAGGGGCAGTGGGTGTGAGCTGGAGCAGAGGAGTTTCCACATCAATCTGAGAAGGACCTTCTTGCCAGTGAGGGTGCCAGAGCCCTGGCAGGGGCTGCCCAGGGGGGTTGTGGAGTCTCTTTCTCTAGAGACGTTTCAAACCCTCCTGGCCATGTTCCTGTGTGACTGGATCCGGGGGATCCTGCTGTGGCAGGGGGATTGGATTGGGTGATCTTTTGAGGTCTGTTCCAGTCCCCAACGTTCTGTGATTCTGTGTCAAGTTACCGTGTGTGTACTCACAGCCAGGTGGGAGTCCTCTGTGTACCTGCAGATAAACGTGTTCTCTTAAACCCAAGCAACGCAGACCCCACAATTTGCAGGTAGGGTTGAAAGTTGTGGACAAAGGCATCAAGAAATAAAGACCAGATTGCTGAAGCTGACATCGTGGCCCCCAGTCTGTAGCTAGCTGGTTGTCTACTCAATGTAAAGTTGTCCGGTACTAGTCATGGTTCCCCGTTGTTTCTTGCCAAGTGGGTCCTCGATTACTTTTGTAGGGTGTATGGGAATTGTGTTACGTGGTCCGTCTTCAAACTTAGATGGTTTCCCCAGCTTCCTGACTGTGTGTCACAAAACTCAGTAGAAAACTCTTCCTTAGCTTTGTGGGCTTTTGGATAGACGGCAGTTTATTTTGGGGCTGTTAGTGTAAGCGGTGACGGGAAGTGGAAATTGTCACGTGCACGATGCGGCCATGAAAAGGTCGCGTCCGAGCAGCCCACGACAGTTTGCCTGAGTCCTACCGTGGAAATTGTAGAGGGTGTAATTTGTACCTTAGCTTGCCGTTCACGGAGACTCAGCGCTATGGTTGAGGAATGAGACCATCTGGATGCAGTGATGTGTTGGTTTCCCCCTGCCTCCCCCCCTACCCCCCAGTCTCTCTGCCCTTCTCCCACATGTGTTTAACTTCTATGTCTAAACAGTGAGAACAATTGGGAACCCCCGTGGGGCTGATGGTAGTGGTTGACGCCATAATGGGCACACTTAGGTTCCAGTGAGTCTGGGCACACGTCCCCTGCTAATGACTATTGGAACGCTTCAGCACAGTTCAACTCTTATGTTACCTAGAATTTACCGTCAGTGTTACGGCACCAACTGACTCAGGTCAAAAGGGTTTCTTCCTGCAAATTGTCAATCAAGCAGAGGCTACTGTGTTAGTCAGATTTTCCTGTGTGCTCCTGCTGGTTCCCGGAGCTGATGTTGACTCCTTTGTTTTTAGCTTTGAGTGGACACTTCATTACAGGCAGTTCCTGTGCTGTACATCCTTACGTCTGTGTGTCGTAATGTCTCTTCTGCCTCACTGTCTGACCTGTACGATGCGGTACCGTACTCTGTAAAGCTGCTTTTCTTTTCAGTGCAACCTGATAAACTCTGAAGCCCTAACAACATTATCATATCGCTTTCAACGTTGGTTTCCCTGTTGCTAATCACTAAGCTTGAGTGTCCTGCACCGCAGGTCTTTGTTGGCAGCTACTTGGTTAGTTTTAGCCTAAATAACATGCAAAAAAATCAGAGTTCCTGTCGGAAGAGTAACGTGGAGGATGAGGTTCCATCCAGGATGGCTGTGCATGGATTTCCTGCCGTGTGATGTGACTTTGAGGACTAACATCCCAAAGGCTTCACTCGCTTAGGGACAGTGTATTGTAATGCCAGCGTTAACTAGAGAGAGACCTAAAGCCAGTTGTTTCTTACATTGTGCCTTCATGAAGTCTAAAGAGACTTGTAGTTTTGCTGAGATTATCTGGGTTTGGATGGTTAGAGTAGGAGTTTCAGTTGTCTGACACGTAGGATGACTTAGAATATGGTAATTCAGGCCCTGGACTGGGCTGCCCACGGGGATGGTTGAGTCCCCACCCCTGGGTGTGTTTAGAAGTCGCTGAGATGTAGTGTTGGGGGATGTGGTTTAGGACTGAACTTGTAGAGCAGGGTTGCTGGTTGGACTTGGTGATCCCAAGGGTCTTTTCCAGCCTGAACGATTCTACCATTCCATGATGGCTGCACTATTTTTGAGTCAATCAGCGTGTAATCCTGCTGAAATGGTTTTGATGTTGGTCCACCTCTGAGCAATGTGTAAGAGAACATCCTGAAGAGCAGAGCCAGCCCAGTGCTCTAGTAGTCCATACAGAAACCAGGACTGCGTTTGCACGATGTTTATTAGGAAAAGAGCTCTTGAACAAACAAAAAGCTGCAAATACGTGGTTTCATGCAGCCTTTAAGTATCGGCTCTGGCAGGTCATGGGGGTTTGGCCTACATGACCTTTGAAGATCCCTTACAGCACAAGCTTTCTGTGGTCTTTTCATTGGTATGTTTGTCTCTCAAGACAGATACAGCCTTCCTGAATGGATAACTGGCCGGAGTGGTAGGAAGGTGGAAGCATTTGTAGTAAATGCATCACTCTTAATTAAATTTACTTGTTGCAGCCTTTCTGCCAGTTGTTGATTAACTTTAAGCTATTGTGGGGTTTGTAACTGGCTCTACAGATCAGTGTGTTTTCCACTCCTCTAGTTCTGCAGCAACCTCTGGTAACTTTGTAGAGAGCCTGTAGGTAGCTTTCTGGCTGACAGTGGATGCGTGGTGTGGTTCGAGACTGCTCCTTCCAGCAAAGGACAGCGCCAGCCTGCAAAGGAGCTTTAATTACTTGGAGAGGCTTCGACTCCAGCAGTGTTTCCATAGTTTGCTCTCTTGTGCAAGAGATGATGTTTTAACAACAATCAGCTTTGCTTTTTTGCTAGTTTCAGAAGGCTGTTTCAGTGTACTGCTGTGACAGGTAGAATCTATATTTCCCTTTCAGGTTGGAATGTTGCCTGTCCCTAATGTTCCTCTGTGCCTGTACGCTTGAGCAGAGTAGTTCGTTCCCACTGAAGGCCTTGCATAGGTCAGGTACAAACCTGACCTCTTCCCTTGGGGTCCCTGTGAACAGCTGAGCTTCGACGTTTTCCATTATCACGATGAGTGGAAGCATTTCTCTGTAGCTGTTCCTGTGAGCATTGGCTTCTCTTGAATACGATGAGCAAAGCTCAGGCACGTTGCTTTAGAAGAATTTGTTCTCACTGATGGCTCTCTGTTCAGCATGTGAGGCCTTTGTCTTTCTCTTCTGTGGATTTACTTCTGCTGTGTTTTAGGACTGAGATTCTTTTTCCCTTGGTAGCACTGTAGGGTTTAGAAGTTGCTTAGATGTAGTGTTGGGGGATTCGGTTTAGGGGTGAACTTGCAGAGTAGAGATGTTGGACTCAATGATCCCCAGAGTCTTTTCCAACCTGAATGATTCTGTTATTTGTTTTGCTGTTTTATTACACATCAGGCGTTGCAGTGAATATGCAGTGATCTTTCTTCCTGTGGTTCCAGCCAGCTGCCTCAGGCCCTTCATGTGAAGAATGGGAGAGAACATTACCTACCTCAGGCTAGTAGAGATGTAGTTCTCTGACTTTTTAAGCAGCGCTGGACCTGTGTTGTAAGGCACAGAAGTCCATGGTGTTGGTTGCTGTAGGCTGATTCCCGTTATTCTCTGGCAGTGCATTAGGACGTTATTTCTAACAATCTTAGTCGCTCCATCACCTGTTGTTTTGTCCTGCTGGTTTTTAATGGCTTCAGTCGATACTGTTTGTTCTCTGTCCCAGAACTACTCGCAGTGGACGGTTTCCTAATAATTCATTTCACCAGCGGGCTCTTAGTTTTTTTCTGGAGTCACTAACAGAAAGGGCTGGCTGAGGAGCTTCACCAATAACAGGCATTTATTGGTCTTGGAAAGGCATTCAGAGCTGTTAGTCTTTCCTTAGGGAGTTTACCTACTCCTTACTACTTCTGCTAATTGCAATCTGTTGAGTTTGAGCTAGGCTTTCAGTGCCGCGTCATGGCTGTGAAATCCAGCTGGGTTGAATCAGTTATAGTTTCTTGGTACTAAAATCAGTTCTTCTGCTGAAGAAACTCTGCCTCATTTGTCAGGTACTCGCTACTCTTGAGAGTTCTACTTGGTTAGTGGGTGTTCTCCACCCCTTTTACTTTTCTCGAAAGCTAGATCTTAATGTTTTCACACTCCCTATCTGTTGGTAGCAGGTAGGGAAGTCTTAGTGAACACGCTCTCTGTGCACGTGGTGCTACCCTGTTCTCCTCCAGCAGCTGGTTTTTACAGATCTAATGCATCTTACTCTGTGTACTAGTTTCACAGCTCTATCCTCCCTAGTTTGGAGAACGGTGAGCTCCCTTCAAAACTGAGAGGAAAAAGTAACTGCCCTTCTTCATTCTCTTACTTCATGAACATTCTCTCTTGTGATGTACCAATGCCCTTCTGTTTCCTTGTTAGTGAAAATATGGGCCATTAGCTTCATTCTTGGTGTTGAGACTAAACCCTAACCCTAACCTTGGTCTTCCTCGCTGTGCAGTATCACTGGTTCTTCCTTGTATCTGGCTGAAGGAGCCTTGCTGTTTGCTTTGCTGCCAGCAATGTGTTTAATGTGGTCGTTCTTGGTGGCCCTTTGGGATGGATCTGAATTGACCAGTGCTTCTTGAGGGGGTCTCTTCCCTTCACCACCGCCATCCTTTCGTACATAAGGGGAGTGTTTCACACAGAACAAACGGTTTCTCTTCTTTGGGATTAGTCTTCATGTAGGTTTTGCATCTTTGATTTAAAAGGCATGGAGTGGGGAAAGCATCTTTCTTCTTGCTTGCTGGAGTTGCAGCTCCATTAATTTACTGCAGCATCCCCTTCTGCAGTTGAACATTGCGATCCAAGCACTCGGCTCCTCTGTGTTACCTTTCCTATTGAGGCAATTGCAATGAAGGTGTCATTTATTAGCCCCCAAATATTTTTGTGTTAAAAGAATCTAAGGCTTTGTCAGGCTTAGCTCTCTATTCTCTAACAGTGATTACTGTCTTGGAAGCTTACCCTCATCAGTACTTTTGTTCTTGTGACGTTAAGGATCTTTGTTTCCATGTGGCTGTGCATCACACTTGAGGGTCCCGATCCTGCTGCTGACCTTTCCAAAAGCACCTCTTAACCCTCTGGTCACATTTAGAGTAAAACTGTTTGTGCTGTGCTAGTCACTGAGCCACAACTCTTTTCCTTTACTTGAAAAGGGACCATCTTCCAGCTAAAATCACTTCCAAGGGGTTTATTGGAAATGGCACTTCCGAACAATTTTGTGCTGTGCAGGATCAAAAGATTGGACTAGATGATCTGTTGAGGTCCCTTCCAGTCCCTAACGTTCTGTGAAAAGATGCTGTCATCTTGATGGGCCGATATTTTCCTCACTACTGATCTCTACCTTCACCATAGTCAGTAATAATTGAAGGCCAGATCAGATGGGGATCTGGGAACCTGGTCTAGTGAGGGGTGCCCCTGCCCATGGCAGTGGGGTTCAAACCAGGTCATCTTTAAGGTTGCTTCCAACCGTGGCCATTCTGTGATTCTTCCCGCAACGCGTCTTTCTTAAAACAAAAAGTCTTCACGTCTTAGTCTCTAGGAGAACATTGCAGTTCTGTTTATGAAGGGTCTGAAGGTTAGGAGGTTTGATTCCTTGATGTTTCCTTTGTTGGAGGAAGGAAAAGGGGATGGAAATCCCACCGTACACTTTTCCCCAGGTTTTCAGTGTACATCTGCAAAGCTCACTCTTGGGCTGAAGTTCCTTCCCCTTTCTACCTGCCTCCCCAAAGGGTCTCTCTTTAATACAGTGAGCCTTCAGCATGGAAAAAGCAGCACGTGGTTCTCAGACTTAGCCTTGGCTGTTGGATCTTGCTTAGCCCAAAGTAATTCTACCTTCCTAGCTCTTGTGGTGTTAGTGTCACTCCCTTGAAGCCCTGTTTTTTGTTTTCCATCTCTTTCTATAAGATACTTCTGCTCATTTCTTCTGGAATAACAGGCAGAGTAGAACAGGGGGACGGGACTGGGTGATCTTTTGAGGTCCCTTCCAATCCCTAAAGACTGGATCTAGGGGATCCTGCTGTGGCAGGGGGGATGGGACTGGGTGATCTTCCAATCCCCAAAGTTCTGTGATTCTGTGAACATAAAGCTTGGAGAGGTTTATGCTCCTCTTCTGCTATCCAGAAGCTCACTGGACTAGCAGAAAGTGCTGTTAGCAGGCGCCTGAAAGCATTGGTGACAGCTGTAGAGCAGCCTCTGCCAGTGGGGTGGGTGTGCAGGGGTGTGGGTGCTGCGGATGTGTTGGAAGACCGGGGGCAAAAGCTGTAGACTTGTTTGCCTCAGTCGCAAAGGTAGCAAGGACAGAGCCTGGCTCGCGGGTTTTTCCGAGGCTTGCTTGGTTAACTGAAGCCCTGCCGATGGCCTCCGGGAGGTGCCGCAGAAAGGCAGGTGTTCGTGCCGGCCGGCGCAGTGCCGTGCCGTTCTCTGGCGGTGTGTAGGCAGAGCGTCGTGCTTGGTGTGTCTGAAGAAAATGCACAAGTGCTTTGCTGGGGAGACTAGAAAGGGGCTGTCTGAAGAGGTGCTGAAGACTTGACAATTCAGAGTGGTGATTGGTCACCTCTGCTTGATTGACAGGTTGCAGGGAAAAACAAAAACCCATTTGTTCTGGCTTAATGGAACTGGAAAACAGAAAATGAGTATCAGGTAAAAATTCCTTTTTTAAAATCTTTGCAGTTCTCCTTTAACTAGTGGAGTTGTGACACAAATCTCTACCTCCCCTACTCCAGGAGTAGGACTTAGAGGAACAGGCAGTTGCTAAGCTGTGTAATGTGGGTTGTCTGTCGGTGCGTTCTCTACCGGGCTGCTGTTCTGGGCCACTGCAGCAGCCGATGCTACTGGGCTGGCTTAGCGAAAAGGCAGAGCTTTGAAAGGGTGTAGTGGCTAAGCCCTGAGCTGGACCCAGCAATCTCGTTAGGCTCATTAGCAGGACCTTCGAGGGGAAGCTTGTATTTTCACTTCCTATCCTGTGCCTGCTGTGTGGCTAAAGTCTGTCAGTCTCTATTACTATCAATTTGGCATCTTTGGTCAGCACCATTACAAAACGAGCTGAGAAGCGACCAGCTAAAGAGCACGCTGTTCTACAGGAACGCTTCGTCTGGCAGTATGCCCGCTGTCCTACAGATTCCATAAGAGATTCCAGCAGCACCGCAGTTTTGAGAATCGGCACGGAAGACTGTTGGTTCCCATTAACTTAATCGTCTTGTATGTTGATGTATTTCAGATTGAAGGCCAAGGACACGGTGCAGTTTTTGACTGCAAGTGCTCTCCCGATGGGCAGCATTTTGCATGTACAGATTCTCACGGTCACCTTCTGATATTTGGCTTTGGTTCCAGTAGCAAATATGACAAGGTACAGTGCAAGACGAAAACTGTTTGTGTTGAATGAATGAGTTTGCGTGTATTTTCCCTTCAGCGCCTCGTCTGCAGGGGCTGTTTCTGCACAGTTTTGAGCTATTGACGTGGGGTGTTTCACGTTGCTGTGGTTGACATTGAGCTTTCTTTTGCTGTGTGTTTTTTAAGCTGTGGAAAGGTGTTAGCAAGCTGCTCCTCACACAGGAACTTGAAAACAATGGGAAAAAAGCCCAAACAACCCCACAAAAAAACCCCCAAGAATTTTCTGCGGCAAATCCCCAGCAACTGTCACTCTTCAGTACCACTGTTACTGGTGACGACCTAATGGATCCATGGGGACTGTGAACGAAGTACAGTGGAACTGAGAGTATTTAAACGTTCTGCTGTAAATGCTTGTCTGGTTCCTAACTAAAACCAAACCCAGGAAGGGCGGGGTGTGTGCGATGGAGCCGACTCCTGCTGTCGGTATTAGGACATCACACGGCCCGGCAGACAGGGATTTCCGGTGCATGTGCTGTGTGTTCAGGTGATAGAAATTAGTGCCTGCTGGTGCACCTCTGCTGCTGTGGTGCTTGCACAGCAATGTACCACCCTTACTGTGTGATTAAAATCCCGCATCTTTATTCTAACGTCCTAGTCTACGCTGTGTATTCGAAATGTGGGTGTCTTGCCACAGACCCCCATGACTGTAAAGACCTGTGGTGGTATTTCGCTTCCCAATGGTTGAACGTGCCCTGTGAGCCATACAGGTTACTTAGCGTGGGGTGCCCACAGTGTCCTAGCTGTTTTACCACCCAGGGATGAGGTGAAGGATCCCTTGTCCCTCTTTCTAGCACTTGACCAGATGTATCCGCTCCAGGGTGTTCGTGTCTGCTTTTGGTGGCTGATTCTTGAAGGTTGCTGGTGAAGTCCTGGCTTATGGATCTCACCTTCTGCTTTGGGTCTTTCGCCTCAGGCTGGCCTTGAGAGCGTTTTGGCAAAGAGCAACCTGGAGAGGCCTGGAAGAGGGAGAGCAAAGGGAGTTTTAATCTTGGTCTTGTGAACTACCGCTTTTCTTTCTGTAGTCTCCCAGCTGTTATTTTGATGTTAGTTTGCATAGCAGGGGGAGATTGTTTTTCCTTCTTGTTTCTCAACGATCCTTCTGAGTGCTTGGCTGTTGTTCCTGTTATTACTAGCTCTGTGTTTCCCTTTTAATTCCAAACAAAATAAATGAGCACAGACACCAGCAGCAAGAGAAGCCAGGATTATCAGCTCATTTTCAAGGTCTTTGTCTTTCACAGGTCTTACTCTTCCAAACTGTAGAGCCTGTTGTAGTGCAAACATTTTTTCTCACCCATGGGTTGTTCCAGGTCTCTATTTCTCTCCAGCCCTTTCAGAAGGGCATTGTCCTTTGCCACTCAGCAATGTTGGAAGTGACATTAAAGCTGAGAGCCTGTTTGTAGTGGCTGTGAGTTTCTTTTGCTCTACCACTTGAGAATTTACCTTCTGAGGGATTAGATCTTTTGAAGAGTGACAACAACTGCTTTTCACTTCTTGGATTCTACAGACTCTTGGGGTTTTTGCTGCAGCCAGCCTCTAAGGAAAGAGATGGTATTTAAAGACTTTCACTTATTAGGTGATTTAAAATTATCCCCTCCAGGTGTTACTGTGCCGGTGGTAACCTTTGCATTCCTGATGGGAGAGGAAATGGGAACAAACAGCACTTGAATGTGTTACCTCTCAGTGGTCCCACCTCTCAGACAACTCAGCTTGGAGTGTTCCAATGTCTTTCTCATCTGGTTCCATATTTTGTTATCCCCGGATCTGTAGCTCCAGATGGGTAGGTGCCTGGATACCTGCAGAGAGGCCTGGTGCCACTGTCTGACAGCCGCACTTGATGATCTTGGACATCTCTGACAACTTCTGTGATTCTGTGCTGGGTTTGCCTTTCTGTCCTCCCCCCTCAGAAGCTTGGGGGCTTTGCAGACATCTCGTGAGAACATGCTCTTGGTAGGGTCCGTGGGATTTTTGAGTTTTGAAGTGGTTCCTAGCCCTCCTGGGTAATGATTTTTGCGGAAGGAAGGGAGTCTGGTAACCTGAGTTGTGCACAGGACAGCGTTCACAGCTGCCGTAGCGCACAAGCTCTTGGCTTTCCACAAATTGCTTTTGCGTGTTCTGTGCAGACTGTGTCTGCATTTCCTGCTTGACTGGAACCACTGGCCAGTAGCCTCGTTGTCCCCGTTAGCCCCAGTGAACAAAGCAAAGGTGATAGGGTGGGTTTGGTTTTGTGGAGTACTGCTGTAGCAGGGGCAACAAAGAGTACATTTGCTGCTTGTTCAGGGCTCCTTTGCTGTTTGACCCTGTAAAGGGAACCTTGAGCCAGTCTTGGTGAGTGAAGACGTTCAGCGATGGGCTGAGCCCACTGGCAACAGGACGTGTGCACTTGAACACATCTTGCTTAGGTGGAGGTTTGTCCAGAGCACCGAACTGTCTGAAAGCAGAAGGTTCCTTCCCTTAATTCTACACCTCTGAGCTTTTGTTCCTCCTGTAGTCTGCCCAAATCACGGCTCTTTGCGAGCGGGCGCCTCCTGTGTGGTGGACTGGTGCAGCAGGGGAGCAAATCTCCTTGCGTGTGTGTAGGTGTGGGTTTGGAGAAACCGAGCGCTCTGGACATGCAGTGTAGTTACTGACGGAGACAGATCAGACCTCATGGAAGCTTTTCCATTCAAACCCGGGCTGGGTTTGCAAAGTCAGTGTATGGTGATGTTAAGTTCTTGTTGTGAACTTGCTCTCTTAGCATAGCCTGAGGATAAGGTTGTTGCCTTGAGTTCCAGTAACCATTCCAGTGTTACACCTGAGAGTTGGTCTGAGCCTAAGTTGTCCCCCGAAATGCCATTCCTATCTCATGGAGCAGAAAATTGTTCTTTACTCTCTCTACTCCCCTTCCTGATGGCAGTGCAGAGTGCACAGGAGGGTAATGGCAAAGAAGTCCCTCATGAGTTTGCACTGGAGACTGTTCTGGTAAAGGTCACGGAGTCTAAAGAAGGATTTTTGGATCTTCCCTTTGCTTACAAAACCTGCTACGCAAACAGCACTGCAGAGCCAGGTGACAGCACAGCGGCACTTGGAGACTGCGTGATCATGCCGTTGGAATCTCCTCTTTCTCAGCGTGAGAAGTACTTCTTAAGAAAATGTAAATGAAGTTAAAGTGCCAGAGAATCTGCTTGTCAGCTCTTTATTGAGCTTTAATGTAGTGAGCTGTTGAAGCTGGAGGACCAAAGTTGTTGAGCAAGGCTTGGTTGTGTCACTCAGGCACCTCAAAGTCTCCTTCAGTCTCACTTAACACACAGTCTGGCAACAAGACTTCATCTAGTCAGGACTTGTTACTGCCCCGTGTTGCTGTGCACTTTGTAAGGGTAACCTTTGGAATCCCTAAAGTCGATTCTTCGCCGTGGCAGCCTTCCATGCATCTCTCCAACCCCTTCCTGTTGCGTCTCTCTTGGTTCCTGTGGGGTCCCAATCCCACAGTTCTTACTAGCTACTGATTTATTTTCACGTCTAGCTCACGCAGAAGCATGTAGGTGCTTTCTCGTGTTGGAACTGACAGATGATGTCGTCTTTCCTTCCTGATCTTCTCACACTCACGGCAGGAGCCCTTCCTCACTGAGAGGCCAGACCTCTGAGTAGATGCTGTAGTTTCTGGAAGCTGTGTTATGGACTGGTCACGATGGAGCAGCTCTTGAGACAGCAGTGCATCCAGTGACAATCGAGGCGTTCCTCTGTCCGTGCTCAAATACCTGCGAGATGTTGTTTGCAGGTCTCTCTGCCCTGAGTCAGCTGTTTCATCAGTTTCGCACAGCCCTTGCTGCCTAGTTTGCGTAAGCGGTGTTATTTTCACTTGTTCAAAGCTAAACTGAGTACAGGAGCCGCCAAGGGCTTAGCTCACCGATAGGTGCTGTTAGGCTGTGTGCTGTGCACGTCGGCTTGTGTTCTCTGCTCTTCTTTTTCTCCTCCTTGTGGGTCAGATTCTCTCTGATGGCACCATCCTGAGATGCGAAGGCCATCGTACGCCTTCTGACTGCTGTTTGGATAAAACCATTCCTCAGTCTTGAGTGTCTGTGGAAAGTCATCTGGAATAAATTATGAGCAGGTGGACTGATAGGGGAAAAAAAAGACCTTTAAGCCTGATGAATTCAACTTCAGATCAGTTTTATTTAATCTACTGGATCTTTTCCCCGTGTCTAGCATTGAACTAGGAACAGATACGTTTATGGCTGCTGGTGTTAAAATACTTAGCAATGATGTGATGTGTAAATATCTTCCTATTCCTCCTCTTCCTACTTCATAGCTCATAAATCCATGAGACAGTTTTCATTCTCAGAGTTTACATACCCAGAGGATGGAAGAAAACTTGTGAACTATTTACTGTGCCGTTCTGTGTTCAGTCAGATGTCTTCAAGCGCTGAAATGCTGCCCCACTGCCCTGTTCTTTAAATGCTCCCCACCCTTACACACATGTAGTGCAAGTCTCCTTGCACTACAGTAGTAGGGCTAGGAAAAAGCTGTTCGTGGAGTCATTCAATTTCCCCCTTTACACCAGAGAGAAACAGATCCACCTGTGACCTTAATTTTGGAAAAGTGACCATGAGTAACGTTGTTAAAGTACTTGTGTCAGTTATCTTCTGTTGTAATTTTTTAATAGGTGCTTAAAAACATTACAAAATGGCTTTGTTTGCAGATAGCAGATCAGATGTTCTTTCATAGTGATTATCGGCCCCTTATCCGTGATGCCAACAACTTTGTCCTGGATGAACAGACACAGCAGGCTCCACACCTTATGCCTCCCCCATTTTTGGTTGATGTGGATGGCAACCCTCATCCTGCAAGGTATCAGAGACTAGTTCCTGGTCGTGAGAACTGCAGGGAGGAACAGCTTATTCCTCAGATGGGAGTGACATCTTCAGGTATGGAAAATTTCACTTCACTACGCAGTAGCTTCTCTAGTTTACCTCCAGTTGTTCTACAGTTTCCCTTTCACTCGTCCTTTTTCTTCGTTTCTGAGCATAGTCGCTGATGAAGTGTGGAAGAACTGAATGTCCTTGGTACCGATTGCTTGCGACTGTTTCACTGATGGTATTGTCCTTGCTGGAGGCAGTGCTGACCAGTGCCACACACCAGTTAGCCTGGAGCTCTGGTCATTACTGTGACAGAGTGTGGCGCTGAGATTTCACTTGATAGCTGTGGGTAAGATCTCCTACTTCAGACAATCTAGGCAGTAGACCGATGTTCCACAGACCTCTTGGAACAGGTGACGCCTACAACGGGACAAAAACGAGACGACACGTGAAACGTGCCGAATCGTCTTCCTTTGCAGACGCAGGCGGTCTTGCCGTTGAGTGGTTAATTTCAATGGTTTGGTTTGAGAACTCTTCAGACTTAACGCGGATGCAAAATCTAGGCAGTTCCTCGGCAGTTGTGTTCTCCGTGCACCCAAAACTGAGAGGAACTGCCTGTCTTGGGCTAACAGCTGGGCCCTGGAAGCTCCAGAAGTGTAGCCCACCTGGGTGGGGGGTGTAAAACTGATGCCTCCTTGTTGCATGTTGGATATTCATTTGGTGGGGTGTACCGGGACTTGTGAAAGTAGCTCTGAACATTTTCAAGATAAGCATTGGGCAGTGTTTAGATTTCAAGACACGAGAAAATGTCTGTAAGTACTGGCTTGTATGTACTCCCTCCACCAAAGCCCATCTCGGACTTTCCAAGACGGTTAACTGAAGCTGTTGGTACCAAAAGGTCTCTTCATCCTTACCTGAGGATTTCAAGCCTCTGAACACTTAAATAATAAACGTCAAGGAGCATTTCTCCATTTCCCCCAGAATTAATTATAGGAAGAGAAGCTGCCTGAGAAGCAGCTTTAGGAAGGCAGAACGTTCTCTCTCTGACATTGTAGGTGGTGTCTTAGAAGCTGAATCCAATGTCCAAGGAAGGATGCGGTTTTAGTTTAACGTTACAGTTACAGCAAGCATCTGCGATCCTCTGAAATCCTCCCAGGTTCAGTGTCCTGGGCACTGTCTCTAATACAGCAGCTTGGAACAAGTCAGACTCTATGTGCAGACCTAACAGTGCTCAACTTCATGGTGTGGCTGTGTGACACAGGAGTGTCTACAGGAAAACGATGTCCATAGCGCTTGTTTTAATAGCAGTGAAGCTCCAACCGGGGTGACGGAGACACAAAGATCTGGAGAGACAGAAGATGTTCATCTACCTCTTTACAGTTTAGCCAACAGTACATGCAGAGCTAAACTGTGTTAGTGTAATTTATAGGTCCCTTTCCACCAAGAAGCTCTATTTCTTTCTAAAACTTTATTGTGGGATTTGATGGATCTCCCTCAGAGCACTGACAGCTTATTTCTTGTCAGGTTTTCTGTGGAGGCTTGTAAGAGCAAGGAGAATTCAGACAGTCATGCTTGATTTACTGCCCAGATCCACATCAAGCTCCTCTAAACCAGATGCTTTGACAAGATCAAATATATTTCAGTGTCTTTCGTATTTTAAAAAACTCACCGTCACTTGTGACAGCAGCATCTCACAAGCCAGATACAGAAACACGCTGGTTTGGTTTAGGTAGGGCCTGCCTTATTTAAGGTCATTCTTGGCTATTAATAGTGTTTTATATTGTGTTCAGCAGACGCTGTGTCTGCTTATGAGGTCACTGCATAAATCTGTCTCACTACGTGACTCAGGAACCATCTCACTGTGGTTAGAGCAGAGCTCACCCTGTGATTCCAGGCTTCTCCTGTCTTAGGGAAGTTGATGTGCGCTGCAATAACCCTGAAAACCCTAAGACCACTACCTTACATTTTTAATGTTCTTTCTGCATACCATCATCTTTTAAGAGATGGCTGCTTCTGTCTAGGCACCGTCAGAGCTCTTCATTTCACAGCACAGTTACTGTACTGTCTCGTCTCGGATCTTGCCAAGTGCAGTTTATGCTACGAGACCCCTTGAGTCATGCTGGGAAAATAATCGGTAGCTTCTTCCTTTGAGCATTGCCATCCCTTGTTGCAACGTTGTGCACGTTCTGCTCCTCTTGCCCAGAGCTTCCCATCGCTCCGCTCTGCTGTCTCACTTTACCTCTGGAGGTATCTGGCTTCCTTGTCGCATCAGTACTTTAACCCTCGCCTCTGCTCTGTCTCCATGCCGCTCTAGTTTGTTTGTGATCACTGTGAGCATGAAAGAGGCGTCACGTTGGTCACGCTTACCTGCTCTGCATCTTGCTTGATCGCTGCCTTGTAATCGCTTCTGTGGGAGCCGTTTCCCTTCTTGGAATCGGGAGCCCTGCCCGCAAGCAGCTTTCTTGTCTACGTATCTAAGAAAGTTAGCACTACTCACCACATGCCCTCGTTATGCCCTTGTGGAGCTCAGTCAAGCTGTTTTTACTGCTTGGAATTCTCCGGTCTACAGACTGACTTTCTAATCCAGCACTGCTTCCGTGTCGTTCTTCCACTGAAGCTGAGACCACAGTGTCTCATCGTGTATTTGGGGCAGGCTAGGCATGAGCTGACTTTCACCTTTCAGTAGGACTGGCGGATGGTCATCTTGACCCTGCTCCAGAAAAGAGAACGTCTTTGGTTTCCTAAGAAAAGCCTCGTTCTGTTGTAGAAGTGACTGTTAGAAAGCACGCGTTAGCCCGTACTTGCACCCGCGGTTATGTGACTTAGCTGAGCTGTTTGTGGTGTTGGTTCTTCAACACTTGTGTGGTGTTCTCTTGTGTGTTTTACTTCGCAGGCTTGAATCAAGTTCTTAGCCAACAAGCAAACCAAGAGGTTAGTCCGTTGGATAGCATGATCCAGAGGCTTCAGCAAGAGCAGGACCAGCGGCGGTCTGGGGAGGCAGGAACCAGCAGTACCAGCCGGATAAGTAGAGGTAGATTACTGGGGAACAGGTGCTGTGGCTTTGCTGTTGAAACAGCTGAGACGTGGAAAACAGCTGCCATGATTGTGTGTGATCTGTGTGTTCGGTTGGACAACTAGATGGTGCAACAGGAAGGAGCTGTCCCACTGTTGTCTTACCTTTCTGCAAGACCTCAGGGTTCTTAATGTTATGCATTTGAGTTGTACAGTTACTGCCTGGGCAGCTTGCAGCGGCTGTGTTCCCTGGGAAGGGACTGTTTAATTTCCATTAGCTGTCGACTTAATCACGATCTGAGTCGGCTCAAATGAGGAGATCGAGAGAGAGCAGAGGGAGTCGCTGCTGCTTTCTCTCAGTGCAGCTCTTCCGTGTTTCAGTGTCTTGCTCTAGATTGTACGGTAGCTTTCAACACCTGGAAAGGCGTGTTTGCCAATCCCCACGGGCAAGCAAGGAGAGCCTGTGCCTGGCAAGACGTGGAAGAGTGTTGAAACTGTACTGTAGTGCAGGTGTTTGAAGGGTCTTGAGTTTGTGTGGGGCTGTGCTTTGGGTTTCATGGGTGTTTTAACCTGTTGATCATTTCACTTTCTCAACTCTAACATTTACAGTTGGGATTCCTGTTAATTTCCAGTGTGGTAGCTTCAGTTTTGTGAGGGCAGGCGGCTGTTTAAGGAATCCACTGCTCCAGCGAGACAGCTCACCGGGTTCTAATGGAGGTCTAGAGCGCAGCGGGTTTCTGGTGCGGATCTAGAGCGCAGTAGCAACAGTCACTTCCAGTAAATGTGTTCAGCAGCACTACAGAAGAGAAGCACATCAGTGAAACGTTTGCTGAAGGTCACATTGTGGATACAGCTGCTTCTTTTCAATGTTAATGTTTAAGCAGCCCAGTAGCTGTTTGAGTGAGTGTGTTGTGGTGACTGTAGAAGCTGCTGAAAGCTGTATTGTGTTAAATTCCTTTTTTAAATAGTAGTTTGATTAAAATTCTTTCTTTTCCCTTTTGAGTTCTTTTTCTTTTAAATGCTTCACTTTTGGATGTCAGATCAAGAGCAACTGTCGCTTTTTGACTTTGCAGCATCTGTAAGTTCTACCTCAGAAGTGCATTCACCACCAAATATAGGGCTGAGACGCAGCGGGCAGATTGAAGGCGTGCGCCAGATGCACAGCAACGCACCGAGAAGTGAAATAGCCACTGAGAGGGACCTTGTGGCTTGGAGTCGAAGGGTTGTAGTCCCTGAACTGTCGTCTGGTGTGGCCAGGTAAGCAGAGGCCAAGCTTGCAGTGAATTCCCATTTTTAAAGTTAATAAATGGAGCAGCTTTGGAGTTTGCCTTGTCACCCAACTGTTTGTCTGTGGGTGCACGTTCGGAGCTCTCGTATTCCTTAAAGACCAGTTTCGCTTTGCAGTGCGATGGTTTTTTTCATCTCACTCAGAGAGAATATTGGAGTTACAGAAGTATGGTGTTGGCCAGTCAAATGGAGTAACTCAACTTCTGTATGCAGTGGGGTCTAGCTGCCTCTGTGCTTTCTAGCTTGTAGTGTGTTGGACACTGGTGAGGCCGCCCCTTGAGCTCTGGGTTCATTTTTGGGCACCTCAGTACGAGGGAGACATCAAGGTGCTGGGAAGGGGCCTGGAGAATCAGTCTGATCAGAGGAGACTGAGAGAGCTGGGGCTGTTCAGTTTGAGGAAGAGGAGGCTGAGGGGAGACTTCATCGCTCTCTACAACTCTCTGAAAGGACACTGTGGAGATGTTGGTGCTGGGCTCTTCTCACAGTTGTTAGCAACAGAAGCAGAGGGAAGGGCTTCAGGCTCCAGCAGGGGAGGGTTAGACTGGCCATCAGGAAGAAATTCTTCCTGGAGAGAGTGGTCTGGCTCTGGACTGGGCTGCCCAGGGTGGGGGTTGAGTCCCATCCCTGGATGTGTTTAGAAGTCGCTTAGATGTGGTGTTGGGGGATCTGGTTTAGGGCTGACTGTGGAGTGGGGTTGCTGGTTGGACTGGATGATCCCAAGGGTCCTTTCCAACCTGAGTGACTCTGTTCTACGATTCAAACACCTCAGCTGTCGTGTTGCCCGAGCATTCAGCTTGCACCCCGCAGCACTCGATGCGTCTGCTGAGCAGGCAGGGTACCGGCGGTTAGTTTCAGCCTGACACTCATGATCCGAACTCGAGAACCCAAATTCGCTCAAACGCACAGAAACGCAGTACTTCGGGTACGTTGAAACGGAGAGCACGGGGTGCGCGTGAGGACGGGGAGAGTGACGGTGGAAATCGGATTGTGACAGCAGAGCGGTCTGGGTCTGTGGGACTGGGACTGTGCTGCTCTCTCTTAGCCATCTGAGTGCTGGCGGTGGTGGTGCTGGGTGCTCTTCCCACGCACGCAGAGCGCTTCAGCCGTTTCCAGTCCTTCCATTGTGCTCATGAACGACCCGACTTCAGAATTACTAAGATCTCAAATCCCTGTGTAGCTGTTCCTTGACCTGTTCCAGACTCTCGCTGTGGAACAAACAGGTGGGACTGCGCCAGCAGCGCTGACAGGACTTCAGGCCATTGAGTTCAGAGAAATGCAGCACAGCCGCAGCAGCTCAGCTCCTTCTGGTTCGGGGCCCGGCGTGTGCGTTGCTCTGCGCTCCGTAAGCCGTGCCCGCTGCGCTCTCTGTGCGTATTTTTATTTAAATAAATGTGAGGTTTATTTTTGATGAGATTTGTGTTTCTGGCTTTTTCGTTTGCCACTCGTTTTTCCTTACAACACTGTTGCTCGAAGGGCAGAGTGTGTGTGACGCAGGGAGCAGGCTCCCTCCCAGAGGAGTCGCTGGAAGCCCATCGGCTGGTCTCATCGCCGATGATGATGCAGCTGCCACAGGTTGGTTTTTCCCTGTTGTTCCTTGTCTTACTACGACTGTCATCACAGAACCACAGAACATCAGGGGTTGGAAGACACCTCGAAAGATCATCTAGTCCAGGTAGGTCCTGCTTTTTCTATTTAAAACTGTTCTGGTACCCATTAAAACCCCCTTTCACGTGACCGTAGCTGAAGGGAGTCGTTTAGTGCAACAGGTGTGGAATCAGCATAGTTGCGAAGACAATAAACAGTCTTCAAGAGGGATATGCGGAGGTGTTGGGATCAGGGCTGGACTTGCTGATCATAGAATCATTAGGGATTGGAAGGGACCTCGAAAGATCATCCAGTCGAATCCCCTGCCACAGCAGGATCCCCTAGACCAAGTAACGCAGGAACACATCCAGGCGGGTTTTAAACCTGGAGGTCCTTCCCAGCCACCGTGTGGTGTGTTTCGGGAGGTGGTTTAGTGCTTCAGGCTTGTAGGGTGGATGGATGGCTGGACCTGATGATCTGGAAGGTCTTTTCCAGCCTTGATGATTGTGTGTTTCTGTACTGGAAGAACAACGTGGAGTGCTCTGCCTGGTGCTGTCGTCTCTTAGCGCTGGCTGCTAGACCTTGGGTAGAAAAAGCAAAGGTTGTGTCTGTGCCAGTTTTTTGAGCTCCTGTTGATCAATAGAGTGAAAGGTGAGTTCTCCAAGATTCCCTGGAGTGTAGCAAGTAGACTTTGTGTGGTGAAGGTGGTTCACCCTCAGTCTCACTAAGGATATGATGAGGTACTTGCTGCGCAGTTGGCAGTCTCTGTACACTGCCGTGTTTGGTTGTGGTGCTGTGATATGTTCAGTGCCGTGTTCACCTTCTGCAAGGTTCTTCATAACCCTGAGAAAGGAGCACCAACGAATTGTTACTGCAGAAATGAGCTGAGGAGCTGTTAGCCCAGGAAACTTGTCTCTTACTGGTGGAAGTGCTACTCTTTGTAAACACTTGGGCTCCCTTTGCAACGTAATGACTTGTGCTTTCCATGTCAGCTAGGAACCACCGTTCACAGAATCACAGAACATCAGGGATTGGAAGGGACCTCGAAAGACCATCCAGTCCAATCCCCCTGACACAGCAGGATCCTCTAGACCAAGTCGCACAGGAACATGTCCAGGCGGGTTTGAAATGTCTCCAGAGAAGGAGACTCCGCAACCTCCTCGGGCAGCCCCTTCCAGTGCTCTGTCACCCTCACTGGGAAGAAGGTCCTTCTTGTATTTATGTGGAACCTCCTCTGTTCTAGCTGACACCCACTGCCCCTTGTCCTATCATTAGATGACACCAACCCTTCACGTACTCATAATCAAGATCCCCTAAATGAGGCTGCTTCTAGTGTTTTCCGAGCAAGACCAGAACGTCCAGCAGCAGTGACACGGACACGTCAGAAGGATGTTCATCATTTCAGTCACAGTTCTGTTTCCACGCGGAGACTTAAACTCCTTGTGACAAAGATGAGGCCGATGCTAACATGTGACATGCGATGTGTGACACATGGAGGGCTGGTTTCCAGCAGCCAGACTGTTGCCTGCTCTGTGCTATGGCCATTTGCAGTCACGCTCAAGTGGAGCTCAGTAATTCCAGACAAAACTTCTCACTAAACCCCAGCCTTCGTTCCGCTCGGCTCCGTGCATGGTGGTTCGGTGCTGGGGAGCAATGGGCAGGCACAGCCACCAGCACCCCTTGCCCCAGTATGGCACCTGGGTGCTCAGTCAGTGTAGCATCTGGGTGGTTTAGTGGTGGAATTCAGAGGGCTACGCTTGTGGGTTATGTGATGGAACTCAGAGCAGAGAGATCTCCAACCACTTGAGAATCATAGAATCATTAGGGATTGGAGGGGACCTCCAGAGATCCAATCCCCCTGCCACAGCAGGATCACCTAGACCAAGTCACACAGGAACATGTCCAGGTGGGTTTGAAACGTCTCCAGTGAAGGAGACAGGTGAGGAAGGCCGTCCCGTAACCTAAATTCTGCATTTCAGGTTGCGTTCGGCACCGGAACGGGCTGCCCAGGGTGGTGGTTGAGCCCCCATCCCTAGGTGAGTTTAAAAGTCGCTTAGCTGTGGTGTTGGGGGATCTGGTTTAGGGGTGAGCTTGCGGAGTAGGGTTGCTGGTTGGACTCGATGATCCCAAGGGTCTTTTCCAACCTGAACGAGTCCGTGATGCTGTGATACTGAGCAGTACTTCTAACAGCTGCACTTACCGTCTTACGACTGCAGCACCCCCACGCTCTGTGGAAACAGAATTCTATCCCAAAAACCTTGTTTAAACCAGGGCTTTCAGTTCTTTAATACCAGTATGGGAGCAATAGGTGACGATTTCGTGGGAGTGGAAAGCAGCAGCTGTTAGCAGGTTTTGTGTGAGCCCAGTTGCTGCGCTTAGCCATGAAGTGCTGCCAAGGGCCAGTGCCCAAAGAAGAGCGAAGCACCCGGTTTGCGTTCTCGGGAGTCGCTGAAGGACATCGGCAGGGAAGCTGCAGTCCCAAACTTTTCAGTATCAACAGGAAAGCAGTGCACGCGCTGCAATTCCCTTTTGCGCTCAACTTATTAAGTCAAATCAATTTTTACAAGGCCGGAGCTCCGGCACTTAATTCCTTTTGATCTTCCGCCTGGGAAATTCCATCTCCCGCTGTGCGACCGCGCGGTTTATTTCTACCAGGTAAGTTGTTTGGACGTCGTGAACAAGGAGACGCTGCAGTGTCTGGCAGCGCTGATGCACAGCAGTGCCCGCCGCGTTGTTAACTGCCTGCACACGCAGGACCGGCCCCTTGCGCAAAGGGGAGCTCGAGAAGGAGAGGGAAGTGCCCGTTGGCTCTAGTCAAGAGCCCAGAGCTGACTGCGTACCTGCTGGTGACTTATGGCCAGCCAGCACTGCAGGAAGCTCGTGAGTTCGGTGCTTGAAGTGCAGCTTCCAGGCTGGTGAGCGGCTGCGCAAGGCACTGCCGTGAAGTGGCAGCTTTTGAAGGGAAGCTCTTGTGAACCAAGTGAGTCGGTGGATTTCCCTGGCGGTTACAGCGGTGCTGAGTCAGGACTGGTCTTTGCAGACTCACAGAATCCCTCTGGCTGGAAAAGACCCCAGGATCATTGAGTCCAGCCACCTTCCCTATCTTACAAGTTCCCCCCTAAACCAGATCCCTCAACACCTCATCCAAACGATCTTCAAACTCATCCAGGGATGGCAACTGAACCACCTCCCTGGGCAGCCCTTTCCAGTGCCTGACCACCCCTTCTGGAAAAAAATGCTTCCTAATACCAAGTCTAAACCTTCTTCAAGGTCTCTTCCAATCCCTGATGTTCTGTGATTCTGTGAACCTCCCCTGTTGCAACCTGAACCCCTTCCCTCTCGTTCTACCCCTAATTGCTTGTGAGAGGAGACCAGCACCAACCTCTTCTTAACGTCCTTTCAGGTAGCTGTAGAGAGTGAGGAGGTCTCCTCTCAGCCTCCTCCTCTTCAAACTAACGAGCCCCAGCTCTTTACGATCAGTGCTCTGAAAGGCACATTTCCTAATGAGAGTTTTGTTTTCCAGCTGACTGCTACTCTGAGTGTGGAGTTGGCCTTTTCTGTACTGACGGGTTAGGGCGTTTATGCTGCTTGTGTTTTTCGGTTGTGGGAACGATGCAACGGTTTAAATATTTTGACCATTGATCCTGCTTGGATTACACTTCCCTAGATATTTTTTAGTTGGAAATAGAGTATGACAGGACATTACACACAATCACAGAGCATCAGGGGTTGGAAGGGACCTCGAAAGATCTTTCAGTCCAATCCCCCTGCCACGGCAGGATCACCTAGATCCAGTTGCACAAGAACACGTCCAGGTGGGTTTCAAATGCCTCCAGAGAAGAAGACTCCACAACCCCCCTGGGCAGCCCCTGCCAGGGCTCTGTCACCCTCACTGGGAAGAAGTTCCTTCTCACGTTGATGTGGAACCTGCTCTGTTCCAGCTCACACCCACTGCCCCTTGTCCTTTCATTAGATCACAGAATCACAGAACATTAGGGATTGGAAAGGACCTCGAAAGTCTCTGTGTCCATTTTAAAAATCAGTTAACCGAACGAACAGTCGACTGACTGGAGCACAGGGCACACCGCACTCCTGTCCCAGACTGGGAAGGTGTCTTGTGGGGGGATTTGTGAGCGAGGGATGACTTACAAGGCTTTTCTGGTAGACCCCTTACGTTCGATTTGTGATCGCGACACAGGTCAGTGGAGAGCTGATACCCAAAGTGCTGCTTATTTGGGGAAGAACCTGGAATGCGTCTCACTCCATCTGAAACCAGAGAGGGAACAAATGAGAAGACAAGTTAGGAGCACTGGCTAAACGGTCAAAAACCTGTGAGTGGCCTGGGTTTCGGAGCTCTTGATTCGCTTGGGAAGAGCTGGGACACGAGAACAGCGAGCTCAGCTCTCCTGCCCGGTAGTAAGGACCCTTTTTTCCCCATTTCAGCAGTGTCCTCAATCATTTTTCCCCAGAGCGCTGCTCCATACCAGACTCTGTTTGGCAAGGAAATGTGTCAGAAGATCTGCTGCTGCTGTAACGTGACGGGGACACACCAAAGGGAAGATGAAGAGCAATTAAGGCAGCGTAAACTCCAGTTCAGCGCGGAGCGGACGGCGCTGTGTTACTCTAGTAGTGTTTTAAGCCGCGGGGTGCCCGTGCTTGTGCACCTTTGCTTCCCCAAAGCAATTCGTGTCGCAGGAGCTTGACCTTGGAACGGCAGCGCCGTGTTCGACAGCGCCATTACCTTGTCTGGCACTGGCTGCGCCTTTTGTCGCTGGTCGCTTCAATCTTCTGCTGCCTAGGAAAGGATATAAAGCAAAGGGACAGACAAATACGAGGGGATCGGTGCAATGCAAAGCGAGGCCTGTTTTTCCCCGTGGTGATACACGCGCAGGCACGTACAGCGCTCCGGCGGGGGTGCAGGGCCGTCACGCGCGGGCCTTATTCCACAGCAAATGGTCTTCGCTGCGGTGATGTGTTCCTGAGACGGAGGTGAGTTCAGTTCAGCAGTGAAAATACTACTGATCACAGTTCCCCCAGGCTGCTACCTCTAGGGACACTCGGCAAACGATGCCGGATCTCATCGGGTGCCGCGGCAGCTCTGAGACGTGGTCTGAACCTGACGCCTCTTGATTTCACTTGCTCAGCCGAAGGGATCGCGATGGTTGGATTTTTGCATTTCCTCCTTCGGTAGATCCGGTACCGTTAAGGCCGTCAATTTCTTAAATGAAGCAGTTTGTTTGAGGTGGGTCTGTTGCTTTTTGCACTCCCCGTTTTATTGGACTTGTAGGCGGCGGGTAGGTCACTCCCGGGTTCTTTTCCCTGCGGAGAGGTTTGTAGCAGGTTATTTATGTCTGAAGCCGACGCAGCAGAGAACAAGGCAAACAGTGGTCCAAAGAGATGGATGTGGGGGAGAAAAGAAGTGCTGTGCTTGTTCTGTGTCAGATCCTGTCACAAGGACTAGCAGAACGTAAATTAGAAGTGAAGGATCTAAGCTTTCAAGTGCATCCAGGTCCCTCAGGCAACACCAGTGGTTTCCTGTTCTGTCTGCAAGTGGGGAAGGTCATCAGCCAGACCGGTCTGGAAGGAGGTGGTTGTTAGGATAAAACCAAGAGAGCGTCTTTGTGGAAGTGTTCTGCCGGCATAATCAATAATAAAATAATCAAAGATAAGAAATAATAAAATAATTAATAATAATAAATAATAAAATGCCTTTAAACTCATCTAGGGGTGGCGACTCAACCACCGCCCTGGGCAGCCCGTTCCAGTGCCTGACCACTCTCTCCAGGAAGAATTTCTTCCTGATGTGAAAAGGGCAGAGCCCGTCGTTACCGAAAGCTGCACAGTGGCTGCAGCCATCGGTCAGTGACCCGAGTGAGAGGGAGCACCAGACCCCCACGTGAAGTGAAAGACCAAACAGCAGCTTGGCTATAAACATCCAGATCGTGAGATTAAACACCAACGCAAGCCGCAGCGTGAACAGAATACACTGAACTCCTCTCCTCGGGGTCCAGCGTCTCCAGGAAGTTGCGTGAGACTCGCACAGGGACTTGTAAGGGGTTGTGCAGACTCGAAGAACGTTTCAGAGTGTCGACGGCAGCGCCGACAAGAGGTGGGCTGGCAGTGTCCACACCTGCGCGGCCAGAAAGAGCAACGGAGTTCAAATGTACGGCAGCAGGTTGGCTGCCCCAAGGCTGCCCTGGCCCGCGCCCTGCCAGAGTGGCAAAGGAAAAGATAAATGAGGTTCCCTCTTTGGAGGCTGCTGCCCGTCAGGATTAGTGAATAGTCAGCACTTCTGAGAAACCTCTTTTTGTGACCTCTGCTCTCGGCCATTTAAATGCTAAGAACAGCAGTGGAAGGGCCATTTCAACAGAGAGGTCCAGTAGCCATCCCAAACAAAATCGATTCCCCTTAGGAATATTCAGTATCTTGGGGTTAGAAATAGCGGGGCTGTGGGTTTTGGGGGTGGGAGGGATTTGGTTTGGTTTCTCAGGCCTTCCAGTTATATTTCAAATGTCATTGATTGAAGCATCCTTGAGAGCAAACCCTCTGAAGGTTCTCTGCTGGCAAGTAGAGAGAAGCACATTGGGTCTGGTGCCAGAGGACAGGGCACAGCAGAGGAAACCGTCCATCTAAGCACCTTCCTCAGTGCCTTGCAGAGAGACAAGTACAAATATCACAGGATCACAGAGCATTAGGGATTGGAAGGGACCTCGGGAGATCATCTAGTCCAATCCCCCCACCACAGCAGGATCCCCTAGATCAAGTCGCACAGGAACATACCCAGGCAGGTTTGAAATGTCTCCAGAGAAGGAGACTCCACAACCCCCTTGGGCAGCCCCTCCAGTGCTCTGTCACCCTCACTGGGAAGAAGTTCCTTCTCAGATTGACGTGGAGCCATCATTACTGTATGTGGGCAGAAAAAACAGTGTCATTATCTCCAACACTGGTGTCTTCTGGATACACCCTGGTAAGTAAACTTGCAGCTTGAGAGGTCTTCAGGAGTACAGAAAGGAAAAGCTCACAGCGAGAGCTGATACCTCACCTTGCCCTGCTCTGCTGCCACTCAGCCTGTGGCTGCTGTCAGATAGAAACCCCCAGGAGCTGCTCTCTGGAGGGATCCCCCAACACCACAGCTAAGCGTCTTTTAAACTCATCCAGGGATGGCGAATCAACCACCACCGTGGGCAGCCCGTTCCAGTGCCTGAAGTAGCCCCATAACATCCAAGTCAAAGGAACTAAGGGTTGTCAGATGTTTCTCCTTTGGCCCTACTCAGCTCCCTGTCAGGCAGAGCAGCGCTGTTACGTGTGGCAGAAGCGTGAGCCGCTGCGTGAGCCTGTGCTCGTGTAGTGAGCCTGAGCTGCAGCCGTGCGGACCCTGACGTTGTAAGTGTCGGTGCAGCCATCCCTCGCGTGCTTTCCGTGCTCTGTGACGGAAGACCTTGGCACCGCGCAGCTAGGAATTCGTGGAAACTCTGCAGGGATGCGTTGAAACATCCTGCGGACTTCAGCAGGGCAAGAGGCTGCAGAGCGGCCTGAGGGGCTGCTTTAACTGTTTTTCTTGTGGCCCTAAAAGTCTTCTCTGCTTTTCTCGAAGGAGTTCCCAGCCCGACCTATCTGTGCAAACAGGGCGAAATTGACTTTCATTTCGTTCAGTTCTGGATCGATGTGTTCCTGTACTTCACAGGCAGTAGCAGGAGATAATCGTTCCAATTAGCAGGAGTAAGTAACGAAGAACTTGCTCTGGAGCCAAGAGAAGTCCCGCGGCGGTAGCGCGAGCTATGAACTTTAACCCTTACGCTGCTAAGCACCCCCATCCCTTCCAGTCCCTGATGTTCTGTGATTGCAGGGGGAAGAAGCATTTCAGCGCAAACCCCCTGCTGAAAGTATTTACCAATAGCTCTGGATTTGCCCCAAGCGTGCTGAATTGCCGGGAGAGAAACCCACACTCCCAACAAGCATTAAAGCAAGGAGGGCTCCCCGCGTCCCCCGCAGCTGCGCAGCCTGTGCCTCGTCTGTGTGCGGTCCTGCCTCTGACACATGAGAAGCCGACAGCTGGAAAAAGAGTGTCATCAAAGTGACTTAATCAGAAAAGAGTGGCCTTCGCGAGCGTCCCTGGAAGGATTTGTGCCTGTCAGGGAGTGAAAAGAAAAGGTTCACTGACGATTCATTCTAGCTTTGTGTAACTGTCAACAGAGGGCTGCGCAGCCCTGTGATCCTGAGCACACCTGATGAGGTCTGAGCTGAAGGGGGTGGTTAGCAGATCGAGAGAGGTTCTCCTCCCCCTCTACTCTGCCCTGATGAGACCACATCTGGAATCTTGTGTCCAGTTCTGGGCCCCTC
>JAOXOE010000256.1:51449529-51462201 GCA_028565055.1 Phoeniculus purpureus
AGGCTCTGCTCAGGGGCACCCAGTGACAGGACAAGGGGCAGCGGGTGTGAGCTGGGACAGAGGAGGTTCCACATCAAGACAATAACACAACACACTACATGCCCATGTACATGAGCAGCACTTCTCATACCGCCAGGGCTGCCAAGAAGAGGAAGAAGCGGAGTGAAAGGGCTTAACAAGGAGGCAGGCGCTCCATTGATACCTAAAGAGCCATCACATATCTCCTTGTTCAAAGGAGAATGAATTCCTTGCATTCCTATGCCAAGAAATCATAGAGTCATTGAATCATCAAATCATTCAGGTTGGGAAAGACCCCTGGGATCATTGAGTCCAACCAGCAACCCCACTCTACAAGGTCACCCCTAAACCAGATCCCCCAACACCACATCTAAATGACTTTTAAACTCATCCAGGGCTAGGGATTCCACCACGACCCTGGGCAGCCCATCCCAGTGCCTGACCACTCTCTCCAGGGAGAATTTCTTCCTGGTGGCCAGTCAGGTGGATTAGGTGATCCTGAGGACCTTTTCCAACCTGAATGATTCTACGTTTCTATGAAACGAAGCCTAAGTCCTTCTTCTTTTCACAGGAGGTCTAGGCTGGAGGTGCTCACGTAGAGCAGCCAGATACAGTGGCAGCCAGAACAGCACATTAAAGTTCTCTAAATCCATTCTCTTCCCTATCCGTTGTGCATCTGCTACACAATCTACCACCAAATCTACGCCAGGCTGATGTTTGCAGTTTCTCCAATCATTTACATGGAGCCTAATCACAGCATCACAGAACATCAGGGGGTGCAAGGGACCTCCAAAGGTCATCCAGTCCAATCTCCCTGCCACAGCAGGATCCGCTACAGCAAGTCCCACATTCAGGTGGGTTTTAAACATCCCATAATATTCAGGGTGCTCCCCAGTCCTGTGTACCATGCACCTGTGGTTTTTATGCTCCTGTTTGCAGGCAGTAAAATTAGAGAAGGGAGATGGCTGACCCAGGTTAGTGCTGTTCCCCACCGTTTGCACTAATCCAGACCCCCTGGAGTCTGTGACAGAATTCCCATGAATTTAAGCAGTTGTCAGATTATCACTGGCAGGGGCTGCACAGGGGAGTTGTGGAGTCTCCTTCACTGGAGACATTTAAAACCCACCTGGCCATGTTCCTGTGTGACTGGATCTAGGGGATCCTGCTGTGATGGAGGGATTGGACTGGATGATCTCTAGAGGTCCCTTTCCATCACTAATGACTGGATCTAGGGGATCCTGCTGTGTCGGGGGGTTGGGCTGGGTGATCTTTTGAGGTCCCTTTCAACCCCTAATGTCATTCTGGAGACATTTAAAACCCACCTGGATATATTCTTGTGACTGGATCTAGGAGATCCTGCTGTGGCAGGGGGATTGGACTGGGTCATCTTGCAAGGTCCCTTCCAACCCCTGATGATCTGTGGTTCCGTGAAAGACTGGGACATGAGTTTGTCTGGGAGGAGGGTTTCTGGAGAGCTCTGCCAGGCTGCTAAAGGATGAATGAAGGAGCCTAAAACCACATGCTGCTGGTATCTGGGGTTACTGGGAGTCGCTGAACTTATCGCTGCAGCACGAGCAACACCTCAGGTCTTCTCTTCCAATGGAGAAAAGGACTTCTCCGGTGCGGAATCAGGAGAGTTTATGGGCCAATGAGCGTCGGCTCCGCCGGGTGACTCACAGGCAGAAAGAGCTTTAACTTTGCGGTCTGGCAAGATGATTAAACCCACATAAAAGACGATTAATAACAGGGTTTCTTTGCTGCTTCACGCCAGCAGGGCTGGGGGAGTCGAGCGGGGGGTGGGAAATGAGGAATTCGCTTAACCAAGCGTGACTCACCGCTCTCCTGAGGGAAACCCAACGCTGCCAAGGCTCCCTGGCCCTGCCGGGTACCTGCCGGCCCTCTTATCTCTGAATTCCTATCTGGGACACGAGGAAAACCTGGCTGGCTGCAGAGGATTTTGAGCTGAGGAGATTGGTTGAAGCAGGTTTCTACCTCCTGCTCTGGGCTGCTCCTCAGTAGAGCAGCCTGGCCCGGGGCGGGTGTCCTCAGGACTCAGTCACCGAGGGCCAGGACAGCCCCTAATCCCTTCTCTGGAGATGTTTCAAACCCACCTGGGCATGTTCCTTTGTGACTGGATCTAGGGGATCCTGCTGTGGCAGGGGGTGGGACTGGGTGATCTCTCGTGGTCCCTTCCAGTCCCTAATGTTCTGTGATCCATTAGAGTTCTCCTGGCCACCTCTCTGTGGCCTCCTGTTGCCTCAGCCTGAGCAGTTCACAGCTCTCTAATCCTTCTCCTGGGACTGAATAATTCGTCTTGATGTTGAACGTGAAGATGATTCTTTAATGCTTCTCTCTTTGGAAACCTTTTATTAGGGAAGATGGTTCCCATTACCACTGGTGCAGCTGCCAGAGAAGGGGGAGTAGCTCTGGGAGCTGCTACTGGTTTCTGTTAGCCTCTCCGTTGCTCCTGGTACTCGTGTCAGGACTGAAGAGGATGAGATCCCTGCTCCAATCCCTAATGATTCTATGATTCTATGTAGAAAAAACATGTTGTAGGGTACAGCTCTACCTACAGGGGGGTTGGACTAGATGATCTCTTGTGGTCCCTTCCAATCCCTTATGATTCCATGATTCTATGATGCAGGTACCCCCCAACCCTTTGGTTGAGGGGTATGGACCCCATGGCTTGGTTCCATGGTGGTGTCTGAGGCTCCCTGTCCCTACTGGCCACGACCTACCCATCTCCTGTCCTACTAATCTCATAGGAGGGGAGAAACGGATGTGGTTCAGACCCACCTTTGCTCCTCCTGCTGATAGAGAAAGTAGCAATGAGGAGGAGGGAGAAATGGGGCCATTTATGGGGTGGTTGCCTCCTCACATCAGATGAGAAGTGGGTTTATAGGACAGAAGAGAGGTGCCACCCCAATCATAGAATCATTTAGGGTGGAAGAGACATTCAAGAGGGTCAAGCCGTCAACCCAGCTGGCCCGAGGCCACTGATAAACCCTGTTCCTGAGCTCCAGATCTCCACGGCTGTGAAATACAGCCAGCGATGGCGATTCAGCCCCTTACTTGGGCAGCCTGGTCAAAGATAGTCAAGAGGGGCAAGCCATCAACCCAGATGGCCCAAGGCCATCGCTTAACCCTGTCCCTGAGCTCCAGATCTCCACGACTATGAAATGTGGCCAGGGGGTGGCAATTCAGCCCCTTCCCTGGGCAGCCTGGTCATCTCCTCACTCTGCCTGGGGGCTCTGTGAGGAGATGAAATCACTTTTCATGCTCCATCATCCTCCAGGGCAAGAAAGGAAGGAGATTTCTTTACCCCTTGGCCCCACAGGCAGCTCCCCCAGGTCAGCTGAATGACCAGATCAGCCTGAGGAGCTCTGTTCAGGACTCCATGCACCTCTTGGCTGCCGCTGAGCCAGTCTGAATGTTCTCCTGAGGCTTCAGCAACACAGAACTAAGTCATTTCACATCAGATAGATGTGTTGGGAAGCTGCTCGTGGCTCTGCTCCAAAGAATCCTCCTCATCCCACATCTATCTTCAAGGGAAATGAAACTGCATGTCCAGAGAGGTAGTAGAAGCCCCATCTGTGGAACCATTCCACCTCAGGTTGGACCATGAGGCTCTGAGCAACCTGCTCTGGTCGAAGATGTCTCCTCCCACTGAGGATTGAACTGGAATGACCTTAGAAGGTCCCTTCCCACCCGAACCCCTCCGTGATTGATCATGACAGAATCATTTAAGTAGGAGAAGTCCTTCAAGGTCATCAGGTCCAACCATGAACCCAACTGCACAAAACCAACCACAGAGTCTTTCCCCAGGTCCGTTCTGGCAAGCTTTGATTTATTCTGGAGAGAGAGAGGATTCTCACTCCAGCAAAAAATCTGTGAGGTTTCATCTTCCGAGAAGCTTTCAGAGCCTTCAGACTTGCCGGGGGGGGGGATTTCTGCAGCTTTAACTTGACGGCTCAGTGGCGACGCGAGGGGCTTTCCACACCAGCCTGAGATGCTTCTTCTTTCCTTGAAACCTTAGCTGGGGGATTTACTTGGCTGCCACCAGCTGCTGCTCTTCAGAGGAAAACTCCCCGGCGCAGGGAAACAGGAAACACCCCACTGAGACCCCAAAATATCTCTGCTGAGCCCTGGGCTGACTTTGGGGAGAAGCAGATCACAGAATCACAGAGCATCAGGGATTGGAAGGGACCTCAAAAGATCTTTCAGTCCAATCCCCCTGCCAGAGCAAGGTCACCTAGATCCAGTCGTACTTGATTATCTTAAACAGCTTTTCCAACCCAAATGATTCCATGGGGACTGAGCTGTTGGAGAGCAGCGTAGGAGAAATGGACCTGGGGGTGCTGGTGGCCAGCAGGATGGCCAGGAGCCAGCAATGGGCCCTGGTTGCCAAGAAGACCAACAGCATCTTGGGATGGATTAGAAGTGGGTTGGTTAGTAGATGGAGAGAAGTTCTCCTCCACCTCTACTCTGCCCTGCTGAGACCACGTCTGGAATCTGGTGTCCAGTTCTGAGCCCCTCAGTTCCACAAGGACACAGAGCTGCTGGAGAGAGCCCAGCACAGAGCCACAGGGATGATGAAGGGAGGGGAGCAGCTCCCCGATGAGGAAAGGCTGAGGGAGCTGGGGCTCTGGAGCTGGGAGAAAAGGAGCCTGAGGGGTCACCCCATGGATGTTGATCAGTATGTGAAGGGTGAGTGTCAGGACGATGGAGCCAGGTTCTGCTCAGGGGCACCCAGTGACAGGACAAGGGGCAGTGGGTGTGAGCTGGAACAGAGGAGGTTCCACATCAAGATGAGCAGGACCTTGTTCCCAGTGAGGGTGCCAGAGCCCTGGCAGGGGCTGCCCAGGGGGGTTGTGGAGTCTCCTTCTCTGGAGACATTTCAAACCCTCCTGGCCATGTTCCTGTGTGACTGGATCTAGGGGACCCTGCTGTGGCAGGGGGATGGGACTGAATGGTCTTTGGAGGTCCCTTCCAATCCCTGATGATTCTATGATTCTATGAAACACTTCCAGAAACAGCCTTAAATACTCGAGCGCTGAAGCCAAACACGAGACAAATCCCTGGCGCTAGTTCCCTCGCCTGGTGGCAGGTGGTTCCGTTAGAGACTCGCAGCATAGCAGCTTCTTGATGAAGCACTGCGCCAGTTCAGCTCTCTGCTGACGGGCTGAGGCAAAACTAAACCAAAAGAGCCATTTGGGGAGATCAATTACTCAAGAGAAGGAAGAAGCTGGAAGTTAAGGATCCAGGGTAATCAATAAAGAGTAATTATGAAACTTAATGGAATCGTTGAGGAGTGGTTCTGCCGCCCATTGGATAGAAGAGACTGCAACGAACCAAACTGCCGAGCTGTTCATCAGCTGTTCAAGCGCCTCAACTTCCGCTGCTCGGACACTTGTTTCTCTGGAAATTGCACTAAATGGCCTTGAAAAAAGTTGTCCTGAGTCCCCGTCCCTAGAGTCACTTCAGGTGAGGCTGGATGAGGCTCTGAGCAGCCTGACCTGGGTAGAGTTGTCCTCGTGCAGGGAGGTTGGGCTGGATGAGCTCTGCAGGTCCCTTCCAGCCCAGAACACTCTGTGGTTGTGTTTCTGCCCAGTGTGTGTCCGTAGGGTCTCTGTGCACACCCACCCACCCCCCAACACGTTTTAAGACACCTTGCAGGAGGTTGCCCCGGATCTCGTCTTGAATCTCCAATTGAATCAGTGTTTTACTTTGCTAAATCACTTGTTGGCCCTCAGGGTAACCACGAAGCCACAAGCCAACACTTGGCTTTACCTTGTACTCGCAATAAGCCTGGGAGTGCTGCGAAATCCAACCCTGGTAATGGATTAATCGGTGTCAAACACCTGCCCCTGCTTGGCTCATCTTCTAGCAGCTTTGGGGCACAAAGTCGCAGAGTCACAGAATCACCCAGGCTGGAAAAGACACCCAGGACCATCCAGTCCAACCACCAGCCCCACTCTGCAGGGTCACCCCTAAACCAGATCCCCCAGCACCACATCTCAGCGACTCTTCAACACATCCAGAGATGGGGATTCAACCGCTACCCTGGGCAGCCCAGCCCAGTCCCTGACCACTCTCTCCAGGAAGAATTTCTTCCTGATGGCCAGTCTGACCCTCCCCTGGTGGAGCTGGAAGCCCTTCCCTCTGCTTCTGTCACTGATGACCTGTGAGCGAGCCCAGCACCAGCATCTCTGCAGGGTCCTTTCAGAGAGCTGTAGAGAGCGATGAGGTCTCCCTTCAGCCTCCTCTTCCTCAGACTAAACAGCCCCAACTGTCTCCATCTCTCCTCATCAGATTGATTCTCCAGGCTCTTCCCCAGCTTCGCTGCCCTCCTCTGCCCTTGCTCCAGCCCCTCAATGTCTCCCTTGTACGGAGGTGCTCAAACCTGGACTCAGTACTGGAGGTGCAGACTGAGTGTTGACTCCTGTTTGCCTGCTGCTTCTACAAGTGTTGGATGTCTGTGTTTGAGATCAAGTCAGAGGTGTCTGAAACTGCCTTTCTGGGGAGCGTGAGTTACCTCGTATTGATGAAACTATTTTGTGTTCCTACCAGGTGATCGTTTCAGGTCAGTGATCGATGATGCTTGGTGGTTTGGAACAATTGAAAGCCAGGAGCCTCTTCAGCCCGATTATCCCGATAGCTTGTTTCAGTGCTACAATGTCTGGTTAGCAAATTTATCTTCACTCTTTTCTTTGAGTTATCGCGTTTGAAGTGCTGCCTGAGTAATTTGCTTTCATCAGATAAAGTTCTGCGTCTCACTCTAACGCTTTTCTTCTCGTGCTCTGCGGTGCATGTCAGGAAACGTTACTAACATGAGAGAGTTGCGTTATTGAAGCGCGTTGGGACATGATGCCATGTGTTTGCTTTTCAAGCTGGGACAATGGAGATACTGAGAAGATGAGCCCCTGGGACATGGAGCTGATACCCAGTAACGGTAAGGTACATTAATAACACCGTTTGCTTTAAGAGAGAATTTAAAGAAGGAAAAAAGTGTGGCTTTACCTAAATATAATCCTGTTTCTCTTGGGGAGTGAGGGGAAGGCTCTCAGACTTGGCTGTATTTGAAGATCATCCCTGGAATCGGTTATTAAACTAAAAGCAGATCAGGAAAAGCAGATCACAATCGTAGAACGTGAGGGATTGGAAGGGACCTCCAATGATCACCCAGTCCAACCCCCTGGCCACAGCAGGATCCTCTAGACCAAGTCACACAGGAACATGGCCAGGAGGGTTTGAAATGAAACTGAGGAAAAACCTGCAGGCGTGGACAAACAGCGTGTGTTGTCAGTAGAGGTGTTAGAAACACTTGGAACTGTGAGGTGGTCAAAATTAAAGTGTCTGCAGTTCCCACTCTGGCAGGGGGATTGGATTAGATGATCTTTCGAGGTCCCTTCCAATCCTTAATGATTCTGTGATTCTGTGATACTGAGGATTGAAGGGAAACCTGGGCTTCTACGGCAGCTTGGAGGACCCTGTCGGCTCAGAGGCCGCTCAGCAGGTCTGCCCTGAAGACATAACGTCCGCCTGTGAGGGAGTTTGGTGACGGTAGGTTTTGCCCCCTGTCTGGTCCCGCACACGTGGCACATAGGCACACTGCAGAGCAGGCAGCAGAACGTGCTCTGTCTTCCGGCCTCATTTAGTTAGGGGGTGTTTTTGAGGATTTCATAGAAGTGTGCTTAAAAGAATTAAGAAATACTGTGGTTACCCATGAGAGGCAGCGTTATCCAGCATTTCCTGGAACACAGGGTGAAACTGCTCCTTCCACTTCGTTCTTTAAGTTGTAAGTGTAGTCATCGCAACTTCTCGTTTCCATTTATCCGTCTTTTGATGGCTGCTGCTTCTCGTAAGTGAAGTACAGAAGTTAGGGATGACTTCAGTTAAAGTAGGCAGATAACCAAAGCTGATCTTTATACTGTGTCCACAAATACTGACTTTTACTGAACCTTCCTTAAAACAAAGTCCTGTTAGACAAGCTCCGAAAATCTCATCTTAGGAGTTTTCAAAGCCAGTAGGTCCTCAGCTGGTAGGACGATGGCACTTGTGCTTGCTCAGGAGCTCTGCTTTTAGCATGTGGCCTCACAGAACTGCCACAAAACGAATCCTGCTCTAGCAGGGGGATTGGACTGGATGATATTTTGAGATCCCTTCCAGTCCCTAGTGTTCTGTGATGCTGTGAATCACTGCCTGGAGAATGCTTTAGCATCAACATCAAAGCCATGAGCTTAAGGTCCATCTGAAAATCATTTATCATTTATTACCAAGAAGTTGGGGGTCTATTAAAAAGGCAAACAAACTCCACAAAGCACAAAGTTTAACTGTGGTAGTGGAGTGCT
This sequence comes from Phoeniculus purpureus, assembly GCA_028565055.1. Lineage (NCBI taxonomy): Eukaryota > Metazoa > Chordata > Aves > Bucerotiformes > Phoeniculidae > Phoeniculus > Phoeniculus purpureus. The sequence continues at coordinate 51,457,899 of JAOXOE010000256.1, forward strand.
GTCTTCTGTTCTGATGCAAATTCTACAGTTAGGTATTTGGTAGAGGGTAGGTCTTGTTTCCTGGAGGACCTGTGCACCAAATTGCATTGTGAGGATTTCAACTGAAAGTATGTTGAACAGATCAAGAATCACAGAATCATCCTGGCTGGAAGGGACCTCCAGGAGCATCCAGTCCAGCCCTCAGCCCAACAGCTCCCTAACCCCTACACCATGGCCTCAAGGGCTCTAGCCACTCGGTTTTTAAACCCCTCCAGGTATGGGGACTCCACCACCTCCCTGGGCAGCCTGTTCCAGTGCCCAACCGCTCTCTCAGCAAAGAGCTTCTTCCTCAGATCCAACCTAAACCTCCTCTGATGCACCTTGAGACCATTTTCCCTCATCCTGTCATTAGTGATTTGGCAGAAGAGAGCAGCACCAGCCTTGCTACAACCTCCTTGGAGGGAGCTGCAGAGAGCAAGGAGGTCTCTTCTCAGCCTCCTCTTCTCTAGAGTAAATAACCCCAGTTCCTTTAGCTACTGCCTGCAGGGCCTGTTTCCTGAAGAGCTGTGCACTGATGGGTTTTGGGTGTTGCAGTGGTGCTCTGTGTCTGAGTTACACGAGATACAAAGATGTACGTGTTGGTCAGCTGTCGCATTGCTTTCTAGCCATATTTCCAGAAGAACTGGGAACTAGTGTTCCTTTAACGGAAGACGAACGAAGAACGCTGCTCTACAAACCTCTGGATGGGGAATGGGGTTCCAGGACCCGAGACGAGGAGTGCGACAGAGTTATTGCGGGAATAAACCAACTTATGACTCTGGGTAAGTCTTGACTAACACGGGGCACATGTCTGTGTTGGATTTCTCGAGACAGCCCTGTGCACCTCTGAAATGACAAAATGAGTGTGATAAAACTCACCTTAGCCCTGTTGAGTAAGTGGAACACAGCTGTTGTAGCTCTGTTGTGTAGTGAGCACCAGACACACCCTGAATTCTCTCCTCTTTTCAGACTTACATGTGCTAAAAGCAAGAACATGATTTTTTTTACTCCAGCCCCCGGAATCTCTTGCAAGGATAGAAATGGTGAACTTCATGCCAATCAGATTAACCGCTGCAGCTGGGGCGGGGGAAGTCCTAACCTGGCTAGAGGATGGGCACTGCTGTGTAGATTTCCACTGTGTTGGTGTTTCCCAGGGGCAGTGGGCGCTCCCCCCGTGTTGCCTGTGTTTTGTGCAGAGCACTGGGGAAAAACGGAGTTGATTAACTTCGTTCCTGCCAATTGGTTGTGGAGCGGTTACTCTTTACAGGCAGCTTCAAAAAGGTGCTAGCTGACACCTTGGAGACACAACAGCAGCATTCAAGAGGTGGGGGTCCGAGATCAAGATCCACCAGTGAAGTACAGGCTGAATTGTAAGACTTGTGTATGTTTAGTGATGAGCATCTTAGGCAGCAACTGTGGCAGCAAACGGCATAAACAAAACATTGGCAGTGGCACAGAGGAATTGAACTGATATTTTGAAGTAGTTGAAGTGTCCTACTTGAAGGTAAGGTGTCAGAAAAGCCAGAAAACTCTTCAGCTCCCAAAATACTCCCGACACCTGAATTTCAGCCCCACGTTACAGCTGCTTTGGTGATGCACTGCGTAAGGAGCTTCCCTCTGCCTCCGTAAGGAAGGAAATACCTGTGTGGTGCTTTAATCCAAATCACAGAATCCCAGAATGATTGGAGCTGGAGAGAGGGAGAAGGTCCTCCCTGAGTCTTCTCCAGGCTAAACACCCCCAGCTCCCTCAGCCTCTCCCACCAGCCCCTTTCCCAGCCTCGTTGCTCCTCTGGACCCACTCCAGCCCCTCCATCTCTTTCTTGAATTAAGGGACACAGAACTGCCCCCAGTACTCGAGGAGAGGTCTCCCCAGTGCCTAGTGCAGGGAGAGAATGACATCCCTAGTCCTGCTGGCCACCCTATTGGTGATCCAAGCCAGGAGGCCACTGGCCTTCCAGGCCACCTGGGCACCCTGCCGGCTCCTGTTCAGTTAGTTCTCACCCAGCACTTCCAGGTCCCTCACTGACCGGCTGCTCTGCAGCCCCTCATCCCCCAGTCTGTAGCTGCAGGGGCTTCTTGTGGCCAAAGGGTTCCAGGATTAGGTTTAAACACATGTGATGACGCGTTAGCTGTGTGGTTGAAGAGCAGCTTTGCCTTCCCTCGTGTGGCACAGTGCTGAGCCTGGGTGCTCACTGTCACAGGTGTGGTGCCTGTCAGCACATAGTAGCATTGCTAGAACATTCATTGCCGTGAGTAACCTGCTGTTAGGAGAAGAGCAGTCTGTTTAGAAACAACGTGTTTCCTGCATTACAGGCTTTTCGATAGAGACTCTAAAGGGGCTTTTTGTGGTGGTGTGCTGCTGCAGTATTTTCCCTGGAGGTGTAAAATGTTAGAATGATGTCTCAGCACTCGCGATGCTTCTAAGCACAGAGGCAAAAGCTCTGTGTGGGTGCACAGACTGAAATTGCTCAGCCACCTTGTAGTGTCCTGGGGGATTGGTGAATTTGAGAAGGTTTGTTGAATGAGAGCAAGAGGTACTGTAAGTTTTGTGGTGAGGATGTAATGAATTGCTTCGTCTGAGGATGGGAGAGCGGCAGTATAAAACCAAATGAAACGAGCCGGTGCCGCAGATAACAACAGCGAGCTGCGTGTCTTCGTGTGTGTGGAATTTGTGCGTGTACGTTTTCTTCTCGAATCGTGGGATCATCCTGGCTGGAAGGGACCTCCAGGAGCATCCAGTCCAGCCCTCAGCCCAACAGCTCCCAAACCCCCAGACCATGGTCTCAAGGGCTCCAGCTACTTGGTTTTTAAACACCTCCAGGGATGGGGGCTCCACCACCTCCCTGGGCGCTCTTCCAGCGCCCTACTGCTCTTGTCAGGAAGGAACCTCTTCTTATGATCCTATCTAAACTTCCCCTGATGATGCAACTTGAGGCCATTTCCCTATGTCCTGTCATTAGTAATTTGGGAGAAGAGACCAGCACCAGCCTCGCTCCAACCTCCTTGGAGGTAGCTGTAGAGAGCAAGAAGGTCTTCCCTCAGCCTCATATTCCCCAGGCTAAACAACCCCAGCTCCCTCAGCTGCTCCTTACAGGACTTTTTAAAGACCTTGTAATGTGTTCTAGCTTGTGTGGCTGGGCTGGTGAATATGAACTGTGTGTGTTTTGGAAGCACTTGCCATGTCTCTGAGGAGTGTGGTGCTTCATGCCCAACACGATGAGTAGTCACTGCAGTGACTATACTTAGAGCATCCACCTCAGCAACCGCTTTTGTGTGGAGCATCACAAATTGTCCAGAACCCCTGGAATACACAGTTGATGTTGGTGTTTTTGGGGAAGTGCTGTGTGTTTCAAACACAAAGAGCCTATGTTGGGGGCGTGTGAGTGGATGGAATCGTGAAAGTACTAAGGGGCATCTAAGACAGGTAACTTTACATCTTTAATTTCTCTCATTCTACCTAGATATTGCTTCTGCTTTTGTGGCACCTGTGGACCTCCAGGCTTACCCCATGTATTGCACTGTTGTGGCATATCCCACAGACCTCAGCACCATCAAACAGAGACTGGAAAGCAGATTTTACAGGTCAGATCCAAGGAGATGCTAATGAGATTTACCGTAGCACTTTCTTTTTAAACTCTTCCCAGCCAGGAATCCTTAGAGTGCTCTTGTCGTTGTCAAAAAGGCAAAACAAAGTGATTCTGCTCAGTCAGTGCCAGCATTGTGTAAAACTCAGTGCTGGAGCCACAAACGTGGTGAAATAGCAGCTTACTGCTTATGCTGAGCATCGTGTTAAATGATCCCACGCTTCACAGAGCACTTGCGCAGCGTTTCTTTTCATGTTCTGCTACTATGAAAATAGAAGATGGTGTGTGCTTGTAACTTCTGTGCTGTCAGGTTTTTAAATAGTGTGTAGGGTTTCTCCTTACGATGGGTTATTTTAGATGGAATCTAATTTTCTCCACATGCTTTTGTTTATTGTTTGCATAATTTTTACAACACAGAAACACAGAACCTTAGGGATTGGAAGGGACCTCCAAAGATCACCCAGTGCAATCCCCATGGCCACAGCAGGAATCCCCTAGATCCAGTCATTAGGGATTGGAAGAGACCCCCAAAGATCACCCAGTCCAATCCCCCTGGCCACAGCAGGATCCCCCAGATCCAGTCACACAGGAGCATGCACACTGGTGTTTGAAACATCTCCACAAAAGGAGGCTCCACAACCCCCCTGGGCAGCCCCTGCCAGGGCTCTGGCACCCTCACTGGCAAGAAGGTCCTTCTCACA
>JAOXOE010000256.1:51470676-51485392 GCA_028565055.1 Phoeniculus purpureus
GGTTGTGGAGTCTCCTTCTCTGGAGACGTTTCAAACTCACCTGGCCATGTTCCTGTGTGACTGGATCTGGGGGATCCTGCTGTGGCAGGGGGACGGGACTGGGTGATGTTTGGAGGTCCCTTCCAATCCCTGATGGTCTCTGATTCTGTGAGCATGGTACAAATGTCTGAACTTGAATATTTATTTCTTGTTTTCTTGCCCTTCTAGTACTGGAGAACTTGACCAAACATTCCAAGAGCCAGAGTATTGTATCGATCCCTAGTCAGCCTGATTACAGCCACAGCACTAGGAATAACAGCACTAAAGAAAATCTGGAGAAAGAGAAGCAAATCAAGCGCAAAGTGAAATCATCTGCTGTTAATCAACAAGGTAGGGAGTTTCTCTGCAGCTTCCACCCCGCAGTGATCGGTGCAGTGGCTGTGCTGTTGCACTAGAGTCGACACAGTTAGGGGATGGGGCAATGAGTGTCTGTGAGTCCTTCTTGGTTGTGTTTTAGGCAAGGGCTGTGCTCTCAGAATACCTCCGTAGGAGGTCCTGTGACCTGCCCCCCTGAGGAAGTTGAGTACCACTCGCCTGCACAAACCTCCTAGCCCATAAAACTCTTGAGGCAGGTTCCTTTTGCTGTGTGTCTGTTGCTGTAGGAAACCTGTGCACACTGCATCCTTGTTGTTCACCTCTCCCATATTTCTACGCTCTTCGTGACTTCTACCTTTTTTTCCTCTCTCACTGTTGGAATAACCCTGGTCTGATGAGCTGGCTGTAAAGGACGTGACCTCGGGCTGAAAGAAACTGTTTCTGCAGAGATGACCTGTGTTGAAGCCTTCCCGCTCCTCGCAGCGGTGCTTTTTGCTGTGCACTTGCCAAATGGGAGGCTTTAGCCACTGCTGCTGGATCAGGCAAAAACCCCACTTGAGCTGCTAACTTTGTTCATATTTTTCCCTCCCTTTTTTATTTCTCTGCCCTTCCTCAAGCTTGAGGTAACCCCAGCTCATTGCACCTGGCACGAAGCTCTTTGAGCTCCGCTTTGGGTTTCTCAGATGCAGACAGATTGGCAGCGGCTGTGAGTCCCCTCCTGTACTTCAGTTAGGGGGTTTATTAAGGGCGAGTTGAAAATGAGTGTGTGTGACAGGCGCTCTCGTTTCCTTACAGCAGACTGCAAGAACAGTGCTTTGGCCTCGGGAAGCGTTCAGGTCAACGGGCACGGAGGACAGCCGTCGAAACCTCCCGTGAAAAGAGGGCCCGGACGGAAACCCAAGGTGGAGCCTACGAACAGCAGCGGGGAGGTGGTGCGCAAGAAGAGAGGCAGGAAACCAAAAAAGCTGCAGATTCTGGAGCAGCAAAAGGCTGCAGAGCAGACCACGCTGCAGGCCACGCTGCAGAGCACACGGGACGCGCCAGAAGAAGCCTCGGCTTCCACTGCGTGCAATTCTCTTTCTGAAAACAGTATGAAGGAAGACTTGTTGCAAAAGAAAGGCCGCGGGGGTAGAAAGCCAAAAAGGAAGATGAAGACCCTCCGGCCAGGCTCGGACCTGTTAGTTCCTGCGAATGTTAAAATGCAAACGAGAAGCAGGAGGAAAAAGGTAGATGAGCCTATGGAGGAGGGCTCTGAAGAGCTCAAGGATTCTGAACCTCACATGAGAACTAGAAACCAGGGTAGGAGGACAGCCTTTTACAATGAAGACGACTCTGAGGAAGAGCAAAGGCAGCTATTGTTTGAAGACACCTCCTTAACCTTTGGGACATCCAGCAGAGGCAGAGTCCGAAAGTTGACTGAAAAAGCAAAAGCTAATTTAATTGGTTGGTAATTTTACCGAGGGGGTTCCTTCAGAGTGCGCCGAAGCAGGTACAGTGACGGAAGAGCAGAGCGGACTTCTGCTTCCCTGCTGCTATTGTGGGTTAGAAGAGTATGTTCGGAGTTGGGGAGAGAGTTTTAGCAAAAAAAATAAACTGAGAGAACAGTCTTGGAAAGAAATATATATTTTAAACTTTTGCTATTTATTGCCCTCCCGGTAGGTTCTGCATTTCAACAGTCCTTTTGTTCACAGGTGAGACTAGCCGAAGCAAAGTCTGACTGACCTGCGGAGTTGAGAACTACTCTGCTCGAGTAGCTCGTAGTAGCTCTCCACCATTTACAAGAAGGCGGTAGAACCACAAACTGAAAGCAGAAGTCTATTTTTGACTAAGCGCAAGGTACTGGGGTGGAAAGTCCGGGCGCCTAGGAAGGCAGACTTTGGCAGAAAGCGGCACTAAATTCCCTCACGCCTCCGTTCGATACAAAACCCACCAACCTTTGCTAATCCGACAAAAAAACCGCTTCATTGCAGTTGCGATGGACCCTTCCGGCTGCGAAAGCTGCCTGGCCCGGGCTGCCGGTTTATCCGAGTTCTGCCAAACCTAGTGAAGATGTAATCCCAGATATATAAATATATATATATAGAGATCTATATCCACATTGGAAAAGCTTTGACTAATGTCTAATTTTTCAGACCTTGATTCTTGTATCAATCACTAAATCTGTTTATTGTGCCAAAGACTGAGAATCAGTGCAGTGGAGAGCCTTTCGTTTTCTTCCCGCGTGTCGGTCCAGCATCCCTTCCGCCGTGCTAGAAGCCGTTGTAATTGTTTTACCTAGTGAGTCGTTCACATTGCTCTGAGACGTGTCCTCCTTGGTACTTCTGGTAGGGGACAATGCACCGGTGGGGGTCCTTGACAGAGGTGTTGGCGACAAGGTGTATCATTGGTTGAGGGATCCAAGGAAATGACAGGACAGGTATGGAATGGCGACGCTTACTTTCCGATATCCAGATCGATCGTTGTTTCTACGACTGGAGACGTGCTCGCGCGGCTAAAATGTCCTGCAAAGAGGAGAGCGTGCACGCGCGTGTGCGAGAGAGAACGCATGCCGGCACACGCGTAGAACTGTTACCCGGGTATCAGTTTTTTTCAGGATTTTTTTAGGTAGCGCTAGAGTTGAAAAGAAATTTTAAGAAGTCACACTTTATAGTTTTACTTTTAAGGGGAAGATCGGTTATTTTCAATGACTGAGGTTAAATAAGGCCAAATCACTTTTTATGCAATCATGTTTTCTACGGTGGTCTCTCATTGCACATTGTGTTGTTCTGCACTTTTTACGGTATCTCACGCTGACAGGAGCCCACACACTCCCTAAACAACAATTCCATGGGATGATTGTGCCTTGTATTCTGTTGTTTCCTGCATCCTTAGTGAAATTCAGCTGTCTGTTGTAAATGATAACTCTATGGCTTAGGGGAATGTCTTGTTCTATGTACTGCTCTGGAGAAGAGAAGCAGTTATTTATTGTTTATGGTACACTGAGTTGTTTTATACCTTTGCAAACCGACTTTCATACTGTTTTCTATCACTTTGAAAAAGCTTCGTCCGGTTCTAAGGGAAAACAACCCCGCAGCAGGGTCTGGTGTGGTACAAAAATGTACTGGGTATCGCCTGGCTGTGCGTTCTGCTGAGAGCCGGGGGAGCGGCGCACACTAGGGATTGGAAAGGGACCTCGAGAGACCATACAGTCCCATCCCTCTGCCACAGCAGGATCCCCTAGACCCAGTCGCACAGGCACAGGTCGCATAGTTGAAATAATAAACCCAAAATGCAACCTCAGTTCTGTAAAAACCCCCTTAATAGCCGCGTTTTGATCTCTTAAAGAAACGTGTGGGCATCGTGTGCGCTGTGCGTGTGGAGGGCACCCAGAGTTAACACCTTCGGTCTGCACAGCTTCTGTGGTTGAGGGCTGATTCTTCACTGTCTTTCTGTTACGAAAAGGAAAGCTGAAGAGTTTGAACCAACACTTGGCGTTGGTGTGCGGCACTGCAGGGCAGAGACGTGCTGCTGTGGGTTACGCTGGATCCCGTGTGGTTATCGGTTATTGCTACTGAAAAATGTCTACAAAACCATTTCCAGATCCTCCGAGCTGCTGTGGGTTTGAATTCGGGGAGCAAGGCTTTGGCTGGTATTTCACCTGTGGGCGCGCTTACTCTTTCCTGACCAGTATCTCTTGGTCATTCCATTCACATGGGGTCGCTAAACACGTGGTGAGGAGCTGCAGTTCAGCTTCCCAGCTCAGAGCAGGCTGCCGGCGTGTGTTAACTCGGTCGGCTCTCACTGATGAAGGCAGTGCCCTGATGTGGTCTGCACTGTAACGTGTGGAGTAGAGGTTCTGTCCAGCTCAGCTGCTGTATTTCCTCCCCTGGTTGTCACGTTCTCTGCGGCATGCCTGTGCATCTGTGTCTATATGGAAAATACCCTCTGTGTGTGTTCTGGAGACTGAAGTAATGGGCGCTCCCTTCCCAGCAAGGAGACGCTTGTACAGCAAGAATAGAAGGCCTTACCTGCAGGACAAGGCTGCTGCTTCCCACCCAGTAGTATTCATTGAGCTGTTGGGCATGGGCATGGTCCCATCCCACCACTAAACCCTGTCCCTGAGCTCTAGGATCTGCACAGCTCCTAAACGCATCCAGGGGTGGCGATTCAGCCACCAGCCTCCCAGGGCAGCCTGTTCCAAGGCCTGAAGACCCCTTCCAGGAAGAATTTTGTTTCCTAAACCTTCCCCTGCGGCAGCTTGAGGCCTTGGCTGGTCGTTTTTAAATTCCTCTAGGGCACGTTGATGCTTTTCCTTTGCAAACGAGCGCTGGATGGTCTGGGACGTGTGTTTTTATAGAAGCAATGCGAAGAGTTTATTAGAATCTACTACCAGATTTATTTTAAAGTTCTATTTTTGTAATTTAATTTCACCAGGGTCAAAGTTTTATTTATGAGGCTTGAGCCACCATCAGACTGTGCTGTTTGGTCAGGGAAAAACAGGGCGTTGGAGGTGGTTGAGACAGACACAGAGAAAGAGCTTTTGATTACAGAGTCTTACCTTTTGAAACGTGAGCAATAAACTGTGGGCCAGTGCTCTGAAGCAGCTCAAGGACTGCAGTGAGAGGTGCGTGGGTGCATGACCCCAGCTCCATCGCCTGACCACTTCAGAAAACAGCGTCACAACTCCTGTGCTCGTTTCACGTCCGCACTGTAAATAGCGTCGGCTCCCAGGCACGAGCAGATGTGGCAGCGGGTAACGCAGCTTTACTCGTGAAGTTGTTGATAGTCGATGTGAGAATCCTGTTCTGCTGTTTCTGCTCTGTCCTGGGGAGCGTTCCAGTGGTGGTTGTGCTGAGTGGGTCCTTAATGAGTGTGCTCTCCAGCTACCGATGAGGAAACCCCTCCCGTTTGTGGTAGCGGTGTGCTCTGAGCGCTCAACAGCGTTCCCGTACCTGGGCTCCTCGGCCCTTCGTCTCTGCCGTCCGTGTGCTTTCTGGGAACCGAGCTCCAAGTTTGCCACTGGAGCTTCATTACTGTCGAGACAGAGCTAGAGGTCTTCATCCCTGGGCAGTGACCAGCGCTGCAGCTTTGCAGAAGAACATCTTCCCCCGGTGCTCAGACGGCTGCGATAGCCGCTTCCCTTTGCTCCCGTGTGCAGTGTGCGGTTTGTCCCCCTGGCCACTTTGTTGGCAGCCCTGTAGGACTGACTTGGCTGAGTTGACCATGGTTGTGGCTTAGTATCTGTAAACCCGTGAATGGACAAAGGACGCTGCAGCAGCACCTAGGACATGTCATACCTGTGGAAAGTAAACATCAGTGCGTAGAGACAGCCTCTCCCTGCACCGCTGCACAAGCGTGTCCCAGCTTGGGTTCGGTGCCAGAGGCTTGGTGCTGCCAGAGTGACTGCGCGCGGCACGAAGCCGCCTGTCCGTTCAGCGCCGTCAGCCCGCTCACAGCCTTTCTCTCCCCCGCTGTTAAACCTTTTGCTCGCGGGCTCCGGGGAGGTGCTTTAGCTGGGGATTGGAAATGGTTGACTCGTGGTTGGGGGGTTCTGTGGAAGCGGTAGGCTTCACCGGAGCCCTGCACCCTGAACTCGCACGGTCAGGTCGGTGGGAGGTGAGAGGTGCTTACGATCACTCTCGTCAGCGTTAGCGTTTCTTTGGAGCCCGTGAGCCTTGCTGAGGTGAACTTAACGTTGCTGCTCAGCAACGAGAGGCGGCCACCCCCAGTGCTGAGTCCTCGCTTTCCTTAAAGCTGTAGCTTTTGTCCATCGAGTTCTGTGACTTGTGAAGGTTTTTCCTCTTTGCTTTTTTTTTTCCCCTTGAGAGTCGAGTGTTTAACAAGAATTGTAGAAGACCTGCAGCAGTGCTGTGAGCCAGAGGGCTCTGAATCCTCACCTGCAAACAGCGAGAGCTCGTTCTCTCTTTACTACCTAACGGAGACAACTGTGTAAAATTGCTGTGTGATGTGTTTTATTCTCTCCCTGAAGTCCTTATAACAGATCGGTTTCCAAGGGGACCTAGATACTCAGCTGATAAAGGGCTTTTAGTTCTCTGCTGTAAATGACTGTACATATGCTTGTTCCTGAGCTGGGGGAGGTGGCTGGCGGCCCGGCGGGCTGGCCGGCGCCTTTCCCGTGACGGATAGCTGTCGATAGCTCACGGAGGTTCCTGGGTTTGGGTCGGGAGGACAGCTTGCAGGCTCTGCTGTGTCTGGGGGAGATAACAGGGGGCTTTAAAACGATGGCTAACCTCGCGGTGCTCCTGCGTTTGCGCTTGTGGGAGCGGGCTGCGGAAGCGGCAGCCCGGCCGGATTAACGGGCGAGCGGTAGAAGAAGGTGGTCAGCTCCTTTTCCCCTGAGGTCTAACAGCCTCGAGAGAAGAGAACCCTCATGCAATAAATGTACAGGCACAGAAGCATAGCTTGTAGGAGGTCGGTAGTGAGACAAGAAGTCGCTTGGAGGATGCTTTTTGACGCAGACAAACCCGCCAGGAAATCCACTTCAAATCCTGCTGACGCCACCTCGGAGGGAGGTTTGTGCTGTGAGCCTCGGCCGCGAAAGAACAGAGACGGAGGTCGCAGCCGTTAGGAGTAGGAAGCAATAGAAGTCCCTGCGCTGCGCGCGGGGCGCCTCGTGCCCGCGGGGCCGTTGTTGGGCGCGCGGCAGGTACGTTTTTGGACCATCCAGAAAGGGCAGAGGTGGGTAGCAGCGCTGCGTGAACCGAATCCTGTCGTGGCGTTCGCTGGGCGCGGAGCGGAGCTCGGCTTCGAGGGCGCTGCCCAGGAGGGGTCGTTTTGAAACAGACGCTGCTTTGGTACAGAACCGCGAGCCCCACAGGTCTGTTGGTGCGGAGCGAGTGACGCGAGCCTGGGTTTTCCTTCGGGAAGTCTGGATTTCTCACGCTGTAACCTGAAGTCTCTCACCCCCAGGATAACAGTACCCTTTCGTTTTGTACATAGGGGTTGGACATTTCTTTCCTGTTCCGTGGACACTTTCTATGTTAGTTTTGATGCATAATCCTTGGAACCCTTTTATACAGACTAGAATGTACGTGTAAGAATACTGTCACTGCAATGTAGTAACTACAAACTTATTTTTAAATAAATAGAAAACATGTTTTTCTAAGCCGTGCAGCGACGTTTGTTTCTCTCCGGCTGATTCTGCTGGGTTACGGGGCGACGGCGCCTGGATCTGGTCTGTGGGGTGCTCTGCCACAGGTTTGCTGTCTTAGTGGGAACGGAGAGAACTGCCGCTGAATCACCGACGGGAATCAGAATTGGCTGTTCTGCAGGGTAATTCACTAGCCCCCACTGCTGTGGAGGCACTGGCGTTGGCGACGCCGTGCGGGCAGGGTACCCGTCGTCCCCTAGGAAGCTGTCCCTACTCAGGTGGCAGCTGCCTGTACCAGAGCCCTGTTCATTGCCTCAGCTTCCCAACGTCTAGAAGCAGCTCAAAACGCCGCTGCGGAGGGGAGTCCCCCAGTGCCCTGCACGCAGAGTACTGGTTTCCAGCCTGGTCACCCCGAGCACACGGGGCAGTGGCCAGGATGGGTTCTGACGCTGCTGAGGTGCTCTCCCTTTGTTTCTGCTCGACAGGTGTGACGCAGGAGGAGTGTCTGCGTCGGAAGCGCTGCACTGGGTGGATTCTCTTGAACGTCACCCATCGTTTGCCGTTACAAGTGAGCTCTTCCTTCTGCCGCGCCTTACTTGAAGTCGTGAGGAAGTGAAAGAAGAACCCTCGTCCCTCGCTAACAGAGCAGCTACGTGAGTGCCGCAGGGCAGCGGGGTTGGGGACTGGTCGTAGCACCGTGGGTTGAGGTCCCTCTACCTATCAGGACAGTCCAGCAGGGAGCCCTGGCAGAAGTAAGGTTTGCTTTAGCATCTGAAGAGAAGTCTCTGTAGTCTCAAGCACCTGTGTGGGTCTCAGTAACTGCACTGCTCTGCTCTGCTTGGACAGGAGCTTACCGGTTCCTGAAACTGCAGCATCTTTCCCTCTGTGACCCTGTTAAGTGCTGGGGGTGGCAGCTCCATTGAATCGGCGTCTTCAGTCCAACACGGTTTCAGTAACAGTGCTGGGCTCTTCCAAACAGCAGCCAAACTGGCCTCAGGGTTTGGGTTTTGTGGGTGTTGAATGAACTGAAGCAGTTTGTGAGATCTAGTTCAGAGTGACTGTACAGATTCCCTAACCCAGCTGTATAGCAGTTCTCTCCTCACTTGTGTGATCGTAGACTCATCCTGGCTGGAAATACCTCCGGGCTCATCAAACCCAGCCCTCAGCAGCTCCCCAACCCCTACACCATGGCCTCAAGTGCTCCAGCTACTCAGTTTTTAAACCCCTCCAGGAATGGGGCCTCCCTGGGCAGCCTGTTCCAGTGCCCAACCACTCTCTCAGGGAAAGAGCTTTTCCCTAAGATCCAATCTAAACCCGCCCCCCCCCGGATGCAACTAGGGGCCATTTCCCTTTGTCCTACAACTAGGCATTTGGGTCCCTGTCTTTGAAACCTACTGCAGTTATTTCACTTGGGGTGGGAATCAGGCAAGTGCCTGAACTGGAACCAGCAGGCAGTGCAGCAGGTGACTGGAATGTAAATGTGAAGAGCAGCTGAGGGAACTGGGGTTATTGAGTCTGGAGAGGAGGCTGAGAGGAGACCTCACTGCTCTCCACAGCTACGTACAAGGAAGTTGTAGCCAGGCTGGTGCTGCTCTCTTCTCCCAAATGCCTAATGATAGGATGAGGGGAAATGGCCTCAAGCTGCGTCAGGGGAGGTTTAGACTGGATCTTAGGAAGAAGCTGTTTGCTGAGAGAGTGGTTGGACACTCGAACAGGCTGCCCAGGTTGGTGGTGGAGTCCCCATCCCTGGAGGTGTTTAAATACCAAGTTGGTAGAACCCTTGAGGCCATGGTCTAGGGGTTAGGGAGCTCTTGGGATGAGGGCTGGGCTTGACCTTGGACATCCTTTCCAGCCATGAGGATTCTAGGATTCGGCTTCGCACCGCTGACTGGTTAAGCTTTGCTGGGCAGGGTTGTACTGGCCTCGACTCAAACTAAAAGTACTCCCTTATCCCGCAGCGCTGTATTTAAAGTAGCAGTGCCAACCTGTAGTGTTGCGCTGGATATCGCATGGTGTGTGACCGACGTCCAGAAGCTGTTAAATCCCAGAGCACGAGGGATTGGAAGGGACCTGGAAAGATCACCCAGTCCCATCCCCTCACCACAGCAGGATCCCCCAGATCCAGTCACACAGGAACATGGCCAGGAGGGTTTGAAATGTCTCCAGGGAAGGAGACTCCACCACCCCCCTGGGCAGCCCCTGCCAGGGCTCTGGCACCCTCACTGCCAAGAAGGGCCTTCTCACACTGATGTGGAGCCTCCTCTGGTCCAGCTCACACCCGCTGCCCCTTGTCCTGTCACTGGCTGCCCCTGAGCAGAGCCTGGCTCCATCCTCCTGACACCCACCCTTCATATATTGATCAACACCCATGGGGTCACCCCTCAGGCTCCTTTTTTCTTCTTTTTTGGTTTAGGGATGAACTTGCAGAGTAGGGTTGATGGTTGGACTTGATGATCCCAGGGGTCACTTCCAACCTGAATGGTTCTGTAAGAATAAAGTGAAAACCACCAGAGCAAAACCCTCAGGAAATGACAAAAAATTTTATTTATAAAGTCGTCGAAAACCCCAAAGTTTCTAGAGCAGCTTGTTGCTTCTGTTTTCTTTCCCCTTGATCTCAAACACAGCAAACACTCTACAAGAAGCATGAGCAGTGGCGTTCTGGATTCTTTCCTGCAGAGTCAGTGAATCTGGGGGGTCCGAGAGCTGACTGTCTGTGTGGCCTCCCCATTCTTTGGTTTCTTCTTCCCTTATCAATAAGGGTTTTCCCAGCGACTGGCCCAACAGTCGGCAGACTTCCTGAGCTTTCCGCCGTGTGTTTCCAACAGCAGCCACGCACACCTGACGGCTGACAGGCACAGAAAGCAGCACAGTGACCAGCAGAGCCAAATCACCTAGGAATGTTCCTGCCCAGCACTTTTTCTGAAGCCTCACGTACAGACATATGAGGCCTCTCACCTTCCCTCTGCTTCTGGGTGGGATGTAGGAGTCTGAACTGGGCGGTTGTGCAGGGGAAACCTGAGCACCTTTGTCAGCAGCCAACAAGCCTTTCTACCATCTGTGCGCTGCAGCCATCCCTGCTCTGAGCTGTGGAGCCGGAGTTTGTTCACCCCTTGCTCCAGGTGCTTGGGTGGCCCAGCTGGAGGAGCTGCTCACACCCAGTTCACCTCACAGGCCTGATGTCTCCTGCATCTTTGAGATAGAATCATAGAATCCCAGAACATTAGAGATTGGAAGGGACCTCCAAAGATCACCCAGTCCCATCCCCCTGCCACAGCAGGATCCCCTAGATCCAGTCATTAAGGACTGGAAGGGACCTCAAAAGACCATCCAGTCCCATCCCCCTGCCACAGCAGATCCCCTAGATCCAGGAACAGCGCTGGCCGGTTGGAGCTGTCTCCAGAGAAGCGCCCTGGCCGCGTGTGTTTGTTTGTGGTGCTGGTCTGTGTTTTGCTGGTTCCCGAACTGTGTGTTTTCCCTGCCAGAACATGCCTGGGCTGGAGCAGGTTTCTTTGCAGAAGGCAAAGGGGCTGCTTCGTGGAGTCTTCCAGCCTTCAACAGGGGGGAAAGAAATGACATCAGCCCAGGGGTCGTTTCCAACCTGACTGAGTCTGTGGTTTCAAACTGGCTCCAGCTTGTGAGCAAATCCACCTGCTCTGCGGCCGCGGCGGGAAGTCTCATCTCGTTTGAGAGCTCGAGGTGGTTTTTTGTGGGGTTTTCATTTTCCTTCTCAAATGCAGAGAGAGTTCTCGTGTCAGCAGGTGGTTTGGCGAAGGGGGACTGCTCCTCGCCTGACAGGAAGAGCTGCCAAACCCACGTGTAGGAAATCCCTGAGCTGTTCTCTTCTCCTGCCCCGAAACCTCAGCTGGTGCTGCGGTTGGGACATCCAGAGGCGCCGTGTGCTGCCAGCCCGGACCCTGCTGCCCTGCCGCCTGGTCCTACCTCGTCGCTGGGTGCCTGACCCTGGTGAGAAATGGGGTGCTCCCAGGCAGGTCAGTCCTAGGAGGTGCTTGTGCTGGGCCAAGGGAGGAGGGAGAAGACTGTTCCTGCTGCTGATGTCACCTCTGCGTTGGGGAAACCTTGGCCCCAGGGTGCAGTTTCAGCTGAAGCTGATTTCAAGTAGCTGCTGTTGCTAAAAGGGACAGATTCTCCTCTCTCTGCCCAGCCCAAACCGGTGCCAGCTCCTCTGTCCCCAGGCAGTGAGAGGGCCAGGACAACTGGAACCCAGTAATTTATTGTCTGCAGTTCCAGTCTGAGCTGCCCACGGCTGCTCCTGGTGCAGAGGAGGGATGTCAGCACCTGGACCCTGACGTTTCAGAGGAAGGGAAGCTGCTTCAGACAGGACTTGTGAGAGGACAAAGCACACAAGGGAGGAATCCCACGTTGGCTCCTTGTCATGGGTTTGGTCTGGTAGTGACTGGAGCTGG
This sequence comes from Phoeniculus purpureus, assembly GCA_028565055.1. Classification (NCBI taxonomy): domain Eukaryota; kingdom Metazoa; phylum Chordata; class Aves; order Bucerotiformes; family Phoeniculidae; genus Phoeniculus; species Phoeniculus purpureus. Next base: position 51,482,545 of record JAOXOE010000256.1, read on the forward strand.
CCCAAGCCCAGGCTGCTGCAGAGGGGACAAGGTTTCAGCTCTGCAGAGCCAGCCCGGGCGAGGGAGGGAGGGAGGTGGCTGCAGACTGATTTATGGCTGCAGCTTTGCCAGGTTAATTTTCAGCTAGACCCAGTGCTCTGCTTGTGAGGAGCAGGAAGGTGATGGGGGATTTCTCTCTTGGACACTGGGGTTGACACACAGGGATGGTAGAACTGCACCTGAGAGTACAGAGGAAGAGATTCAGTGAGTATTTAGGGGGCTTCTGCTCCGCTGGTTCTTATCAAAGCGGCACCCATCTAATGTCAGACAGTTCTGCTCACACAGAATAATTTCAGTTTCCTGCTTGGAGGAGGGGAAGACTCTGTGAGAAATTAAACCTCTGTTGTGAATCAGTGGTGGGCAGTGAGACTCAGTTCCTACACCTCTGTGTAAGTTAGATGGTTTTGGCCAGTCGTGTTAACTGACATCTTTGGACGGTTGAGCTGCTGTAGCAGAGTGTGTGGAGCTTGAGAAGTGTCTCTCCGTGCTGAGGACAGGCTGAGGGAGCCGGGGCTCTTGAGCTGGGGAAAAAAGAGCCTGAGGGGTGACCCCATGGATGTTGGTCAATATGGGAAGGGTGGGTGTCAGGAGGATGGAGCCAGGCTCTGCTCAGGGGCACCCAGTGGTAGAACAAGGGGGAGCAGGTGTGAGCTGGAGCAGAGGAGGTTCCACATCAGTGTGAGAAGGACCGTCTTCATGGTGAGGGTGCCAGAGCCCTGGCAGGGGCTGCCCAGGAGAGTTGTGGAGTCTCCTTTTCTGGAGACGTTTCAAACCCTCCTGGCCGTGTTTCTGTGTGACTGGATGTAGGGGATCCTGCTGTGGCAGGGGTATGGGACTGGATGACCTTTTGAGGTCCCTTCCAGTCCCTAATGCTCTGTGAATCTGTGATGTGTTCCTGTGCAACTGGACCTAGGGGATCCTGCTGTGGCAGGGGGATTGGACTGGCTGATCTTTCGAGGTCCCTTCCCATCCCTAATATTCTGGGACCCTGTGAACAGCAAGACATAGTGAAGGCTTCATGGTCTGACCAGTTTAGCAAGTGCCTGAGGTTCCTTGGGTTGTGGGGTTTTTTCGTCGCTAACTTGTGACGTCTCCACCTCGGAGTTTGCACCTGGGAAGTAGCCCCATATGACCACTGCTGGATTTCATCCCACTGGGTTTAAGCCCTTAGGACTTTAATCCCCCACAGCAGCACTTCGAGTTCCCTTCTGAAGGTATTAACACTCCCCCAAAACAGAGGGGTTGGTTTTAAAGAGCCCCACTTGGTTCTGTTGGCCTCATTTACACTGGGAGAGGGGGCAGTTGGGCTTTCTGAAAGTTTTCCTGGCTAAACCTTTGTCAGAGAGTCATGTAGGTTGGGAGAGACCTTTAAGATCACCAAATCATAGACTCATTCAGGTTGAAAAAGACCCTTGGGGTGTAGTCCAACCATCAACCCTAAATCCAATCCTTCTGTGGTAGGTGAGCAGTGAGTATCTGATTTGCTGGGACAGCAGTCGACTGGAAGCACTTGGCTGTGAATTCTGTTTGCTTCCAGGAGTCTAAAAGCCATCGGAGTTGTCAAAGGCTGCTGACCAGGACGGTGCTTCCTCCATCAAACCCGGTTCCTTCCAATCTGCTGCTGCTTTTAAACCACACTTGTGTTTTTGCCCTGTAGAAACCTCACTTGCACCCATCTCCGTGCAGTACCCGTGGCTCAGAATGGTCTGCCCAGGGTTGTCGCCCAGATTTCACTGCCTGGCCACTGCTTTTGCACCCTATTTGCTTCAGATCTCAGTGTCGAGCGTTCAAATCAACTGCAGGCTCTACCAGGAGGGGTTGGAAGTCTGAAGGGCAATACAGGGTCTCGCTGCCGTGCCGGTGCCTCAGAGCAGCCCTAAATAGGGGTTGGCTGGAGCGGGGTTGTTCTGAAGAGCTAAATTTATTGCCTGGGAGAGGAGCCTGGGATCCATTTCGCTTCAGAAGGAATTTGAGCTGCCCTAATGCGAACAGGCTGTCGTGGGCTTCCCTGCGACTGCAGAGGAGCAGCCGGCCTGCCTTGCCAGATGCTTATCTTCCCAAAGCCTGGCCTGCTGCTCATTAGAGCAGTGAGGCTTCCCTCTCCAGCCCGGGAGAGCCGAGGTGGTGGAAGAGATCAGAGCTGCAGCTTTTGAGATTGATCTGCCAGGGAAACTGGGACGGAGGAACTTGATGGAGAGAGCAAAGAAGGAAGAGAGGGGCTGGAGCAGGCTCTTCTCAGTGGTGCCCAGTGACAGGACAGGGGGCACTGGGCACAGACTGGAACACAGAAGGTTCACTTTCAACACAACGAAAAGCTTGTTCCTGATGAAGATCCTAGAGCCCTGGTCCAGGCTGCCCAGAGAGACTGTAGAGTCCCTGCACTGGAGAGACATCCTGAACCTGCCCGGGCTGTTTCTGCAGGATCACAGGACATCAGGGATTGGAAGGGACCTCGAAAGATCATCTGGTCTGCTCTTAGGGCATCCTGCTCTGGCAGGGGGTTGGATTGGGTCATCTCCAGAGGTCCCTTCCAACCCAACCAGTCTGGGATTCTATGAAATCTTTGTCTATTGGTGCCTGAATTGTAGTTTGACACCTCCTGCGTCTGTAGAGATCCAAAACTTGGTTAAAGAAACCCTTTGGTGCTTGGAGGTAATGGACTGTTTCCTTGCAAGCAAATCACAGAGCATTAGGGGTTGGAAGGGACCTCCAAAGATCACCCAGCCCCATCTCCCTGCCACAGCAGGATCCCCTAGATCCAGTCACACAGGAACATGGCCAGGAGGGTTTGAAACATCTCCAGAGAAGG
>JAOXOE010000256.1:51488209-51516679 GCA_028565055.1 Phoeniculus purpureus
AGACTCCTGCATAATGTGCTGTGCCTGCTGGCAACAGGCTTTTTTCTTTTTCCCTGTCACCTGTAAATCTGCCTCTAATTACGATGCCTGAGCTAATGCAGTGAAGGGTAGAAATAATAGATTGTGAATAGGACAATGAATTAGAGAATCACAAAATCACAGAACATTAGGGACTGGAAGGGACCTCAAAAGATCATCCAGTCCAATCCCCCTGCCACCGCAGGATCACCTAGATCAAGCTGCACAGGAACATACCCAGGCGGGTTTTAAACATCTCAAGAGAAGGAGACACCACAACCCTCCTGGGCAGCCTATTCGAGTGCTCTGGTCACCCTCACCATGAAGAATTTTCTTCTCGCAAACTGGAACCTCCTGTGTTCCATCTTACACCTATCTAACTGTAGGCCTGTATCTGGTGTAGTCCCCCAAGGGTCAGTACTGGCACCAGTCCTGTTCAATCTATTCAGTAATGACTTGGATGAGGGATTAGGGTGCACTGTCATCAAGTCTGCTGATGACGCAAAGCTGAGAGGAACGGCTGACACCCCAGCAGGCAGTGCTGCCATTCATTGAGGCCTGGACAGGCTGGAGAGCTGAGCAGGGAGAAACTGAATGAACTATAAGAAGGGCAAGTGTAGAGTCTTGCATCTGGGAAAGAACAACCCCAGGTACCAGTATAGGTTGGGGACTGACCTGTTGGAGAACAGCGTAGGAGAAAGGGGCTGGGGAGGCCTGGTGGACAGCAGGATGACCATGAGCTAGAAATGTGCTCTTGAGGCCAAGAGGGCCAACAACATCCTGGAGTGGATCAGAAGGAGGGTGGTTAATAGATCGAGAGAGGTTCTCCTTCTCCTCTACTCTGCCCTGATGAGACCACATCTGGAACATTGTGTCCAGTTCTGGGCCTCTCAGTTCAAGAAGGACATAAAGCTGCTGGAGTGAGTCCAGCACAGAGTCACAAAGAAGATAAAGGGAGTAGAACCCCTCCCTTATGAGGAAAGGCTGAAGGAGCTGGGTCTCTTCAGCTTGGAGAATTGGAAAGCAAGGGTTGACCTCATTAATGTTTGTAAATGTGTGAGGGGTGGGTGTCAGGAGGATGGAGCCAGGCTCCTCTCAATGTCAGCCAATCATAGGACAAGGGGCAATGAGTGTAAGCTGGAACATAGGAGGTGATATATAAATAGTAGAAAGAATGTCTTCCCAGTGAGGGTGACAGAGCACTGGAATGGGCTGATCAGGGGGGATTGTGGAGTCTCCTTCTCTGGAATTGTTTACAACCCGCATGGATATATTCCTGTGCAATTTGGTCTGATCTTTCCAGGTCCCTTCCAGTCCCTAATGTTCTATGATTGCCCCTTGTCCTAACATTAGTGTCCTTTTTTCCAAGCTCAAGAGACCCTCAGTCTTTCCTCATAAAGCAGACTTTCCACTCCATTCACCATGAGAGAACAAATGAGCATGCACCAGCATCCACCTCTCTCATTTGTTCTACTCATATTTTTGGAGTGTACTCTGTTCAGATCCTGCCTGTGTGCCTTTGCATAAGGAACCTTCTCCTTTGATACATGCTGGATGACAGCAAGTGGATTGTTTGCGGTGCAGAAGACAGAAGCCTCTTCCTCTCCCTTCTGACATCTGGCACCATCCCAGCCTGGAAATGACTATTCTAAGAAAAGGCCAGAATCCTCCATGTCTATATGGGATGAGCCATTCTGAGGTTAGTGAATGAACCATTTAAATAACAGGAGAAGAAACAGAGCCTGTTGCCTGTGGGAATGACACAGCTTCAGAAAGCCAGGAGGGCAGCTTGTGTATGCTCAGTAAGAGCAGAAACTTCTGGGATTTTTGTGGTCAAGCTTTAGCAAACTTCTAATGAGTCCATACAAATTGGACTTTTCCAAGATTTACATTATGACTAGTTTCTCTTATGGATAGCAAAAAGCACAACAGTGACACAATGACCACCCTTGTGCCAGGTGTCAAGTTCCTTCTCCAACATATGAGGAGGACACAAGAGTCGCCAAAGTAAAGGTTACAGGATTGGGGTTTTTAGCAGCAAAAAATAGCATATTTTTCTCTTGCTTCACAGCACAAACATTTTGGCTGAAATTTTCCAAAAGTCTTCCTCAGAAGGCAAATGCCATGCATGGAAAATTTTAACCTAAAGAGTTAGTTTGGCAGAAGTATAAGCAGCTTGGTCTTATAACAGGAAATGTTTGCAACCTTAATACTAGGCATTGCTACCAATTCAGAGTCTAAATTACTGAGCACCACCCTATTGCAGTAACAAAGATATTGCTTGCAAGGCCAAGTTGTGAGCTTGGAAGGCATGAACATAAGCTCGTGGTTGAAGCTGACTGGTATTGACTACCACGATTCTCTTGTAACCACAATCTTTGTGTGGTTTTTTTTTTCACTGTAGCTGATTACATTCCACATCTACACCGTATTGTTTGACATTCAAAGTGGTTTCAACAAAGATGAAAAGAAAAGAAGATTTGAAAGTTGCAACCAAAGCTGTCAGGACTGGAGGTAATTTTGGAATCCTTTTTACTCTTCCATGAGGACACGTTCTACTTGTGTGGGGTTCTTCCCTTGCAGGGGGAAATGAGGCGATATTCAGAATCAAATGTATGAGACAAGAAAATTGCATATCACCAAAGACTTCATATAGCAGTGATGCAAAGACTGAGCAGTGTAGGTTCTTGGTGTGTAGGTTTCTCCATACCTGTCGTGAATAATTACATAACCTCATACCTTCCATGTGGAGATATCATGAAAAAATTACATGATTTTGATTAAGGCAACATCATGCCATTGCAGGCAGTAAGAAAGCTGGTTCAGGCTGTATGATTCCTGGTGAGAGCTAGGGACACTATTGTAAGGAAAGGAATCCATTAACTAAGTTTAATTTAATAACTAGGAAAACACTGAGAAGCAAGAATTGCTAATTTCACATGAAGGCCAGATTGGAAATGGTTAATTCTTCATGATTCAAGAAAATAGTCCTCAAAGTGAACATTACCCCAGGATTCACTGTAAAAATTCTGAATGCACAGAGTATAATACAGTTTTATTCTTTCCCTTTGTCCAGTGGCAACTCAGCAGATATTCCATTTTTACATCAACACAGTGATCAATATTTTTGCTTAAGCACTGGTGGGAATATTTTATTACTAAATAAGCTTTCATTTCATGACTGGAGGTGTTTAAAACCCGCCTGGACATGTTCCTGTGAGACTTGATCTAGGCGATCCTGCTGTGGCGGGGGGATTGAACTAGATGATCTTTCGAGGTCCCTTCCAATCCGTGATGTGCTGTGGTTCTGTGTGATGACTGCTGATGACTGACAATAAATTTGTAAGGAAACAGAGGCCAAGAGTCCAAATGAAGAGAGGTGAGAAATCAGAAAATATATATTTTTGTGCATTCTGAAGACATTTATTAGACTTCTATCTTTTGTAGTTTAAATTGACCTTTGGAAAAGTAATTGCGAGTAAAAGGAATTATAGAGTTTAAAAAGAAATGCTTAAGAAACGTGGCCTAGTGAATCCAATGGCAGCTGGAACGTTCCTGGATGAAAAGTAAGGACACTGTTTCAAGAAAAGTGGTGAAGTTTGGGCATTGGTTTTCATTTTGTAGTAGAATAAAAGTTACATCCTTGTAAATACTTAATTCAAATTAAGAGACAGTCTCGTTCTCAGAAACAGTCCACACACCTATGGTTAGGATGTTGAAGTGAAAGCTGTTTGGAAGATTTTCAATAAATATATTTTGTAAACAGCAGTTCATTAAAATGGGAAACAAATCTGTTTATCACAACGTTGTGATAAAAGAATTTTCTGACCTAGGGAAAAGTTTCTCACTCAAGACATAAGAATGCCCGTACAAAGTGATTTGAACTTAGCTCTCCTGAGTCCCTGATGAATTCTCCAAGAAAGATGACCATTGGGTTTAGACTTGATTTCCTACTCTGCAACAGGCTTCCCATGTTATCTTAGATAAGTTCCTTTGGTCCAGATCATTTAAGAGTCGAATGTCTGAGCCCACTATGTATGCACATTTTTTCCAGCTTGACTGCATGGTCTAATCTCATTGAGAGGCCAGAACACATGTCAGAACAAGATAGGGAAACACCAACTACAGGCCATCAATGGATAATATAAGAGTTTGACATTTACACATGTAGTAGTGGGAATAAATACACCATGACCGACTACTAGTGGCAAACAGTGCTGAGAAGATGTGGCCAATCACATTTCATGTTCACATTCTGCTCCCAAGGTTGCAGTCTTTGGACCACTGAATTGAGTAACCCGACATTGCTGGCAACTCTGTATTCTGATCTGTTTTATAGAACAATCAAACTACATTTCAAAGCTGTTTACCCAAGAAACTATCACTGGGAAAAGTTTCAGAACCACACTACTTTGATTGCCAAAGAATTGTTTTTAGTTCATTAAGAAAAAGTCTTAATTCACCATTTTACACTCATTTGCCAGTGCTGTCCTTTGGCAACTTCTTTCTTGACAGGAAATTGCATACTTGAGGTCTTTAGAACCAGTAGGCATTTTGGTTCTGAAGTGTGCTTTTTCTAGGTTAGAGAACAAACCTCTTTTTCTGTCCTCCATACATCTCCACAGATCTTCCAAAGCGACTTTTTCCACTGCATAAATGCACTGAATATCTCTCTATTTTTCCTCTAATACTTTGCTGGAGGAACCCTAAGATGTCTCAGCTTTTCCCAATATGGATGCACTGATGGTGCAGAGCCTGAGTGTAACTTGTCTTCTTTTTGTCCTTGGAAAGATGAGGGAGTTCTTGTACTTCAGGTTAACAAGTTTATAGTCTTTAATTCTGTGCTGTCAAACTTAATCCCATTTTCATTACTTAAGTTTTCAAGTAATTTGATTTTTCTGATAAGATTTATATAACCATCTGTGCTTGATGATGCTTGTGTCATCAACAAATTTTGTTAGATTATTTTTACTGCTTGTGCCAAGTTCAATAATGAAAATGAAAATGAAATAGTATTGGCTTGGATAATTATGCTTGAAAAGCTCCAGCGATAAATTTTTTGCCCAATCTGCCCTTTTTACCACATTACTTGTGTCTCTCCTCACCCACACAGAGCTTTCTGCACCACTTTTAATCACACTTTACCAGTCTTACCATTTTGTTTAGCTTTAGACTCCACTTCTGATACAACTGAAATTCTCTCAAAGCTGATTTATCTGACAGCTGAATGTCAGCTTTCACATCATGGTGAATAACACACCTGGAAGATGATGGACTCCTCATCACTATTCCTGTCTTCTTCTGTTTGCAGGAATAGCTAAGCAGAGGTGAAGTAGTGAGTTTTTAATACCAGGGGAGTGTTTCGGAGGTGTAAAGTGCAGGAAAACTCCTGGTTACAAAGGGAAGTCGGGCCTCTAACTGAGAATTAATAGCCCATGTTATGCACAATATACTGTGTACATCACGCACACCAGCCAGAAGTGAAGTTGCTAGTCTCTAAGGATATGTGTCTTAGTCATCCTATGTTGCAGCTGCCATTCTGCAAGGAAAAAGCTATTTCAAGTGTGTTTTGCTTATAAATTTTAGTCAGTTATAAACAACTTCTGAATTTATAATTACATGCTGTATAATCCTTAACTTGTATCATATGAGAACCATAAATATGGTCAAAATTATCTGGAACCCTGCAAAGTATTTTTTTAATGTTTGGTCTCATTCATTGTTTTATCCTCAGATTTCATACAATAAATGCTAATGAAGTCGAATATCTAGTATTGGCAGGCAGGAAGGCTACTGATACCTGGTTTTTCCCTCCTTATTTTTCCTCTCTTTTAACACAAGCATTTTTCTAGCATGAATGGATGCAGATTTTCCATTAAAAACTGTAGCAGTGGATGAGTAAACGTCTGCCAATGTTACAGCCAGTTCATGAAGAATCCAGCTTCACGATCTCGCCAGCACAGCAATTAGGACCACATGTGCTAGAGAGGGAAGGGAAGCCTATTCGTAGTGATGACAGTCCTGTAAGGCCTGATGGCTGCCTTTCCAACCCCAAATTTCAGAGAGTTTTAAACCCATACCTGCCTATTAAAAAGTTTCTGACTGTATACTTAAAATGCACAGTATTTTTTTCTATAGCATTATTAGCATTTTCTTAGACTATTTGTATTTACAGCTTTTTAATGTCAGGAAGAGTCAATTTTCTGAAGATTTAATGCAAGAACAATTAAAAGATACTAACGTTGAAGCTGTATCTCTATAGGCAGCTATATGTGAGTGTGTGTGTATTGATAATACACAAGAATACATACAAGAGATATAGAGATATATATATATATATATAAAAGTATAAATACATGCAAGAATATTAAACCTACAAGTGTTTATACCAGGAACGGCTTATGGGAAAGGCACCGTCCTCTGGCAGCTTCTACACTGTAGTCAATGCCTTTGTTTCAGCCCCGATCAACGTGGGAGATGTGACACTTGTTTAACAGCTTGTGTGAAATTCATTCGGGGTTATGCTCCAATTGCTTTTCAACAAATGCACAAATCATGTCCGAATATCTTGATCTTAGTAATAGGTTTTGAAAAAGAGATTGTAAGCCTGGATGGGTATGGAAACCAAACTCTACTACAGCTATAAAGTTTAATAATGATTTGAGCAATTGGAGTATAGTAACGGTAAATGCATACCCATAGGCTGTGACTGCTGTCTAAGCATAAATCCAAGTGCAAATTGTAACAGAGTGATAGCAGCAATCCAGAGAGAATAGGGTTGGCTTGTCAAAGTAAGGTTAGAGGCTACTGACTTACAGAGAGCTGTCCGACCACAAGAGCTGAATTGCATATTTTTCAAAGAACAGCTCAGCCTTGCTCAGTGACAGCAGACATAGAAGAAAGCATAATTGCTGAAGGATGGCCCAGTGCCTGAGCTGACAGGGAACACACTGTGTGCACACTTGATCCAAGATGGAAGCAGAAACCCAGCCTATTGGTGCTGACATCAGGAAGACTTCCAGTTCCATGATACACAACTTACATGAAAGGCAACTCCTATCCTGAGGTGGGGACTGCTTGTTACTCAATAGGCAGGTAGACTGACCTGTCCCTGAAGCATCGCCTGAGATTTGCAAGGTCAGCATGACACATCCTTCAGCCACCAGACTGTCATGGCTGTCATGTTACACCAGGCATGTCTCAGCCCCTGTTGAGTCGTTAGTTGGTGAGCACAGGCTCACATTATGGCACCTGGCTAGCCTCACCATGTAACAAACAGTATGCTGCTGGGTCTGTTCCACTATTCGTTTCCCAAATGCTTCCAGGCACAATTAGAGGTGTAGTCTCTGCAAGGCTTAGTGTGTTTCGGATGGGGGCTTCCCTAGTGGGGGAAGAGAGCTCTGATTTGGTGGCAAGAGATAGTTTGGGCTTCTGGTATTATGGTCAAAGAATGGTCCCTGCTTTGTTTTTTACAAGCCATACTGGCCTCAGTGAATATATCAGAATACATTCCCCATGAGGCAGCAAAGATTCAGCTGATGACTGTATACATTTTGCAGGAATTCAGTGATAGAGAGTGAAGGTCTCGTAACAGTGTTTGTTATTGGTTGGCCTTGATGACCTTAAGGGTCTTTTCCAACCTGAATGGTTCTAAGGTAGGCAAACTCTGGGATGAGGGCTGCTTGCCTCTGAGCGCACAGTGCGCTTTTCCGCTAAGTACTGGAGCCGCTGCCGCTGCTGAGGCGCACCGCTGCAAAGTGCTCGGTGTTTGCAGGGCTTTCTTCTTTCTTTTCATTCCTGCAAATGGTATTTTTGTGCAAAGAGTCTTACCTTTTCCACATAGTCAGATAAACAACTTGTTAGCTTTGCACTGATAAAGTTTGCCAGCATGCTCTGTCATTTGGGGCCCAGAACTGATAAGAAACCCCTGCAGTATGCTGCACTGCAGAAGTGCACCCAGAAACAGCCCTGACATCTAGTGACTAAAGGTTGGTAGGAACTGCAAATCACCAAAGGGCTGAAACCAGACTAGTATTCTTTTTAAAGTCATGGAACAGTGCCAACAGGATGCCGCTGTGCAACAGCATCACAGTGAAGTGGTTGGGGTCAGAATTGCATTTAGGCACAGTCATTGCTGGATCACCGCCACCCAGCCCCATGCAGTCACTTGTGGTACATATGCTTATAGCGCATTTCAAGGCCTCTGTAACATGGATTTGAAACCAAGAAAGAGAACAATAAAGACTTAACTAACCAGCATAGCTGGTTCTTTTCCCAGTCTCTGAACTCTGTCCAGAAGACACAGCCAGACGTGGCTTGAAGAAAAAGCCCATAATCCAGAGAATGAAAGAAGAAGGTGGAGAGAAAGAGAGTTTTCAGGACATGGGTTAGGAAAAAGAAAGTCTTGCTTACATATGGGAATAAGAAGTCTACAGATGTGCTCAGGATGAAACCTTATCCTCAGCTTCAGGCATACATTTCTCAGGAAATCACTAGCTTCCAGCACGGCCCTCAGTATTGGTCGGTGAGACACAGGAGCCCTGAACTTGTACTTCCTCTTCAAATAATGTTCTCCTGATATTTTAAGAAAATGGGTTTATTCTATTCTTGTACACGGATCGGAGCAATCAGGACTTATGTGGCTGCAAAATGAAGATTCTTGTAAGAAGCAATTTAAAAAATCTCCTTCAGGGCACAGCTATGCTACGTGCAGAGATGTCACAGAAGCAGGGATGGAAAGAACTGTGGCTGTTCGTCCTGGAGAAGACAAAGACTCAGGGGGGACTTAGGAATGTGATGGGGGGCAGTAAAAAGGATAGAGTCAGGATCTTCTCTGGGATTTCCAGTAACAGGACAAGAGGCTTTGGGAACTAAGTGAAATGCAAGAAATTCCATTTAGGTGTAGGAAAAAGTGAAGGTTTTTGTGTGAAAGCGACTGAACACTGGGATGGGCTGCCTTCAGGGATTGTGGTGTCTCCATCCTTGTACATACAAAAACCCAGTTAGATATAACCCTGTTCAAGGTGTTGTAACTGACTGCAGGCGGAACTACATGGTCTCCAGAGGTGGTGTCCAGCCTTGACCTGTGGTTCTGTGGGCTGTAAACCAGAAGTGATTTGGCAGCCTCAGGACAAAGAGGCCAGGCTGTGTTGGTGGGGTGTCATGCTAGGTTCAGCCTGCTCAGCCAGACTGGCTTTTGAACAACGCTGTCACAGTTTTAACACTTCTGACACACAAGATGATGTCTCTGCATGCTGCTACATTTGGACATTTAGCTGTCACCTCTTCCTGCTAACAGCTTCATTGCACCATGCCAGTGTCCTACGTATGGCCTTGCAGTCCCATAAAATGTCTTCATTTTGAGTAATCTAGTTTTAACTCTCTCAGGGTCTGTATGGCATTATGAAGTTGTGGACGTCCTATGTGAGTGACCAAGAAACTGGCTACTTGGACAGATTTAAGCCTAGAGGTAGTATTTATTAATTGATTATGATATGATTAGTAAAATATTTGTTGTTGACACTCTACAAAGCAGATATTTGACACTCATTTGCCATTACAGAAACTTTACTATGTGCTGCTGAAATGTCAGCCAAATAAAATGAAGTGATATCTTCTGATTAGAGCAGTTTTAGAATTACCACTCTCTATTAATCTTATATTTATGTTTCATGCCAGCAAATACCAACAGAAATATTCTACTTTGCATGGGAAAATGTGGAAACTAGAAACATGGTTTTAATGTAGAAAATGTGGGGTTTTTTGATGACACCTCTGTGGTATACCTTTGATCTAGTTGCAACAGGTCAAAAATATGGGATGAAGCCCTAACCCTACTGAAATTACAGACACATAGGCTGAGGTTTAATGCATGAACCATGACTGGAAAGACTTAAAGGCAATAAATATTCATTTTTTTTGTAATTTGTGATGGAACAAGGATATGCAAAATGCTCTTTTTGAGACACATTTTGAGGACTATTTTAAGTGATCTGTTCATTTTAGGTATTTGGTAAAAAGTTTGGCCTTGATTCTTGTTTTACAAGAAGTTTGAAAAGGATGAACCTTGCTACATCATCAAATTTCTCTTATAATGAATAAACACTTCATAATCACACACTTATCCAAGGATGTCCTAAGAGATTCTTGCTGTTGTTAATCTAAAGTTAAACCTCTTTTACCAAGTTACTGCTGGCATTTTAAATACGTTGTGTCTCGTCTGCACCAGTACACTAATAAAACTGGAAAAGCAAACTGGCTAGAGCAACGCCACCTAGCACTAAATCAACAGGGAAGAGCTACCCCTTATAAATCAGAGTGGTTATCCCGAGAGGCTGGATGCAGCTGTGCATAAACAGGAAAATTCTGCAGCTGCTCTCCTGTCTATTAGTCTAGTCCGTGAGCTTACTGTCTGACATTAATGGATGAGATTTTCTCGTAGAGCTTAGCATAAATCTGTGTCTGGCCCCCAGTGCTGTGTTTAAGTACCTTATTCTTTTGGGGCCATCATTGTTGCATTACCGAAGTTTTTTTTCTGTGACTCCTAGAAAAAGCTCCTTTCTGTTATAGGAAGACTTTTAAACAGCATCAAGGTATTTTTGAGTGTCAAACGTAGCTGCTTACAAGTTGATATCCACAGAGTGACTGCTGAGTGACAGCATATGGTGCTGCATACCTTATGCTATTACAGCATATTCACCTGCTAAGTCTTTGATGACATCTCATTAAGATGTTGTGGTCATACTTTGAAGTGAGGAGGATGTTATAAATGCTGGTCTTAGCCCTAGATGGCAGGTTGGTTTGAGACAAAGTGTTAGGAGGCTGTATGTGTTTTTATAACTTTGTGTTACTAATGGAATCTCAAGCAATGACACCATAAGGAAAGGAAAAGGAAAAATAAAAGGTACATATTTTCACAGAGTCAATACATTCAACTGTCTGGCAGATTAAATTTTTTATGAGTCCGTGGGACAACTTGTGCCTTGGGACAAGAATGGAACAGCCATGGAACAGATTCCTGATTAGTATGATATCACTGGAGGCTTGAGGCATCTTTCTTTGTCTGCAATGTGTGTTTAGTGGATAAGTACAGTGAAAATCATCTTTATGGCTTTCATCAGTCATAAAGCACCTTGGAGAGACTTTTTAATCCCCATGTGTAGAGAGTGGAAATATATCACAGGGAACTGAAATGACCTCCTGCAAACTACCCATCAGGTCAGCAGCAAAACTGACATCTGTGAATTGCTTCTTGAAACTATCCTACTTTCCCAGACATATTATTTCCCAAAATGTTGTCTCTTTGAAATCATTCCCAAGCATTTCCTTTGCTTACCTTCTTGCTCTGATCCTCACGAGCCAGTTACAATACTGTCCTTTGGGGCTTAGGCATAAATGGCCACATTTCTAAGCATTTCACTGAGTTTGTAGCTGTCTGGATTTCTGTGCCTAGTCTAGTACTACTCCTTAACTTTGTGTGTTGCTGCACAAACAAATCTCTCAATGAAACGATGCCTCAGATCAAGCTAAATGGCCAAACTCTTTGGTGATGTTTTGGTAAGACTGGTGATACATCCCCGTTTTAATGTGGGTGCATTAAAATAAGCAAATGCTACATCTCCAGCATTTTCCTAGAATATCCAGGACAGAATAAATTCTCTCACTATCCACTGGCAAAGCAGCAGAGTGCTCCAGCATATCAACAGAGAAAACATCCCTAGAAATCCTAACTGCTTCATAGCAGTACTTCTGAGGAGAGGTATGGTTGCCTAGTGCATTAAAGAAGATGCCAGTCACTGACCAGGCCATCAGTTAAACCGTCATTTCAATGGCACATAATGACAAATGCTGCTAGTTAATTAAAAGGGAGACCTGCCAAAGCTGTTCCAATTGTAATTATGGCTTTGTTTAAAAAAAGGCAAGGAAAGGGAAGTTATATACTATCAGACACATGTGTCAAAAATGTGAGAACTGCTTTACTCTGCCCGAATGTTATCAGTCAGTTTCTCACGTGTTGTAATTTCATGAGGCTGTGGCCATTTTAAAGAAGCTTTGTTAGCTGAGGATCTGGAAACTACAAAACAAACAGTATTCGTGTAGCTGTTGCAGCATAGGGATGGTATTTTGAATAACAGAAGTCCAGATTTAGATTTTGATACCAAGATTTTGTGGACTAATCCTTTAATATCTGGAATATACAGCAAGTATTCTTGGTGTCAGTGCTACATATGGTCTTAGTACATTGCATCTCAAGGAGATTCTTTACCACTTGCCTTCATGTTTTCTTCAGTAACAATGTCTGCTGGGTCCTCTGTACTTGCTGACTAATTCCTATTTAAATTGTCATCAAAGTTCTTGTGAGAATCTTTTGGTGCTTGCCAATGGGTGTCTGTATTTACACAGAAGTTGTGGTCTGACTTTACCACACATCAGGTGTGATAAAGCCCTTGAGCTGATTAACCAGGGACTCACATAGCTTATAAACATTTTCACTCATGTTATTCTTCATTAGCTGAGTCGGAGTCTCCTTCTCTGGAGAAGTTTAAAACCTGCCTGGACGTGTTCCTGTGCAACTTGTTCTAGGTGATCCTGCTATGGCAGGGGGATTGGACTGGATGATCTTTCAAGGTCCCTTCCAATCCCTAATGCTCTGTGATTCTGTGATTCTTCTGTTCAGCTGGTGTCAAAATCTGACTCTCCTTCTTTATGAAACACTGTGTTTCCAATTCCTAGATTTACATATTATCACTAATGAATAAATGTGACACAGTTTTTAGAGAACAACATTTCCTCTATCTCAGTTAACAGAAGTGTTCCACTGGAAAAAGTAGACATATTAGTAGGTAGAAATGATGCTGCAAATTGGACTATGGCTTTAGATCAGCAGAAGTATATTAATCTCAAACTATGGCAGGAAAATAAATAAGCAAAGTATTGTTCTGGCAAAACTGGAACTACGTACTTGGTGAATAGCTCAGGGCAAATTAACCAAAGAATGTATTAATCTGAATAATTGACAAATTAAAGAGTAACACAAATAGCAGTACTTCAAATACCAGTACCCAAAGTAGAGAGACTTCTGGAAAGATTTACATGCTTTTCCATACTCCAGTCAAACATATCTTCAGCAACTGTGATATCTAAAGTCATTCCAGGGACACTGAAGATAACTAAGGTGAGTGGCATGCTGTAACACAATAGAGTAGCAAAAGGAATTCTGCACAAAAGCATCTATTCTGCACAATATGGTTCCAAACAGGTTTGTTAACTAAATTGCTGATGTCTCAGGGCTGGACAGGTCTTGTCAGCCTCTCCAAAACAACCATGATCCAACCTCCCAGCATGCAGCAAACCTACTGTTTGGTTTAAACCCAGAACCATGCAGCTGCTAACACAAACCTACCCTTGGGACAGGAAGAGGTATAACAAAACGTATGAGGGCTGAGACAAAGGACAGAGAGGGCTCGCTCAGTGGTTATGATCATGGTCAAAAGACAGACACAATTTGGAGAAAACAAAATTAATTTAATTTAAACAAAACCCATCACCAAGTGCTATAGTGCACTACATCAGCAAAACAGCCTGATTATGGCTCACTTGGTCTAGGCGATCCTGCTCTGACAAGGGCATTGGACTAGATGATCTTTTGAGGCTCCTTCCAATCATTAATGTTCTGTGATTCTGTAATTATTGTCGATGATTAATAAAAGCCCCAGAAGCTTATAGGAAGCTGCAACTAAGTATATGGTATGCAGCTTTTCACTGAAAACCAAATCCAAATGAACTAGCCAGACTATGTGCTGTACTCCTTAGTTCGAGAACATTTTGTTTTCTTAGTAAGTGTAACACAGCAGGTACTGAAGACAGTTTTCAACTGCCTCATTTTCCTTGCCTGAAATGTGGTCTCTTTAGCAATATGATACTATGAAAATCTCCTGTTTCAGAAGAACTGTCCACATACCGAATTTAAAGGGCCAAGACACAAGGCTTTATTGTTAGACTATATTTTTCACAGCCCATTGAAAAAAGAGTGAAGAAACCCCACGGAGTTGCTGAATATTTCTTCACAAGAAGACTGGCTACATCCAGCCCATTCTTGGCAGATGGTTGTCTAACACTGATCTTCAAAATATTCCCCGGCAGAGTTCACAACATCCTTGGAAAGCCTGTTCCAGTCCCTTCCTGCTTACTGAGAGGGTTTTGTCACGGGGGTCTGAACTACGGTGCCTACAATCTCAGGCTGCTAAAATAAAAACAGTTTGTTCTATTTATTACCTTTTACATATTTAAAGAGTGTTATCACTCCCTCCAGCCACCCCTTCTGTAGTCTAAACACTCTAAATTCCTTCGGCATATTTTTTCCATGGATCACACTTTCTAGACCTCTGATCATTCTTTTTATTTGTACTTTTTCCAAATATTCTATATATCTGTTGAACAAAGATTTCAAAATCACAACCTTGTGTTCTTGCTGTGATCTTATCGTATTGAGGAGACACCATAGCTTGTAGATGAAATTTCTGTTTATATATCTCTCAGAATTATATTTGTCGATTTCCCCAGCCATATGACTTTGTTTCATGCAGCAGAGTTTGTGATGTATTATAATCACTCGAACTTTTCCTGAATAATTGCTACACAACCTATTTATGAGAGTATTCAGACAATCCCATATGGTGGAGTATGCTTATTGATCTACTGTCATGTTTCTTGGGACTATGTTCACAGTTTATGAGGATTGTACTACTGACTTCTAGTGTGTTTCAGGGTCATGCCAACCTGGTGTTATCCATAAAGGAATAGTACCACTCTCAATCAAAGCCCCTACACCAGCTCTAAGACTAATAGAAAACCTACTTATCACTGTGCTTTAGTCTTGCACTGAATTTAACATATTTCTTAAAATTGCTGATGAGAATGTTATGTGAGAAACTGTCAAAATTCCGACTAAAGTCAAGGATAGCTGGCACCCATTGACTCTCTTTTGTCCACAAGGCCTCCTACTCCATCATAAGCAGAAGTGAAGCTAGTTTGGAGAGGTTTATTCTCAACAAATTCATGTTGGCTCTTACTTACCTCCTTGTTATCTTCCAAGTGCGTACAAATGGTTTGCTGATTATTGTTCCAGTACTTTTCCAGTCACTGAAGTTGATTCTTCTGCGATTCCCTGACTCTTTCCCATTTCTAAAGATAGGCTCTGTATTTGCCATTTTCCAGCTTCTCAGAACCTCACTGCTCTATTGTGTGTTCACAAAGACAGTTGCTAGTAGCTTGGATAATTTTTCCGTCAGTTTTGTAGATGTCCTCAGGTGAGTTACAGCAGGGCCAACTTATCTGTGTGACTTGATCTAGGTGATCCTGCTGTGGCAGGGGAACTGGAGGTCCCTTCCAATCCCTAATGTTCTGTGATTCTGTGATATCTGACAACATGATAGGTGGCTGAGCACTTTTACCTGTTACGTCTCTTTTTATTACTGATACGAATTGTGACAAACTTGTGACCACAGTTACTCTTTGCATGACAAAACAGTGCTATTGTGGACTCACACTTGCCATGATTTGTAAGATTTTTACCATGGCAGGGGGATTGGGACTGGATGATCTTTCGAGGTCCCTTCCAATCCCTAATGATTCTATGATTCTATCTGCAAAAATAAAAGGGAAAAATAATAAGCAGGTTTACAGTGTGGTCTCATAGGATCACAGAAGACCACCTAACCCAACTCCCTTCCAATAAGAAGGGACATCTTCAACTAGATCAGGTTTTCAGAGTCTTGTCCAGCCTTACCTTGAATGTTTCCAGGGATGGGGCATCTACCAGCCCTCTGAGCAACCTGTTCCAGGCTTTCATCACCATCACTTTAAAACTTTCTTCCTTATATGTAGTCTAAATCTACCTTGTTTTAGTTTAAAACTTGTCCTACTGCAACAAGGTCTGCTATAAAAGACTTCATGAAGTGCTCACTATTTTTATATCTTTAAAAAAACCAACAAACTAGTTAAAAATAAAATTTCCAAAAGACAGAGGAATAATACGGGTTAGGCCAACTTTTTCAGGATCCATAAATCCTTGCATAAATCCTTGTGATGGGAAAATCTTTAAATCTTCAGCTTCTAGGAAGAGAAAGAATGTTGATTCTGGCACTGACTGTTAACCATCTACCTATCACTTTTCATAAGCTACCAAAGATGAAGCCAGTCAGGCACAGCGCAAACTTCTCCGTGTGGAAATGTATAAAAATCTGTCATGTTTGCTTAGAGACTTTCAGTTTTACCAATTTAATATTTAGCTAACAGAGAAGCCTGCCTTGATAAGTCCTTTGATCAAGTCATTTAAATCCACAGATGCAGCACTCACATCCTAGTCAGATGTCTAGTCAGGCAACTTTTTGCAAATTTTATCTTACTTTATCACTGAAGTTGGCTTTTGGGACTGGATTCAGCTAAAGCTAATTTGTGTTGGAATAGCCCTGAATGGTAGATTGTATTGGGCATTAATCAGACTTGGAGACATGTTCAGAATTTTCTGACCTGCCCTAGCTGAAAGGGGCTGCATTAAATGACAGGGTGGCAGGAAACCCATGCTGGGCATTAGCAATGGGGTGTGAGGACCACCAGTCTCATTCCATTCATTGTGCAGGACAGCATTGTTCCTCACTCACTTGGCTGTTTATTCCTCTCATGTCAGACAGTCACTGGAGGCTGCCCCTGCTCTGCAACCCTGAGTACAGCCTAGACGTATACCTGTGGGAAGTAATAGCTTGAGGCTGAATCCCTTGTGATCTAGTACTGTGAGGTTGTTTAATGAAGTCAGCCTTCATGTCTTCAGAGAGGATGCCCAGCTCCAGACAGGAGTATGTCCAGCTGTTGTCATTGTCTAGTTTTTCCTTTAAGCACCTACATTCCCAGGGAAAGAAATGCAGACCTGCTCTTCAGTTTGAATCTCATGAACTGCCAGCTTTGTGGATCTTGATCAGAGAGATGATCTCCAGTCACCTGCTGTTCTGGACAGTTCAGATCAGCATCTTGAGCTGCCAGTAAAAATAGGACTAGCTAGGCTTTCCGCCAGTAAAACTATTTCTTTTGTCAGATCGTGTTCAGGAACTCTGAATTTCCAGGATTCACATTTCACAAGTAATTCTGCCATAAGGAAGCGATGGGAATTCCTGAGCTTCCAGCATCTCTGGTCTTATGGCCAGGGTTCTCAAGGCTTCCAGACACCTTCACAGAGGAAGAGGAACTAGCTATGGCAAAGAAAAAGTTATTTCCACTGAACTATTTTAAAAATTCATTTTTCTGTCTCCTTTATAGAGAAGATCTTTAAAAACAGTAAAAGGATTTCCCAAGAGAAGGAACTCCTGAAGTTTTGATCAGCACTAACTGGAATGAAATTGAGTAAGCAGCTGGGGGATGAAAGGGATGGAAGGACTGTCAGATTATCTGGCACATTCCGTGTTCTAATAGAGATTTGTAGTATTGCAAATGTAAACCATATAAATAAAGTCTTGTGTCAAGATGTGAAGTATTTTTTCCTTTGGCTGAATATTTTAGAAAATGTCAGAAAAAATAGTTCAACTGAAATCAAGGGAACAACCTCTATCCACTAGTCTTTGTACACAAACAGATAGGTAATCTCTCCACTAGAGAGAATAAAACAAAGTTTTAAAAGGTTTAAAAGAACACTCGTTTTTATTTTTCCAGTAGATAGAATAAATACTGGATGTTTGTGCATGCCGGTTATACATCACCCATCTTTGCAGCCACCCATCTTGTGCAATAAATGAGGCAAGATGGCTAAGGGTGGAGTGGGATCAAAATAAAATAAAAATTTGGAGAACAGAAAAAAAGCCTCTGGCACTGAGCAGAACCACTAAGAGGAAAATTTAACATGTTCTCAGGACTTGAACGTCTATCACATTGAAAGTTTTGGGTGCACTGTGGTGGGCAATGTAGGGATGTATCCTCTGTCACCAGTGTATCACTGGTATAGGGATCACATCATTGTCTGTAGGCAGTGAAACTCTCTATTACCAGCACTCTTCCACTGAAATCAGTAAAGTCTGCAAAGGACCCAGGTGTTGTCTAGCCCCTGAAAGACCATACTTGGGTCTGTGTTCCCTTTGTGCAAAAGGTAGTGTTTTGAGATGTTTATTACATCTCAAATCTGGCTGTTTATTACAGCCAGATAGCTGAACGTAGCTAGATCAGGTCCAGCCATGCTTCAGTCCAAAAGTGGCTCTGCAGTGCAGAGAAGGAACACAGAAGCAGAGGTGGAATGTTGTTTCTTAAGTTAGCAGGATCTGGCATGACTGGCATTAAGCCAGATGGAGGAATCTCAGAACTGCAGAGCTGCCTCGGTCTCTTCTTTGAGGTCCCCAGCATTTTGAAGTGTGGTAGTGCATTAAATGGGGTAGTGGGTTTGCACTATCAAGAATTTTGCCCATGTTAAGCTTCTCTGGAACCTGGGATATTCAGTTGTCCAACCGGCAGCCAAGAGCTCCAGAGTTCAGCTCTGGTCTGTCAGGATTTATTTGCTCAGAATACGTATGCTGAAGTTCTGCCAGATTCAGCTTTAATCTGCCCTGGGCAGCATGTTCCACTACCATTATCAAGGATAACTCAATCTCATAAGATATTGGATAGCAGAGAACTGACTACAGAGGCATGAAAATAAGTTCTTGCTCCATGCTGCTACTTGAAGGAGATGAGTAGAGCAGCAGTTTTTAAATTTATGATCTTATGATCCAGCACTGGAAAGTACTTCTTGTGTCATTGATTCAAGTCCCTTGCTACTTCAGAAAGCACTTCATCTAATCCTGTTCATAAATTTATCTTAAAATTGGTTAGATTTCTAGTTCATGCTACAGTCCCAGGAAAGCAATTACAGAAGAGCTTTGCTTTGATTATTTGAATGATTATGGTTCCCAGACCAAGTTCCTGGCTGGTTTATGCGTGACTCCTCTTGTGCCAACATTGGTCTTTAACTTAGATACCCCTTCCCTTTCCATGCTATTTAATCTCTTGGGGTATTCGCAGTAAATAATTAAAAGGACTAAATAAATAACTCTTTTATCTACAGTTCTGTGTGATACAGACCCCCAATTCAAAGAAGAACCAAGATAAACTGATAAGTTGGTGTCACGTTAAGAAAATTTTCTCATTGTCAAGCTAAGACAAATAATTGAAACGAGTGGGCTAGCAAATACCTGTTATCTTCATATCCATCCGTATTTTCTATTCCTACTCCTTGGTCTCTGATCCACAGAGCATCTTTTCAGTGGTACTGAGCACTGAAGTACTGTCAAAAGACAGGATCCTGCAGAAGGCCCTTGGGAGGTAGAGGGACAATCAGGGTCCACCAGCACATCAAAACAGGGCAGCTAGGGTATTTTAGACCCACATAAAATTAATACACCTGTTTGACAAAGCAAAATATTATCAACTGGGTGCTGTTTTGAGATACCTGGGCTCAGCAGGCTCAAATGAGCCAACTTAGAATTTCACCACGGGAATTTATTCCAGCTGGTTTTGGATCAGCCCCCAAATATCTCATATGCCAGACTGATACAGTTTCTTGGCTCATTGGATAGAGGAATTGGAGGGTTTTTTGAAGTATTGACCAGCTGTCTTCAAGGACGAAATCCTTCCACCTACTCCCACAAACCATGGTGCTCATACTCCTGAAATGCCTTGTTTAGCTGTTGGAATCTCTCATGGAATCTGCAAGAACGCAAGCAGCTCTTTGGGGGGATTTAAATGTTCCTCAAAGCGTGACCTCATGCATCAGTAAGTAGAGAAGTTGTTACTTTTAAGCTGATGACATGTGGGTTAAAAGGACAGTTTACGTAGATTTTCTATACCATTCGGGGTTAAAACAAACAAGCCTGGTAGGGCTTCAAGCCGGGCAGGGGACCCTAGGGTAGAAGCCACCTGCTGGTCAGGCTGTTCTTTCAAAAAATCTTGTATGTTTGAAAGCTTTGCAAGAGCTTAAATTAAAAGCAGGGAAGAAAGAACCTTTTACCTCAAAATTTTTACAGTGTGATCTTAAGCCATCTGACTTATATTAAAATAGAGATTCCGAGAGTGCCCAGTTTGTTTGTGCAAGCCTTGGAGATTTCTCAGTGGTTTCTTGCAAGAGTGAACTATAACTTGACACCTTTACATGAGAATGCTATTTACATTAATTAACTGACTGTGTTGGAAAAATGCAACAGGTATTTTGGTATTTTTCTGTTCTTACAGCAAAGTTTGGTTCTGTAAGAACTGTTTTGTAATCTTGACATACATTGCGCGCAGACTGTATGGGCTGCTCACAGCCAGATCTGTAAAGGGTCTCTAGTTCCTACTTTTGTTTGAACTGGCATCGGCAGAAGTACATTATATTCTACTTTACAAGATAAATTTCATTTATTGCTTTTAGAAAAATGGTCTTACTATATAAGAATATATTAACTTAGCTCATATTGTGTGCAGAAGCTTGAATAGTCTTTGCCACCAACACAGAATGTCACAAATCAGAAACAGATGGTAATTACCAGGAACAAAGATGAGATTTCAGAAGAGAATGGACGCCGTGCATTCCAGAGCATGTAGAGTATTTTTTTCCATGAAGATTAATGGCTACTACAAAGGCATGGCGTTCAATGAACTCACATATCACGGAGTTACCTAGAAAGTGAAGCAACCCATTTTTACAGGCTGACATAACTTCGAAGTTTGTGAAGGGATCAGCGTGACTGATAAGAACCTCTTCTTCCACATTTTGTTTTGCAATATTGTGGCTCTTGCTTTTATCTTTTTTCATTTTTCTCTGCCTCCATTAAACACTCGGGTAGACACGTTTTCTGCCTATTGTGCTCATCAGAATAGAAAATGTTATCACATTATCAGAAACACTAAATTCCATACTTGCCAATAAGACCTCTGCTAATCATAAGGAAGAATTGTTATCTGTGTGATTTCAAATATTTAGTGAACAACCAGCATTTAAATCTTGTGTTTGACATTTTGGTCTAAAAATACAATGCCTTTGAATACTATTTGTCTGTATAGTTTGCAGAGATGTCGAATTACAGCAAACAAGAAAACGACTGTCATTCCACAGATAATGTCAATGTAGTTTAGTAACGAATTCTCAGAAAACCTGCTTTCTGTTATTGCTCTACTCATCTCATAATATTAGAAAATATAATTTGCCAGTAAAATGTTCTGTGAAGCAGTTGGATTTTATGACAGGACCTCATAACAAGCAGATGTGCTAAGAACTGGGACATTAAACTAAATTATTTGAAGTAAGCAATTTTCAGAGTCAGGTTTTGAATTATTTCAAACCTTTCAAAATTAGGTAACGGATGTTCTCTCGTGTCTAAATTTAATACAACAAATTTCATAGAGGGTTGTTTTTTCAAAGAGTTTGAGCTAGAAATTGCACATGGAAGTGGAAAGAACAATACACAATTTTAACCACATCTCTGCTGTGCTCTGATTCAATGACCTAATATTGTCTTAAATGTTCTTTTGAACAGTTTACACTGAGGCACTCAAGTGTGTTTCCCTGGCTTGTGTGGCAGATCTCCAGAGTTCAGTTATCCGAGATGTGTCAGTGCAAACCACTTGCTGTATTTCTGTGGGAGCACGCTGTAAAAAGAAGAAGGATAAATGAACAAAGGGTTCCTTCTCTGGAGACAGATGTTCTGCCATCATTCCTAGCACCAGACAAGCTGACAGCCACACTGGTGAACATCTGAAAAACCTGCCAAAATCTGCTGCACCAGTAATACAGTAAAATGCCTTCTGAACAAAAAGGGGCACCAATGTCAACAGAAAACCTTCTAGCCTATTCAAACATGTGAAAGACAGGAGGAGTTCTAGAGCCTAAAAGAGAATCCATAACAAAAACCAGGTGAATCGTTCTAGCACTAAGTTTCTTGAATCAACTTGCATAGACAACACATGATTCTTGCTTGTTCATAGTATTAAAACTTGATTCAGGAGCACGATTATAATTGTTGTTCAGAGGAAAATAAAAGGTGAAAAAGGAAATGTTCTTCAAGGAGAAATGTTCTTGCTTACGTGCTAGCCCTGTACATATGTGAAATAGGAGCTGTGTTTGTGCATACGTATGCCTACAGTTACATTACTCAGAGACACCAGAGTGTTTGCAGTGAGGAACAAGATTGTTTCTCATCTGTACTTCCTTGCTAGTAAATCAAAAAATGTCCCCAGCAGTTTTATAATTCTTATTTAAATACATAATCATTCACCAAAATACAATTTTGATCTCCTAATTAAAGGAACTGGGATTTGTTTGGCATTTTCCAGCTATTATCACCTGCTGCATAGATCTTGGAGGCTCAGTAGCCCATTCCCAAATCTGCTATGAAGGGGTGAAAGACGTACTTTAAGACCTGGCATTCGTTACAAGTATGTGACGTACGTATACAGTAGAATTACTGGGTTAGTCATAAAGCTAAACACGTGTGTTATTTTTCAGTCACAGATGGCATATTTATAAACACCAAAGATGACATTATGCTTCCCCTTCTTATTTCTTAGTCCCTATCACATTCTTCATTCACGTCGAACATGTGTTCAGTAACAGTCTTTCATAGAATTACTTCAGTTTTTCATTTCAATGTTAGATAGTCTCACAGAAGGTGCCATCTTGTGGTGCCTTTTTCAAGCAGAAAAGAACTTTGCAGAACGCTTTCGCTTTACACGGTGCGCAGCAAAAACATTTTCAAAGATACAGAATTCACAGCCACTGCGGCTCAGTTCATTCGGATGCTTTATGCACACAGGTGCTTATAGACAAAAAACCAAAGGCTGTGTAGTTTTGTAGATCTCAGATGCCCGCAAGACTTTGGTTCCCTTACTTCTATTGTTTTCTTAGTTTACTGAAAGGTCAGTTAGCTTGGCAGAGGATGTTTCTACTACTGAGTATTCATATGAACAAAAAAAGAAGGGCCTCTTGGCCTCTGTAAAAACTTCTCACATCATTTAGCTATGATCCAAAAAATTCCTTCCTGGAGGACTTTCTCCAAAAAGCATACATATTTCCATTGCTTTCAAATATTTATTAATACAATGTGTAATAGAGAATATAGTGAATACTCTTGTTCCATTTTCCATACTGAAATGGAAGAACAGGGCTCGCTCTTCACACTGAAATGTTCCTACTCAAATGTGCCTGACAGTGGAGCATCTGCAATTACGATGTGTTTTAATTGAGCTGAAAAATTATTGCTACATACAAATACTTCCCTGAGGTTGGGCATGCTGGAAGTCGAAGCTGGATTTCAATCTTCCACATAGGCTTTTCCAAAATCCCAAGCCTGTGTTCCTTCAAACTTCAAGGGGATTACACTTTTGAGACAAATTTCCTGGTCACATTTGTGCACACGATGGTAAATGCCAAGTCTGGATGTAAGTGCTCTGTGCTGTTTAGACACTCTGACAGGGCACTGCTGTACTCGACAAAACATCTCACTGCATTAGGGGTGTGCCCTGTGGGTGAGATTTGCATGCCCCAAGCCCTCTGTTTTCACATTGCTGCCTATGCTCCAGAATGCTGGGTGTGCTTGCTCCTGGGATTCATGCCTTCTCCTGCTCCTTGTCACAACTGTGTGAGAAACAGCAGGCAGATAAAACAAGGGAAGCAGAGGAAGCCAGAACCACTGTAATTAAAAGCTAAAAGAAAAAGAAGAAAAGACATCAAGCTGTTCTCATGTGGTTTTTGACCGAGTATGTTTCTGGTGGTGCTGAGACTATCCCTGTCTCACTCCAGCAGCGATTTTATTTCGGTATACCCCAAGGACTCCACAGCTGTATGATGAAATTGATAGATGAGTAGCATGCTTTAATGTGTAAATAGGCCTGGCAGACATTGTAGACTTGGACCGTTTAGTTTGGGGATGTGCAGGAGCCAGACTGACGTAAGATCTGAGTGTGGGCTCCCAGCCCATTTGGCACAGAAGGTGCTGCTTCAGTAGAGAGGCTGGGATGTGCTCTGATGAAGAACTGATCTGAGGGGCACCTGCAACACCCTGCTCTGATAGATGCTGCCGTAGCACGCAATGTTCTCACAAGGAGAAATTACCTAGGTGGAGAAAAAGCCTTGTGTAATGCAGGTGCCTTGCGTTTCTGCCTTGGAAAAGAGGTGATAATTTGGTCTTGGCTGACAGAATGATTCTGTTTGGATATTTCAACAGTTTGGGCTTCAGAGTGTTGGAGCAATCCAGTTTGTGCAGTTTGATTTACATAACTGGGTTGCCAACAGAGGCAGGCACAAGCAAAACTGAAAGGGAAGAGATATGACATCACGTGTAACTAAAACATATTAGCGAACGCACTTACAGCTTTTCCTTTTACAGTGGCAGATCACGGTAGTATCAGCTCTCCTACTGATTTGGTCAAGACACTCTTGTAATATATTAATGACTTTACAGCAGTGCCAATCGGTACTGCACTATTGCTATCTAAACACTTCACGACTTTGAATTCATGTGAGGGTGAAATGATGGTTTTCATCCTCTGGTCTTCTAAATTATCTTCAGCAATGGTTGATTTAACAGTACAGACACCTTGGAGGATCTCAGTTGAATTTGTAGACAGAAAAGTTTGTGACACTTGTCTTTCTGTCAGCCGGCTCTGTTATCTCAAAGATCGTGCCCAGCAATGAGACCAAATACAATGTCAATAAGGTTTGTCACTCTTGTATAACCACGGTATTCTTAAGGCAGCTGTCAGCAGTGGGCAACTGTTCGCTCAGGAGAAAGGCAGGATCAAAATATAGTTTTAGGAACCTGCATCTGCCTCTGAAGAAATATGGACACAGCTGCAGCAGGGCACAGGCTGCTGGGTATGTGGCCTCCAAGAATGCTGACAGTCTGTACCTCATTGCAGGTCCCCAAACTAGAGAGATTTCTGTAGTTTGGAAGACTTTTGAAGGGAAAGGTCTGTCAAAACGCAGGCACACAAGCTTAGAGTCACAGACATATAGAATCCTTCAGGTTGGAAAAGACCCCTGGGATCATTGAGTCCAACCATCAACCCTACTCTACAAGGTTCACCTCTAAACCATATCCCCCAGCACCATTTCTAAACAACCTTTAAATACATCCAGGGATGGCAACTCAATCACATTGTTGGGCAGCCTATTCCAATGTCTGACTACTCTTTCTGTGAAAATTTTTTACTTAATGTCTAGTCTACACCTCCCCTAGTGCAGTTTGAAGCTGTTTCTTCTCATTCTTCACTAATCACCTGTGAAAATAGACTTGCACCAACCTCTCTAAAATGTCCTTTCAGGTAGTTGCATAGAGTGATGAGGTCTCCCCTCAGCCTCCTCTTCTTCACACTAAACAGCCCCAGCTCCTTCAATTGCTTCAACTGCAGATTTATTCTCCAGGCCCTTCACCAGCACTGAAGTAGCTCCAGCACCTTGATATCTCTCAAAAAAAAAACTAGGCACGGTACTCAAGGTGTGGGCTCACCAGTGCCAAGTACAGAGGGCAATCAGGCAATCACCTCCCTACTTCTGCTGGTCACACTATTTCTATATCACAAATCAGGATGCTGTTGGCTCTTGGACACCTGTGACAAGAAGTAAGTTATGACTCTGTATGCAGCATGAGTAGAGTCCTGAGACCTCAACTCAGCAAAACCCTTCAGCACATGCTTACCTTTGTGCACGTGAATATCACACAGAATCACTTCCAAGGACCAGCACTCAGGTATTAGAAATAAAGCCTATACTTAAACATTTTGTTGGATCAGCTCCTAACTTCTTATTGCAAAAACATGCTACTAAAGGTTCTGTCTTGAATGTTTCAAGCAGCAAGAATGGGGGTCTGCTAATTTAATGCTGACCTTGCTTCCTGACTTGAAGGCAGTAGGCAGGCTTAGCAAGTCACAGCCTCAGTGATTATTTTATTTACAGATTTACCCAGGGGATTACAGGGCCAGATTTAACAAGCTGGTAGCCTTTCCTAAGCAATTTGCATCAGAACTTCAGCACATCCCTGGTGCTGCTGGAAACCACAACCATGAAGTCAGCCCTTTCATTAATTTGTTGAAAGAAGCAGTAAAGGCAAATAAACTAAGCAGTAAGAACTCCTGAGTTATGTGAATGGAGGTCCACGTTTAACAGAAACCTGTTTTCTCTACTCTGGAATTACATCCATTAATAAACTTAAAAGCTACTTCTGGGGATTTAAAAGAATCACTTTTTATTTTGAAGCTGCAGGTACATCCTATATTAGTTTCTTTTTGTCTCTAGCAATGGATTAAAGAAAAAAACTGTTCCAGTTGCAAAAATAGCTGCTGTTGCTGGGCTTAAATCCTTCAAATATTACGGTTCATTACAGTAGACTGTCTCCTGTATTCAGACAGGGCAGACAATTACGGGTAGTCCAGACTATAACCAGAACCTTTGTACTTTTCTTTGTAATGTAAAATCTTTGCTTCCAGGAGTGCTTCCCACCCAGGAAGCTGGGTTCAAGTATGTGCCCTAAACACAGGGTTCAGGTATGTGCCCTAAACACATACAACTTCTGTGACAGATTAAGGTGCTGGTCTTTAAGGGCCCCATCCCACTATTTCTGCTCCACACCGGTTGCAGATGAATATATTTAAGATAGTTTTCATTTGACAATAATTCAAAGATTTAATGCTAGTATAAGGTAAATCAAAGGGTTAGATTTTAGCAGCATTTACTGATTAACCAACTGAAGGACTAGTAATTGATCGTATTGAGCAGCCCTTGAGTGGGGAAGAACCACCTCAGTTTCTGTACTAAGCAAATGGAAGGGAGTAGCTCTGTCAGCCCTTATGACATGTTCATCACAAGGACCTGATCTGGAAGAGGATTCAGAAGTGTATGGCAGTGTGTGTCAAAGAAACAAAACTAGCACTGAAACTAAACATTGCCTGTGAGACCTGGTTTGTCTATAGTCACCAGTTCCATCAGAAACACGAACAGTGGTATGGTCACTATTTGGAATTGAAGTCAGCAGGCAGTTCAGGACTTCAGACCACATTTATTGGTGTGTTTATTGATTTGAATTTACTTGCCTCTTTTCCTTTTGTTTTTGGCAAATTCCTTGCTCTTCTGGCATCACCCACTGGAGTGTCAGATGTAATTGGTCTTCACTGATTTAATCAAAACATCAGCAGTTGACATAACTTTTATTATTGGCTCCCTTCCACAATCTTGCAGTTCTAAACAGAAATTCATGTCTGATGTTATTTTAGCCTTTTTTTAAAATGCAAGGTCTAAATGACTGTATTTTCTGTGAGCAGCTACATGCAGACATATATGAAGTTCATAATGCAGACCAATATAATTTTACATTGCCTATTCAGTTTGGTGACATTCTACTCATGGCCTTTCATAATTTCCCACATTATTAGTGATATCCTTGCATGGCCTCTGTGCCACATCTACCTGCCTTACTATTTACATAGTAAATAACGTAGTTAATTTCTTTTTGCTCATTGAGAATTATAACACAGGTAGTAAGTTGTCCTACTGTAGTAAGTTATGCTACTACCAAGTTTTTTTTGCAAAAATAATACATCACATCTTGCAGAAAGACAAATTGATATATTTTAAGCTTGTTTTCGACTTATTTTCAGGTGGCAAGACTGGAAATGTAAGAGGACACAGATTTAGTGTACCTTATGCAAAAGACACCAGTCTTTGATTGATTCGTGACAGGCAGAGTAAGGGACTACACTCACATATACACACAGAAATATAGAGCAAAGGACTACTGGTAGCCTGTTGTTCCCTCGAGCTGGATCATCCATTTACTTCATTTGTGCAAGTGTTCCCTTGAGGATACAGCTGGGTATACTCACACACACAAATATGATATTGAAACAGCAGCAAGAACCTTATCTAAAATAAACTTCCTCATTCATAGTTAGCACCATCATCAATGAACAAGCCAAGGGATTTCAGGAACCCAATGACAGAAGCCATTATTAGTTTTCCTGCCGGTCTTTTCTTTCATTACTCTGTTTATGCATGAAAGCAGCATCAGTGCCTCCAGTTGTGAGTATGATACATTCAAGATGCCCTTTGGAATCCTGAAGTCCAACCAAGCAGTCTTTATGCCAATATTTTGTTACAATAATAATATAAGTCCCCTTTCACTGACTTCATACTTTACCTTATATGAGACATTACTGCTAGTGTTAAAATATTTAATGATAATGTTGATTAAAGAACTGCGTTATAGCTCTCCTAGGAGAGAGCTTTTATTGAGATGTGCATTTGTTTTAAAGCTTTCTTTTTGGAAGCTACAGCTCTTTCAGGATTTTTGATTAGTGTCAAGTCTATTTTTCTGGGCCTAAGTAGTATCCTGAAGCATCAATTAATTTTTGTCTGCCACAAGCTGAATCCATTTTACATACATTTTTGTCAAAACAAATCCTGTACGTAAACCA
>JAOXOE010000256.1:51518830-51540620 GCA_028565055.1 Phoeniculus purpureus
ACCAGGGTTGGAAGGGACCTAATAGATCATCAAGTCCAACCCTTACCACAGAGCTCAAGGCTAGACCATGGCACCAACTGCCATGTCCAATCATAGCTGTGTGAAGAAGAGCACTATGAAATTTATAAATTGCCTCCTATACAGAGCAACAAAAACATTCATCCTGTGTTCACTTTTGTCTTTTAATTGTATTTGCAGGTTCAGGCTAAGATGTAGCATTGTGTTTCTTCAATTTGATTAAAGGGTATGTTGTTAATTACTGTGTAACACTTACTCAGATAAAATGAACATCACTGTGATGGAAAAGGTCAAAATAAAGCAAAGACAGTACTAAACCTCAATAGATTATTGGTGTGTGTGTGTGCAAATTCAGTATGTCATACAGACTGAAGTTCCCCATGTGTGTTGGAATTTACATTTGGAGATATAATTAATTTCAGATGCTGGTTCAAGTTGCACCTTTGTCCTACTCTTTGTCTCAATCCCTGCTGACAAGATAGGTTTCACTGACCTCTGGTGTCTGTACACATATTTTCTCTGCTATGTAACCCATTTTGCTTCCAAATAAAGCCGGCTTTGCAATGTTTCAGCTGTTCCTCAGAAAGGATAGTTGAATAGAAATGCAACACCGACACGGCGGGTCAGCCCTTGTAGCCAGAGCATCCCGGCACTCTGGGGGAAAAAACTCGGGGAGAGGGGCTCTACTCACCACAGAGAGCCAAACGTGAAGAGTGAAGGAAGTCCCTTCCCTCTCCTCCCCGGCTGATGTCAGGAGAATCGAGCCAGGCTCTTCTCAATGTCATCTAGCGATAGGACAAGGGGCAATGGGTGTAACCTGGAACATAGGCTCACAGTGAGGGTGACAGAGCATGGGAACAGGCTGGCCAGGGGGGTTGTGGAGTCTGCTTCTCTGGAGATGTTTAAAACCCACCTGGATGTGTTCCTGTGCAACTTGGTCTAGGTGATCCTGCTGTGGCAGGGGGATTGGACTAGATGATCTTTTGACTTCCGAAGGATACTCTTTTTATTTTTTCCCCCCAACAGGAGATTACTTCCTTCTACCAGCACAACTGGTGCCCATCAGCCCCAACAGGTATTCATACGAATCAGAAAATCTCTCAGAACAATCTCAAACACAAATTATTTATCAAAGGCTTAAATTTGTGGAGAAGAAGCAAAATATGGAGCACATTTGATTTTTCTCTGCTTTCTTTACTGGGCCTCAAGATATAGCAAACACCAATATCTCAAAGGACAAGAAACAAAGGGTTAAAAATACAAGGTGGTCTATTCATGCTTCCTGGGAGTATTACCTGAAGGTATATTGTGGCCATCACATAACTGATGTCCTGCTCCTGAGGGCACTTCTCTCTTAGTCCAGCATGGATGGAGAAGGGACAAATACTCAAAATCAGATATCTTTACTGTCAGTGGAGAAAGACCAATGCCTGAAGAGGACAAGTCAGAGTTGCAAAGTAAGGTTATAAATGACTGATTCTAGCAGTTGTCCATCATCTTTGCAGAGGGTGACCACCTCTGGGTTGACCACAGATGAAGGCTCATCTCAAATTAGACATCTGTAAAATGCCTGAGGAAAAGTGTAAATAACTCCCTTAAACAACCATTCTTTTATTAATGAATAATGTATAATTATGAGAGTATTTTCTTCCTAGTTTTCTTTTTAGAAAAATGTGTACTGGTAATTAAAATTAATAGCTATTTCCAGGACACAAAATACTTCCAAAGTAATTTCCAGTACCTTCTCCAACATTTTTTTTTGTCTGGCAGGAAACAGAAATTTCCAGCCTTTTAATATGTACAAGCATATTCATTTGCTGTATAGAAGGGGGAATTCTCCAAAGACCCGGTAGTGAATGGAAAACCCTGCGCTAATACCTTTTCTTCACAGGCCTTGGAACATAAAGGAAGTACGTACACTCTTTACAGGATTGTCATCTCACTCCAGTTTATCCAGATTCCCAGGAACTGGGAGTAATTTTGAGATGTGCTTAGACTGAAAAATCACATTTACACACTTTTCTCCTTCCTGGATGCCTAGGAACAATTCCCAGTTAGCCAGCACCTAGTAGAAAGTTTTGTGTCCACATGATGAAAATGCTACACTGAATTGTACGTGAGACAGGAGCATCATGTTGAAAACCACTTGCATGTGGAATGCCCATCCGCGCTGAGGTGGAAAATAAGTGTTGAAATGTCACAAGCTTGTAACCCCATTAGACAGATATAAACAAATCGTCTGGAACATTATCTCGGCTTTCCACTGGGCTCAGCAGCCTAGCGGTGGTAGTAGTTTTCCTTTTCGTACGATTATTCCCTTTTTATATGTTTTTCCCTTTTGGTGTGTTTTTTCCTCTTTATATGGTTCTATAAGCTTGTGCATGAGATAGAGTCAACACTGCGGCCATGTGCTGAAGACCCCTTCAGGACACTTCCACCTCCTTTCCTAACCTGTACACACATTTTCACTTGCTCAGCAATTAGCAGTTGACAGCTCGTTACACAGAAAAGAGAGAAGGGAAAATGAGAAGCCTCTTCCCCCTATCCTATCTCCCCAAAATAAATATTTTATTTCTGCTGTTTCTTTTTTAGCGTCTCGGTTAAGTTCTGGTCAAACAAGCAAAACTCACTTGTTTCACAGATTGGTGTCACATTAGGAATCTCATGAGGTATTTTCTGGAAAAAGCAGTATGTTCCTTTTGGAAAGAGAATCTCCTCCGCTCTTACTCAATAACTGGTGAAAGGAATGTTCTTACCAACTGCAGACAAGACCCCTCTATTGATATTTTTCATTCCAGAGAACATGAGACATTGGACTCTGGAAAGAAAACTATAACTGAGCGGTTCAGTCTAGCTAGGACAGAGCACAGACAGGATTGCTGCTGCCTCTGTGTCCTGATGAATTTCACAAAAACACTCTGCACACAGACTAACTTTTGTTGGAGTGGCATTATGGTCCTATGTTTTTTGCAGCTCCCTTTACTGGTCCTTGCTAGATTCCTTAACTAATATGATTTTATTGTAAATGATCTATTTCATCTTTGCCATAGCATGTGTGAGAGTCTTAAGCATCTTAAGCATTTAGTAGCAAATGGAATGTCAAGTATATTAGGTTAATGCTAGGTAGTCTTGGAGGTCTGTGTAAGCCTGAGAACAAATAACAAAACCAGAACAAAGAAATAGAGTCTCGATTAAGATAAGTTATGATGACAGCCAGTAAGAATTTGAATTCCATCTTCTTTTTAGAAGCGGTTATTGCCACTTTTTCATAATTTGCCGTGGGATGCATTAATCTGAAGTTACAGAAGACTAATGGAAAAAGACTAGAGCGGGGATCCATATCCAGCAGGTAGATTGCTGACCAGAAAATGTACTGGTCTTGTCTGGCAGCTGCAGGAATTGATGGAATTCCTTATCTTCTCAAGATAGCTCCCAAACATGAACTGTCTCCTCCACAGAGAAGATAATACTCAGAGTTGTGTAAATCATAGAATCACACAGTAATAGAAATATTTTGGTTGGAAAAGACAATATCATCAAGCCCAACTAATAACCCAACACTACCAGGTCAGCTCTAAATCATGTCCATCTGCACTGCATCTACATATCTTTTAAACGTGTCCAGGGATGAGGATTCAATCACGTTCTCTGGGCAGCTGCTCCAGTGCTTTTATAAAGAATTTTTTACTGATATCAAAACTAAACTTGCCCTGCACAACTTGTGGCCATTTTCTTTTATCCTGTAGCTACTTGGGAGCAGAGATCCTTTCAGGTAATTGCAGAGAGTGATAAGGTCTCCCCTGACCCTCCTTCTCTCCCGTCTAGATAATGCCAGTTTCCTCAGTTGCTCCTCACAGGACTTGTGCTCTAGATTCTTCACCAGCTTTCTTGCCCTTCTTTGGACACACTCAAGCACCTCAATGTCCTTCTTGTAGTGAGAGGCCACAACAAAACATGGCATTTGAGGTGTATCCTCATCAGTGCCAAGTGCTGAGATAATCAGTTCCCTACCCCTGCTGGCCATACTATTTCTGACTCAAGCCAGGATGCCATTGGCCTTCTTGCCCATTTGAGCACAATGCTGGCTCATATTCAATTGTCTGTCGACTAATACCCCCATGTCCTTTTTCACTGGGCATCTTTCCAAAGACACTTCCCCAAGCATTAGTGTTTCATGAGGTTGTTATGATCCAAGTTCAGGACCTGGCACATGGACTTGTCTCACCACTTACCACTGGACTCAGCCCATCAACTCAACCTGTCCAGTTCTCTCTGTAGAACCTTCCTGCCTTCAGCAGACTAACACTCCCCACACAACTTGGAGGCATCTGGAAGCGTTCTGTGGGTGCACTCAATCTTCTAATGCAGGTCATTTGTAAAGATGTTAAAGAGCACAGGCCCCAGCACTGAGTCCCGGGGAACACCACTTGTGACTGGATTAACTCTGTTCATCACTAATTGTTAACCCAAAGAAACCAAGGAGAGGAAGTAATTTTAAATTGGAGTGCCTAGAAACAAAAGAATTTGAAAACAGGCTTCCCTTTTACTAAACAGTGGGTTTTTATTTGGGCAGCTCTCACGACAGAGCAATCTGGAAATCTTAGAGAAATGGGGAATGGATTAGTGAGGCATCGAAACAATTCAAATTAATCAAAGAAAGTACCTGCTCACTTGTTTAGCTCAACATTAAAACATATTCAAAATACAGTATTTTGTGGAAAAAAGATAGTAGACTCTTTCTTCCTGTTACTTTTTAGTAATAGTCCACATCTATCATAATTCTTGCACTTTAAGTTCCAGTCAGAAGCCAAAAAAACACTTAATGGAAATCAGAGAGTTTGGTGTAAGCCCAAGATGAGCGACTCTACTTAGCAGAAGTCTACCCTAGGTTTAGATTATAAACAGAATTTAAGCACAATCCTTCAGAGAGCACACAACAGTATTTTATGATAGAGTAACAAATGGCAAGGGTTAGAAGGACAACATTCAACTTTGAAAGAGCAGATCAAGGCTTTATAATTATGGTCAGAGATACACAAATACATCAGTTCAAGCTATTACTTTATCACTTTTTGATAAGCTAAAATCTGTTTAACCCCACAAATGATGAGTATTTTAATCTTTGAGGTCCTTTCAGTCACCCATAGAAGTCAGTTTTTCATTAACAACCCAGAATCATACTTGCTTTAGCCTCACATGTGCCCTTAAAAAGCAAAGATAATATGAGGATTCTGAAACAACAAAACTGGATTTATTAGTGCTGGAATTCTGTATGACAAGTGCAAGTTAACTGTTTAGGCAAAAATAATCTCATTGAATCTCTAGTGAAACTCCTAACAATTACTGAGGCAGCTGTTCTTTAGCAAATGTAGCAGTCAGAGTAAATCCCAGTCTGAACATAACTAAACTATGTCATAACAACATTGTAGGATATTTTGTAATATTCTAGAACCATGAAAAAAACTTCATTGTTAATACGAAAAAGGTCTGTTATCTAGTTTTGAGTAGGTTTTGCTGTGTACAGTGGTGTAAACCCGCTAGAGATGCTGTGTACCAGCTAGAGACACCGTAGGGAAAAGTGTCAGTCTAAATACCTGAAGAAGTGGTACTACACTTTGGAGAGCCTGAGCAACTGGGAGTGTCTGCTCCTGTGGGCCTCCTAAAGAGTAACTTGAACTAACTGCTCTCTGGACTGACAAAGGTATAAATGCAGTTTATACTTTTTTGCAGCTGCAGCATGGATTGGAAGATGCCATCCTCTACTTATTTTTTATTTGTTCTAGAGGAGGTTGGGGCCATGCCAATGAATTTCCCTTGTTAGTTTCCAAAGAGAATAAACACTGGCAATTTGAAAGAGCAAATATAGTTACCTAGATGTTCTCACTGAATGCTTAGCAGACTTTAGGTGACTGGCTTGAATGTTTCGACCATGTGTACAACAGGAAAGGTGAAATGAAATAGGGAAAACTGCCAGGAAAAAATAAAAGATAGTTGCAGAGTGATGGAGATGCAGAGTATTAAATAAATTACTAGCTGGGAATGTTCAAACGATGTTGTAAAGTACAGTGCAATAAATATAAGAAATAAGATTTAACCCAAGACAAACATTTGGTTGAAATCTCTTTGATAGATTTAGCACATTCAGATAAAGTGAAAAAGCAGCTATCTTTTCAGGTTAAGGTCTGTTTTAAGTTTGTTACGCTGCGTAAAGACTGGTCTTTTGGCTTTTTTATGATGACAGACATTGGTGACTTAACTGGTGAGGAGCAACAAGGTCACTGGGCACACCAAAAATGTGCATCATGTTGAACTTTGCTGAACTGGTACTTCTGAGCTTCGAGGGACATAACATGCCTCACAGAGGAATAGGAACGCTGGCAGTGTTGCATTTAGTTTGAGCCAGCATATACTGTTTCTTTCAAATGTACTTAAAAATGCACATGTTCTTTGTGGAAAATAGTTAGGCATCCAGCCCTGCTGTTTGTATTCAGCGATAGAAAAGTCAAGCAGCAAAGGAAAAGCTGACCTTCAGTCCGGTTGCGGTATTGCCGCTTTATTTTGCAGTCTTTTTATAGCATCATTTTGTAGAAGGAGAACTTTCTAGTCTTTGTTTCTGTTTCTTAGCCAAATGCCATATTTTAAATTAGTTTCCCCCAGTAGGGTCAAGATGGCTGCAAATGTTCTGGAGGGGAAAAGTTTAAGGATAGCTTTCATAACAGAGTGACTCTGACTACTTCCATCCTTCAGGAAAGTAGGACAGTGAGACACGAAGAAAAATACAAAGTGAAAAGAAAAGAACTAAAACAAAAAGTTTCCAGTAGGAACAAAAATGTTTCCAGAAAGAAGAACTGGAGTGGAGAAGACATTAATCTTGGTCATGATGGCTAAACTAAGGTGAGTTTTACATTTTCTGTGACGTGGATGAAGTAAGTCATATTTTGGATCTCATTTGGTTGCGATCAAAAACTTCAAATTCACTTCAGCTGTTTCAAGGGACCTTCCAGGAGTTCTGAGTCTGTCCAGATGTGTAGTATTGCACTTGATATAATCTCCCGAAGTGAGACCAGTTAAAGCAGCTTTCAAACACCGGCAGGCCTGTCAAATGCAGAGAATACACAGGTCACAATGTCAGTACTGCTTAGGAATGATGCAGTCTATCACGAATGGAGCTTACACATGCTGCCTACAGGAGCTTTTATCTAATCACAATTATCTTCCTGTAATAGAAATTGAGAATCATTGACCAGAGGATTCAAAAGGAAAAATAAACTCCATGATTCCCATGCTACAGGACTCACATGTTGATAATCTCTCTAAGCCAGATGCACTGCTGCAAATGTAAGAATTCTGTCGGAACCACATGCATTCTTTGGATTCTTAAACCTGGCAATCCTTCCTGTAGAAAACAATATTCTTTTTCTTCTCTCATTTTCTTTGTGCCAGGTATGAGAGACTCTCATCACAAACGCGAGGAGTGGAACATCTGATAGCTTCTAGAATTTCTCTGGGTTGACATTGAAACCTGAATGAACACCTGCACTTTGAGAAATAAATTCCTCATTGTACCTGTAGTTGTCTTCTTCAATATGTGAAAAACGAGGATCACAGTCATAAAAAGTCCTCACCCCACATTCTTGCTTTAACAAGTACTCATAAATCCTGTGGCACACTTAAATCCAGTTTCTACATCATAAATGACACATATATTATTGAAAAATAATCCTTTCGTACAGTGATGCTTTATTTGACTGCTTACAGGTATTGAGCACAGAGACTTCCTAGGGCAGACTGAGACACCCTTGCAGATGGCCAAGAATTCATAAACAGGCATTAAGGAGTGAGAGTGGGGGACTCTGCTTATTCTGGCACTCCTCTTCCTACAGCAATGAAGGATGCCCCTGGCAGTTGCCAGTGAATGGCACACAATAGGGATAAAGCCCCATTTCCTCCCTCAACATAGAACACTCTTGGAGAAGGTCTGAAGAACAGAACACGCAGCATAATTTCAAAGTAGTATCTGGCAAAGTCACCAACTTCCAGCTCTATCTGCACAGAGAGTGGAGCACTTATGGACTATACTGAATAAGTCTATGGGAACAAAACATCTGGTCTCTTTAAGTTTCAATGCAGTTCAAGATGTGACGAACCATATAAAGAAAAATAAGGCTTAGGTATTGGTATGTAAATGTTTACATTCACATTTCAATGCACCTCTTAAGATTTCAACATTCAGACCGAGAGTAAGGGAATAAATAATTTCCAACAGATTGCAACATGTTTATGGACAATCTGGAAGCACTACAGCTGAACATGTCTTAAAAATTCTCTATAAAGCTATTCACAGAAGGAAAAAATGAAATGGATGATTGCATTTCATTTGCAGGAAAAAATGTAGCAGGAATATACAGACAGAATAGTTGGTAGTCACCCACCATTTATTAAAGTGTTTCAATGTTGCTTCCAGAAGTAGTGATAGACAAATCTGAATCTTCATAGGTACAGCTCAACATAGGAAAATGTTATTTAGAAAAGACAGAGTTTTTGTCAGTTGAGAAAAAAGTTCAAGTATGTTCCTTTAATTGGGAAGTCATGTTACGTTGTGAAATAATGGAAAAGGTTTTTATAACACCATGAAGATGTTTTGGACCGAACGTATTTTATCAG
Source organism: Phoeniculus purpureus (assembly GCA_028565055.1). Lineage (NCBI taxonomy): Eukaryota > Metazoa > Chordata > Aves > Bucerotiformes > Phoeniculidae > Phoeniculus > Phoeniculus purpureus. The sequence continues at coordinate 51,527,513 of JAOXOE010000256.1, forward strand.
TACCTAACCTACCACATAATTTGAGGTTCCTGTATTTTTCAGGAGTCAAAATTTTGAATTTCCTCCTGTTCACGCTGAGTAAAAGAGTATTGGAAATTAAACTAAAGCAAGGATTCCCACTGACGTCAGTGGGAACAGGACTTATCACTGCACACATTCATTGTGTGAGTCATACTAGCATAACTCTCACATGATCGATTTCCTTTATGCTTATCTTGTAATTTACTAAATTATTAGGATGGAAAGATCATAGGATAATGAAGGCTGAAAATGACCTTGGGAGGTCTCTATTCCACTTAAAGTATCTTCAGCTCTTACGTCAGACCAGATCTCTTCAGAGTTTATCCAAAAGAATTTTGAAAACCTCTGATGATGTAGACTGGGAAATCTCTTTGAGTAACCTCTGTGGGCGAAAGAGGGTGGGTAGAAGAAAGGTGTTGGGTCTTGGTTTTGTAAAAGTTCGCTTTGTTTCTCACAAATCTATTTTTAATTGATAATAAATTGCTTTTTCCCCAAGTCAATATTGACTTGCCTGTGATGGTAACTGATAAGCTAACTTCCTATCTTTATCGTGACCACACAAACTTTTCCATTGTATTTACCATCCCTGTTCTATTAAGGAAGAGGAGTGAGTGGGTGTCTGGCTGAAGACCAAGGCTAACCCACCACAGCAATATAGACTTCCCTGATACTTCAAGAGCAACCCATTCGTCACCGCTCTCCGAGTTCAATTATACTTGTGCAAATGTCAGGAAGGTGTGAGATACGGAAGGCTGCAGCCTAAAAAGGAAATAGCTATGTCAGTATTCCTGTGCTTGATGTCTGGAGGTCTGGAAATCTATTCAAATCTAGCAATTGATATCTAGGCCCAGGCAAATAGTCTATGCCTTGTCTGGGCTGTGGTTCCGGGGCTTCTATGTGTGCCTAGTCTATGTGCCTGCATCACGCTGAGCTGAGACCAGTAGACATGAAATTTCCCCTCTGAGTCGGAAAGTGTGATGCATTTCAGCAGCTACTGGGTTTGAATAGCCAAGACATCATGACTGCAGTGCTGGTACAGGCTTAGGCACCTCTGAAGAGGATTCTCCCCTGTGTGTGTGTAAATGCATAGGTGTCCTACAGCACTCTGGTCATTCTAAAATCAACACTGTTAACTTTTCAGGTAAGAAGCATTTGTTTTGAAACATATTTTATGTGTAAGTTTGGGAAGATGAAGTTAAGTTTAAAGCAGCAAGGGAAGTGCACATACATACTACAGGGAAAAGGACCATAACCATTGCTGCATTTCACTAATCACTCACGCTCATTGCTTTCAGTATTGCTCATGGAGAGAGAGCAGGAACAGATTCTCCATTTTGGAGAAAGCAGCTACTGTCTTTTTCTTGATCTGCCTTCTCTCTTGGTAAGTTTTGTATCTCTGATCTCTAGGTGACTATTCCAAACAAACAAACTGAAGTACACTGACCTGCATACTAGGGACTGTGTCACCCTTCTTGACCATGTTATCATCAGTGAAAATACAGGTATATGCAAGAAATACAAACGTGAAGGCAATGGTATGATGGTTTTCTTAGCATAAACATGTTGTCTTAAAACACATCTCAGACCTGAAGTTTGTTGCCTACACTCAGGTTTCCTCTGTAGACTTCTGTAGTTGAAGGAGAGAAGTAGGCACCTCAGGAGGATATATCTCAGAGGATAAGATGCATCAGCCTTTGACACTGTCTACTGGTCCTTTACTAGATTTTGTTAAGTGAAATAATTTTCAATAGAAAACAATATAAACTTGAAAATATTTATCCTAGAGTTCTAGGAAAACTACATATTTTTTCAGGTACTTTAAACCAGCCAGGCTTAAATAGACATTCAAAAAGCAGTAAATTTTGCCTTTTCAAGATAATAATTGACACACTGTCTGTAGTGTTTATTTGCTGTGTGTGAGTCCTGTCAGCTCTCTCTTGGAGAGGCCATCTAGACTTGGACAAATAAAGATGCATTTGCAGCCATGGTTTTGGAGGACAGACTGTCCCTTGGACTGCCATTACTGCAACACTTGTCTGCTTTCCATTTGTCATAGCAGTGACAATCTGTAAAAGTCTCTAGTGGAACCTAAGGTCATAATTTGCATTCCTGGTAGAACTGTGTCCCCCCAGGAAACTCAGAGCAGCCATCTAAAGGCAGAAGTATTTTAGAACAGCTCTGAATTTCCTTGTTCTTAAGGTCCTGGCTGTGACCACTTAGAAAAGTGCAAAGCTTGCTAAAATGCACCTTTTCCTCATGTTTTCCTTTGTTTCATACTCCTTTTAAACATCTAGTTTGAAATCACTTATTGCAGTTCAATATTCATTGCAGCTAATCATGAATGTGAAAATACCTTCCCTGGATTTTCTTAAGGATTGTCAGTTCAGGAAATTCCAGAGCTGCAAGGCAAGGTCTGCAATGTGAAGATGCCTTTTGGCTTACCTTTCTGCTCTCTATTGATTTATTTTACTTCTTGAACAAGTGCAATTGCCAACGAAAAGCTTCACAATCTGTCTTTAGATTTATATGAAGTTCTGACAGAATTTCTCTTGGAAAGATGCCTGTCATTTGACGTCAGTGTTTTTAATTCATTTGCTTTTCATCTGAGAGTTCGGTTAAGCAAGCTGCCATCCTCTGACGCCTCTGCTTCGCCATCACATTGCTTGAATACTTTATTCCAATGATACAAGCTCAAGGGTTGCTTTCTCAAAGGAAAAGCATTTGCAGTAGGACGTGGGAAATTCAGTTTGAGGGTACAAATGCAGTCTTTCCAAATCATCTCTGTTAATGGAATGATGATTATTTCTGTGACCTTCTAAGGAATCGTCTTTTGAATCCTGTTGACTACTTTTAGCTGAAAGTTATTAGCTGTTTATCTCCTGTAACTGTAGAGGCAGAGACTATACATCCCTTTTCTTCTCAAAAGTCGTGGTAATCATGGTAGGCATTTAAACTAAGACACATGAAATGGGGTGGAGGATATAACTGCTTTCCATTGATTCCATGGGGAGTTAGATGCCTACAACTTGCCCTTAGAACTTCAATCATACTCAAGGCCATGTCAGTCCCTCCCTTGATTCTCAAGTTATTTGTGTCTCAAGAGGTCCAACTTCTCCATGATAACAGGATTCTGCAAAATGTCATGCTGTGTATGCAGATGTAAATACAGTGATTAGATTTATTTTTATATCTGTGTAAAAGGCCAAAATCAAATAGCTCACACAGCAAAGGCACCGAGATGCAATATGCTGTAGTACAGCTGAACATCCTTTCTGAAGGCACAGAAGGATTCTCTGTCAATGTCAGTTACATCTGCAAAACTAAAGGGATCCTATCTGATTCAATTGTACCACCATGTTTATAACATTTAATGTATATTGACAGATTTAACAAAAATTTCAGTAATCATTTCAGCATCATACTGCATCTCATCACTGTGTTACAGTGCCTTATAGAGGCTTCTGTCCCCTTTCTTCTTTGAAAGTCTGTTTTTCTTGCCTAAATTTCACCTCCCTTAATGTAACACGAAGGTCATGCGGAATACATTTAAAAGGCACAGACTTGCTAATATGAAAAGAGTGTGAAGTGACAAATGTGAATTACAGCTCTTTTGTGGTTAAATCACCACAAGAGAGAATTAAGGAAATGAAGAGCGTTCTGGGTTTATCACTTCCAGCCTCCTCTGAGGTTGTGTTATACACACCCAGATCAATCCCAACATGTTGACTCTGAAAAATGTCTGCTGAAGGAAATGTCACTTATTATCTGATTCATTTATTCACCTGCCCAACAAGTCTGCAGATAAAAATGTCCAGACTAACCAGATATCTACTATCTCAGAGTACAGCCCTTTCTGCATTAGGTAGTAACCCTGTCAGCAGCAGCATACAAACAAGGAAATGTACCTTTCCTGTCTAATGTGTGGCTGGTTAATGTAATCTGACATACACACAAATACACTATATATATATATAAAAGTAAATGTCATTTTTTAATACATAAAAAAATATGATCTTCCTCAAAAAAAGGACAAAAACCTAAGACTTGTATCTATCCTCAGAGTTGGTATGACTTCAGCTGGAAAATAATTTTCAGTTTTGGAGACAGACTTCAGAAGAGATGTAGATATGTGTAAAGGGTGCAGAAAAGGTCCAGAAATAAAGGACAGCATTTTGTTTAAATATATTGAAAATTCACATGAATAATCATACACATGAGAGTGTGGAGCAGCCACTGAAAATGAGCTCCCCTGAATGACTAGAAGAGACTTAAGATTTACAAGACCCTCCAAAAAAACTCTGTCAAATACTTTTTCTTAGTTTCCCCTCAGACTTTGCTATGGCCACAGTTCATACAGTGGAAATTCCCTTATGTCAATTTGTTCATAGGCAAAAATGTCCCCTTATTTACTTCTAGGGACCCGTAATTTTTCAGATGTGTGCTTCAATCTTATAGAGGTCAGGAGCTGTCTTCAGGTATCTATTGCCTTTAAAAAGTGAAATAATCCTTTATAAGGCAAAAAGAGGTTTAAAAAGGAAGTAAGTTTTGCTAATGCATGATTTTGTAGACATTAGTGCTTCCTTTTGTTGAGTGTTGCTAAAGGATATTTTGCTATCACTTTTTTCACAAACATTCTTTAGGAAGGATCTTGGTATTTTAGTTCCAGTAACCTAAACAAATAAGTATGAGCACTACTTTTAATTTCCATTTGTCACTGAAAAATGAGAGAGAAGAAACCCCGCAGAGTTTACATGTTTCTGGGATGGTGCAGATGAGCACAACCCACTAGAAAGAAGACGTGGGTCTTTTTGGTGTTCTGGCATTATTCCATGCGCATAGGAAAAACCAGCCCAGACTGCAGTAGAAATGTCAGCCGCAAATTCAGTCTGTTAACATGAAAAATTGTGCAGGTAGACATTGAGCCAGATACCAAGGCCCTTTCCAGGCTAGAAATACCTCTACAGGTTTTTTTTCTACGTGTCTATTTGGCTACATGTCTACAAAAATAACATGTTTGTATTCAGTCTTTTGCCACTCTTCCATTGATAAGATAATTCCGGAGTTTGACTTTCAAACTGCTCTTTCACCATGAACATGTTGACGGTTGGACTTTATGATCTTAGAGGTCTCTTCCAACCTTAATGTTTCTGTGATTCTATTTTGTACCATTTCTAGTTGGTGCTCCTAGAAGCCCATGACTTACTTTGACCTCAGTGGATATGGGTATTTGTTTCCTTTGTGCTGGTGTGTCAGGACAACCAGGTGACACACAGCTGTGCTTTAAGAGCCTGTGGTTGCTGGAGGAATAAAGCACCAGCCGTCAGCACATAATTTGTAAGGCTGTGTGGTAATTGAAGACGGCAGTTGGTCAAATTCAAATCAGTTCTTTAGGAGGCTTATAGGATCAGAGTCTAAGAGTTATTTGCAACACAGGTAGAGTCAGTGACCTTTGCATCTGGTATAACTATAGGAGCTTCAGATCAGATTTTGCGGATTTTTTAATTATCATTTAATGACCAATGATTCCTGTCTTTAAATCCCAGGAATAGTTATTAGGTATGATAAAACATACATTAAAGTAATTAAAGATCATGGAGCTCTTTTCAACTCTCTTTATGAAAAGCTTTGACCACAATATAGAAAATAAATACTCCCTTTCCTGTTGTTTATTTCCCATACCCTCAACAAACCACCAGAGATCTGCATTTTTGAGTTTCTGGCCATGTCTCTGTACAATGGTGCATTTGCATGTTGTCAACTTGATTTCTCAATATGCATGTTTCAATGTCCAAATCTGGCACAGGAAAATGTGTTCTGGAGCTGATTTGATTGCACTGCCCAAGCCACTATCAAATAGCAGCTTCAGTGTTAAAAGTGAGACCACTGACATTGTGCTTGAGCTGAAAAAGGACAGTCTTGGAGGTGGAGAGATTCCTTTAAAGATTGGAGAAGTGCAGGTTTATCTTCCTCCTTAAACTCTTTTTCTGATAAGCTTCTCTGAAGGGCAAACCCTCTTCTGGCACTCTTCCTGGGAGCTCTGATGAGAGTGAGGAACAGTGACTGTAAGGAGAGGAGTCAGGTCTGGAAATCACATTAGCCCTGGCAGTAAGCTGGCTCTGAGTGAGCTGGAGACTAGTGCGCACATCAACCAAGAACAGGAGATTAACCATGGGCTGAGCTTTCACTGTCCTGTTGCTTTATGTGGAAAATATAATATTTGATTTTCTGAAGGAAGAAAAATCAGAAGGAGAAGGTAGTCCAAATGCTTTCAAATGGTCAGCAATAAGAATTGATTAAATGAGGAAATTTTAAACGTTATCTAATGATCGTCTCCTTTCTCATGGTCATATAATTTCCATGAACAAATTACACATACAGAAAAAAGCACTGTAGTTCAACTGGAGGGACAGCAATGAACTGACCACACTTTCTGTGCAACCTAATAAGTTTTGAGGTTCTCTGACACACTTTTGAATGCAGATCACAGAATCACAGAACGTTAGGGATTGGAAGAGACCTCGAAAGATCATCTAGTCCAATCCCCTCCCTGCAGCAGGAACACCTAGACCAAGTCTCACAGGAACATATCCAGGCGGGTTTTAAATGTCTCCAGAGAAGAAGACTCCTTGTTACTGTTAGAGGGAATTTGTTCCTTTGCTGAGAGGAAGAATGCACAGTAATGATGCATTTTCTTTTTCTGGTTCTTCACGGTAATATTCTGTATTGCATGGTAAAAAGTAAGACAGAGCTTCCACTAATGTCAGGCAGGAGATTAAAGGAAAGACATGGCCCTGTTGAGGCCAGGGGCCCATTGCAATGAACTCCAGCATCAGCATGAGGTCTCAAGAAACAGCAAACCAGAGTGCCTCTTTCTGTAAGACATCATCTTATGGTAGGGAAATGTAGTTTAAGTAATTCCTCACTAATCAGGAGGTTCACTACTGTGCTGGAGTGAGCAGTCTGACCTGCTGTGGTTTAGTCAGCACACTGAGGTAAGGTTGGACAAATTTCAGGCACTCCTGTGCCCACAGGTTAGGATTGAACGACAGATAAGATCTCAACTGTCAGTTGTCTCTACTTAAGATTCTTCTGATTATACTGGGGTCTCTATAGTGGGTATGATACCACTATGTACCTTTGCAAGATTATAACAAATGCAAGGCAGAGACAAATCAGTGGCTCACTGAAGTGACAACTCTGTCTCTGGCAGTGGGGAAGCACCACAGCTTGGTTACTGTCTACAGCAGCCCCTAGAAATTGGGTAACTGGATTAGCAGTCACACAGATACTGCATTCCAGTTGCTATCTCTCTCCCATCTTAACAACCAAACATCTACTTTATTTTTTGACCCTTCTGACAATGCCTGCTTCCACAACCTCCTACAGCAGCTGAGGCAGCATCTCCTGCGGATTGGTATGTGCTGAAGCTGGGCACCAGGACTGCAAGCGGCACTGAAGGATGTGAGTGGACAATAATTTGATGGGAGACCAAGTCTTCTTTCTATTATTTAGCTGATGCAAAGAGACTTCCAAAGAAGTTTTGGGGCTTTAGGGAAGTCCTTGTATAGTTTAACACACCTGTCCTGGCCTGAATGAAGACCTTGAGAACAAATTCTACTGGAGTAAGTCTCTCTCATACAGTCCCTCTGCTTTTCAGAGTCAGACAACTTTCAGGAAAGAGACTGGAATAGGGAACCAGACAGTGATCTTCATCAGGGATGTTCAAGCACTGCTGGCTCTGTAGGTTTCACACTTGCCATGGCAGACTTGGCACCATCCACCATGTTCCAGGTGACAAAGCACTCTGGAAGTGATTCATGAGCTTATACTACATTATGAACTGCAAAATCAAAGTGAATTAGTTAATGCACTTAAATTGGGTGCTTGAAACTGACCTGCTCACTAGTTCTGGCCATCATCCATACCTTTATCTCGTGTTTATTTCGTGTCATCTCTTTGGAAAATTAGCTTTTTAGGACAAAAACTTTTATCTCCACTTGTCTCATGCCTGTCTGAGCCCTTTTCTTGACTTACCCTAGCCATTTACATACAGAACATGAGAAATAAATGACGAGGAGAAATGCTTCAGGCAAAATGAGGTAGATCCCTGGTAAGAAAAAAATATATGCCTTTACTCTGACTGGATGTGGGAATGCCATCTGTTTTCTCAGAGGTGTGCAAACACATGTCTGTAATTTAAGGATGTATGACTAACATATGCGCATGTTTCTCTTTAGACCTAGTATAGATCTAAAAAGGTTAATGCTTGGACTTGATGTATGCATTGCACATCTTTATCTCTTCATTACAGTAATCCTTGTCAGACTGCAATGACTTAAATGTTAATCATATTTAGTATCGTCTGCACTATATATTACACTGCCTCAAAATTTCCAAAAACTACTCTTCATATAAAGAAAAGTAATAAACATTTTAAAGAACGGGTGCAGACACTGATATATGTAGTCAAATATGCTCACTTCCCCCAAATACAATCCCACAAGTGGAGAACACCAAAAACACGTGTTTTCTCAAGGGAGTGCAGCACAACTGTAATATTCATTTGCTTTCATGATTTTTCTCAGGTCATCTGTCTTTCCATGAGTTGATGTGGTAGGAATGTACTATGGAGTCATCTGTTTCTTTAAAAAATAGGATAAAGCAGTTTTCTGACACCTGTACTGTCTTTGGGACACTCGCTGCCCACTGTTTTGGAAAATCTGAAGCCAGCTCTGCCACGGATGAACCTTCCTAGATTACACAGCCACTACCACATGGCCTGTCACTAGACTAAAAAACTTAGTCGAGACTGGATGGATCTTCATCTCAGACAGCCAGCTGGTTGGGAACCTTAAATCAATTTCTGCAAAAAAGATTTGATGTTTTGAAAAGGCTTTTTGGGGTAATCAAAAATCCAGTCTCTGTTTCCACTACAGGAACATGTCCATGTTTCTGAAAGTCATTACAGTCTCCAGGCTCACTTGCTCTACAACAGCTTACCGAAGAGCACCGGAGAACAGGAATTAGTGAAACACAATAGACACTGGCTTCCTGCATCTGCCATAGAACCAGACAACTGTAAAGACACTAGCGATGACACTCCGTCACATAGGCCACCAAGAAGCTGAGGAGCCAGGTGGCCATTAATCTCCATTTCCCTGTGGGAAATTTCATAAAGTGTCCTTGGATTATCTTCACAGAACAAAACTTCTCCAGTTTTAATGCTGAGACAAGAAAAGGATGCAGGTTTTTTCTGCTCAGCATCTGTCTTCAGTAACAGAGGCACCAAATTCACAGCTAAAGTTCTATGTTACTGGGTCACAATCATAGGATTAAATGCAGAAACCTTTGTGTTATCACTAGTCGAAAGAAAATACAACTTATATATGAGCATTTTAGAAGTGAAATTATGTTCAGCCAGCGTTTTCATGACTTTGATGAAGTGGCTTCTGGTGAACACCAGTTACGATGGGATGCCAAGTGGATTTAACTGTATTCACCATCACACTTCAAACAGATGGAAATTACCAAATAATAATTTTCCTTACCTTCTAGCTACATTCTTGCTAAAATAGCTCAGTATGATATTAGCATTTGTCACTACAAAGGCAGGTTGTTGATTAATCCTTGACTCCTTGACTGCCCAGAACTCAGGTCATCTTCTGCAAAGCTGATTTTCCCAGTCAGCCTCCATCCTACACTGCTTCATGGGGTTACTCTACCCAAGATACAGGAGTCTGCATTTACATCTTTTTGACTGGATGAGGTTCTTGTCTGCCCATTTCTCCAGCTTGTCCAGGTCTGTTTGAATAGCAGTGCCAACCTCCTTTGTGCTGGCTGGTCCTCACGATCTAGTACTGCTCACAGGCTTGCAGAGGATGTATTCTGCCCCTGCAGCCACTGAACATTATTTGGAACTGGTTTCTGGTTAGACTTCACTCTGTAAAACCTTTTATCCAGTCCTCATACACCAGACTGTATGGAGCATAGTGTTAGGAGTTATCTGTCCACTATTGCCGTTTAGCAGAGTTGGTTTTTTTTTCTAGTTCCTCACTGATTTCTGTTCCTGAAGATATTCTCTACTCATATCAAGTAACCCTCCAGTTTAATCAACTCTGTGGACACATGTCCGATAAGATGCCTTTTATCTGACCTTGATCTTCTGTTTTACTAGCTGAAACAGAATCAGAACCTGGGCATCTTAGAAAAGCATAGCTGTCTGCTTCCAGGAGATATCAGGGGGCACATACACACACGTACGTTAGAGAAGAGTAGCAAAATATTCTGACTGCTTGCAAACTCACATTGTCTCTTAGAGGCTGGCTTTTGCTCTGTCGATTTAAACATGAATGACAAACCAAAAGCATTATGCTGTATTCTCCCATGCTAAAGGCATATATGGATTTCATTAGATTTTCATTAGTTCAGTGGAAAGCACATCTGTGAACTCCAGTGAACACGATACAGTAACGTGGAATCAAAACAGAACATCTGGTAAACTCTAGAGAAAGTTCAAACACAAACTAGTATGTGAGTGACTTTGGAAAAGCACAACTTTATAGTGAAGAAAAAGCACACTTTCAATTCATGACTCAATGAAAGCCCCATCCTGTTCATTTGCATGCGTTTAGCGTAATATAAATTGCACACCACAAAGACAACTTGTATAAATTTATTAGGAATAAGGCCTGGGTAATTTTAGTAATGCAGTCCATTATGCAAAATAGATTGCTTCCTTTCACTGAGAAATCCTTCATCCATTAACTAAATTAAAGGAGAATTCAATTGATTTCTTCTTTTAAAGAACTACTGACACGAATTTGACTGTGCTATGGTGATATTTGCATTAAAATACTTGTAGGGCTTTAGAAATCACTTTAAGACTGATCTGATCTAATATCCGTGGGCCTGCTGATTCTCTGTGATCGAGCATAAATTGGACCAAGAATCTATTTTCAATGATGACAGGAACTGCTGAGCATTGAAGTGAAAAATGTAGCCCTTAAACAAGCTTTTGTTTTTCACTTCTCTGTTCCATGAAGCTGCCCAAGACCATGTATCTGTTCCAGGCCACTTGTCCCTAGAAAATACCATTGCTCCCAGCATGAGGTAACTTTTACTTAGCAGCCTGCTGACAGCCTGGAACAGGGATTGATGATATTTATTAAGAAAGTACTGCCCTTTATCAATTCTAGCAGTTTAACAGAATTTTCAGTAACTCAGCCTATATAAAAGCCAAGATAGATGACAGGGTCAAAGGATCTGGATTGTGGGGTTTTTTCCTTCTTTGCCTGCATGGAGATGGATTGCTGGGAAGGTATTTCTTGCTGAAAAACAGAGGCTCGTACAAGCAGTGGAAAGCCAAAACACATATTTAGCTTCTTTTCCACTGCTTACCCTGTGCCTTAAAATTTTCAGGCTCCGCTAATGCAGGAGAACTCAAAAATGTGAGTCCTCTCACTGGTGTAGACAGATTATAAAGTAATTTTCAGAACAGTATAACCACAGCAATCCTAACTGTGATGACATCCACAAATCTTCGTACCAGGAAAAGAATGAGGTATTAAATCAGACATATTGCAATTCCTTTGTGAAATCTCAGATTGGCAACTGAACTATACTTATTTATATTTAAATTACAGGAGCAGATATTATCAGAAAATCTGATTTTTTTTTCCTTTAATTTTTAGCATCAAAGGCATAGAAAATGTAAAAAAAAAATTTTCTGGAAAAATCTGTTCTGTTGACTTGAACAAGCTGAATATGATTTCCAGCTTGTCAGCTGGTGTAAATTAGTATGATTTTAGCATACTCAAAGAATGTTTGCTGGCATCATCTGGTAGCTCTATAAAGTTAAAAAAAATCTGTTAGAACCTTTTAATTATTTCTTTTCGTGTTGAAACTTTGACATGAACTGTGTATGCAAGGAGTTCCCTGAGATTTGTCTTTTTGTGCCTCATTATTAGTACATCTCAACCGAACTTATATGCCTTAAAACTCAACTGAAAAGAAGTCTGTTTTCCTATTTGTAGAACACAGAAAAGCTGTATTAGCATCACAACAATTTCAAAATTTCAGAAGTTTCTCACAGTTTTATCAATTAATGAATAAAACCCCAAATTAGGTTGAAAGTAGACCTCATAATCCAGCCGTTTTCCTTTAGCAATAGAAATACTTGTGTAGAGGTTTAGTGTACAGACATTGAACACCAGTATTGTGTGAGAAAACCCGTTTCTTCAAACTTCAAGCAGAAACAAAGGGTGAACACATGCTGCATCACAGGGGTTCTTGATAGCAGCTGGATCAGTGTTTTCTCCTTATGCTGCTACCTTTATGATCAGTCAACAGTTTGCATGATTTTAACGTGAAATCAAACAAGTACTTGGAATGGAGATCTACTGCAGTTAAGAGACAGAACACATCAGGTATGAGGGATGATACAAACTAGTCAGCAGCTACCACCATGTCGCTTGAGGAAATGTTGTATGTGCCTGTTCTGTTGTTTCTTCATGCTTATGTTTAAGGTTATTTGAGGAGACAGGGCTCTGAGCAAAATAGATCTTTATTCTAAATCCACACAGTTTTTTTTCATGTTTCTATTCAGCTATTTGTCACTCATCTGTGTTTTGTTTTTCAGATTCTCATAGTTCTATGTATCCATGATTCCTTCCAAAATGGGTTTAAAGACTTCATCAATTAGGAATACTTGATCATGGTGATTTTCCATGTTCTTCCCATTCTGGAGCAGACACAGCAGTGAGATCAATTGCCCCAAACAAAAATGAACAATGAATTTTCCTTTATGCCCTGTCTGTGTCATCTGAACTATATTTTATGTTCATATCTTTTTTTTCTGAAATGCCAACTGTCAGCGTAAACTTCCAAAACAGAGCATTGATTGTCTAGTATGCCACTAATTTTGACACTTGTCATCACAAATCATAAGGACATATAAACAAAACTTTTTGTCTATTTGTCTCTTTTCAACAGATTTCTTTTTGTTGTGCATGTGTATTGTGGTTTGAAAATTAGTAGAATTTTCAGAATTACAGGTTTGTGCTTTTATGAAGGAAAGAAAACATCCTGT
>JAOXOE010000256.1:51540720-51564357 GCA_028565055.1 Phoeniculus purpureus
ACCCATTGCCCCTTATCCTATCACTAGATGACATTGAGCAGAGCCTGGCTCCATCCTCCTGACACCCACCCTTCACATATTTCTAGATATTAATGGCAATACTGCAGACTTTCTGGACTTTGAAATAGTTGCCCTGTTTATAAGATACATCCCTCTGCTAGGAGAGTGATTGTAGCCATTCACAGAGGCAATGTGACAATGGGGCTAATAGCACATATACTTCATGTGTTTACTACTTGCTGTAGATGTGTTGCAAGTTGTCTTCTGCTAGAAAGAGCGGTTGGAGGAGATCCCTGCTTGCCTTGTTCTGGATGCTGCTTTCTGTGTCAGATGGAGATCCTAGAAGGAGGAGATTTTTCTTGGATCATTTAGGCATGCACATCTAGAGTAGAAGGTGGTGATAGTTAGTATGTGAGTGTGAGTGAGCCAGCAGGTGGGATCCTGCAGTGCTTGGACACTGAAAGTTTTCTGAGAGGCTTAGGGAACAAATACATATCTTGGAGGTGGTGGGAAGAAGACCTTCCCAGTGGACCTCATGCAGGCTGTCCAGTGTTTGTTGCAACACAGGGTGCCAGAAGAAAGCTGTTGGCCTGAGAGAAGATTGGTGAAAAGGATCTGCTTGCCAAAGGGCAGTTTTGTTTTCTAACCTTTTATTTTAATCTCTCTCATCTGTTGGAATTGACTTATTCTAATGTCAAAAATTACTGCTTTTTGGTCTGTGTTTTCAGAAATCTTGGCTGAAGAGATCTAAACCTTTGCTGTTTTTGGCACCCTCCCTGTAAGTGCAGACAGATGCAGCTCAAAGCAGTGGTTGACTTGCAAGCCTTTCAGAGTCAGCAAGGTCTGGATATGTCCCACTGGGCATTAGGCATATAGCTGAAGTAATTAAGGGAAGAAATAACCTTTCCTAACTGCATTTCACTGAAAAGGTATAGCTTAGTGGAAGCTTTTTCCTAGCAATGCCTCACCACGCACGTGGGAGTTCAGCTGGAGGGCCAGAGAGGGGAATGCTTGTCAGTCTTGCTGACCACCCCAGCACCCTTTGTGCTGTTTATTAAATTTCTAGCTTCCAAGTAGGTGAATCTGTCTCCAAGAGGGCAGAAGTAAAAGTGCTTTGCTTAAAGTGCACAAGTATAAAACAAGCTGAAAAATAAGGTGATCAGCAATAAGATTTTGCATACTGAGTTATCATGGGATCATAAAACCATTTTAGTTAGAAGAGACCTTTGAGACCACCAAGTCCACTCATTGACTGCCAGGTCACCACTAAATCATGTCTCTAAGGAGCGTATCTGTGTGTTTCTATATGCATTCTAAATACCTCCAGGGATGGTGACACCACCACTTTCCTGGGGAGCCTGTTCCAATCTCTAATAGATTTCAGCGAAGAAGCTCTTCTCAAGAAATTTCCATATTATGTTGGTGCAACAAGATCAACCTCCTGTTGAAATTACTGGATCCAAGGCACTGGTTCTCCCCTAGCATCCTGTATTTCTGCAGCATGGATCATGTCTGTAAATGCCAGCGAACAGTGCAACGGTCTCTTTCACAGCAGACAGAAGGCTGTTGGCAGTGGAGAGGAAACATTTCAGATATTAACTGATGATTCTTATTCTCTTTTCCCTCATTTGAGAGACACTGCTAAGGAACAGGAGAAATGATCTGATTGTGCGGAGCTCTGTGTGTGATGGCAGCATTCATGGGCAGTTTTGGGAGGCTGCATTTCTTCTACTGCCTAAAGAAGGAAAGATGGACTGGTATCAGAGAGCCCCATAAATGAGCCTCAACGCTTGCTGTTGCTTTACATTAAAGCTATGGTAATGCTAAGAGGAGACGTTGCTCGCTAGAGCTAAAAGCTATGCTAAAGCCACTGTGCAACAGCAGGCTGGGGTTTCTCTCATTTTTCAGAAAAGAGGTCAGTCTTCTAAGAAAGAAAGGGAAAGGAAGTCTCAGGGTGGCAGTGGAAGCTTCTAGACAGGATGCTGTATGAAGCAGGCAGTGCCATTTACTTGTTTCCAGTAACTGTGGGGCACTCCGGGCCATGGCCGTCTGAGCCATTCATGTGTTTTACTGGATGTAAATGCTAAAGATGCGCTGAGAACCAGGCAGCACGCATTTTGTGTACTTGCTTTGAGTCAATTCTACGATAAGATTAGACTTAATTTTCATTATATATATATATTAATGATATACATATTCCCCACGTCTGCATCTTTCTACTTATTTCCGTACACAGCATTCACAAGTATGGACACCTACACATATAATAGGTGCACATTTAGTGCACGTGTTAGATTGCTATAGTCAGGATTCGACTGCTGCACTGTACAATAAAGGTGAAATGGATTTCTGCCAAACACTACCTAAAACAGTATCAGGTTAGTCATTAAATGGGTTTCCTTAGTGAAAAAAATACCGATTTTGCAGACTTGAAGCTTCAGCAGAGAAAGCAAGGTTAGTGTCTGGTGGGTGAGAAGAGCAGAGTTTTGCATCATCCACAGAAATCCAAACCAGCTGTGAACCCAAGAAAGCACTGCAGGAAATCCAGCGGGGCCCCATGAACTTGATTAACAATAGCACCTTTAAGGTGTACATTTACAAAGTAATATGCGAGGTTTTAGCCTCCTGACATCCACCAAATGTAGTGTAAGTTATGCGGCTGAAAGTCATGCAATGCTGTGAAAATTCAGATTATGATCGTTTGATCAGATGGCATGAGAACCTTGTGATTAAAGTGCCTGTCATTCCAAGTTCCAAGACAAAGGAAATTTATTAATGGTCTTTTACTGTTCACAAGGCCATGGTTTTAAGATAGAAAAGGGTAGGTTTAGGGTGGATATTAGGAAAAAGTTCTTCAGTTTGAGGGTGGTGGATCACTGGAACAGGTTGCTAGAGAGATGGTGGAGGCCCCATCCCTGGAGACATTCAAGGTCAGGCTTGACGACACTCTGTTCTATTTAGGGATGTTCCTGCTTGTAGTAGTTGGGGTTTGGACTAGATGACTTATAGAGATCCCTTCCAACCCAATTCATTCTATGATTCTATGATTTATATCAAGAGACTTTAAATAGCTAGAGGAGCGCAGAGAGGGCAGAGTGTGGGTTTACAGAACCCTGCAGTGCAAGGGTAGATAGATGTACAGGTATGTGAATGTAAGTGAAGCAGGCTTACCTCTTTATTTCCTTCTTCCCACACCGGACTTTAATGTAACCACATTAAGCTCCCACATGTTGTAGGACAGTAGTCAGACACACAGTGTTTACCTGTAAGTTGTAACAATGGCTTTTATTACAGTCAAGAGTTTCGATGGGTGTATATGGCAGTCACAAATACTCCTTCAAACATGAGTATAAAAATTAGGATATTAAATACTGCCAATGCCCTCTTAGTCATTAACCTTCTTTTACCCATCCATAAAACATCTGAAGGCAGTTCCTTCCATCCTATTGAAATATTTCTTTTTTTTGTCTCTCCAGGACTTTGGAGTCTGTTCAAGGATCTTCTCATTGCATGTTTTAAAATTTCTGGACCTTTCTCCCTTCTTTGTTGTTTTATGCTCCCTTCAGCAGTCTTGTTTTGTTGCCAGAAGAGAAAGGAATTAGTGACAAATGGGTGAATCCCAGAAGTTTGGTTCTTTATCTGATGTCTCTTAGCTTATGAACTTTTGCATTTCCAAAATTGGCTTAGAAAGTTCATGAGAACAGAAGACTCATGAGAAAAGACTGCCTTGCATGATTTTGAGAGTTTTCCCCTTTCATTTGGCGAAGCATATGATTTGAATAGAGGGCTTTGGCATTCTTACTAATAAGCGTTGCCAGAAACCGGAAGCACAAAGGCATACAAAACTGAAACAGAAGGAAAATAAATTAGCCAAGAGTTTTGAAGCTAAAAATACTTTGGTTTGCAGAGTTCAAGTTTCAAGAAAAAGCGTTCAGGGATGGGAGCTGGAAAATATCTAATTTGATATGGCTTAAATTTACCCATTGATACAATCTTTTTAGGTTTTACAATTTGGACCTTGTATTCAATGTGGGACCAAAAGAAAGAAGAGTTGTACTTATTGTGTAGATTTCCGGCCTGAATGGGAATCATCTAGTTTTCTTTTATGCATTGGGTGCAGTTCTTACACCATGGAAGAGATGCCATAGAGAGGATTCCTAAGAGATACCACAAAGAGGATGCTCTGGAAGTAGACATGAGAAAGAAGATTATTATCCGGAAAATACTAAATTGCAGTGAGTCCTGGTGGCAGGTGCAGGAGCAGGACTCTCTTAAGACTCTTCTCACCAAAGACCGTTTTTGGCCTTTAAGAACAAGGCTTTTGGCACTATTTGTTTTGACAGCAACCTTAACTCCAAGAGCCAGAGGCTAACTGTAAACCACGTGTGATCAAGAGTATAAAATAGTTATATGACATGGTGTGATGAGGTTCATAGTGGTGATAACTGCCAATTCTTCTAAAAGAAGTTGCTGTCAGCTGCCTCTTAAATACCAGAATGCCTTACATTTTAGGAGAAACTAAAAGGTGTTTTTTTTAATGTGATAGAAACTATAATTTAGTTTTCTGCAAATGTTTTTGTGCATAAATTAGTGACCTGATGTACATCTAAAGATATTTCGTGTAGGATTGAATATGAATGAATGATGGGAAACAGGATAACAATTCAAAGACGAAGTAATAAAATTTTAATGTGTCTGGAAGAAAATGTTTTACATTATTTTTAGGAAAGCAGTGCATTTTAATATGGCTTATGACTTTTTACTATAGATCTTGTTTTCTTAGCTGCTAATACAACCTGATAATCAACTGTTCATACAAAAGCTGATAATACAATCACAGGAGGACAAGATAACTATTCTAAACCACACTGAAAGATACTCAGTAAGATACTCAGTATATGGATGCTCATGCAAATGTTTTGTAGTATTATGAACAATGTTTAATGCAAATGTAAACAATCTGTCAGTCAAAAGAGCCACAGCAGCTAAAGCAAAGCAAAATGTAAGTAAAGTGTATCATACTCCAGCCTAGAATAGTAAAAAAGACTGAAGACCTTGGTGTGATGCTTCAGCTGTTGCTTGCATGAGTCTTAGAACTGTAGCACAAAGAATGGTAGCCCAGAAGTCAACTATGGACTTAAAAATACGAGCTGAGTGCCTTAACGTACCTCCGCAGCTTATCTCATTATCAAATATTAGATGTTTTAGTACAGTTTAAAAATTCTATTTGCTTCTGAGAACAATTGTCCTTAAACTGCTTTTATAGCCCTTCATTGGAATGTTTGCGCTTTGTGCAAATAAGTTCTTCCAGTTTCTTCCATGTTTCCTGTACAGACTCTGTTTTAGGGACATCTGGTTTGTCCAAGGTTCTTTGTAGTGTTCTCCTTAGTTCATCTTGCCTGATATATCTATTTTGCTAATCTGTATTGCTAATGAGCTAGGATGCTGCAGGCAACGAGATACGGTGCTGAGAAAATAAGAAAAAATTGCCAAGCAATTTATTCATGTCTCACTAGAACATCTATGGCAATGGCCAGTGCTGACAGTGAGCAGAGAACTGAGCAGTATCTGTCATGATTCACTGTCACTGATGTATTGGTGTCTCTAGTGATCTCTCCTGATGAAGTAGGAAATCAGAAGTTGTGGAGAAAAAAGGCAGAGGATGGCCGGTCATCTTTAAGGGCTCCTTTAGAGACAACAACTATGCTTGGAAGGGAATCCATGGAACAAACAGGCCGTTGAGGAATGATATAGTGCGAGGATGAGGAGTGGGCCCTGACTTTACAGTGCTCTACAGGACCAAACTAGAGGCATGCCTTTTGGGAGCTTCTGCTTCAGCTTCAGAGAAGGAATTAATACTTGGCATGTCTTGAGAGTCTGCTAAAGACCTCCTGGCTTATAAGGAACAAAGGAAGAAGTCTTATCCAAACAATTTCTGAAAGTACCTCACCTGCAGGCACGTATTGTTCTAAGTGACCTCAACTATCCAGGCAACTGATGTTTGTGCAAACAACCCAAAGTTAGGCTGTGTGTGACACGTTTCCAATGCAAAGGTTAAGGAGGCTGCCCAGGGGTATAGCTCTGTTAAGAGACTGAGAGGGACTGATGAAAAATGTGGTCACTGGTGGCCAGCTTGACTTAAAAGGAGATTCTTCATGAATAAAAAGGTAAACAGTGATCAATGAAGTGGAAACAAAGACAGGCAACAAATGAAAAAAATGAAAAGATTGCTAAGGTATGACATTATTAAAGTTAAAGCTCAGGTCAAGCTAAAAATAACTTCATTGAATTGAAGAAAAAGTATGACTTTTAAAGGGCAGATGTGCGGCTGCTGATGTATGAGGCACAACACAGTGTGTTCTATGTGGAAATCACTGAAGTACTCAGAGCCTTATTTAATTTCTCACCCCAAGCAGAACATTCTCCCTGGTTCCTGCAAGTATCAGAGCAGTTTGGGAAGGAGACAACACTTGGTGAACAAGTTAGAAATAATTCAGCTGTACATATTCATATTCCTGGGACTCACTTAAAGGTGCTGAAAAAGTTGGCTGCTGTAGCTGCCTTGCTGGCTGCTGCGATTGCAATGTTCCTATGTATTGTCTGTGAAAAGTTGTGATGAATGGGGAAAAGGGAACATTACAGTCGTGTTCAAGACTGGCAAAAACCAGATCTGGAACACAGTCAGGTGCTGGCTCACCTCAGTCCCTGTGAAGATCATGGAGCACAATCTTTTGGAACTCATTTCTAAACTCAAACAGGACAAAGAGGTAATCAGAAACAGTCAACCTGAGTGCCTCGTGCAGTGAAATAATTCTGGTTATTAGAAGGAGAGAAGGGAGGTGGATGTGCTTTTAGTAAGGTTTCTGACTCTAGAGCTCTCATCTGGAACTGAGAATGTAGGGATGGATGATCAGACCATTGTGTGAGTTGAAAATTGGCCAAAGTGTAGCACCTAGCAGCTCCATCCCTATCTGGCAGCCAACGACAAACAGAGCACTCCAAGGCTGGCAGTGAAGCTGGCGTTCTTCGGTGTTTTGATCGGTAACCTATGTCATAAACCAAAAGGCGCTGTCCATACGCTTTGGGGGTGTCACTAAGACAGAAGGAGCTGCTGATACAACAAGGACACAGTTCTATCCAGACTGACCTTGAGAAATTTGAGGATTTGGCCAGGATGGGTTTGAACTAAAAGAATACATATCTGCACCTCAGAGTGTGGGGACAGGCTGGGCAAGCAGCAGACTTGCTGCAGGGGATCTTGGGCATAAAGTGCAGGGCAAACAGTGTTACAGGCTCTGTAGGTTTGAAGGTCTCTAATGGTTGACTTTCTGCCATTAGTTAGGGTTGCTCAAGGCCTTTTCTACTTGTATTTTGAATACCTCCACAGTTGGAGACTCCACAACCTCAACCTTATATAGTGCTTGTCTACCCCCATATTGGGAATTTTTCCTTATAGTAAGTTGAATTTTTTTGTTTTCAGACTTGTGTTTGTTGCCTTTTGTCCTCTCTGTAGCCTCTCAGTACATTAATGCAGGCAGCAATAGTTTCTCCCACAGCCTTCTTTTCCACACTGACCAAATCCAGCTCCCTCAGCCTCTCCTTGAACTCTGTGCTTCAGCCCCCTGACTATCTTGGTGATTCTCATACTGGAGTGAATGTAGAGGAAAATATCTTTTTTGTACTGGAGTGGACCCAACTGGAAGCAGAACATATGGTCTAACAAGAGCTGGAAGGAGGAAAGAGTCACTTCCCTTGACTGTTGGCTAAACTCATTTTAAATATGGCCCAAAAGCTGGTTGACTGCACATGCACGTTACTGACTCATGTCGAGCTTCTTTTCCACAAAGACACCAGGGAATTCTCTGCAAAGCTACTTGACTATGAACTTGAAGTGCTTTGCCATTATGAACCTGGAAAGTGCACAATGGACTATTGTATAAGTTAGGAAAATGCAGTCAGCAGACTGAGGGAAGTTATTATATCCCCCTGCATGGCACTAGTGAGACCACATGTGGAATTCTGCATCCCTCTTTCAAGTGGATGTTGAAAAAAAGGGACGAGTCCAGTGGAGACCTACTTCAGTGGTCAGGGATTTTAAACAGATGGCCTTTGCAGAGGGGTTGGGGAAGCTGGGTTCACTCAGTGTGGCAAAAAGGAAGCTGAGGGATATTAGACAACAACACGAAGAGCAGTTTAGGATGTTGGCCACTGAGAAAAACCTTTTCACTAGATGGGTAGAGAAGCACAAGAATAGGTCACGCTGAGAGCTGATGGATTCTCCATTCCAGGAGGTTTTCAAGACATGGATAGACAAAACTATGGCTGACCTGCTCTAGTACCAGCAATTGTTTCTTTCTGAGTGGGATTTTGAGACCTGCAGATGTTCATTTCTGAAACGTTTCTGTGATTCTGTGAACAGATTATGTGATCTCCCATGATCCTCAGACCAATAAACTGATTTTCACTAGGTACTGTCCACTGATAACAGCCAAGAAGAATGGAATCCTTTTTTAATTTGGATTTGTCTGTCATGATTGACATGTTGATTTTGACATTCCTATTCCTGTTTCATTTTTATAGTTCTCTTTAGCCAGAAAGCAAAGCACTTACCTTAAAGTAGCTAAAAACGGTCCCAGGTCAGCAACCATTCTGCTCAGAGAAGTCTGAAAAGCCTATTTTTTGACTTACCTTTTCTTCACACTGCATTCCACAGAGGTTAGTGTTCTAAAATGAAAGATAGTCAAAAGACTATCTTTATTGGAAATACTGGTGAATATCAAGAAGTTGATAGTAAAGACTATTGGTTTATGTTGTGGTCTAACCCCAGCAACTATTCATCACACAGCTGCTTGCTCACCACCCTTGGTAAATGGGTCGGAGAAGCAGACAAGTAAAACTGAGAAGACTTTTTCAAGCTGATCAAATGGCTGGAATTTTTAAAAAGTTATAGTATCTGTTGTGCTTACTGGAGTCAGACAAAGGGACTGGGAGTTCCCAAGCCCCTTGTTCCAAACAGCAGGTTAATTTTTAAATGCTTAAATAGCTATTAAAGCAGAAGTAATATCATAGTGCAGTAAAAATGAATAACAGCTCCTTTGCAAAAGAGAAAACAACTAGAAAACTGGAGGGCTATGCCATTTGGAATGCAGACATAAAGTTAATCACTGATATGTTTAGATTGGAGCAATTTAGTGAATGAGAAATTCCAAAGTGTTTTGCATTAGCCAATACTGTTGAAGAGGTGACCTGGCAAAGCATAAAGCCTGCGTGTCAATTGGCAGTTTTCTGATAGCCAGAAAGCCATTAGCTTATTATCCTTCTTGAGCCTAGAAATTGCTCCTACACTACAAATGGCAATTAATTCTTTCTCCTTTTCGCTTTCCCAGCCTTTAGTTCAATATTTCCCCAATATTGAGACCCAATGCTTGGGTATGTGTGATAGTGTATAAACCCCAGTTTTACAGCTGCACATGCACTGCATATTCTACTTGTGAAGAGTCTGAAATCAGTAGGGATATTTCTGCACACAAAATCAAGTATGCCTGTAAGTGCACATTGCTGGACTGGTTTCCACATACCTTGCTTGTTGCAGCCAGCAAATTGCCTCTATCACAGAACATTAGGGATTGGAAGGGACCTTGAAAGATCATCTAGTCCAATCCCCCTGCCACAGCAGGGTCACCTAGATCAAGTCACGAAGGAACATGTCCACGCGGGTTTTAAACTTCTCCAGAGAAGACTCCACAACGTCCCTGGGCAGCCTGAATATGATGATTTCATTCTCTAGAGTACAATGCTACTAAGCTTACCAATGAAAAAATAAATGCCGCTTTTGTGAACAAAAAGCTACTACATGATTTTTCATGTAGGAAAGCAACATTCCTTTCTATTGCTGTATTAGTCTGAACATCTACACCCATTGCTCATTTTACTGGCGGAGCTACTGCAGACTAGTACTTCTGGCACAATGTGCTAAGCCTAAAGGCTAAGCTGATGCTATAGATTGCACCAAAACACACACAGAAGGGTAAAAAAAATATACTGATTTATGAATCTTTACTTTCTTGGAAAAAAACTTGCAGTCTGAACAAAAAAGAGACTTTGCAAATGCACTGTAAGGCAGTACTTGGTGTTACCAAGAACACAAGAAGAAGGAATCTTGGCATCACAGTTCAGTCTTAAATACAGGAGGAGAGCTTTTTTAAATATCAGTTCAACTGCAAATAAAATCAATAATTTGTGATTTTATTGCCATCTAGGAGAAAAAGCAAGGAAATCAGAGTCAGCCAAACAACTTCTACTCTAAGTCAGCTGTGAAATAAAAGCCATAGTCCCTTGCTGAATTTTTCTTAGAGAAACGTAAGAGGTAGAAAGCAGCCTCCGGCCTCAGATCCCTGCCCACAGGGTTTGTAACACCAACATGTAGAAGAATTTTAGATCTTTAAGTCACAGAATCATTCTGTTTGGAAAAGGCCCCTGGGATCATCGGGTCCAACCATCTACCCTACCTTACAAGCTCACCCCTAAACCATATTCCTCAACACCAGGCACGTGGCCTTATTGAAGGTCATGCCATTAACACTGGCCCATTGCTCCCATCTAACCAAGTCTCTCTGAAGAGCCTCCCTACCCTCTGGCAGATGAACACTCCCACCTAATTGGTGTCATCTGCAAACTTACTAACGATACACTCTGTGTCCTTATTGAGATCATCAGTAAAGATGTTAAACAGAGATGGTCCCAACACCGAGCCCTGAGGCACACCACTGGTGACAGGCCGCCAGCCGGATTTAACTCCATTAACCACCTCTCTTTGGGCCTACCTGTTGAACCACTGTTTTATCCAGCAGACTGTGTGCTCGTCCAAGCCAGGAGCAGCTTATCAAGGAGAATTCCATGGGTTACAGTGTTAAAGGCTTCTCGAAAGTCCAGGTAAACGATATCCACAGCCTTTCCCTTGTCCAACAGTTGGGTCATCCTGTCACAGAAGGAGATCAGATGCGTCAGGCAGGACCTGCCTTTAATAAACCCGTGCTGACTGGGCCTGATCCAATAACAACCTTCCCAGAGACCTGCTGGCTGCTGTGAGTCCTTCACCATGATTTCAAAGTAGAATCTTATCGTTACAGAACCCTAAAGGTTCCTGAAATTCTAATAGTTAAATGGATTAAACCTGGAAATTCCAATACTACTGATTTCTTGACAGACTGGGTATAATTTGCACAATGTAAGTTTAATTTAAATAAGGTTTCTGGTGTGGTTTTTTCCATATCAGAGCTTCCTAAATGTTCTCATTTTGATCCTGCCATTGTGGAGATGGTAGACATTATCAATGATGCTGGAGCAGAAGCTGCTCTGTCATGGTCCATAGGCATGTGATGAGAGACTTTCACTCTTTCTTATTCATCCTTCTGACACACATTATCTCCTTCTTAAACTAACTTTTTTCTGCCACTTATCTCTCTCCTGTCACTATAAACCATTTTGAAAGAAATGTGGTAAAGCCTGCTGTAAGTAGTACAGAAAGAAAAGGAAACTGCAGAATATGACTAAAGATGAAAGGGACATTATGGTGGAAATTGAGAGCAGTTTTTATTCTTGTTCTGTTGCTTTACAGGGTTTTTTTCGGACTACAAATAGAATATAATAATGAAGATCACAGATGCTGTTTCTGATGGAGATAAAACTTTGAAGACTTTGATAAAACTCAACCCAAGTTCTAATAAATTTCCTATTCTAGAAATTATTTGGCAGTCTAAAAAGGAAGTTGGGAAACTTGTATTGCTTAATGTACTGTTGAAATAGAACATTTCATATTAGTGCTTTTTGCCTGTGGCTAAGCCAGACAGAAGACCCCTCTAGCTTTTCACGGAAACGAATCTCAGTCTGGTGGGTAATTCAATGGAGAGACCACCTGGGAGTCTCGGGTGCTAGAAACACAAACCAGGAAACTGTGGCTTAACATTTGGCAAATATCTGACAATGGAAACCCAGGGAGTGGAAAGACTTCACTTGGCCCTATTGTTTCTGAGCTTGCATGTGAGAGCAGAGGAAAGTTAGTGCTTATTTTTTTTTTAAATTAATTTGAACAAAGAGGCAACAAAAAGGAAATTTGAATTTTCTGGACATGGTAGCTTTGACTGAAGGTAGCCTTAAACCTGGAGACATACACATCTTCACAGAATACTGCTAAGATCCAATGCATTGTGTGAATTAGTTTTGGGAATAAGCAGAAATTATTCCAGTATTATGTTACGTAAAGTATAATACTTTCAATTATTCAAGTATTATTTCAGACTTCGATACGTAAATTTAAATGAAAATTGATTTTACGGAAAGCCTACAGACCGGCTGGATCAGAACATTGTCCATTATCTGGAGACGAAGACCAACATGCAGCCCTAAGAAGTTTCAGGATGCCTCTATTTGGAACTCTGATCAAAACCAAGGATTTGCTCTGTGAGATTAAATAACTTCAAAGATATTATGAAAGTATGAATCAACTGGGACTTGGGAGAGCATTCTCCAGCAACAGAAGTGAAAGTGAAAGCATCAGACTCTCAGATTGGTTCCAGTCTTATTAAAAAGACATTCTGGAAAAAAACATACAGACTGTTTTAATGAATGATGTGTGTATAAAAGTTCATATACTCCTTTAAAGCTATCTTCATTCGTGGAGATGCGTGTATAAAAGTTCATATACTCCTTTAAAGCTATCGTCATTCATGGGGATGAGAACCGCTGTAAATCAAGTGTGTGGATGGACCTTTGCAGAGAGTTAGCACTTCCTTTTACTATCATTTGCTCTGGCCATGATTCAAGGGCACTTTGTGGGCTGGCATGGGGCATGTAAAGACACATGTATTTAGTCTGGGAACTAGAAAGCTAGGCAGAATTTTAAGACTAACACAATATATTTAAGATTAACATCCCCCCCTCCAGCAAACAACCCAAAAAACTACTATAGTATATTCATTAGGGCCAAGTACTACTTTATTGCAGGGATGTGAAAGTTGGCTCTGAGAAGTGGGCACTGTACTTTAACCAACTTTAATAAAAAAAAATAAATCAATCGAGACAAGAAATGAACCCCTGCTGCTGCATGTTTTGGTCTTTGCACAATTTTTGTTCAAAAAATTATGGGAATATTGCAATGAACATCCTTATTAATGAAAATTTAACACAGCATGTGGAACTATTTAAATTTCAAGATTTACCAGAGTCAAATCCCTGGCAGCAATTCTGTCATTTCCCAACAGTCCACTCCAAACAGTAAGTAGTCTCCGACTAGTGCTTTTCATCTGAGCTCATAGGTTACTAGCTTACAAGTACTCCACAAGGAGATCTTTAAGAAAATGTCCTGTTGCAGCACCGAACTCAAAGACTGCCCCATACGGAGGTAAGTGTCCCCAACTCGGAAGAGTAGTTCCTCAACACACATAGTAAAGTCCTGTAACATAACATTGACCAAAGAGCTGTAGAGCTGGAGGTTTTGCTTGATGCCAGAGCAGTATGTATCTGCTGACCTGGCTTCATGCCATGCTGGCACTAAATCAGCCCTTTGCAAAATGCTGTCAGGGTCTCAGCAGAGCTTTACTGCTTGCTGATGAAGACATAAAGTGGTGAGCTACTGCTGAAAAGTCTGTATATACAACCAAAGTGACGGATTTTACTACCCCTGAAATGAAAGGAAAAGTTCTTAGGTGAGCCTCAATGCAGCATAGCCTTTCATACAAGGATGAGCAGGGCTGAGATGGGTGTAAAAAGGCAGCTAGGATGAGGCAGGGTGGTGCAGGTGTGCTACTGCCTTTCAGGGAGGGCTGAGCAATGTCCCTCCGGGTACCTCTGAGACCAGTAGTTGACAAAACCACCATAACCATGCTGGTCCACACAGTGAATCTTTGAATTACATTCTCTGGGCAGAAAAGCATGCATTTTTCACAGTGTATCACACAACTGCACACATACACACCCAGCACATCAATTGCAGATGTGTGCGCTTTGTGTGCCATCTGTACTTCAGCACTTCTGGAGTGGGTGTTCCTGCAAGGAGAAGCTGTCAGGATGCCATCACCCTGAGGTGCTGCAAACTCCAGCCTCTTGGATACCTTCCTTTCCTTGGCTAAAAGCAAAAAAAAAGTATGTCATGACATCTCTTTGCAAAATTAACTTAATGTTCTACTTCTGAGAGTTCTCCAAGGTGTGCCTGTAAAGACACCTATTTCTACATTGGATGTAATTCTCTAGGCCCTTAGAGCATGATTCTAGAAAAGCTATTTGAGGTACCTTGTGCAGAACAGGCTGTTTTTGCAAGGGAAGAGGGAGCCAGGTCAACTTACTCTGGGTTTCAATATTTTTACATTCCTTTCTTTCCTCTTCCTTTTTCTCCCCCTCCTCTGGTGTAATATTAGAAAGTTTTATTTTCTGAAAGAGACTCAGGTTCTTAAACACAGAGCCAGTTTGGGTGCTCTGAGGCACATCTGCATGGGGCTGGCACATGCAACTCAGGATCTGCAGAAAGGTGCCTCTCTGATGTGCTGCTGGGTTACGCCACATTGGCAGGACTCTCTAAGGCATCTGTGGTGCCATTAGGCAGCTACTCAGATCCTGTCTTTGATGTCAAGAGTAGGAGACATGAAAGCTGAGAGGCCTGAGCAGGGAGCACAGATGGGTTGGATGGATGTTGTAACTTCCTTTTTTTAACAGAACATGGAAGAAAAAGGGAAATAAAGAGAGCAAGACAAATATAAACATATTGCAAGCTGCCTGCGGCAAAGACAGACATTCCCATGCTGGAGACCAATAGCTTTTCCAGCTTACCCTTCTTGTGTTCTGTACTTGGCATGCAGATAAAAGATTAAGAGTGCACAGACCGCTAAGGACTATCCATTGCTGACACCCCACCGGCTGCTGTCCTGAATGACTGGCAAAAACATTCAGGACAACCATATAAATTAGCAGTGACAAAGGCAAGCAAACACAGAGCTTGTTTCCACCCAGCATAAAAATAGTTGGAAAAAATCCTCTCTGGCCCCAGAATTCAGGAAAAGCACAGAAATTCAGGACAGCAAAGGAGATAGTAAAGATAATGAGAAAAACAACTTATAACGAGTTTGCACTTTGTGCTGAGCTATTTGCAAAGCATGGAGTCAAAGCCTTCATGGGCTTAGTGGGTACATAAATAGTGTAGGAATAATTAAATCCAACAGTTCTCTTACAGCAGCTTCCAACCTGAATTGAAAGGTGCTCTTTGTATTTGTTTTTACTTACCATCAGCTGAACGTTCTGCAAAACACATAAGCACAGCAAAGAAGCAGCTTGTTCTCACAAACTGGGAGACAAAAACACACCCGTGAAAGAGAACTGTGAAAAATACAAAGGGAAGTGTCATTTCATTGATGGTCTTAGTAAATTTGCTGTATTGGTGGTATTTTAGAATTGCTTAATTAATTTCTAAGACAACAATTGTTCTTGTTTTGGCTCTGAATTAGTTACATGGTCTCCAAGTAGGTTGGGCCATATAAGCTATTGGAGTGCAGTAGAACTCTGAAATACCCAAAATCCAAGAAAGGAATAAAAAAGAAAGAAACAAATTACCTTTCAGCCTTCAATTGTTCATTCATTGAGCAACTTCCTTCTATACAACAGCTTTTAAGTCTCTTGCACACTCTTAAGAGTATGAGCAATTATCATCACCTAGGAGGCAGCCTCTTCAGCATAAATAACCCCAAACCGTACAGCAGAGCTTTCCCTTGTCAGTGGTGTGCAGTGCAGGCCAGGGATCTCTCAGCTGCATCCCAGACAGCTGCAGGATCAGCTTGTTGCAATTACCAGCAAGGCATTGTTAAAAGCAAACTGTCCTGCCTCCCTGCTGGTGTCTGCTGCTGCTTTGATTTCTTGCCACCTCTGCTCATGCTGCCTCCTGATGCAGCTTGTTTTGTTGTCCTCTTTGCCTGCTCCAGCTTCCAACAGCTCATACAGCATAAGGCCTGTCACTACTCTTTCAAGAGGTAAGAAGTGTCTGTGTGACCTGAAATTCATTGTCTTTGTTAGTGTTGTGATGTGGATTCACTTTTGGTAACTTTAACTTAATCCATACTTTCCTTTCCTCAACGCTCTGGGATAAATGCTAGAATCTAGCTTTATTCTTTCATTTCTTCTGGATTCTGAGGTCAAACTACTGAAGAATCTGTGTGTGTTATATCTTTCTTTGGCTCTTTCTTGTCTCCTGTCACTATTTGGATGGAAACTGTACCGTGCTCTTTTAATCAGACACAAACTTTACTCAGAGGATCAGTAATTGTCTTCTCTCCTCGGAAGCCTTCTCTGAGTTTCTTTACGTGCTTTGATTTTTATTACTTTTTTTTGAGGGAGCAGGGTGGAGACACTTTGCTTCATAAGAGAGGGAACAGAGTGTTGGCAATCTGCAAGTGGGCTTGGAGGACATAGCTTTTCATCTGAGCATGGTGTGTGCTCTTGAGTCCAGGACATGTCAGAAAGATTAACTCCATTTGCATCAGCCAAGCATTTGCAAAGAGCAGGGTTCTGCCACTCAGTTAAGTATGACCTCCATAAGCATAGTTTGTTTGCTAACAGTATTAATGTAAACCAGTTTTACCTCCTTGTGACCCTGCATCTCTTTCCAATGTCTTCCACCTCCTTAGAGAGCAATATGGAAGCAACATAAAAACTGACTGCTTGTTTTTAAGGTGTTTAGGAGAGCAATGAATATCTGATTCATGGCATGGTACTACAGCATCCACAACAAAACTTAGCAATTTGCTGTGTGAGCAGTTGTGGTTTAACCCCTGACAGCAGCTCAGCATCACATAGCCACTTCCTTGCTCCCCTGCAATGGGATGGTGGGTAGAGTCAGATGCATATAAGTGAGATAAAGCCATTTAATAAGTAATAAAAAAAACAACAAGCAAAAAACTCCCACCCTGTAAAAAACCCAAAGTAAAAAAAAGATGCAAAAATCCTCAAAACACAAATTCTCACCACCAGCTCACTGATGCCCTGACAGTTCTCAAACAATTGCAGCCCTGGCAAAGTTTTCATCCGGTTTTAATTGCTGAACATGTGGTCATATACTATGGAATATCCATAGGTCAGTTGGGGTCAGCTCTCAGGTGTGTCCCCTCCTGGTTTCTTGCCCACACCTGTTTACTTGCTGCCAGGGCAGTATAAAAACAGGAAAAACTTTGCTGCTGTATGAGCTCTGCTCAGCAGTAACCAAAATACCCCTGTGTTATCAATGCTGTTTTCATCACAAATCAGCAACATAACAGATACTATGATGAAAATTAATTATACCGACCAACTGCATTGGAAGAACAATCTACCTCAAAGGTGAAAAGATAACCAATAAGCTGTGATGGCAATAATAATAAGCATTTTCTGGCAGAATATGAGATGTGCACTTGATCCCCACTTCAGATCATTGATAAAGAGACCAGGTCCCCATACTGAGCCCTGAGGAACACAACCTATGACTGATCATCAACTGGATTTAACTCCATTCACCACCGCTCTTCGAGCCCGGCCCTCCAGCCAGTTTTTCACGTGGCCAAGAGTATGCTCATTCAAGCCATATAAAATCCAAGCCATGTGAAACATTATACATACAGGAGTATTTAACAAACATTCATGCCCTAATCTATGACTTGACTGCCCAGAACAGGACACAGCTCTATGGTGTGTTCTAAATGGCCATAGTTTATTTAAGAGCTTGAAAATACAAACCAGGGCTTTCCATCAAACGAGAGTTCAGTGGCTAATTTGTCCACTTTGAGGTCTGCCAGTAACTGGCCCAACGCACATTCCGTTCTGCACTTCAGGCTTCCACCGCAAATGAAAAAGACTACTTCAGTAAATAGAGACCTTTTGGTGAATGAATCAGAGACCACATCAGGGCTGGAACTGCAAATAAGTAAATTTCATTACAGATTTAATTGGCTCCATGTGTTCAGTATCAACAGCCTCTAAGGAGGGTTTGATATCGATGGAGAAGAACAGCTGGCAGGAAACAGTGGCAGTGCTGAATCAAACTTGAGCACTTTAATCAAGACAAGGCATGGGTGTAAATTCTGCTCCTTTGATGTATCACTCATCAGCGTTATTAGCTCACAACTACTTACTTGTTTAGCTTCTTTGAGACATCAGATTGGGTTGGATGAAACATATTTTTTTTGCTATTAGTTAGAGAGAAATGTAATTTCAGGCAAAGGAATTTCAACAAACAAATTGCCAACACCACTGAAGTTGGAAGAGAGATGAGAAAGAAACCTGGTTTGATGCTGCTGATTATACAATATCTTTCACTGTGCCCAAAGAAAGTAATACTGAGAATGCTAAGTGTGACATTTCATTTTTATCATGAGAAAAAATTAATATGATGTCTGTGATTCTGAACTTAACCTGTGCTTTACCAAGAGGGAAATGATTGGACAAAGACATTAAAAATCCATCCTTTTCTCCTTGTGTTCACTGAGTGATGGGAATACATGAATAGTACAGGGAGGTGGCAAACAGGCAGCTCCAGCCAAACACAACTTGTTCCTTTGTAGCTATTAATTTCTAGCACACAGTTGCTAATTATGTAAATTTGTGTTCCTTTTTTGTGCCTTATTGAAGTACAAGACTGCAGTGCAACTAATTTAAGCAGTTTTTGTTTTACTCTTGTGGAAACTCCAGTTATTAATTAAAATGTAGACTAGTCAAAGCCTCTTGTCATTCGAAATGGAAATATTTTGGAAACTCTTTCACAATGGATTTTATGACCTGATAAATCTCCCAGTAATATTGAAAAAAAAGGGTCTACTTTTTATGTGAAATTATGATGCCTAGTAATACGTGCTGTCTATTTTAGGGTATCTATGAGATTTTGGGGCGTAACTTTTTATCATTGACACTAAAGCAAAATTTTAAAGACAGGATGATAACTATATGATCCTTATATGATCCACTATACGATACATTAGCCTTCAGTTTGCTCCAGCCTGTAGGATGCTTCCACCCTGTTCTAGGCTTTATTTTTGAGAGGATAGGAGCAGCTATTTACGGAAAAGAGCTCTTTAAAGAGCTCAATATCCCTTGTATGCCTATGGTTGTGTGCCTGTCAGTGCAGGGACTGGAGGTTTGCCTTGCTCTGTGTACGCATGCATACCTGAGGGCCAGCCTCCCAAGTGCAAAAGCAGAATTACAACTCCCTACCAGGCTATCATGTTTCTTTAGGACACTGGTCACATTTCTTTCCAGTCAGAGTCAGGAAATACAGAACATCTAAGTAGCCTTTTCAAAAAACCTGCAGTTCCAGTTTGCATTCAGACTTAATTGAAGTCCTAGTTGATGACAGCAACAGGCTGGGGGAATCTACAGCATCCAGATTTGGTGCCCCATCAGTGGCTCTGTTTACTCTGCTTATCCTCAAAGAAAAGGACTTCTCAAAGAAGGAGGATAAACCAGCAAAGACCAAGCACAGTGTTCAGGTAGAGCTGGAAAAAGCACTTCATTGAAAGCATCAGCTCAGCAAAAACCTTGGGTTAAAATTTGAAAAGTCTGTGCCATTACTAAATATTCCATGACGTTTATTGCAATGTCTTCCTCCGTGTCGTGTAGCCTCAGTGCAGCATTTCCTAGAGCTTGGTTTTGAAAGGGAACAAGCTACAGAATACATCATTGTAGGGTGCTGTACTTGAGTTTAACAGTCTGAGCCAGGAGTGAAGGTGTGCAGACTTTGAACAATAAACCATAACATTCCTCAGGTGGTAGCATTTCAGGTTCAGAACCAAATGTGCAATAATTGTCTACTGAATCCACTAGTCCTCACTACAATATTTCAGAGGCAATTCAGACTCTTAGAGACAAGCATCTTAGGGTGTCTAAATTTTGTGGGGAAGAAAGTAGGTATGTAAACAATTATTCGAATGTTATATACATTTGTGTGTCTACCTGTTCTTTCTATAAGAAGAATGGTCACTGCTGTCCATGACTCTGCATACAATGCTCAGGACCTCCATTAAGATGACACCATTCAACTGTAAACTATCTGACTACAGGGAAGAAACACTGGTTTGGAAAGAGGAGATGGCAAAACAATTGAGAATTGTGTAAGAACCCTTTTTGCAGTACAAAATGATGCCAAGATTGTCCCAGAAATATTGCACCAGAGTTAAAATCATACTAATAATGAAGATTATGTATTCAAAAGCAGGAGATGGTTATGGAGTTAGAATCAAGAAAGCATGTCCGTCCTTTCTCAGCTGGGAAAGACCAAAGAGCAGCTTGGTTGTAAGACTGACATTATCCACTGTTTGTGGAACTTTGAGCACTGGGACTGTGGAAGAGCTTTAATTCTGGCCTGAGGTAATACAAAGAGCTTTCAAGTGGTGACATGCTTATCTGAATCTTCAGAGAGAATTTTTCAGGAAATCAAACTGGTAATCCCATCAGATGAATCTTTGAAAAAGTTTTTAATACTTATGCTTGTTGGGGTAGAAAGTCATGGGTGGATCCAAAGCCCAAAAGCAATTGAGAAAAACTCTTTCTGAATTACTTCAAAGGACTCTGGATCAGATTCATCGTGACAGCAGGCTTTCCCCTGGTATTTTAATACTTCCATACCCAACTTTATCCAAGGGCAGTGAACTGAAAGACAAAAGTAAAGCAAATGCTTTTCTGATCTTGAAGGGGATCTGAAAACGAGTGTAATTACCAAGAAGAATCAGTTCTGACGTGACTAGGCGTGTGTAAGAAATGAGTGCATGATGAGTAGAAAGTGAAGGCTAATTAGGTGCCTATGCTTTAGGTCAAATCCCCGAGGTGATGGTCGTTCCACATCTGTTCCTTTCTGTGTCTAGAAGTAATTCTGGAAAAGTGAACACATATGGAGCTGTATGGTGTGCGAGCTCTAAGGGGTCTGCAGAACATTTTAGCGTGATTCTTTTTGAGAAAAAAATAAATAATCAAACCATTATTTAAATTCTTTTTATAACCTCACCTGTCAGAGCTGGAAAGTTAATTATTCACAGGTAGTCCACTCAGAGTAGTAATAATCTAATTTATAAGCATATTTAATGACACCGATGCTGTCAGTTATTTATTTATAAAGATCCCAAGAAAGACATTAACTGTTGAAACTTCTTGGAGTGAAATGAAGAACATATAGATAAATATTATGGCGTTTCTCTGCAGGAACATTACGTATCTTTTCCACAATTCACAGAACTTTTCAGAAACCACATAATGGGTTTCCTTTGCTTTCTAGCTATTCAGCACAAATGTGGTTGTCTGTTCAGTTCTAGTTAGCCACCTCCTTGGAAACCTCCTGTGGAAAGCTAAAGGAGGATGTAATCGATATCCCCGTGTTCTGAATCCTTAGCCCTTACTGAGAAATACCCTCGCACCAACGCACAGTTGAAATATTTGAGACTTGTTTGGAAGCTGATTTTTCTTTTGAAATTACAGTAGGAAGAGAAAATTCTTTCAGACTTAATGACTACAAGAACTATTTAGCTTTTCCATTTTTAAATAGATGGTGACCAACCACAATCATGGTTGCCTGTCAGGAAAGAGCTCTTGCCATATGTTATTATGAGATCAAGGCCCATTGTCAAGGCACCGTTACAGAAGCATAAAGGCATGAGCATGCAGTGAGAGACAGTGAGATGGGTTTTACTTCAGTCTGCATACAGCATCCCTCTTTTCTTTGTTGCATTTCTCTCACTACCCATCTGTTTACTCCAGATTATTCCGTGCTGCTTGTGAGTTGGAGGGAAGGGAGTCAAGACCTTGTGCAGCACCCACCACAGACTGAAAAATTTGAAGTGGAAAAGGTTCGTCAGCTGGTTAACAGCATCAAATGATTGTGTTGTGTTGGTAATGGGAAGTTTACTACCAGGACACGTGTTGTCAAGAGGGAGCAGGCAGTGTGTCGTGCACCCTTAGAGGGGCACGGTGTCATGGGTGAGTATCACAGACCAAACAGGAGAACCAGACTAACAGAGGGAGGGCTAGCCTCGGCTTCTTTCGTTGCTGAAGACGATAAACATGCTGATGGCCATGCTAACTAATGGGTGCATCAGTTAACTATGGAGTGGAGGTAATGTGTGATCTCGGTGAGCTCTACGTTTATTGACCCTTCAACTGATTCACACTTGGTAGCACGAGGCCAAAAGCTACGTAAGCCTAGGGAAGTAGCCAGGAAGAAACCTTCCTCCCATCTGGTATCTGCATGAGACTTGCCCATTTAAAATCACTTTAATCAATGTTCTCTAAGTCACTGCAGGTAATAGATCTAACAGAAGGCTCTTGGTTGTGTCTATGCCTGCGGGCTGGAGGAACCTGATCTCCAAACCTGCCAAAGGCAAATCACTTAAACATGGTTTCTCCACTTGTGAAACAGGGATGATAATAGTGTCTCTCTGGAAAAAGATGGCTGCAGGACTACAGTTTTGCTTCTGTGCATGCTGTAAGCTCGTCCAGCTACAGTTGCTCTGCTGTGTCATCAGCTGAAATGGCAGTCTTTGCCTCTTCACCCTCACAGCCCTTCTCCTCCGTCCTGCTGTGCTGCTTCCCTCCAGCCCCTGCGACTTCTCTCGTCCCCCAGGGCCAGGATTTCTCATGTCAGCAATGTTTGTATTTTTCATTTCTTTCCCCCCCTTTCTTCCCATATATCCTGTTTATTTCATTTTGCATCCTGCTTTCCTTTAACTACCTTTGGGGACCCCCAGGCTTGTCACTCGTGGAAAATAGATTGCACTGAGAACAGCCTGGGATAGGGCAGCAAGGGAAAGACACACTGATGAAGTCAGTGCTGGCCCAGAGTCCTGAAGAAACCACAGAGCAGCATTAACATTTCCAGGCAGCTGGCTCAGCAGTGATGTATTCGCCTACTGGTTAGGCAGCGAGCACTGCTGGTGCTCTCAGAGCACTGCGCTCCACAGGAATGAAGGGAGCAGCAGGCTAGCTGCACCGTGAAAAACGTGTGCTTGCTTTGCGTGTGGTTGGGACGGGACACACAGAGCATGGCTCCACAAATCTCCTCTGCAGCACCTTCTCCTGCTTTACCTAAAGAGAAGCTGCAGCCAGCAGCTGAGAAGAGATTCCCGACCCTGCTGTCCTTCCAGAGGCAAAGAACATAACTGCTGCTCTCAAGCCTGTACCCCCACAACCATCTTTGTGGTGGTTGGTGAGTGTTCAGAGGTAACTGTGATGTGCACAACTCTTTAAACAGGCACCTTGTTGTGATGAACAGCAGCTGGGGTGGTGTTTACACACTGACAGGTGCAGCCTGCAGCCACTTGTGACTTTATAGCCATGGACAAGTAACAGTGCAGACGAACTGGATCTGATTTTACCTGAGTCGGATGAACTCAGCAGTGTTGTGCTGCTGTAAAGGACAGAGTAGCTAGACCTGTCATGTCTTGGTTGGTTTAATTGAGGACGGTTTGTATTTCATGAGCAAAAGGTCAGATCATGTTTTGGGCTCTGTGAACTGTGCAGGGGCAAATGATGATGTGAAATGCTCCTTCCCTGCGTGCTGTTGCCTTTTCACATGGTTCTCTCTGACCCTATGACCAGGCATGCAAAGGCAGTTTCCCATTGTCCTACCTCTCCCAGTTCAGAGGACATCAG
>JAOXOE010000256.1:51574002-51602070 GCA_028565055.1 Phoeniculus purpureus
CTTCTCTGGAGATGTTTAAAACCCACCTGGACATGTTCCTGTGTGACTTGATCTAGGTGATCCTGCTGTGGCAGGGAATTGGACTGGGTGATCTTTTGAGGTCCCTTCCAACCCCTAATGTTCTCTGATTCTGCAATTTTGTGATGGCCACTGTAATATGCAGGGGGGTTGCTGCCAATTCTGTTGTGGTTATGCAGTTGATCTGAATCTGAAAGCATCAGCCCTGAAAGAAGAGTCACCTGGATGTTGGAGCAGTAGGACCATGTGCTCTGATGGTCCAGTACTGCTGGACAGTAGCCCAGTTCCTTCACTTTCTGTTCACTCCCATCATGATATAAACATGCAAAATTTCTGCTCTAGATTTCCGACTGGGTGCAAATGCCCCATGGAGAGCCTCTCTGAGGGATTCCAGCTTTCCTTCCATGATCCATCCATCTCACATAGAAGTCTGACGAGACTTGCTCTGTATGTGGTACCTAGCCCACGGGGAGTGTGATTTCTCCCGGTATCCAAGGACTACAATCATGCAAAAATAAAGCCCAGAATGGGGTGCTTACAATGGCAGCAACGTGTGATTTGAAATCTCACCATTCAAAATCTCACCTCTTTCAGTTCACTTCTGTTCACTTTAGTCACAGCTTTGTCTCCAAGGACTTTAAAATAGCCAGAGCTCTGCATGCTCACAAGTGAAAGCTACAGGAGGATAAATCATTCAGTGCGGGGCCTGGGATGCCCTGTCCTCCCGTTCTTGGTGATACAACATGGAAAAAGATGTCCTCAAAAATGTTGACTGCTTCTGAGATGAAGCCCCCCCACGTCCCTCATTTAGCAGAGCATCTTTGGCAGGTGCTGGAGACTGAACATGCTTGGAGATGGGTTATTCACAGGGCGTGTGAGGTGTTGGCTGAAAAGCTGCAGAGCTGAGCTGCCTGCATATGCTCTACCCAAATTAGCTGCTGCCCTCAGGTTTGTGACCTCAGTGAGTATTCAACAGGGTAAACCTACCATGTATATTCCCTGTGGAGGTGATTAAAAGGGTGAGCAGATGAAGGCACACCTGCGCAAGGATATCACTAAACCAACTCATTATTTTTACTGAGTTAATTAAAGGCAGGCTGATGAAGCAATCACACAGAGATCATGATTAAGATCAAATCAATGAATCAATAGATTTAAATGATAGGTCACCAGATTATATAACCATCTATCAAAGTGATTTGTGAAAGTTGCCTCTGAAGGAATTACCTAGATTTAATCTTCTCTAGGGTGATTTCAAGGAGGACCCAGAATCTTTTCAGGGTGAAACTGCAGAGAGATTTCTACCCGCTGCAGTTACCCCCTTGGTGAAGAACACAGATCTTCAAAGGATGTAAGGATATATATCCTTGTTTCAAAGGCGTTATTTCACAGGATCACAGAACATTAGAGATTGGAAGGGACCTCGAAAGATCATCTAGTCCAATCCCTCCACCACAGCAGGATCATGTCCAGGTGAGTTTTAAACGTTTCCAGAGAAGGAGACAGCCCTTGCACTGGGCAGCCCCTGCCAGTGCTCTGTCACCCTCACTGTGATGAAGTTCCATCTCATATTGATGTGGAACCTCCTATGCTCCAGCTTAAACCTGTTACCCCTTGTACTATCATTGGATGCCACTGAGAAGAGCCTGGCTCCATCCTCCTGACACCCACCCTTCACATATTTACAAACATCAATGAGGTCACCCCTCAGTCTCCTTTTTTCCAAGTTCAAGAGACCCAGCTCCCTCAGCCTTTCCTCATCAGGCAGATGCTCCACTCCATCATCTTTGTGGCTCTGCGCTGGGCTCTCTCCAGCAGTTTTGTGTCCATCTGGAACTGAAGAGTCCAGAACTGGACACAATATTCCAGATGTATTCTCACGAGGGCAGAGCAGAGGGGAAGGAGAACCTCTCTCAATTCACCTGCTTTGAAGCAGGTGTCCTATCTTCTTCGGATTTTTTACAGTCTGCATGACCCAGGTCACGACGCTATCATCTTAGCTCTGCCTGGGGAAGTTAATGTGATAGAATTCTCCACGGTAACTTTTCTTGAACACATCTTCTTTAAGCCCTAAGTTTATTTTTAAATGTATTAACATTTATTGTCCGCATATGACTTCTCTCACAACTGGCCCAGTTTCCCTCCACTGCTAAGGCAGGAGGGTTGGCTAGGATAAGGCCAGCTACTTCTGAATAATCTGGTTTTCAGCTCCAAAGAACGCCACCCTAATTCATTTACCACTTCATTTTAGTAGTCCTCCAAGGGTATTTTTCCTACAAACCCAATAGAAAATCTGAAAAACAAGAAGTGAGGGAATCAGTTCATTAAAACAAAGACAAAAATAACCAATGTAATTTTATCCGCCTCATTCCTTGGGGGATTTAATTCATGTCTGTATTTCTTCATTACGGCAAGCACAGCGCTGAAGGCTTTCTCCAGGCACACAGCCTGGAGCCTGACACGGTCCTGAAGCAGGCTGCAGCCTGCCCAGCCTGAAAGTATTCACTTGGGTCCAGATCATCTTCTCACAGACTCACAGAACATTAGGGAATGGAAGAGACCTCGAAAGATCATCTAGTACAGTCCCCCCCACCACAGCAGGATCCCCTAGATCCAGTCACATAGGAATATACCCAGGCAGGTTTTAAACAGCTCCAGAGAAGGAGACTCCACAACCCCCCCGGGCAGCCCCTGCCAGTGCTCTGTCACCCTCACCATGAAGGAGTTCCTTCTCATATTGATGTGGAACTTCCTATGTTCCAGCTCACACCCACTGATCCCTGTCCTATCATTGGATGACACTGAGCAGAGCCTGGCTCCATCCTCCTGACACCTGCCCTTTCCACATTTACAAACATTAATGAGGTCACCCCTCAGTCTCCTTTTCTCCAAGCTAAAGAGACCCGGCTCCCTCAGCCTTTCCCCATCAGGGAGATGTTCCACACTCTTCATCATCTTTGTGTCTTTGCACAGGACTCTCTCCAGCAGTTCTGTGTCCTTCTTGAACTGACTACTCCTGCATGAGTGATCTAGTGCAAGGCACAGAGGTGATGGGGAATGCAGGATAGAGCAGAATCATGTTTCCCACATCATTATCATTTGTGCAACACAGGAATAACTTCTACTTAAATCAGCCTTGGATCAAGTTGTAGGGCTGTCAGGCCACTTGTGAACCCCGGTGTTTTGTATGGCATCTGCCATCCAGGTCACTCACAGATTGTGATGGAACATCTCATCAGCAAGTGACTTTTAATTGTACCTGCTAATATAAAACACAGATGTGTATGGGAGGCAGCCTTACCAGTAAGGCAGATGCCAGCCTTGTACCAGTAAGGCAGATGCCAGTCTTGCAGTGGAGGTAAGCAGAATACAATCCTATGCTGCCAGCAGAAATCAGCTTTCCGAAAAACACCCAGTATCCTGCTCAACAAGCTTTGTCCTCGGTACGTTTGCCTTGTGCCAGTCTCTCTTCCAGTGCTGTCAGCAGCTGTCAGCAGCTTATGGAAAAGAGTTGGGGAGGTAACCTGGGACACACTTTTGCCTGACTCTCATAGCTTCTCACCTAAACCTACAAAACGCTGCATGTGACTATTAAAGTGTCCTCAGCATTTGGACCTATTGTCATCCCACAACCTCACAACTTCAACTCAAAGCAAGGTTCAAGATGTATTTGGATTCCCAGTTCATGGAGGCTCCAGGCTTGCTGGTAGCAGGGTGAAGGCTTTTCACGTGTATTTGGCACCGAGGGGAACTGCAGCACACCTGGGGCAAAATGGGGGCCTTAAAAAATAACAAATGAAAATGTGAAATAAAGGATGCTCGGGCTCCCGCTTTGCAGAGACAGCACGAAGCAGGAGGTGAGCTCTGCAGAGTGCTCTGGTAGAAAGCCATCTCCTGATGCAGGGTGACAGGTAGCTAAGGATTTTGATCAATCTCACCTATGTGTACACTCAAGTCTTTCCAAGATGCTACTAGTAAGCACACCCCAAGTTTGAAAGTCCTATTTTATTTTAGAAAGCCTACTTTATATTATTTTTAGGGAGAGCTCTTTGTGTTACTTGTAGTGCGACACAGCAGCGGGGCATCAGCGGGTTTAACAAACCTGATCGTCCTTCCTTCCTAGGCAGAACATTTATGTGTAGATAGCCTGTAGATGGGCCAGATGTTGGGTCACCCTCACTCTGTACAGCACTTCATTTTGAGAATCAATCACTGCTAAAGACCAGAATAGCACAGAGAGTGGCTACTAGCCCTCTGCTACATTCATCCCGTGAGTTTCTCTGCCTGGTTTAGGAGAGCACTGTGTGAGACCATGCCAAAGCCTGGATGGAACCAAGCTGTGGCACAGCTGGAGCTTCTCCCTTGGCAGAGCAATGCTTTTCCTTATCTTCTTATGATGATGTGAGATGAAGTCTCCTGTGAACTGTGCCCAGATCTAGAGCCAGGGTCATCCAACGCTTTTTGCTCAGTCAGTGCACAACAGGGAAGACTGTGCCAATCCAGGCTGTATCGTTCTGTCCTCTGCTAAGTTTAACTATTTTATTTAACTTTTTCATGGTCCAATCTCAGATAAAGAATTGAGCTGGGGAAGACGCTGAGGTCCTCTCCCATCTCCAGTGCCTCTGGTAAGCCCAGATGACTCAGTAGCTGTCTTAAGGCCACATTTCTAAGGTCTCTTCCCAAGATCCAGAAATCCCCATATCTGCCTAATGACCCTTTCAGCAAGGGGGCCAGCGGAAGGACCCCGTCTGTGCCTGTCTTCTGCCTGCCCCCTCAAAGAGCTCCCTGCAAAAAACAACCCCAACACTTTGAGATGTTCGCACTTCTCCTAGCGCTGTGGATGCTGGTGACGCTCGTGGAGGCTGAGGCTCCCCTGCATCCTTTTGGAAGCCCCGT
This sequence comes from Phoeniculus purpureus, assembly GCA_028565055.1. Lineage (NCBI taxonomy): Eukaryota > Metazoa > Chordata > Aves > Bucerotiformes > Phoeniculidae > Phoeniculus > Phoeniculus purpureus. The sequence continues at coordinate 51,578,917 of JAOXOE010000256.1, forward strand.
CGCTATGGTGACTGTGTGCAGCTTTATGATCTGTTTGTTGTCCACCTATTTCAATCAGAAATGCTTCTGGAGCTCTGATATTTTCAGCAGTTTTAATTCAAATAGCTAGTGGGTGGTTTTGAATTCAAGAGGGAAATGATACTCGGTGAGGAAAGACACCTTTGCGGTCCACCGTCGCATTTCATTTGGTTTTAATGATTAAAAGCAGCTTCATGTCAGTTTTACATCCACTCTGTGTCATTGTCACAGTGCTCTGAGAATACTGAAAAGTCTTCACCTGACCTCCTGCTTCTGATGCAAAACCCACCCAATTTCTCCTCGTGACCGGCCAGGGTGGCCTGCAGCAGCAAAAGGTGCAGTGGGGCTGCCCAAGCTCTCCCCTGTCCCCCTTCTCAGGGAACCAGCAGGAGTCCTTAAGGGTCTACAGCTTAAAGGCAGTTTTGGCGCCTGAGCAGACCTGCAGGTAGCCTGGGTGGTTCTTCTTCTTGGTGCTCCCAGCAGAACCAAAGGAGACACAATGAAGGTGAAACTTCTGAGCGGGCTTGCAGCAACTTCACCCACCTTTGCTTGCCTGCAAATGCTTGTTCACCACTGACAGCTGCTCCTCCCAGCTAAGAAGTTCACATTCTGGAGACATTCAAAACCCACCTGGACGTGTTCCTGTGTGACCTGCACTAGGTGGTCTTGGTCTGGCAGGGAGGTTGGACTAGATAATCTTTGGAGGTCCCATCCAACCTCTAACATCCTGTGACGCTGTGACACCTCGCAAACTGTGTCACTTCTCATCTATTGGCTACTTTAAAGAAGGACCACAACTTGCACCTGCATCCTTGTTGGCCTGTCCCTCACTAGTTTCTGCTGCTCTTTGGCAGAGCTAGGTTTTGTTCTTTGCCTTCCACGTGTTCTTCCAGCTGCTCTGACCCCGTTGCACAGGAGACTCCTAGCACCCCGCTAAGTTAACTCCTTCTCGGCACATTGTCCTGGTTTCCCTGGGATGGAATCATAGGATCCAATTCCTTCTCATGAAGGCTGTCTTGTTGGGAGAACTGCAGCAACCACTTTGGTGAGAACAAAGTTGATAAGACACTGTTTTCATTGTGGCCAGCCACTAGTGATCTGGGTCATTTGCCAGGCACTTGGAAGAGTGAAAGCCACGGTGGCTGACCCAAGCTGGCCAGCACAAGTATTCTAGACCAAAAAATCACGCTCACTGTAAATTGGGAAGTTTGCTGGGGAACGTCTCCTTTTCTTCAGTGGTTTCATTCCCAGAGGGTTTCACCTGTCGTTCTGCTCCCAAGGGCTGCTCTCCTGCTTGCGTTGCTTTACTGCTACGGTTCTGATTGTTATTTCATTTTGTTTTATTAAATCTGGTCCCATTTCAATCCCTGGGTCTCCTTTCCTTTTCCCAATTCGCTGTCCCACTCGGTGACAGAGGAGGTGGCTGAACAAAGACACGTCGAAAGAGGTGAGGAGCGGTTCACAGCTGACACTCACTAGTAGCACTTCAGGGAGGCATTTGCTTTCGAAGACACTGAAATATCTCTCTCTACCTTTATTCATTTCGAACGTTCACACACAGGTGCTGACATGGAAAGAGCTGTTTGGTTAGAAACTCATGGTTTGCTCTGCAGAGTTGAGATTATCAATGAGGAAATCTCATTTCACAGAACCACACAATCACGGAACATTAGGGATTGGAAGGGACATTGAAAGATCATCCAGTCCAATCCCCCTGCCACAGCAGGATCACCTAGACCAAGTTTGCACAGGAACATGTCCAGGTGGGTTTTAAATGTCTCCAGAGAATGAGACTCCACAACCTCCCTGGGCAGCCCCTTCCAGGGCTCTGTCACCCTCACCGTGAAGAAATTCCTTCTCATATTGATGAGGAACGAACCTCCTATGTTCCAGCTCACACCCATTGCCCCTTGTCCTATCACTGGATGCCACTGAGCAGAGCCTGGCTCCATCCTCCTGACACCCACCTTTCAAATATTTATCAACATTAATGAGGTCACCCCTCAGTCTCCTTTTCTCTAAGCTCAAGGGACCCAGCTCCCTCAGCCTTTCCACATCAGGAAGACGCTCCACTCCCTTCATTATCTTCGTGGCTCTGCTCTGGGCTCTCTCCAGCAGTTCTGTTTCTCAACATGTGGCTTAATAAGAGCTATCAGGTGAGTCATAGCAACCTATAGACATGGAACTTAGGGAGCATTAGGCAGAAGAAGTGAACTCTGCTCAGAATGCTTTCAAGTAAAGACAATAAAGAGTCATTTTGAGTCGTGTATTCAACTAGTTTGGTCCCTACTATTCATTTGTTCTGGACAGTCAAAACAAATGGCTTTTGTTTATGGATTTCCTAACACTTCACTTAAGTATAGCACAATGCTCTTGGATTTGGTCTTCTACAACTCCAAGGCATTCTTAAATAAAGCTGCTGAAATGGCAAAGAGCTTTCAGGGTACTTCAATGGCAGGTTTTAGTAAACCTTTCCATTTTATGAACAGAAGCAAAATGTTGTTTGCTCTGGAAAGGACTCTGCTTTTTCAACTAGCCCTCGGTCTGATGGGGGAAGAGGTCTGGGACAAGAGATGGAGGACCAAGTTTGCACCCAGCACACCAGGAGTCAGTGGGTTCACCAAGATGTTCCTCTCCTCAGTCAATACAGGGCAGAGTCATGATGGGAGCAGAGGTCACAGCAGCTCATAGTACCAAGTAGCTTTTTCTGAAGGATGTGCTGGGGTGACAAAAACAAGGGTCTGTCTTGTTCACCATTTTCAGTCACAGCCAACCCTTTTCAGGCATCTTTGCTCGTGCTGCTGAGCTTCCTGACGATGGCAGCCTGCTTCAAGCCCACCTCACTTGCCAAGCGCAAAGGATGATCCCATAGAGTGATGCTCAGCTGCGGGGTGGTGGATGCCAAGATCAGCTCTTTGAAGGCAGCCTCTTCCCTGTTTACAGCAGCAAATAGCCGGCAGAAGCCAGAGCAGACATCTGTGCCCCTCCTCAGGATAACCCCCACCTGCAAACAGCAGCCTGTTACAGTGGTGGCCCTTCCACCTTGCTGCACCGTTGAGACAAAGCTCAAGTGCTGCCTCTTTGGGAGAAAAGAAACAAAATACTGAGACATTACGGACATGCTCAGAGAGAAAACATCCCCTTAGGCTACTAGACAGGCCAAATACAAGTGTAGAAAACCTGGCTGGACACCCGAGACAACTAGGACTGATCTGAGGTGCTTTGGATCATCACCCTCAACATGCTGGAGACCCCATCGTGTGTCAGCAAGTCAAAGGGTTACAGCGGGTATGCGAACAACCTGCAAACACAGGGCAGCAGGCAGCACTGCCTGGTATTTGCCTCCTTGTTCTGGCGGCACCACGTTAACTTTTAGAAGGCTGTTTCTAGCAGCAATGGCACGCTCAAGTTGTCCAAGACATTATTAAAAAGCTGTTCCAAGCACTCTGGCTGGCTGCACGCATCAGCGACAAGACTATTAGCATCAGAGGAAATCCTGACTTTTCTTAGGAAGAATGTAAACAACTGCTGTCCACAAGGAAAGCTGCTTCATTCAGCATCCAGGAAAGAAAACACAATAATATTACAAAACCCTGCGCAGGCCACTGCTGCATGGCTGGCTTCCACTCAGCGCTATCCCGATCTGAAGCAGACAGTCTGAAGGCTGCTTAGGGACAAATAACAGAGAAAAACCTTAAGCTTAAATGCAGTATTTTGTATGAAAATTGCCCATGCACAGGTCTGGATGTGACCTCATCTCTAAGCCAGCCCCTACTCCACATCAGCCAAGCTCAGAGCTTCATTTTTATATCTGTATGTACCTGGAATTTTGTGAGTTCCCAGAGATTTGGGAGATCTGGACCGTAAGTATCCTGAATTCATTACAGTCCAGGTCCTGTACTGGAAAGACACACCCCTTCCATGCTCTCATGGCAGAGCTCAGTACATTGTCTCAGAATTGCTCTTATCCTCTGCTATAAAGGAAGCCCGTTTGAAAAATCCCTATTTTACTGCATTTTCGTCTTATAGAGTAGAAAAGACAGTAATTGAAGTCAGGATAACGCTATGAATTATCACATCACCGAGGGGGTTTATCCTTTCTTCTTATAAATAGCCTGTCTCCAACTATAAAATCAACCATCCTCTTGTCATCCATCTTTGCTGAAGAACCTAGTTTCAAAATACCACTGGCCCAGCCCCAATCCACTGCTGAATTGGGCTGAGACACACCTCACCCCACATCATAGAATCATCGAATCATCGAATCATCAGCCCTTCAGATGTTTGCTTTCTGGAGTAAGTAAATCCCAGAGTGATGTGAGCAGGATGTCACAGAATCACAGAACATTAGGGATTGGAAGGGACCTTCAAAGATCATCTAGTCCAATCCCCCTCCCACAGCAGGATCACCTAGACCAAGTCACACAGGAACATATCCAGGTGGGGTTTAAATGTCTCCAGAGAAGGAGACTCCACAACCCGCCTGGGCAGCCCCTTCCAGTGCTCTGTCACCCTCACTGGGAAGAAGTTCCTTCTGGGGTTTGTGATGAACCTCCTATGGTCCAGCTTACACCTGTTGCCCCTTGTCCTATCATTGGATGTCACTGAGCAGAAGCTTCATCCTCCTGACACCCACCCTTCACATATTTATAAACATTAATGAGGTCACCCCTCAGTCTCCTTTTCTCCAAGCTCAAGAGACCCAGCTCCCTCAGCCTTCCTCATCAGGGAGGTGTTCTATTCCCTTCGTCTTCTTCGTGGCTCTGCGCTGGACACCCTCCAGCAGCAATGTGTCCTTCTTGAACTAAGGGGTCCAGAAGTGGACACAATACTCCAGATGAGATACATTGTCTGAAATTTTGATATCTATTGAATTAAGAGTCAAATCACACCTCTTTTAGAGCTTCAGTACATCGTGATTTACCAGAATGACAGATGCAAGTGTCGTATTTTCCTAATGAATTCAATTTTTACACTTTACTGATGTTATGGCACTTAGAAGTCCATGGTCTGTTTCAGGACATGGCTGTGCTAAGCTACAGCTGAAAGACAGACCTTTTCCCTGTGGACTTCGCAGAGTGAGAAAAGATATAGATGAAAGAGTGAAGGACAGAAGGGAAAGAATTTGCATCAGTGTGATGATTATACTGTTGCATATTGGTAACTTCTATGGTGGCCCCACTTATTCTAGTGGCACGTTTATGTTGTTACCATTCTAAGTAGTCTTTCGATTAAGTCTGTAAAATTAATTTTGCATGAAATGATCTGTTATGCGTGATGCAAATGTAGTCTATGCCAACTACTTAATTCAATGATTGATGAGCTGCTTTCTGTCTCGTGTGGCATGTCAAGGGGCAGGGACGTGGAACACAGCTGTAGAGAAGCTCAGATAGCATGCTAAGTTCACACACCAACGCAGCCCATGGGAATTTGCCTAAAATGCTGATAGAAGTCTATGAAGCAGTGCCACTGCGTTTGGATTGTAGCTGTTGTGACCTCAGTGGAATGATTTGTTGTCTCATGTTCTTGAAATTAGTTGTGGGTACTGTAGGAATGTTATGAGAAACAGCTGCTGACCATACTTAGCCTTCGCTTTGTTAATGGTGATAAACAGGCTCCTTAGAAAAATGCTAAGATGTGAGAAGCAGTGATGCTTAGGATGCGTGTAGAACTACGCGGAGAGCCACACAGAGTCACAGATCTTTGAAATGCACATTGTATTCATAAGCAATATAGGATACAAGTTTTAAAATCTATCGGAACTCATGCCAGCCCTTTTTGCTTAACTACCAAAGCTGTTGTGCTACTTGGACACATTCTGGCAGGTGAATTTACAATAGGTTTTTAGGAGGAGCCAGCTGTCGCCTAACTCTGCACCCACTGAAGTCCTGTAAAACTTTTAGGAACCAAAGTTTCAGCCAAATTTTATTTGTCCTGCTCTGGAATTTGGCACAGACAGGGTGTTTATCACAGCAAGCTTTCAAGAGCATCGAGGGGCTGCTCATGGTGGCTTCCTCAGCAGGTCTTGCTGGAAATGTGGTCCTTTTGTCTTTTTTAAAATCTTTTGTATTTTGATGTCAAAATGTAAAAATAGTTTTAAACCACTCTCCAGATTTTTAGATTTTTCAAAGGATCACCTAGTGACTGAAACTAATGACTGTGAATCTAATTTTCTATGTATGCAAAATGTGGATTAGGAATTTATTCACCAAAAAAAAAAATTGTGACCGAAATAATGTCCAGTAGACCACAGGAAGTCACAAGAACCCTTCCAAGAGCACGGCTGTCTATTTTGAAAAAAACTGAAAAGTCATCCTACCAAGAATTGTAATTACTTTCTCTTTGGAAAGTATGGTGTTTGCTCTTTATCGATGTTTTTGTTTGCCATCACCTTTGCTTCTTCATCTGTTTGTGTGTTTGGTCATAGACAAAAGGTCATTGCTTGTGCAGTCTTTTCTGGCACCAGCTTGAGCATTTCTGAAATGTAAAGTTCAAGGTGGACCAGGACTGTCTTTGTGCAAAAGTCAAAATGTTTTCTAGACTTGCATGTCTCAAACCTATTGGTGGGGAGGAACAACATAGTCCTTCGGTTGTTTTATTTTGCTGTGTTTGTTTTAGGGTGTACCTGGAATGAAGGGAGAGAAAGGAGACAGAGTAAGTCTGCTTTAAATTCAGTTTTTCTCGGGTTTTTAAAATTAAGCTCTGTGTCTTTAAGAGCACATACACTTGCTAATGAAACACTTGTTTTGGTTTTGATTGTTTAGGGTGACATTGCTTCTCAGAACATGATGCGAGCAGTTGCAAGACAAGTTTGTGAACAAATGATAAATGGTAAACAGCGTTGCTTTGTTTCTAATACTTGCAATTTACTACTGTGTTTGCTAAAGGAGTAAACAGTGTTTTCAATACTGGCCATGGAGCACAGGGAGCACTGCGTGATCTGATAGCTGTCTGATACAAATGATTTGATGTAAAAACATGTAGCACTAAACTTTTGCCACATCCAGATGGCTGACTTGATCATGAACTAATCTGTGAACTTTGGAAATACATGTGCAAGTCTAATGCTTCGTTCAAGGAAGGCGACTTTCCTTTTGTTGGTCTGGTCCAAAATGACTTCATCTCTGTCATAACATCAGTATGCATTTTCTCATGAAACATGTCTTATCTTCTGGAGGAGGGAACTGGTGAGAATAAGGATGCTTACTGCAGGTACTTTGCTAGCAGGGGAAGAAGATGGATGTCGGGTAAACACTGCACAGATTCAGCTGTACTGTGCAACTAAAAATGGTATTTATTTGGAGAAGGGCTCCAAATTGAATTCAGTCCTCTACTGCCACATGGTGCAGCTCTGCAGCCTGTGGAAATGTTCCCTACAGAGGCTTTCTCTCTGTCCCTGAGGCAATGCTTTTTCTGTCAGTAGACCTGCCAAGCAGGACAGAGATAAATGTTCTTGATGTTGTTAATATTAATATTTTGGATCATTAGGACTATATAGAGATTGTGTAGAGGAAGGAGTCCTTTAAAATGCCTGTGATGCCTTCTCTGCACATCACACCTATTAGTTAGCCATCTCAGAGGAAGGAAATGACATTAATGAATTTTTTAGGGTTATGAATAGGGATGTATCATCTGAGATCTTTTAGCATTTCTTTTTTGAACACCCATGCCTTATTTTTTTCATATTCAGCTTCTCTCTTAAGGCTACAGGCTTTAAAAAAATCTGCCTCACAGACTGTGTGCGGCTGCATCTAGACATCAATAACTTATATTTTGTTTGTGGTACCTTCAGAGCTTTGAGAGGATGTAGAAATGTGATACTCTGCTTTTGGAAGTGTGACAAGTCCTTTCTGTTCTTCAAAGTAAAACCAGCTTCTGTTTAGAACTCTGGGAGTAAACAGATGCTTACCTTGTGACCTTAGTTGCTTTAAAACTAATTTTTGTTAATGTTATTGGATTCCAGAATTCCCCTTACCTTTCTTCTTACCCTCTATGTATTATTCGACTTCTTATCAGACATTCATCTTAAGTCTTCCTCATTAACCTCTATTAGTTCACCACTAATTTATTGAATGGGAACAAAGATAAGACTTAATGAAGAGTGATGTTATTCCTTCTCTCTCTGATAAAGGACTTGAACTCATTTCACATAGTTTATTGAACCATTATTTTTTTCCTTTTGAAGGTCAAATGAGCCGATTCAATCAAATGCTGAATCAAATCCCTAATGACTATTATTCAAACCGTAACCAGCCAGGGCCACCAGGACCACCTGGCCCCCCAGGAGCTGCTGGAACAAGAGGAGAGCCTGGACCTGGAGGAAGACCAGGATTCCCAGGACCTCCTGGAGTCCAAGGACCACCTGGCGAAAGAGGTAAGTAAATTGCAAGGTGTGGGGGGCAATTTCACAGTGGGCATAGTGCAGAGGCTGCCAGAGTTCTGCATGACTCCTTTACCATGGCAGACTGGGAAGCCCACAGTCAGCAGTAGCCTGAACGGCTGGAGGGACACTGACATTCTGGAGGACAGAGTTAATTACATCAGTGCTTTCATCTGTCTCTCCCTTGCTCACCCTTCATGAAACACAAGTTGGCATAAAATTTTGTCTCTGTCTAAGGCTTCCACGGAATGTTCCAGGAAAAGTGAATGTTCTCTGAACTCTTCAGGCACGAGACAGTTCATCTTGAAAGGCTGTTTGGAGAGCTCTGAATAAGAGACAAAATGTGTCATTTCCAAGAGTAAAAAGTTGGAGTTGAAAGAACTAGCTCTACATCCATGGCTCTTTGCAGTAATCTGAGGGAAGCAACTCTGAACTGGGTTTGACTATATGGATTTGAGCTATTTTGTGGCTACCTTGGATCACTGCAAAGACATGGAGGGTTCGTACTGTCCTATTTTGTAACCTTTGCTTATGCTCTTATGCTGGTCTTGCTATGCTGCTCAGTGGTAGCATAGACTCATTGCTGTGTTTTCTAGCACGTATTTTAGTATAATCTCTAAAAATGACCAGAAAAACATCAAGGATGAATGAATTTCTGAATTCTTAAATTCATCATAACTGTTTCTAAGAAAGGGTGGAGTGTCTTTTATACTAGAAGCACACAAGCTCGAAAATACCTGTTTGCAGTTTAAAGTGATAAGGCTCTGTGGTGTTTTAAGCATCTCAAAGACTTTTCTGTGTTTGAGAAAGTTTATTTGTGCTACATTACTAAATCTTTCTTTAGGTGATTATATTTAAATCTAAATTATTTTCCCAAATGCACCTTCCAGCATCTGTACTAAATAACTTTTGACCGGGCTTTTCATATTAAATAGTGGGACCTAAATACTGTCAGTGAGAGAGCACGAAGAAATATTTTCTTTGTGATTTCCTTCCTTTGATTTTTATAGCTTTTCTTGCAATGATTTTATTTATTTATTTTTGTAGGAATGCCTGGAGAGAAAGGTGAAAGAGGGACCGGATCTCAAGGACCACGAGGTTTGCCAGGACCACCTGGTAAATATTTTCTGTTTTATCAGATTACAGAAAAATAGCACCATTTCTTCTTAGGGAAACAGACCACATGTGGTGAATGAACATGCTCTACTTTGTCCACTTCATGATTTTGATGTGCATTAGAGTTTACCGGAAAGCCCTACAAAAAAGGGGCAACTTAGAAAGTGTGTGTGGCTAATAGGTATTTATCTTTATCTTGCAATTCACTCCTCTGGCGTTCTTGCTCATGTGAAAATGTATTTAATGAAAATACATTGTCCAACTGTATTTTCGTAAGTGTTATCAGGTAACACCTTTGCAGCATCTACTTCCATTTTTGACTTGTGATTACAGAACTACAAGTTGTCCCCAGACCACAAAATACTCTCACAGGCAGAGTTGCCAGATAGCAGTCAGATGATCTGACCACCAGTTTGGTCTTTGTATTGTGTAATTTTCTTCACTGATGTCTTGGCAGAATTCAGCTGTATCATTTGGTTCTCCTTGTAGTCTACTAGGCTAAACACGGTTTTTTCATTACAGGACCCATAAGATGCTCACAGCAAATTGTAGACCCAGTCACTCGAAGCGTTACTTTTCTGCTAAGCACACTAAGACCCGTTCCAAAAAAAACATTACCTCATCTATCCTGGAGTTGCAGGGTAGCAAAATTAATGTACTTCTATATCTTAATTGAAATCCAGTCTGCTTGTCTAATCTGGTAGTTTCCCTTGGGATCTTCGTATCTGACATGGAGAGGAAATAACCCAGAGAATTCATTGATGTTTCTTACTTGGCTCAAACCTTACTAAATCGGTTTCTGTGAATAAATCCTTAAATAAGCCACACACAGGGAAGCAACTGTGATGAGTCACATTTCTAGTTTTCTTTTGTTTTTCTTTCTCTTGACCTCCATATAGCAACACAGCACAAGTGTTTTCTCACCAAAGACATAGCCTAGTCCATGTAAGTCTAGACAGCAGTAATGTTGGGTGTTTAATCAAGCTTAGCTCTTAAAACAAAACAGCCTCCCAACCTTTCAATTCTAAAATTAGGTCCACAAGGAGAATCTAGAACTGGTCCACCAGGCTCCACAGGATCAAGAGGACCACCAGGGCCGCCAGGTCGTCCTGGAAATGCGGGTATTCGAGGTCCCCCAGGACCACCAGGATATTGTGATTCATCCCAGTGTGCTAGCATCCCTTACAATGGCCAAGGGTTCCCAGGTAGGTTATGAACAAATTAACTTGCCTTAAATAGCCTTCACAGATGTGGCTGCTCATATTGAGCTGCTTTACATGAGACATCCTGCTAGCCTGGACATACTGAACCCAGAGAAAATGGTTGCAGTGAGCAGGCCTGCCTCATTGTAATGTGCAGGGATATGAGCAGTCATTTCGACTTTGATGCAGATTTAATTGATGTTATCTGTGATTTGCTTTAATAGAAAGTGGTATTTATATAGGACATAGTAATTTTAGTTTGGGGTTTTTTTTTTTTGTTCATGTAGATGATTAGTAGTTGATAATGTTGCTCATAGGATTTAAGTGACCATTTTCTTCTTCTTTTTTCCCCTCCATCCCCACCCCTTCCATTTGTCTTCAGAACAAGGGTGAATTCTTCATGTTTCTCTTGAAAAATAAAAAGAATGCTGTGGTTGGCAATTTCCGTGTGTCTCCTTTTGAGCAATGTCAGTATTAATTATAGAAATTTGATACCCCCCCAAAAAATTTTTCCACAAAGGAAATCTTTTCAGCGACACAGTGCAGACAACTGAAAACCACCACTGTCCCACAATTTCTGCAGAGTTTCACCACGGCATCTCTGATTAGCCCCGAGTCACACCAGTCTTATTCTCTGTGATGCAGCTCAAAGCAATAGGCTGCTTGTGGAATCAAATAAAGGGCCACAGTGGCCACCAATCTCTGACTGGAAAGATTCTAGCATGTTTTACAGTGGGGATCCTGCAGGACCACAGTATTGTTAACTAATTCATATGTATGCATTGCAACCTCTCAGAGTTAGTGTCTGTGATACTGCTATTAGATATGGTTTGCTGTTAGTGTATTGTGCATGCACCCATGAAAACAACAACAACAACAAAGATAAAAATATATATATATGTATATGTACACACTTGCAGACTCAGTGCTGCTGGTTAAAGAGCCGGGTGGCTATGCAGAGCTCACAAAAAATTCTTATTTAAAAGAAAAGGAAATAAAATTGTACCTGTGTTTCAGCAGTGTTCTACTTTCTAGTAAGCAGCTATGTATACATATATAAATATATGCCTATGACTTAACTGTTACGTATGTAGTTGGATGAAAGTATGTTTTTGCACATCAGATGGACTTTTTAAAAGACTAACATCATCTTTGACCTGTTTCAGGTTTCGGCTAACACATTTTCTAAGTCGCCAGTGCTGCTTACAGTTTGAATACATGAAAATCCTGTTTCTGAGATGTTTGCGCACGTGCTTATTAGAAAATGAGTCCGTATGGATATTTCACCACGGATATGGTTTTTGAACCATGTTGACCTCATAGAAAGGGGAGACTCTTTTACTAACACAGCTCATGAATGAGATAAAGGACAGTGATGACAATTCATTAAGCCTGTTGCATTTCAATAATAAAATAGACAGTCTTTCATTCTTAAAAAAAAGACCCAGACCATCAAAAGCCTCATGGTTAAAGGAGGCTTATAAAACTACTAACCAGCAAAGGTAATGCCATTAGAAGGGACAGATTTAACCTGGTAAATGAGAAATGACTTCTGTAAATAGTAAACTAATTGTGGCTTGTAAATGATTTGTATGGGACTGTATCCACTAAAATCTGTTAACAACTCTACATGATGCTTTTGCATAAAAGCCTGCTGCTGCTTGCTGTATGCTGGAATAACATCTTTGACAGCTTATGAAACCTACCTGTCTTGTTGCTTGGTACCAACAGGTCTGAATCGGGGCATGTGCCTTTTTCTGTATGTACTCTTGTTGGATTCTGTAACTGCAGTGATGAAATACCAAAGTTTTATAATTATTTTTCTTCTGTTTTGCTGTAGTTTTTGGTGTTCCTGAAGCACCAGCTGTAACTCGGTTTGTTACGAGGAACAGCACGAGCAAATGACATGTTCTATATATTGCCGCTGGTGATAGTTATGTCTATAATTATTTCCCATTCTCAGAGAAAACCAGTATATGCCAAACCCACCTGTTTGTCTTACCTGCTCCATGTCTTCTACTAATTCTGCAATTTAAAATAAAACCCAGTGCTTGGATTTACTGAAGTAGCTGTAAAATAGTATTTTAATTTGATTTGCTTTGTTTTGTTTTTTTTTTAATTTTTTCTTTTGTTTTACAATAACTGGTCCCTTGCATAATTTAAGGCGCTCTCTGTTCTGTGTATTATAAATACCAAGCCTTTCTAAATGAATTTTAAACTTTTTATTACTTTACTGCCAAAAAGTACTCATTAACAAGACTGAAAAATGCTCCCAGTGAACTATTAATTTATATATTTATTATATATGGAAATAAGATTGGACTAACTTTAGGTAGACAAACTAACTTTCATTGTGTTTGTGGATTCAAAGACATGTGATAACTATTATGTTCAATCGGACAACTATTTTCAACCAGAACCATACGTGCCTGAAAGTGGACCCTATCAGCCTGAAGGTGAACCCTTTGTAGTACCTATGGAGTCAGAAAGGAGAGAGGACGAGTATGAGGACTATGGAGTTGAAATGCATTCACCAGAATACCCTGAGCACATGCGCTGGAAAAGATCACTGTCAAGCAAAGCAAAACCAAACCCATGAGAGATCTGTGTCTTGTTTTGGTTTTTTGGGTTGGTCATTTTGGTGTTTGCTATACTCGCATTTGCAGATACACACAGGGAAGGCGCATCGGTCCCTCTGCCGTACAGCTTTCTGGTCTTTCCATATGAGACGCACCTCTGTTTTGTGTCTTGCTTTTGTGGGGATAGCAATGTGTGTACCTGGAGACTTCATATTTATCTGGAGATGCTTGTAAAATACTTCTGCTTATAGTGGCTGCGTACAGGTTCATATGTTCATTCAGTTATACCAGTGCTGCCTTTTCATTAAAATTATGTAAATCCAAATAAATTAAAAAAAGGAAAACCAAAAAACCAAAACAAAAGTCATCACAGAGTTGCTGCAAATTTCCTAAGGAGTGTCTGCTTTAGCTCTACAGTTTTCTTCTTTTTCAATGCAGTTTTGCAGTTCAGTCAGATCTCAGATCTGCATCATCTAGCTAAAAAGAAAGAAACAAAACATTCTCTCTCCTTCCAATTGCAATGTCATTTTCTTCTACTCTTAGTTACACTTTGCAGAGCATATACGGCTCTTATACATCTCTAAACACCACAAACATTAAGTAGCCAAACCCATTGTATCAACTGGATACAGTTTGAAGATGTCTGAAATCTCCTTGTTTGTAGGCACAGCAACACTTATGCCAACCCAGTTGCAGTTAATCCTGCAGAGATGGAATTGCATGTTTATGTTGTATATTTAGTATGGATTTTTTTTTTCTGCAGAATACAATGTTTCTTAGTTATCAAAAGCAGTTGGAAACTGTTTGCAAGACTATGGATATAGAATGGCTGCTTTTATATTTTAACTGCAAATTGTGAATTTCACTGCCTTATATTATTTATTTCTGAAATGAAAGAGGCATTTTTCAATAAAACTACTGAAAATGTATACGTGACTGATGTGTGTGATTAATGTTGTTTACTCAATCGGTTGGAAATGTCGGGCACCAGAAATTAACTAGAACGAGAATAGTCTTAAAATAGATTATTGGGTTGTGATGTTGCCACTGGTTGACAATGCTGGCCAGCCCTGCGACAAAGGCTGCCTAATTAGCTAAGTGCTAACAAGCCAAAACAAAGGACAGAGAGGCTTGCTTGCCACTTGGTGGGGTCAGGTTGATGGTTGCACCAAATCATCCCCCAGGTCCCTTCCAACCTTAATGATTCTTTGATTCTATGGTTGCAAGTCACTGGCAAAAAGGGACAGGCTTGGTTTAGGGAAAGCCAAAATGTATTTAATTTCAACAGCAGTATGAGAAACAATTTGGGAAGTGATTTTGTTATGACAAATTTTAATCTTAAGTTGCTTAACAGGTTGCTTAAGAATTGGAACCATGTGCTGAACACATCCCTGAACTGACACTAAGCTGTTCAGAAGGGGACAGGTACATAGAAGGATAAAGAATGAGTAGCATATTTTTATTTTATGTAACCTTTTAACTTTTAGAATGGTTACGTTTAAAACTAACCTGACATGAACCTATACACTATTAGATAGCAAGTAGGGGGCTTGATGAGGAAAACGAAATGCTGTCTTCAGACTTTTTCCATGTACAAGCTCAGGTAAGGGGAAAAGTTCAGGGTGAGGTTATCAGCACCGAACCCGCATGGTCAACCAATAAATGTACCCTTGCTGAACATGTAAATACTGAGTGTGATTATGATAATTTGTGGGCCATAAAAGTAAATAAATTTCACAAGATTTAACTGTCTCATAGAATTTTTTATAGTGAACGTGTTTCTCACAGCAGAAAAACCCCATCTTGAAGAAAAACAACAAGAGGTATCATAGAGCTGTGTAAAAATAGAATCATAGAATAGAATGATAGAATGTTACAGGTTGGAAGGGACCTTGAAAGAGCATCTAAGTCAAATACCCCCTTGCTGGAACAGGCCTACAGCACCTGGTGTACCCAGACTGTCTCCCATCCAAGTACAAACCAAGACCAACCCTGTATTCACACAGTTCTTAGATCTCCCCAAGCGCAGCTCTGCCACCTCTTTTCACTCAGCAGGAACCCCTCTTGCAGGGACCACATGGCATCTCCTTTGTTCCCCAAAGGGGAGCTCCCAAACTTAGGAAACTGTAGGAAGAACAAGAGGAAGTTGCTTGACAGCTTTTCCTTCTTAAATAAATTGTCACAGTGGAGCGGACTGGCTCAGCTCAAACAGAGTCAGGTCGGAATGTGAGCTGGGGGTGGGGCTTTCAAAAACGTCTTCAGGAGCCAGTTAGCAGCCCCTTGCCCCACTAGTGAACCACTGCCCAGGCTAAAACCACCACAGGCAGCCGAGACGAGTTAACTCCTTGTATGCTGGAAGAGAGTTCGATGCAGGAATACCATAAGCAAACATAATTTCACCAAATCCAGAACACATATGGATGAGGCTGTTAACAAATTAAGCCCTAGGACATATCCTTCCTGCAGGCACAGAACTGCGGAGTGTGAGTCATAACCATCCATCTCTGAACTTCAGCTAAATGCTGACAAGCATTTATGCTTCATAAAAAATCCCCCATAATCCCAAACCTGGTAAACTCTTATTTTACCTGTGCCACAGTGTTTGACAGTTAGGCTTCATCTGACCATGTATTTTGGAGTGAAGAGGACATTCATTGGCTCAGCCAGAATAGGTAGAATACTTGGCTGGAGAGCTGCCTGTTGGAAAAGGACCTGGGGGTGTTGGTTGAACCAGCTGAACATGAGCCAGCAGTGTGTCCAGGCAGCCAAAAAGGCAAATGGCATCCTGGTCTGGATCAGGAAGGGTGTAACCAGCAGGAGTAGGGATGTGATTGTGCACCCGTACTCTGCGCTCATGAGACTGCACCATGAGTACTGGGTCCAGTTTTGGGTGCCACAGTATAAAAAGGACATTGAGGTGCTGGAGTGGGTCCAGAGAAGAGCAATGAGGCTGGTGAGAGGTCTGGCAAACAGGCCCTGTGAAGAGTGGCTGAGGGAACTGGAGTTACTTAGTGTAAAGAACAGGAGGCTGAGAGGAAGCCTTAGTTCTCTCTACAGCTACCTAAAAGGAGTTTGTAGTGAGGCTGGTGCTGATCTCTTCTCCAAAATTACTAAAGATAGAATGAGAGGACACAGCCTCCAATTGTCAAGGGAGCTTTAGATTGGACAATAGGAAGAAGTTCTTTACTAAGAGAGTGGTTGGGAAATGAGCAGATAGAGCGCTTAAGACCATGGTCTAAGGGTTAGGGAGATGTTGGGATGAGGGATGCACCTGATGACCCAGGAGGACCTTTCCAGCCATAATGATTCTATGGTTCTATGAAATATTCAAACAGTGTATCGATGAGTGTTTGCTGATGGAGGCTAATGAAGAAGAACTAATCTGGAGGAATTATCAGGGGAATGACTCTTGTGGGGGGGGGGTGGTACTGGTGACACTTGTGGGAAAGCTGTTGCAAAGCTGAGCCAGAGAAGTCCTGGAGAAATACAGATGCAAAGCAAATACAAACAAGTTTTGCACCACTGACTTCCCGAATAGCTCACGCACGACTGAGCAGTCTACATATCCTGGAAGTATTAAAGAAGGAAATTGTTCAAAAGCTCTGTTTTAATTGTACAAGCGTTTTCTCTCATTTCGGCCAAACTGTGGATACAAACAAGCAGGTGGACAAGGGCTGCTGCTTGTTTGCCATTAGGACTGAGCACTGCAGAAATCACCTTAGTGAAGACAGCCTTTCTGATCTTGAAAGCCTTTGCCCAGAGAGCAAGTTCTCTGCATTTGTGGTAGTATTGATAGGACAACTGCACAAATACTTGGACAAAGCTTCTGTTTTATGAAGGTGAAGTGTTATCTCCATGCATTTACAGGCAGCAATGGAGTGAAGGACAGCATGTAAAGACGCTTATTCGAAAGATTGGCTCTCTTACTGTTTTCTTCTGTTGTGGGTGGTTTTGTGATAGTCTTTTGAGTGCCCTAGCCTGGGCTGCGTGGAGATGCTTAAAAAAGAAGATAAAGGGACTGTAATTGATTTTGCTAGACGTGAACAGTTACAGATAAAAGCACAATAAGCTTTGTTCCCATGAAGGCCCCTTTTGGCATTAAAAAATGGTATATTAGCAATAATACATTGATTTATATGGGTCTTAAACACTACAGTTCTTGTGTTTCAAAACTAAATTCCACTGTGGAAAACACATACAAGGGGTCACATGAGGTTGTCCGCTGTCCTTATAAAGTGAAATAATGTTGTGATAGTTTTTGACTGCAACTCAGACCTGAGTTACAAACAGGAAATTATTTTGGGAATACGTTTATTTTTTGCACCAGATTTTTAATAGAATAATGAATACCCTTTGTATCCATCTTAGAATCAATCACACTCAGGTTGGAAAAGACGTCAGAGACAATCTACTACAACCTCCCTGACATGGCCAGGAACACCTTTGAGCTAGACTTGGTTGCTCAAGTCCCAATTTATCATAGAATCAGAATCATTAGGGATTGGAAGGGACCTCGAAAATCATCTAGTCCAATCCCCCTGCCACAGGATCACCTAGAACAGTCGCATAGGAACGTGTCCAGGCAGGTTTTAAACATCTTCAGCGAAGGAGACTCCACACCCCACCTGGGCAGCCCATTGATCTCTTAGTTTCAGCACCCGATATGCCTCTACTAACACAGTCTCTTTAATCAGCCTTGAGTTATCTTCCAGCTCACCAAGATTATTAGTGTAATGCTCAGCACTGAAGAAAAGACCGAAAGAAGGACAGAGAAGAAATGAGAGACTTTGTCTTTCCTGTTCAAAGCATGACATCCCTGCTGCAAAACCCGTAAGTTAAAATACTGAAAGAGATGAATTTTCTTCCTTCAGCTACAATCAAAGCAGAAAAGCTTCAGATGCTCAGGAAATACCAGAAAGGAGAGAAGAAAAGCTGTATCCTTTTCCAGCACAGAAGGCACCTCTTCAGAGACTTCTGCCATAAACTGCATCAGAATTATTGATCTCAGAGCAAAATAAAGGCATTTGTACGTCACCAGAACTCCAGAACTGGTCCTGTAAAAAGGTTCCTGTCTGAGATAATCAGGAGTATATAAAACTGATAGAAACCCCTTGAGTAGGGCTGTTTTTGCAGCTGCCAAGCTGAAACAAATGTGAGACATTTATCAGTTACAATGTCCTGCTGTTTATGTCTCATAGCAACTACCAGTGGAACATTGCAACGCATCACTTAATGTTTGCAGCTTTGGGCTCTACTCCTGACAATGAGCAGAACAAATACATTAAAAGTACTGTGTGCTGTACAGCGATGGTTTTCTCTTTATCAATTTTGCTAGCATGTCATGCCCTGCAGACTTCCTTCCCTTCTTCCATGCCCCCTCTCCTTCCTAAAGCCTCTGTGCTGTTTCCCTCTATCCAGTCCTCCTGCCTGTGCACTTCTGGGCTTCCTGGGGAAGAGAAGAATGAGGACATGTTGGATCAAGTCCAGATGAGGAACACTGAGGTGGTCTGGAGTGGTTGCAAGGGTTGGGCTTGTTTGGCCGGGTAAAGAAAAGGAAGGATCCCTCTGTTGTCTTCAACCCCCTTTATCTTGTTATTCCAGACACTTGGGTTGTTTTTATTTTGATGGCATTATGTGAACAAGAGATTACAAGACTCTCAGGATTCCTGGATCATGCGCTTGGGGTGACTTGCATTTTCCTATTGCCTGTCTTGCATCCACAACTGAAATGTAGGTTTTCAGGAACAGAGATTTACGGTTCCCTATCATTGAGTCTCGTATAAGTATTGGCTTTTCCAAGTCTTCCTGTGACTTTTTGAAACGTTAGTCATCCTCCTCCTTTTACACTACTCTTGTAATAGGTAAACAAGCCAAATATCTTCTGGGTAGATGCTATTATTTTCTTCTTATATAAAGGTGTCAATTGCCAAGTGAGGTGGTTCAAGATATGTTTTTAACTCAAGATTATTCCTTCTGTGTAATTAAAAGAATTGAAATAAGCACTTCTTTGTGCACTGGAGGACAAAGAAAGAATACTCTTTTAAACTTTATTTTCTATTATGGGCAAATACCTAAAGATATAAAACTGTAGCCAACATTTGAAATAGAAAGCTGCAAAGGATCCTTGCTCAGTATCCATCCTTAGATCTTTATCTTCTAAGTCCTAGGAACTCTGTTGATGTGAGAAATGTCAGCGGAACATCAAATAAAGGGCAATCTGCTGGTTTGTTTTCTTTGGCAGTTCCTCAGAATACCATGAATACTCTCTGTTGTTATTTGGCAATGCTCCCGAGCACAGTATATCTGACTGAAAATGCCTGTAGACTGTTAAACCCCAGCCAGCGCATCCTCAGAGGTGATATCCTGAGGTTATATTTCTGTCTCCCTAGCTGATCTCTTTTCAGTAGCAACAGAAGTCAAAACATCACCAAACAATTCATATTTCTGTCCCATTTTTCAAAGACATGTCTGTAAGACATGTTTTCCCTCTGTGGCATTTGCTTCCCCAGAAAGGAGCCAAGAACATTTGGTGAAATAGGTGAAGCTATCAGAACTTTGAAGAGAAAAGCTTTAAATGTATAGTAACGATTAAAAGCTTTAGTTTAGACTGTGGCATGAAATTAAAGTGTTTCTGTGGTCCCAAACAGTGCTGCCCTGATGTGAGCTCCCTTTCTTAGTTCAAGAAGACCAGGTAAAGACGCTGTCTTGCACAAGAACTGTGTGTTGCCACAGAGTCACAGGTTATTCCCATTTCTTCTTGAATCTGAAATATTACAAGTAATAAAAAGACAGGAAGGGAAAGTAGTATTTATGAGAGTCCCAACAGCTTCCTCAATGCGATAGACGAATTAACATGTCACAGAATCTTTAAGGTTGGAAAGGGCCTCTAAGATAATCTAGTCCAACCTTCAACACCTCCATGACCATAGATGATGTGTGTACCATGTCCACTTGCCTCTTGAACACCTCCAGGGATGGTGACTCCTCCACTTCCCCAGGCTGCCTGTTCCAATGTTTAACTACTCTTTCACCAAGTAAATTTTTCATAATTTCCAGTCTGAACTTCCCCTGGCGCAACCTGTGGCCTCTTTTCCTGTTATCGGTTATTTGGAAGAATAGTCCAACCACAGCCTCCCTACAACCTCCTTCCAGGCAGCCGTAAAGCGCAATAAAATCTCCTGTCAGCCTCCTCTTCTTCAGGCTAAATAATTCCAACTCCTTCAGGCCTTCCCTGTAAGTCATGTTCTTAACCAGCTTTGCTGCCCTTCTCTGTACTTGCTTCAACACCTCAACATCTTTCTTACACTGCAGTGAGTGAGCCCCGTCACCGAGCTACGGTCAGCTTGCTGAGGAATTCATTATTGAGCCACAACAACAAGGAATGTCAAGACAAAGAGGCTCTCTAAAAGTCATGTCCATATTACTCGAATGTTGTCTTTAATTAATTAAAACCACAACTTAATCCTCCAGCTGGAATGGGAGGAAATCCTGAACTACTTCTTGCTCAGACAGATGGGACCAGAGAAGGGAGGAGGAATTTGCAAGATACTTTCATAGAAAATGAAAATTTTCAGCAATTTTTTGTAGATCATGATCTTAGGGAAAGAATAGCAAGAACAGAGTCAGGAATTGTTAGTGCCCCATTGCTTGCCTAGGTTCTGTTTTGGGTGATGGAACATCATCATCTGTTGAACTTCACCAAGTTTGAGACCTGGAAACTATCATTTTTGGGTGGGTGAATTTGGATCTCTTAACTGAGTGTGCTACTTACATTGTACAAAAGTCAAATGGAGACTGATTTTCCTGTGGGCTGCATTTATGGCAGAAACGAGAAAATTCTTCAAGGAAAAAGAAAATAGAGAAAAGAATCATCTCTGCCATATTCAAAACACCCGTCCATCTCTTCTGGTAGGTAAGACACAAGGGGCACACCTGGGAAAAGTATCTGCTGCGGAGCAGAAGCGCACGAGCTAGACTACACAAGAGCTTAATTGTTTTAACAAATGGTGAAGAGAAATGAAATTGGTTTTGTAATTGTTACGTCTCTCTGTCATCACACATATTTAAGTGAGACGCAGGTAGGTGGACAAGGGCAAGTTAAAAAAACCAAACCAATTTGTCCCTGTCTGTTTCCTCTGACAGTATAAAAACATTTAAATTTTCACAGGTTTCTTCCTGTCCAGTCTCCAACCCGCAGGCATTGAAAGCTGAGGTAACTCTTAGTGGTGCTGGCAGTTGCTTCGTTACAGATTGACCAGTTCTCACACCTCACCTGTGCATTTTGCTGTGCATTCTCCTGTGAGGAGGAGCTGAGAGGGCTGGCACTGTTCAGCCTAAGGAGAAGGCGGCCCCTGATAGGGGTTTTAAAAAAGATAGAGCCAGGCTATTTTTAGGGGTATCCAGTGATAGGGTGGGATGCAATGGGCACAGACAGGAGGCTCTGACTGAACACCATGAAAAAACCTTTTCATTGTGACTGTGACTGAGCACTGGCACAGGTTGCCCGGAGAGGCTTTAGAGTCTCTTTCCTCGGAGCTGCATTCAAAAATTGTTGAGATATAGTCCTGGGCAACTGGTCCTAGGTGGCCCTGACTGAGCAGAGATATTGGTAAGATGATCTCCAAAGGTCCCTTTCAGCCTTGACAGTTCTGTGATTCCATGATTGGCTCTTTGGCTCTTCCTGCAATGCCAAGCGGATCACCCCTGCACGCAAAATACCTGGGCAAGTGCAAAGAAATGGATGTAACTGGAAATTCTGGCACAGTTTCCTAGTGGTTGCTGAGATAAAACATGACAGTGTTCTAAGAAGTGGTTTATGATCTACTCAGATTTTGAGGTCTTGCCAGTCTAGCCTTCCCCCGCAGCTCTCACTGCAAACTTATCTCAAAGAAATGTTGAGTATTTATCATTAGCATAGCAAGTTTCCAAGTACTGTGACATGAGTCATGTAAATTTGTGCAGTCACTGTCAGAGCATTTAAAACAGCAGCTTATTTTCAGAAGTGAACCCTCAGAGAGGATAAGATTTTTGGATAAACAAATGACAGAGTACAAAGTAGCGGCTGCAGTTTTGGAAGAGGATGGGAGCCTGATACGTGGCTTCTGAGCATCTCTTCTGCCTTCCTCATGACCTAGTGATGTTCCAGGGCCAGCATAATTTCCCACACCAGGACATGTGTCGCTCCATAACTCTGATCCTGCATACAGTAGAACTCTGTTCTTTGTCTCAGAGACCAGAATCTACCATGGTCTGAAAAAATGCAGCTCTGAGCTGCCTCCAGACAAGCCCGAATGTGGACATGAAGAGCCATTTGATTCATGTGTAGAAGTGAACATTAAGGCAGTTAGTGCCATGGAATAGCTTTTGGAAAAAGGACTGTCCTATAACTGAAGGGCAACGGAATGATCAGAAAATAGCTGATTTCTGACTATCCACATCTGATTCCTGCTCTTAAACCTTTCCTGACAACTTCAAAATAAATAATTGTCGTCAGCATGGGAAGCATGATTTTTTCAAGACTGTTTTAAGACAAAAATATGAGCCAATAACAAATTTAACTCTTTCTGTCAAATTTTGTCCTCCTCCCTCATTATATGGGACTAAGAGCAATGGAGGATCAATCTTTTCATTCATTGAAATGCTCTGTTTTTAAAATAACCATTACCTGACAAGTAGTGACAGATTTGGGACATGGACCCTGGCACTAACTGGACTGACTGACCCAAAGGGGAACCTTCTTATTGATTAAAAGAAGTATATGTTAGAGGAGTATCCTCTCAATGGTAATCATAGAATCATTAGGGATTGGAAGGGACCTCGAAAGATCATCTAGTCCAATCCCCCTGCCACAGCAGGATCA
>JAOXOE010000256.1:51602170-51717212 GCA_028565055.1 Phoeniculus purpureus
AGTTTCCTAAGCAATCCATTGTCTGGCAGATTTATCCGAGATCTCACTGAGACCTGACTGCTTTGGTTTCCTTTCCCCTTAAAACCTGGGAGCAAAGCAGTTTCTTAGTTTCAACCCGTTACAGCAGCCAAGCCATATCTTTACTCAGTGTGCTGTCTGATGGATCTTGCTGTCAATAGACCCAGATTAACAAAGAATCTTTCTCATACAAACACAATTAGAAATTGTATGTTCCTGGGGCTGGGAGAGGATTCTGTAGCCTGCAAAGCCTACCATATTGTGTGATGAAATACTGAGTGATTCTGGCAAGCCAAGAAAGTTCTGTTTTGCCAAAACCTACACTGCTTATTCCGTCTGACAGCCAGCATTACATACCTTTCAATTAACTTCAGATCATTTGTAACATTTGTACAGTCTGGAAAACATCTCTTAGAAGCTGAATTCTGGAATTTGTAGAGAAAATGCCTTTTTAATCCACATGCTTATTTCAGCACATATACTACCCGCAAATAGCGGGTGATTTTCCAAGCGTTTGGAAAGCCACTCACTAGTATTTGCAGGGTAGTTTGTGTGGAGCCCAACAATGAGCATTTAGGTATCTTTCCAGTACCTTCTCAAATCAGTGAACTTCAAACTTAGATGATCTTAACTCTGTAGGACATTGTGATCATAAAAAACCAATGGCTTTATAAGTTATCACTTAAATTTGAGAGCGCTGGATCCATTATTTAACAGACTAGTGAAAAATGCCAAGCACAGCTACCAGTTATGCTGGGCCATTGTATAATTTATTGTTCCCTCTTTTTTTTTCCTCTGTGGTGGAAAGCACACTGTTTGCTTAGTCCGTTGCAACTAAAAAATAACAGTGGCCCATGGGATTCCCTTGTGTCTTCCCCACAATCAAATCCTGCAATTTGAAAGATGGCATTATTTTTGCTGAATACAGCAGAATGAATAGCGTAGGTATGCTTTTGAATGCATCTCTGTGTGACAAAGGAAACGTTGATCCATATTTTTTATGCTTCAAAGTGTCCGCAGATGCCAGGAGCGTGATAGTAGACAATGAGACAGAAAATACAATGAGAGTTAGATGGCAGCCTTCACCCGGGAAAGTCTTGTCTTATCGTGTGTACTACCGACCACGCAGCGGAGGAAGACAGATGTTTGGAAGAGTAAATGCTCCTGCTACAAGCATAGTGTTAAAGCGACTGAAGCCACGAACTACGTATGACCTCAGTGTTGTTCCAGTTTATGATTTTGGACTAGGAAAATCAAGAAAAGCAGAAGGAACAACAGGTATGCATCACAAGCTTCTACAAGACTTGATAATTAAAATTTTGTGCTTTGTAATGTGTAGGGAAGTACGTTGGATTCTGCCAAGACCATGAATTAACAAGCTGAATCAAGAAATGTAGCAACAGAGTTTGATTTGTTGGAAACTTCATTATGGCATAGTCTGAGCACAGTTTCTTTCTGCTGCCATTGATCGTGTAAACATGGTGTAAAATCTGGTTGATAGAAGCTAAAACAAGCTGTTTCTTGATCTCAAAAGACCATTTACTCCAGTCTGAATTGTTTTGTAACCTGTCTTTCTGTTCTAGGTATTGTTTACATAGCTACCCCTTTCATCTTATTACTTAGACTTGTTGTCTTTGATTGCCACATTTTATGTGGAAAACCTGAGGTAATATAAAGGCAGAGTAGATGATTTTGAAGAAGGAAGCTTAACCTCAGAGACCATGGTCTTTTGGACAAGCTTCTCCCAGTAGCTGAAACTCTAAACCATTCATTAAGTCCTGATGAGGCAATTTTTGTGGTAAAAGCAAAACTCATGTTCCACTATGCCTTTACTACATGTCTGATTCTGGTCTTTCATTTTGTGAGGAAATACTCTTTTGATATCCAGATCAAATCAGCCAGATGAAGTCAGTTTTCTGCTACCATAGCAATTACCATGAGGGAATTCTTTTCAAGATGTTGCTGCCGATGTGGGAGTAGTGTCAACTCTCGGATGTACACTAATACTTCATGCCAGCCTCTGTTCTCTGAATGTATGCCATATGGAAAGGTTACAGGAAGTAAGAAAGAAGTCTAATAGTGGAGATATTTGTGTCTCAGTTTCTGCAGGAAGATTTCTATTTAAATTAAAATGTTGTTGTAGAGGAGTCATGAAATCTTGATCAGTTTTGCCCAGCTATATTTTTCAGTCTTGAAGATTATACTGAGATTAATGTTACATAATGCAGCTGCTTTTGATTTTTGACCTGTTCATTGTGATACGGATATGCCTCTGTGCTTTAAGTATTGTGGTGGTAATCACTTTTTGGAAGCAAGTGGAGGTTTAGTGATCTTATTAGTTGAAGCTGTCAATAATTCAAGGAGGACTGTCATGGGAGATGAGACTGTATTTTCTTATTGTGAATGAGAGTGTACTGGTGTTTCTCAGCAGAATACACAATCTGAGGACATTTATGCCTCAGGTAGAATTAGGAAATTGCGTAGGCACAAGGAAAATCGTAGAATCATTAGGGATTGGAAGGGACCTTGGAAGATCATCTAGTCCAATTCCCTTGCCAGAGCAGGATCACCTAGACCAAGTCGCACAGGAACATATCCAGGCTGGTTTTAAATGTCTCCAGAGAAGGAGGCTCCACAACCCCCCTGGGCAGCCTGTTCCAATGCTCCATCACCCTCACTGGAAAGAAGTTCCTTCTGATATTTATATGGAACCTCCTATGTTCCAGCTTACACCCATTGGCCCTTGTCCTATCACCAGATGACATTGAGAAGAGCCCAGCTCCACTCCAAAGCTATAATGGAGACCTTCTGTTTATTCCAGTTCCCGTTTTATTCTATTTCTGAGATTACACCGCTGCACTTCCTATGACTGCACTTTAGACTTACACAAATGCAAAAGTGATGCAGGAGCAGCAGGCTTGTTAACCACTCTCTCTGTGAGTACTGACCTACACTGGGTAGCTGTTAGTTTTCAGAGGAAGTTGCTCTTGACCTAAAAACCTCAAGGTGTTTGGCTGGTGCTCCTCTGAAGAATTATTTATTGACATACTGACACACCTGTGGTTGGTGAAGTTGTCTGAGCTAACAGACCTTGAGCCACTAAAGGGCAAGAACCTTTTCTATGGAAGGGTCCTTGCTTCTACCCTCTCCATACTCTGACCTCTGGGACCCAGAGTTCTGAGGACGAAGCAGCTTGAGAACCCATAGCGGTGACTGAACACTGGCTGGGCGGGACTTTCGCCTGATTTTCCCAGTGTTGGTTAGAGAGGAAGCTCTTTCCATTTCTCTCTTTTTGCCTCTATGGCCTAATTATTGCCATTTAGAAGAGACATTTTTAGTCTAAGCAGGTCATCTAATCATTCTCCACAATTAATAGAGAAAAAACTGACAAGGTTTATTCCACCTATTATCAATGTTCATCGTAAGATCAGGTGTAGAGGAATACTTGATATCAACCAGCTATTGTTTAAATAGCTAAAATTGAGGGCAACCACAGCTTTCACCTCTTGACATGATACTTGCCTTTATGTCAAAGGAAAACCACAAAGCATTTAGGGATGCCACTGATACTGGATGATACTGGATTTGCATATGCATTTTTACCTAAAAGCGTAATTGTTGATGTATTTTCCATATGTAGACCTGATTTAAACACTTTTTTCCTATCCTTGCAGCCTCTCCCTTTAAGCCACCTCGAAATCTGAGAACTTCTGATTCAACTATGTCAAGTTTCCGAGTGACCTGGGAGCCAGCTCCTGGGCGAGTGAAGGGTTATAAAGTAACTTTCCACCCTACCGAAGATGATGGGAGTCTTGGAGAATTAATAGTGGGGCCATACGACAGCACTGTGGTATTGGAGGAGCTTAGGTATGGATAATTATTAATGCTTGTCTGTGTTGGGTTTTTTTTTTGGTAACTTTAGCTAAGGGTTTTGCCTAATCATGATCTGGGATGGAAATGCTTTGCAAAATTTACTCTAAGAAAGAGATTTTGTCAATGAGGATCTTGTGCAGCCTCTGTAAACCACCTGGTAGGGCTTTTTTTGGGATTAGTAATCCACATCACTTGTGGCATTCTCACAGGAGCTGAAGGGAGGTAACAATGTGCACTCAGAGGTGATATTCTGATTTGAGAAGTTTCTTTTCAAAATTTCCTTACTTCAACCTTGTTTAAAAAAAAGCTTAGTTTAATT
This sequence comes from Phoeniculus purpureus, assembly GCA_028565055.1. Taxonomy (NCBI): domain Eukaryota; kingdom Metazoa; phylum Chordata; class Aves; order Bucerotiformes; family Phoeniculidae; genus Phoeniculus; species Phoeniculus purpureus. The sequence goes on from JAOXOE010000256.1 coordinate 51,606,381, forward strand.
CTTGATTCATAATCTCAGAGGCTTGACTTATAAAATAGCTTCACACCATGTAAAAATGTGTTATGTAAATGTACTAAATATATTAAAAACAGGATAAATACAAGCCATAGAATCACAGAGTGGCTTGAGTTTGAAGGAACTATTATAATCATACAGTTCCAGCTCTAGACTGAGTTGCCCTGCCTTATTCTTTGTTGGGATACATTGCTCCTGAGCTTTAAAGCTTAAATCTTTAAATCTTACTTGAATAAAAAATGCCTCAAAATTAAGTGTACAATACAGAATTAGCTTTTAAGTTGTAAAAACTTCACTATATTGTGGAAGATCTAGTCATTTGGCTTCACATTTTAGTACTTTGTTTTCCATGGGGGATTTTTTTCGGCATTTAGCAGCATTTCGCTACTCGAGTGACTTTGGCACATTTGTTTAACTGTTGCAGGGCAGGAACTACCTATAAGGTAAATGTTTTTGGAATGTTTGAAGGAGGAGAGAGCAATCCTCTAGTTGGACAAGAGATGACCACCCTTTCAGACACTACTTCGGAGCCATTTTTGTCTAGAGGTAAACATGATTGTATTGAGGAAGAGGCAGCCTTAGCTTGTGGGTAAAAAAGACCAGAAGTTCACTAGCATTTCCTTAATGTTTTTCTAACACACCTAGTATTTATTTACAGGATTTAGTATACTGCCTACCCTGATGACATAACCCCGTGTCTAAAATGATCACTAAATATGCCCCAGCTGATCCTTCTAGTCCTCTGCACCCTTTAGATGATCTTGCAAATATGATAACTCAGGCAACCCATGTTTTGCTGATTACTCAAAGCCATCTGCATTGCATTTTCAAACCATCCACATCTGTGTTAAATCACATAAGGTCAAATTCTTGAACAAAGATCAGAGCTCATCTACAGGGGTGTTCACAGGAGTAGAACAAGGAATTTTAAGCGGATCTTTAGCCCTTTGCTTGTCCTTATATGGTGACTTCTCCTTTTAAGACTAAGATGATGAACAAAGGTATGACAGTTGGGAACGTCGCAGTGTTATTGTGTGTTATTTAAGGCTTTTTACTATAGAAGTGGGTGGTTTAGTCTGGAAATGCAATTGCTGAGTTCTTTCCAGTATCAGTGGTTTCAGGGCTCAGTCCTTCTTCATGGAAAGCTTCAAGCAGGAGGTCTTTTCTTCTGAATAGGCAAGTATGCATGTAGAAATAAAGACTTTTCTCTGCCACTTCGAGGCTTGCATAACTATCAGAGAGAATTCAATGAGGAGAAAGAACCTCAATGCAACAGCTTTTCAGAGTTAAGTAAAGAATAAAAGGTTGACAGCTTACTCTATATTCTTTTGCTTAACCTCTTTGGTGCCTTGTTTCCACACCAAGCTGTGTAACTTTACACCTAATGTAACTTTGCCCATGTTTTCAGAAACTTCTTAATTAATTGCTGTCCTACCATGTCTAATACAAGAGGGTAAAATAGGAAGACTGCATAACAGGCCATCGCTGATATTAGTGTAAAGCTGTAATACATCTAGCAGAAAAGTATTTACACCAAAAGTAGTTCTTTTTTATTATGACAGCTTTCATTTCTGTCTTTGGTGTTATATTCTTTAAGCTAATTAGTTTTATTAATGCGTGGATTCAGGTAGTGGTTAGTGTGAAGAAGTAATTTTTATCTGTGACTGTAATAGTAGATGATTTATTAATAGGGGAAAAAGAAATCACCTCAGGTCTGGTTGCTTTGCAAGAATTTTCCATGTGGGGAACTATGGTAGTTGGAAGAAAAATAAAAGTCAAAATAACTTTATATTGTACATTGAGCTAACTTTAACTTCCATATTACAGTTATGCATGCATTTTTTTGAATTAACTTGGTTTTACTTAAACCCTTCTCTCAATTGATTTTATTATCCTGACTAAAGACTAGATCTATATTTTCTGTGCAGAAGAGGATCATGCTTTTAATCCCCAGGTACATGGAATAGTTATATTCATGAGTCTACACTGTTGGATCAATTATGTGGAACATATATGAAATCACAATATCTTTCAACTGTGATGAGTGTGGATGATTTTTCTCAATGGGATTTCTTCCATATAAAGACCAGAAGCTCTGATGGCAGGAAGCCAGAAAATTTGCAGCTGGTAACACAATCTACAGGAAGAGAGAGAGAGCAAGGATTTATTTATTTTTTTTCTGCAAACGACTGTGGATAAAAATCATCGTGTCTTTCTGTTTTGTATAAATATGTTGTGATTTTCCTTGTGATGAAAAGATTATGATGCGTATTTTATTCTGTAATTTGTAAACTGAAGGTACCTGAAATAACTCCCTACCTTTTCAGAAAATCGCGGCGGTATATAAATGTTTGTTCTTATCCCCTCTCTGTCTTTTGACCTGTGTTTATATTTGTGTATCTACTCTAAATTGTGTTCTTTCTTTCTTGTATGTGCAAACTCCTCTACCACCTATTTTACCTGTGTTTTTTCCCCTCTGGAACATTCAGAACTGGTGTTGATTTGAAAGTGCCTGGCGTATATGATATTAATTCTGCTATCACATAGTTGAAAATCAAGCAGTAGTGTAGCTATCCATGACGGTATAAAATGCTAAAGTGCTTACTGCTTTGTTAGAGATTATTTACCAGTGTTTTAGAAAACCTCTGAAATCAAATTATCACCTACCTTTAAAGACCAAACGAGGTAATGACATGACAGTAGAGAAGAGCACTGGCTTTGACATTTGCAATGGCTTATTAATAAAAGGCCATATACATGAAAAAATTTATGCAGCTATTGCCATGGAACCAGTGACTACTGTGAATAATGTTAACAAATATGTCATACTTGTCAGATTGCCAGTGAATAAAACTAGAGCTATTCTGGAAGGTAACTCATGACATATGTCATATAAAAGGATGATGAAAGAAAGCTATGGGGCTAAGTCTGTATTTTTCTGGTTGAAAGCTAATCATGCTAAGATTGTATTTTTCTTATTAACATGGCAGGTTTAGAATGTAGGACCAGAGCAGAAGCTGATATCGTGCTGCTGGTGGATGGCTCATGGAGCATCGGGAGGCCAAATTTTAAAACTGTCAGGAACTTCATTGCCCGTATTGTTGAAGTTTTTGATATTGGTCCCGACAAAGTGCAGATTGGTAAGTCCTCCTGTGCTGGAGGGAACATGAGTCCAATTGCTACACAGCCACAAAATGACTGAGCAATGATGATTTTTTTTTTTTCCCCCAGGTCTCGCACAGTATAGTGGTGATCCCAGGACAGAATGGAATCTCAATGCTTACCGAACCAAGCAGGCTTTGCTAGAGGCTGTAGCCAACTTACCGTACAAAGGAGGCAATACTTTGACAGGTATGTCACACTGACAGTATCTTTCTTAAGCTCCAGTAAAAATATGGTTAGCTGACCCGAGATTGGTCCAGTGAGCTCAGATCTGTCCTGATGAAAGGGCCTTTTAGTTCAATATGTTTGGAAGAGAATAGGCATAGCACAGAGATGTAAAAGTGTATGTCTGGAGAAGTGTGATGGAGTGCTTAGGTGAAGAAGACTTCGGGTTGCTGTTAAGCATGTGAGAAGAAAGGGCAGTTCCTTGGCAGGGCTGGGATGAAGACAAGATGAGGACTCGGAAGGCTAGAAGACATCACGTACATACATTAGTACAGAAGGTAAGAGATTAGAAACTTTGAGAGGGCTGAAATAGTATCAGTTGCTGATGTCTAGACAATGATCTGCATCTAGTTTCTGAGTGCTTCTAGAGAGCAGTAAATGATGGAATGATGTTGTCAGAATAAAATCACTAAGACGAAACTGTCTGCTTTATCATGGCTACTGTATAGAAACACATTATAGTGACAGTTACGTTCTTTGCATTATGCTAGGAATGGCTTTGGATTTCATCCTAAAAAACAACTTCAAACAAGATGCTGGTTTAAGGCCCAGAGCTCGCAAAATTGGTGTTCTCATCACTGATGGCAAATCACAAGATGATGTTGTCACCCCTTCAAGAAAACTCAGAGATGAAGGAGTGGAACTTTATGCAATTGGTAAGTATTATATGAAGAGGTGGCCTGCACCAGCCCCATCTTGGGCTACCTGCTAAATTCACAGAGAAGTGGACACATCCATGAGTTGGTAGAAGGGTGTTGAAAGAATGCGTTTAGGGGCACAAGTTGATGTCATCATGTTTTATGACTATCATTTCTAAGAGGTTTTGTTTTCATGTCTCCTCTGTAAGGTATTAAAAATGCAGACGAAAATGAACTGAAGCAGATTGCAACAGATCCTGATGACATCCATGCTTACAATGTTGCTGATTTCTCCTTCCTTGCTAATATTGTTGACGATGTGACCACAAATCTGTGTAACAGTGTGAAAGGTCCAGGTACATTACATTTTTCAGTCTAATTCAGCCTTGTTCCATTTATGTGCTTGCACTGCTAATTCCTTTTTATTATTCACTGGGAACACTGTGTAGCCCTGGGCTGTTTTTTCAGCTGCTGGTGTGGCGAACTTGTGCAGACCACCTGGACTACCCTGCAGGGATTCTTCCTTTCTTTTCAACAATGACTGTGTTATACCTAACACAGCATGACATGGCTGCATGTGCCTTCTTTTCTCCCACAGTCAGGAATTATATTGCCCAGTGCATCACCTTTCTGGTCGTTGTGTCAGGTTCTTTGACAATACTCATCCAGTACGGAAAATTTCAGCAGCCCTGCTCTTTTCAAGTACTAACATCAGATGGGCCAAAACCAAAGATGAGCATGGAGAAACAGTAACGTTAGCTGATAGTTCTCCAGTAAAACACTGGCATTGAAAGTAGAGTAGAAATGATTGAGACCTTGTTTGGTCTTAAGAGTATGGTATCAAGCTATCTCTTTGCACAGTTCCAAGAATTCCTGAGGAAACAGAAACATAAGCAAGTTCCTAAAATGTGGTGTTTTTTTTTCTTAGACAAGTTATTTTGTATCACGTTTTTATTCCTGATGAGAAGAGACAAACTAATATTTTTAAAAAATTTTCTTCCACTTGTAGGGGATCTACCACCTCCTTCCAACCTAGTTATTTCAGAAGTGACACCTCGATCTTTCAGACTGAGATGGAGTCCACCTCCTGAGAGTGTTGACAGATACAGAGTTGAATATTACCCTACCTCTGGAGGAAGCCCTCAACGGGTTAGTACTGTTGTTAATCTCTGATATTGGCCTTTATAATCTTTGACTTCCATGTGACAGTAATGCCTTTCTAAAGTTTGTGTTGTGTATGGTGTAGCAGTAACTTTAGGAAGGCCCCCAAGGTCAAGAATATCAAAGTAGGAGTTTACTGACAGTTTGTTTTAAAACTATGAATCCAGGAGTAACACGTGTTGCTTAAAAACACTTGTATTTCTAGTAATTCCTTTCTGCTCCTATTCCACTGTCATACATTTCTTTAAATAAGTCCATAGTAGAAATTTTCTGAGCATGCTCAAGAGTAGGCTTGTTACCCTTTTATGACATCATCTTGTTAATAGAAAGATAGTTGGTGATAGAGATTGTGAGATAGTTCTTAGATTAACATTGTGTTGATGGTCCTTTGAACCTATACTTGAGCATATACTCCAAACCCTTTAATTCACAGGGTCACAATCTTCTATTCATCAAGGTGTTGCTACTACCCTGTGCTCTAACATTCTAGATTATCCTGAGTGTTTAAAACCTTTTTCCAAAATGATAACATATATCTTTGGTATTTTCGTTATGTGGCTGAGTAATATAATAGTGTAAACTGCAAGTGAAAGCAGGACACACACTGAGTGCTGCTAGATATATCTAGCTCTATTGAAAATGAGAATCTGCATGAGGTTTACCTACAGGTTGCTTTGCAAAAATGAATTTATACTGTCCGTCAAAATAGAGAGAAGACAATGACCATACTTATTTTTGGTTCTGTGCCATTGATTTCTGTTTCATAAGTAACAGTATTTTCCTTAGAGGTGAGATTACAAGTCCATTTGTTGTACAATGCTTAGCATTTCTTCTCTTTGTTGTAGTTTTACGTAAGCAGGATGGAAACAACAACAGTTCTGAAAGATCTGAAACCTGAAACAGAATACGTCGTTAATGTGTTTTCTGTGGTAGAAGATGAAAGCAGCGAACCTCTAATTGGCAGCGAAACAACTTGTAAGTTTGAAACTGAACTAGAATAATGTATGAGTTTGACATTTGAGGAACTGACCAGTAGAGCTTTAGCCTCATGGGCTTTCTTCTTAGAGGAAACAAAATTCTTAATTTGAATAACCAAATGATGTTTTCTTACACTGATTGTTCATAACTTGGCTGAAAAACTTTACTGAAGTGGAATCGCATTGTGGTAAAGAATGTGTGCCCCAGCTTCTTTCCAGGCTCAGAAGGCATGGCTGCACAAGGCTAGGGCAACAGACATGAATGACAAGACAGTGTTTACAAATTCCTGAAATCTGATCGTATGCAAATCTGCATAGTCTTCATTTTTATGCTAGATAATGAATTCCTGTTACTAGCAGCCAGAATACTATAGAGATTCATTCTAATTTTATAAGAGTAAGAAAAAGCCATTTCAGCACAGTTGAAGCATTTCTATGAGAAGGCATTACATTTCTTCTACTAGCTGTCTAAATGATTGGTTTTAGGTATATTTATGTTGAATGCAACATAGAGTGACTTTCCTGCCTCTCTACGTGTGCTGTTCATTTCATGTATTAGGTTTGCCATAAACCCTTACAAGTATGTACATGATTTTTATGAAGATTTTTAATGAATTATTAATGTTTAATAATTTGAGAAATACAAAGTACAAAAAGCATTCCTTGATAAGTCATATCCCAAACCAGTCAGGTTCTGCTTCATGTCAGAACATTCGTGTGAGTTAGTGTTGCTTTTTAGGACATTTAAGTGTTCCGGTGCGGGTTTGCAAGATAGTTTTAGCTGTGTGTAGCATATCTGTAGCGCGTGCAAACCACTAGCTCATTCTTAAACTATGCACCGTGTAAAACACCACCACTTGCAGATCATCTTTCTACTACCCACAAGGTACCCTAATGCCCATGTGCAATATTCCCAGTGGTAAAACCTCTGAAGGGAAATAAGAAATGTGAAGCAGTCGAAGGAAATGATTGAATATAAATATCTTTTATTTGTCAGTGCCAATCTCTTCAGTTAGAAACCTGAATGTTTATGACATTGGATCAACTTCCATGAGAGTGAGATGGGAACCTCTCAATGGAGCTACTGGTTATTTGTTAGCATATGAAGCTGTGAATGCCACAGTCCCAACCACAGAGAAAGAGGTAAGAGAATTTGTCTTCACTTGCTGTACTCTACCAAAAAGAAATTAAGAAAATGGATAGATTTTCTTCATATGTTGTAATGGTCCATGGAGACTGGCGAGTACTTCTCAAACTGCAATGAACTTACCAGGATATTGTATACAGTGACATCAGATGGGAAGTGGGGAATATACTGTGATCTCACAAACAAAATTCCTTTGAAGTTAAATCACCATTTGCTTTACTGCTATTGCTTTCTTCAGTTGTCAAACACGGTGTGTTTGTTTTTCATGTACAGATGCGTGTTGGACCATCAGTGAATGAGGTTCAATTGGTAGATCTCATCCCCAATACTGAGTACACTTTAACAGCTTACGTATACTTTGGGGATATGACCAGTGACCCACTCACCACCCAGGAAGTGACATGTATGGCCATCTTGATTTGTGCTTTGTTCTTGTTAGTTCAGCAACATTTAAGTTTAATTTTATTCCATATAATTGTTTTTATATATTTTTGTATTGTTTAGCAGACAATCTTTTCCATGTCTTAACATGTTTTCAATGTATATACTTCCAAAAATTTTAAAGTAAATGTCAACAAAAATGGAGCAACTATTAAAGAAGGAACAAAGGATTTTTCTCCCTGAATAAAGAAGGGAGTTGTCTTCAAATCTCATGGTTATAGTGGTTTTTAAAAGATCTTAAGAAACCTTGTTCCTGAATTCAGACATTCTCTTAAATACAGACAATGTCAAGGAAACGTGTGGTGCCAAGAACTGATCTGAACATGAAACCTTTCTTTTTTGAAACCTTTTAGTGTGCTTCCCTTAAACATTGACTACTGGCAGAGGCATATTTCTGGGCTACCTGTAAGCAGTATGGTTGTTATTATGGTTTTTAAAAATGTTAAACCCTTAACTGTACATAGAAGTGGCCATTGTTATAAAAACTTATGACCTTAACAATGTTACTTCTAAAAATATTGTGATTATAATTTATGAAGGTGACTCTGCTGTAGTTTATAGCTATTTCGCACATCGCTGGGACAATAAACTCAAACTGTCTCTTCTAATGGCCAGAACAATTAACTTTTCAGAAGTTATTGCCTCCATTTCAATGAAATCCATGAAAATAATTTAATTCCTTCTGTGAGAGACCTATACCTTTGCTGTGAATAGCATTTGCACTTACCTTTGTCTGTATTTTACAGTACCCTTGCCTGGACCCAAAGGCTTAACAATTCAGGATGTTACTCACAGCAGCATGAAGGTCCTTTGGGATCCTGCACCAGGGAAAGTTCGAAAATACATTCTAAGATACAAAATAGCTGATGAAACTGATGTAAAGGAGGTAAATGACAGGAACATTTGTTTAAAGTACTGGAAGAGAGTTTTATATTATAAGCCATCATTGAGAATACATTACATGGAGATTGCAGTAAAGAAAGAGAACTAATTTCTTGGAAACACAATAGACACAAACCATAGCTCTTTGTACTCTCCTCTTTGTACTCCTCCAAAGAGCAAAAATCCTAAACTGGCTAGAGAATTTTCATGTGCTTTGGTAAATAGTCATTTCTGCTTGTTGCCCAAGTGTTTTCTGGCCAAGCTCTAAGAACAGTTTACAGTTAGGATGACAGGATTGTGCAATAAAGGTGCATTAGCCCCTGTGCCCCCTGTCAGAACAATAGTGAGCATTGTTAGAGGTGTCTTTGAATTACCTACTGGCTTTTCATAATTGTAATGCTAGGCATGAATCAGCTTTGGGTGGATTAATTGTGTTTTGGTAAGGGAATGAGGATTTTCCGGAGATGCAGAAAGAATCAATGAAAGGCCCACAAGTAGCACTACTGTCTGCGACAGCATGCTTTGCAAGGGAGTTAGGAGATAGCACTCAGTATTTAGGCAAGATTTTATGTGGAATACTTTCCTGTTTTTCAGTACAGGAAATTCTGCCATTTAATCAAACGCAGTCAGAAACAGAAACATGCGATTCCTGTCACTATTTTTATTCTTAGGTGGAAATAGACAGACTCAAAACCAGCACTACTCTCTCTGACCTTTCCTCCCAAACACTGTATAATGTAAAAGTCGTTGCTGTGTATGATGAAGGGGAATCCCTGCCGATAAACGCGGAAGCTGTCACCCGTAAGTTTTCCTAATAGCCCTACCTGCGTTTGGTTTTGCCTTACGTTCTATTTAAGCTGTGTGTCTTGCAATGTATTACTGAGTTTTGGTGGAACTGTGATTTAATGTATCTGAGAAATGTTGTAATATTAGAGCAAATACTATTTAAGTATTTGTAGCATTATTTGCATCATTATAATTCCTGGGAATTTTACATGAGTTCAGTGCCTTACTGCAGTCAACACTGAGCTCACACAGAGAGGTGAAAGACCAGTAACTGAAGCACAATTACTTTGGTCTTTAGAAGCTGAAAGAGGAGCGTAGGGGTAGAATTAGTAAGAAAATATGAGAGCAGAGGAAAGGTTTAGCAAGTCTATGCAAGAATCTGGGAAAGACAGTAGGAAGCTGGAACATGTGCTAAAGGATTAGAGAGACGTGATCTTGCTTCTGATCCAAGATAGATATGTACCGTGGAATGCTAAACCAGTCTGTGCATTTGGAGAACCATAAGGACACGTTTGAGTAATCTCAACAAACGGAGGCAATAAAATGGTGTTTCTCAAATGGTAAGGGTTGAACTCGGTATGAGAATGGTAAAAGGAGAAAGCTGACACTAGGAAAGACTTCATTCTGTCTAAGGTTATGCTTTAAGAAGACAGCTAACCAGAAGAGGTACAGTAGAAATGAGCAGTGTTACCCTATGGCTGTCCCTCACTCTGATACGAAAAAAAAAATAAGAGAAGAAACATGCAAGTTCTTGCTCGTGCTTTTATTTTTTTCTGAAGTGTTCATTTTGTACCCTGATGTATTTAAAAATGTGAGTTTTTTTGTTTGCTTATGTGCCAACTTTTCTGCTAGAGCTTTGGGTTTATGTGAATACGTGTGTCAAGAGTAAGAGGAAAGCTCTGCCAAGAAAATTATTTTTAGTTTAATTCACTGGTTTTACCTATTTGCTAATTTCTTCCCAGTGGCTGTAATATTTAGCCTACAGTTGACCTCTGTGAATTCTTTCTGAATAAGCGGTGTAATTCAATCATGACTTATTTGGCTACTATAAAGAATTTTAAGATCCGTGAGAAACCAATTCAGGAGCTTAACCTATGTGTGTGTTCATAATCACACCTTCAAACTCTAGAATTAGTAGATAGGACTTCTTGTCATGAGTAAGCGCGTGAGTTGTGACCTCTGAGGAGGTCAGTAGAGCTGTGTCTGTTTTACCATGCGATGTCCTGGTGATGTGACCTTATAAAGGATGATCTGATTATAAAGGACGATATTGCATCCTTATAAAGGGTGTTGGTGGGCTGGATTATACTACAGCCTTTCGTTGTGGTCGTTTAGAAGTGTGATAACTGGGAGACAAATTGTCTACATAATCTTCTAAATTATTTGACTGATCAATTTTTTGGTCTAATTGTATTTATTTTGTAGTTACACTTTGTGGAATGCTTTTTCCTTTCTCATAATAGAGCCTGTGCCAGCACCAGTCAATCTTAGAATCACAGATATAACCACAAACAGTTTTAGAGGAACTTGGGATCACGGAGCTCCAGATGTGTCTCTATATAGAATAACATGGGGACCCTATGGAAGATCAGAAAAACAGGAGGTAAGAATAGATAGTTGCCATATAATGTTGTGGGCAGTCTCTCAGAAGATATAATTTTAAAATCAGAAATGTAATTATTAAATGGCCTATATTTTGAGGGCCCTCCTGTGCTCAATGAGAATGTAGTGAGAAGGTGTAGAGCATGTCGTTACAGCCTCTAGTAGTGATGTTATCCCGCTTTCTGTTTGCTTGTGTCATGGTTTTGAGGGTTTTTTCATTTGTTTTCTCTCTTCTGTTTTTTTTCTCCACAAGACTATCTTAAATGGAGATGAGAATAGTTTGGTCTTTGAAAATTTGAATCCAGATACATTATATGATGTCTCAATCACTGCCATCTATCCTGACGAATCAGAAAGTGATGTCCTCACTGGCAGTGAACGAACATGTAAGTAAATAACGGGTTTCTGCATTTGGTTATTAAATCAGAAGGCACACATGTACAAGGATTCTGAAAACTCTTTATACTTTCTTTTCTAGTACCTTTGGTACCCATCACCACACAAGGTAAGAATCTGATTTTCCAAGTATGGTATTATTAAAGGAAACTCAGAACTGTCTTTTTCTAAACTGTGAGGAATGTTGACATTAAAAAACTGAGATAATTTAATAAGTATTATTGTGTATTTGGAAGAATGCTGAACTAGCTAACGCTAGATTACCACGTTTGTTATTTTACAAACATAACAGTTTATGTTGTCTTGTACTTAATACACTCTATTCTAATGTCAGGAGTTCAGGCAGCCAGAAGAGTATGAATGAAATATTTGTCCCTGCTCTTTGCTGGAATGACATATTTATTCTTTTCTTTACTAAATTTCTCAGCCCCAAAGAGTGGCCCACGAAATCTTCAGGTGTACAATGCAACATCTCACAGTTTGACTGTGAAGTGGGATCCTGCCAGTGGTCGCGTGCAGAGATACAGGATAATTTACCAGCCTATCAGTGGGGACGGCCCCGAGCAATCGGTAACTGATTTTGTAGTGCTGTAGCTATTCAGCTTTAAGAGATAGTTCTGCAAAGTAATTTTATTTTCAAAGCATAATATGTATATTAATCACCTTTTAGGTGAAGATTTTCATATCTCTCTCTATATATAGTGAATAAATATATATTCCCACCTTTTTTATTCTTGCCTTTCAAATCCATGATAGAATGGTCTTTATGGAGCAAAAATAACTTTGGATAGAGCCTGCTTTCTAGAGACAGAATACCATCCCTGAAGTGGCAGTTCTTTAAAGTTAATCCAGGTAAAACTTGTGCTAGGGAAGTGTTTAAGGCATTTTCATGTCTTTTAATATGATTCAGTGGCTGTAATGATAGGGAGAGGCAGTATTTGTGATCAGCCAGCTTTCCCTGCCTTGTCAGCAAGAGTTGTGTTGACTACTGGCAGCCTGGGAATGGGAATTCAGTGAGCCTGTTTATCTCAAGTGTGTGCTACTTAAAAATGCCCTACTCTGCAGTAGGAGGCATGATGACTCAGATGAGCAGTCCCAAATGAAAACCACACTCATTTAACTTATTCCTGCAACTGGAGATCACACACGTTCAGAAGCATGTCTAGGAATGTTTACTTTACAGTCGGTTGGATACTTACGCACCCATTTTTACTCTCTTCTCATTTGACTTGAGACAATTGAATGGAGTAGCTAAATTCAAGTTTAGTGAGAAATCACTGGAAGAATAAGAAACCGGAATGTTAACTAATAGTTGTAATTTATTGCTGGACCTGGAGTAAAAAAAAGAATGTGGGCACTCTGTTGAAATTTGTGCAAATAATAGACTTATTAGACTGAGTTATTCACAACCGGACAGAGTTTAGCAGTGGCAGATGGAGAAGACATCTCTTTTTGAAGGGAACATATAGAACACTCATGCTCTATTAATGGCATTTTAATGTCTGTCTGCAAATGCTCTGTCACATGACAGCAATTCCTTGTCTGCTTTATTTGTTACTGTGATGTTTGATTAAACTGCAGTTGCTGGGGAGACAGTAGCAGTGTTCCCACTGAAATATTTAAAATAGAATTTCTAGACTTTTTTATTGCTCTGTCTGATGTTTAACGGCCTGAGCACCAATGAATAACACAGATGATTTGAAGACAACTCTAAAAAAGTGCACAGCATACTCCAGAGACCATGATCGTTTAGGGTCAGGTTTGAAAAGCCAAGGGATTATAAAATACAGAAACAGCTGAAAGCGTTTATGCTTTGGACTGAGCTTTGTAGACTTGAGTACAAAACCAAAGGATCCTTTTAAAATAATCTAATTCTATGAAATGTGAAGATGTATAAATATTTGCTCGTTACCAGTTCGTTATCAGAAGCTTTTAAGTGTTATGAGAAGTATTTTAGCTGGAGAGGCTTTGCAAATGTGCAGATAGTCTAACTTAAAAACAAAAAGCTTATGATTCGCAAATGCTGAAGACCTACGCGTTATTCTCAGTGCACTGCAAATCTTTTCCTAGCTAGAGATTCAGGTGGTTGTAGAGAGTGATAAGGTCTCCCCTCAGCCTCCTTTTATCTAGCCTAAACAACCCCAGTTCTCTCAACTGTTCCTCATAGGACTTATGCTCTAGACCATCAATAGGATATAATCAGAGGCAACAAAGAGAAACAACTCTGTGCTGGCACAGAACGTGCAGTTGATAAATAATCATGGTTATATGCAGATTTGGAAGACTTAGAGAATACTGAATTTGTGTCGGTGTACTCTGTCTAAACTTGACAATGTTTACTGTCAGCATCGGTCACAAGAGCATTGCTGCATATTTATATGTCATAGGGCTTTCCACTCTGCATTAAGTGCTTACATTCTTCACTATAAAAGTAAGTGTAAAAGGGGCAGCATAAAAGGCATTTTAATCTTTTCTTCTTTTGTTTTACTCCAGACTATGGTTGGAGGGCGTCAGAACAGTGTGGTGATACAGAAGTTGCAGCCTGACACACCATATGCTATTACTGTATCATCCATTTATGCAGATGGTGAAGGGGGACGAATGACAGGACGAGGCAGAACCAGTAAGTAACTTCTTGAAATTTTATTAGGTGTAAAACAATGTTTGCTTTTCAAATTATCTGAGAAAAATATGTTCATAGGACCATAGAATCATTAAGGTTGCACTCATCCATATTTGTCATTTACTCTTTGACGTGCTTCTAGTATTTAAAATAAGAAAGCTTGCCAGTACACTGGCTGCAGAGAAACTCTGGACCACTATTTAGTAAACACTTCATTGCAACCACAGGCATGTGACTCTCCTATGTGTGCTGTTAAATAGAAGTTTACTATCCTGTCAGCACCTTCAGGTCAGAGACTGACCTTTACCTTTTCTACTTTGATGCTCTACCACTTTATGTTAATAGCATTCTTTTGATCCTGCTAGAAAGCACGGAGTGATTTGATACCAGTGCATTTCAGGCACAGAAACAAGTTCACAATTAATTATTTAACTCTAAATGTGCTTATTCATTTGTATTTAGTTTGCCTTTTGATCCTACAGTAGAAAGTCAGACATGGCGATGTGTTTGCTGAGGAATAAAGAAAACAATCGTAATGACCTCATTGTGTAACTCTAAAATAGTGTCCAGAAAGGCAGTTTTATTACTACACGTAGCATTCCTTCTGCTGTTGGATGGGGCTGATGCATTCTCATTAGTGAATACAAATAGTATTTCACATGAACTATTAAACCTGTTATTTTTTAAGTATCCTAATGCTACATTATAGAGGCATAATCTGACAGCACAAGTGAGAGAGTGTGGTTCTGCAATTTTGACAGCTCATTGATCTGTTTCAGAACCTCTCACTACTGTGAAGAACTTGCTAGTTTATGACCCAACCACCAGTACTCTGAACATTCGATGGGATCATGCAGAAGGAAGTCCTCGCCAGTATAAAGTGTTTTATGGACCTACAGCTGGAGGCGCAGAAGAAATGGTAAATACTTTCTGTGGACCTCACTAACTGAGACATACTGTTGAGTGAAGCAGGTCTCATTTGCCTGTGTACTGGCTTTCCTACTGTTCAGAGGCTACCCTGGAGAAAATGCAGAGCAGCTCCATGAAAGTCTGTTGTTCCTATATGTGTTACAGATGTTCGGTTTTATGTAGCAGACCTTCAGGGGTTAGTTCTTAGCAGAGGGATTTAATACCACACACAATTTTTTGTTTGTTCATTCTCGGGTCAGTGTACGTGAAGGTAAAGCTGACTTAGGGTACACGAAAGTCTGTCGAGTCAGCAGAATTTATTTCTACCTTTTCACTGCTAAGAAATCCTGTGATTGTAGGCAGTCAGCTGCAATGATATCTGTCAAAGCAGAAAAATCCTCATAGCTCTCTTATTGTACTCTGAAATTACTTAATTGCTAAAGATCCAAAATGACCTTGAAGATAGGGACCCTCGTTTCAGACTGGGAAATTACGCTTTTTCACTGGTGTTTGTTTTTCCACATCTGTGCAATGTGATGTGCCTGTGACACGAGGAGCACATGAACTGCCACTGTTTGAACAGCATCTAGCCAGCTACTGCTGATAAATATTTCTAAATGCTGCAGTGTTTTACTTTCTGACATGAGCTGCTCATTACTTCTTTCTATTAGCAGGTTGTAGTGTTGTGTAATGTTCATTTTTTGATTTGGAAAGTGACCTTTTAATGCCTCTAAGCTGCTAAACAGTAGTCATTAAAGAGATCATTGTGGATTCTGCTACTGTTATTAGTATGGCAGTATCTGAACCCCAGAATGAAGATCGCTATAAATGATTGTGTAGGAGAGCATAGGACTTTTTTTAAGTCCAAGGTAGAACCTTCTTGAAGAGTAATTCCACTTCTATTACCTCAGGCTTCACCTTTTGTGAAATTTTTGTCACATCTAGTCTGGAAATGGGACGGCAGAGAAGTGGGGGACTAAGATACAGAAAGCCTTAAGCTTTTTGCATCTTTATGTACATGTCATGCCCTTACTTTTCTTTTTAAATTTGTAGACCACAGTACCAGGAAACACAAACTATGTCATCCTGAGGTCTCTTGAACCCAACACACCTTACACTGTGACTGTGGTTCCAGTATTCCCAGAGGGTGATGGTGGCCGTGTCTCTGACACTGGAAAAACTTGTAAGTAGACTAGTCCTTTGCAAGGAAATACATTTTTTTTGTGTGAGTGGCTCAGATAATGAGAAACTGATTTTGCCAAAAATGTGAAAGTTTATATTTGCCAAAACTAAAACATAAGTGTAAGAAACTCTCTTTCCCTGCTTGGTTGTGGTTGCTGCTCTGTAACTTGCTCTGTTTTGCTTTCAGTCTAGCTATCTCAGGCAAGAACAGCTCTTATGTTGTACAGTAAAATTATTCATTGCTTCCACACAACAGTAAAATTTTAATTGTAATACCAGTACGGACACCAGTGGAAAAATTAGCAAACTTGTAGATCTTGGGGAAACAAAAGTAATGTGTTTATCTTGGGCTGATGCCTCTTTAGCTTCCTTTTAAGCACTGTTAAGAATTCGAGCAGGACTAGAACTTACTTGAGCAACGTTGAAAAATTAAATTATTCTTGATCCTAGTGGAAAGAGGAACGCCAAGAAATATTCAAGTTTACAATCCCACACCAAACAGCATGAATGTTCGATGGGAACCTGCTCCAGGTCCAGTACAGCAATACAGAATTAATTACTCTCCACTGTCTGGCCCAAGGCCATCAGAATCTGTAAGTAATTTATTTTTTATACTATTCCTTACAAGTGCGTGGAGGATATTGTTTCCTTCAGAAACTGTAGAATCGTAATAATAAACTCAGGCCACCTGTCTGCTCAGGACACTGTGTCTACAAAAGTTTAGTCTATTGTAAATAAATCCTTAGTTTGGTGAAATAAAAGATATAAGAAACGACTCTCACATTTAAAACTGCTTATTGAGGACTGAGTATCCTTTACTCTACTGCAGGTAAAGATGAGGTAAAATTAAAGCTTTAAACCTTTTTTTTTTCTTTTATGATGAGAGAAGGGAATAACAAATATTTATTAGAAAATGTTTAATTGTGAACCCAGATGCCAAGTTTATGTGGTGTTAGTACTAAAGCATTCACTTATTCCAAGTCACTAGTGTTTAAGTAGGTCTTGGTGAGCACTGAAGTATGGATATGTGTAAAACTTTGCCTTTGGGATGCAAATTAAATGTACTTGGATATAGGTATAAATAGTTTTAGAGCTAAGCCTACAAATGTACTCAGACAAAATACACACCCATATTGTACGTGTACAGATGAGTATGTTTTTATGTGACTATAAATTTTTTTAATGAATCATTTAGATCTGTATAGTGAAACTGCATACTGTTTCACACAGAAGTGGGAACATGTCTGTTAGTACCTGTTAGAAAATGTCCTTTATACGTCAGCAAATCATGACAATTGTTTAATTCAGTTTTTTATTCCTTCTTTTTTTCCAAACTATATTAATATGATAAATAACAATTCCAGTTTTAGAATGAGTGCTCCTTAAGGGTTCGTAACATTTTTGCATCTGATCTTGAATTTTTGTCAAGATCATTTGGCTATTTTAAACTTGTGTTATTTTTCTTGGAAAATGTACAGCATGGTCATGTTTCCAAATTTTTCTATATTTTATTAAAATTTTTAATTCTAGCAAGATATAATAAACTGCAGCTGTTTTTTTTTACATGAGTGCCTCTTTTTTCTATTATAGATTGTGGTACCAGGCAACACTCGGGATGTGATGTTGGAGCGATTGACCCCTGACACTGCTTACTCAATAAATGTTGTAGCTCTGTATGCAGATGGAGAAGGAAATCCAAGCCAAGCACAAGGAAGAACATGTAAGAGGGAGTCAGTACTTGCTTTGTGGAATGTTTGTCAGATATAAAATTGGTTACAATCACAAATTACAAGGCATTCACTGCAACTCTGAGACCAATGATTTCGAGTTATGACTGAAGCAATTATGGCTCTCCGTGGAAGTGAACTTGCTATGTTGTCTGTTAGTTGTGGCACATGCATAATCACCAATGTAATTTGCACTTATGAACTAAGCCTAACTTGAGAGTTCCAGAGTTTTAAAACTCTTCTTTTAAATGCAACTGCAGATATAGAGCAATTTTTCTATTGGAAAAACAAGTAGCTCAATAAGATGGGTAGAATTTACTGTCAACACGTAGAACACAATTGTACACATGCCAGCCTTCTCAAATGCTTGTGTTTTTGCTGGAGATGCCCAAGCACCAAAATCTTGTTACAGCCTAGCTTGTGAGATCTTGGTCTTCTTTAAAATTCATTGTAGAAGTAATGTGCGAAGAAACTGTCTATAGCAATAACAGGTCAACTCTTCCTGCTTCTTTGCTTTCTCTGTTAAGTTTCCCTATTTACCTAAAACCTGCAGATGTGACAGGTTATAGTTACACTTCTCTGCAAGAGACTGAGAAGCAGAATGTATGTAGATGCTCACTTTGTACATCCTTCTGATCTCTCCTTTCCGTACTGGTTCCTCCAGTTAAAGCCTTGATTCTATTTAAGATCTTCAGGTGCTGCTATATGATCATTGACTAAATCTACCTGTATAAGTTTTTTGAAGGTTTTGGGGAGAGCCCTTAACTTTGGCTTCAGTGGAAGCAGTAGTAAACCATGCTCCATACAACCCTTCTGTGTTTCCTCTCTTTAGTGCCTCGCAGCGGTCCAAGGAATGTAAGAGTGTTTGATGAGACCACAAACAGCCTTTCCGTACAATGGGACCACGCTGACGGGCCAGTCCAGCAATACAGGATCATTTATTCACCCACTGTGGGAGATCCTATCGATGAATATGTAAGTTCTGTAATCCATTAGAGATGTTCTCAATGGGTTCTTTGGGCTACAGAAAGACTATATGTACATTTTATGCTCTATATATTTGTTCTTGGGGCATTGTTATCAAAACCAATAAAACAGAGTGGATTTTATTGATTTTTTTTTTCCAAAAATTTGCAGAACATGTACAGTTTAATGAACTAATTTGTGTGTAGGATAATGTTAAATACATGAGTTATACATTAATCAGAAGATTCTGAGCAGAACCTGCTTCCTGACATTTAGCTCAAACATTGACTCGCAGTAAATAGCCATCTATCACTTCATACTCTATTCATTATCAAGTCAGTGAGCTGAGATACAGAATAAACATGCCTGCATTTTATAAATTGAAGACAGCAGGCTGAGTTTAGTGAGAAAGCAATATTAACTTTGATTCCGTTTCTAACTTGTTTTTGTAAGTTTCAATATGAATTGTAAATGTTTGTGTTTAATTTCCTGCAGCTTAATGATAGCACAAGTTAATCCAAAGCTTATAAAATTCCGTGAGTGTTTATAGCAAAGCCAAACTTTGGTCCTGTAGATGTCAATGGCAGAATTCCTGCTTCCTGCCACCAGCCAAAATGTACCATGAGTGACATTTAAATTCTGTTAGTGCTTCCATGTTGTTGTGTAGGGCATGCTGAAAATTCAGCGGTTGAAAACTCCCTACTGGTACTCAGAACAGCTGCATTTTTCAACACGCACGTCTTCACACAATATGGGACATTTCACAGAAATAGCAGGTCTCAAACAAGTGACTTTTTAAAATCACGTAAGAAAGAAAAATGTTGACTGGGTTCTACTTTTGAGACAGATACCCCCAGTTACTTTCTGTAGTTTTAGTGTTTTATCAGCATTTTCTGGAGCAGTGTCACTTTTTGCCTTTTCCTTACGGTTTCATTAAAAGAGAGCAATTGTGAATGGCTGCACTGGGAAGTGGAGTTTGAGTGATGAATGAACAGGAACGTTTTTCCTTATGAAAATATTTAGAGCTTTCTTCCTAGACAAACTGTTGTTTCTGCCAGGGAAATTATATCCTAAGATAAGAATATTGAAAAGGTGGATGAATAGTGTGAATGACTTTGACTTGTGTCCCCATTTTAGAGGATTTTAGCTCTCTTTTTATGTCTCCAAACACACAATCATGACTTTTTCCTTTCTTTGACACAACAGTACTGAAATCTTGGTGAGGAACCACTGTATCTCAGTCTAATGTGAGGGTAGAGACTGAAGAGTCAATTTGATTTGTCTTTTTGTGCTCAACATAGTGTTTTATAACAACAAATACCAGTAATTGTTCATAGACTGTAACACTTAAGGCACCTCACATGACTTTACCTACAGTGGACATAAAAACCAGTGTGCCAAGTGTCAAAACAAATTTGCTGTCATTATTTATCAGTTACGGGACTGTTTATTTCCCTGTTCCTTTTGTGTTCTAGACAACAGTTCCTGGGATAAGAAACAATGTGATACTACAACCGCTGCAATCAGACACACCATATAAAATTACTGTTGTGGCTGTGTATGAAGATGGAGATGGTGGACAGCTTACTGGAAATGGCAGAACTGGTAACGAATTTTAATACCATATATTCTTTTTCAAATTTAAGACACACATTCCTTGAGGTCTCCAACACTGTAAAGGTTTCGTTATGTTAATTATGCCTTTGATGTGAGGATTATCTCACAGAATAACAATGTCAGATTCTAGAGGCTGAAAACAGTTTTTTAGTCTCATTAGAATTTTTCCCTTTCTTTTTAGCTGGCTTGCTTCCTCCTCAAAATATGTATATAACTGATGAATGGTATACGCGATTCAGAGTTTCCTGGGATCCTTCACCATCTCCTGTTCTTGGCTATAAAATTGTATACAAGCCTGTGGGTAAGAAAACCAGTTTGTTCTTATCCCACTTTCAGAGTAGGGACCAGCTAATAGGAGATAAGAATAGAAACATGACAGTGAAACAATATACATGGCTTTAAGTAATTAAAACCAAACACCATATGTGTGTTCTGTTTGCCTCAGTCTAATATGATAAAATTTAAGAAATTACTATGTTTTGTTTTGGAGAAAATGGTTTTAACACTTCATGACAGGGAAAAGATGGTGGATAAAAGCTTTATGCTCTCTGTGTCTCTGTCTGTCTATCTATATATCTTTTCATAATGCTCCCTCTCAATTCAAGGTTCTAATGAGCCCATGGAGGTTTTTGTGGGAGAAGTGACTTCCTACACCTTGCATAATCTGTCTCCCAGTACTACTTATGACGTGAATGTTTATGCCCAGTATGATTCTGGAATGAGCACACCTTTGAGAGACCAAGGCACTACATGTAAGTCAAAATGATGTTGTGGTAGTCATATAGATGCATGTGCTGATCTGAGATAATGTTGATTAAACAGGATTCAATAGCTAGTCTTTAGAAAGTCTGAATGTCCTGCCATGGAGAAGATTTATAATCTGTCTGTGATAAGATATTAAAAAAACAATAAACTTGGCAACAGTAATGGAAATGCAGTTTTAAGTAATGATTTCATTTCATTTCTAGTTTGCTTCCTAACATTTTATCCGGCTATAGTAGGAGTCAATCTTTAACTGTCTCCAGGGTACGACAGAGGGTATTCTGCTTTTACCTCACAGAGATGTCCAGATGTCCAAAGGAGATGGTTTTGCTGATAGCTTCAGCTAATAACTTCTAAACATTTACCTACAGAGTAATTGTCTACTGAGTGTTACTGGTTCCGCACATTCTCTTCATACTGCCATACACTAGAGTCACATTCTGATTTTTGGAAGATTAATTTTTTATACAGAACTCAAACTGTTTAATGTGACAACTCTAAAGTCAGGTCGTTACCCAATGGAAGTTTGGTATCTTTGGGTGTTTGTTAATAGTTAGGCTGGGATCTATAGGGCAAAACAAAAAATAAAGATGCTTGACTAGAACTGCTCTTTTCTTCCATGAGTGCTTAAAAAAAGTTAAGTTCTGGACCAACACAGCTAATACATTTCTCATTGTGATGTGCATCATCATTGTGTGCTGTTTGCCAGAAAGCAATTCATCTTTTTCTCTGTTCCCAGTATATTTGAATGTCACTGACCTAACACCTTACAAAGTGAGTTGGGATACTTTATGTATCCGATGGTCACCTCATCGGTCAGCAACTTCCTACAGACTGAAGCTAAACCCAGCTGATGGTAAGTGCGTTTTATGTTTTCCATTTTCTGGAACCATAATTGTCTTAGTTCAGTGGCCGCACTCTCTATTTAGGACAGCGGCAAGCATCCACCAGAAGTCATGATACATCTGGCTGAGCTGTAAAGCTTTGAACATTATATTTTTTCTAGTGTGGTAAAACAAGCTGCAAAGAGAGAGTGCTGCTTCTTGACAAGTTCATGTTTGTTAGTGGGAATCTGGTAGTCATTGGGTTTTCATAGGTACACAACAGTGTTACTCTAGCATGCCCATTGGTGCATAATCCTGGTATGGAAAGGCTTTTAAACAAGACACAACCAAGACTGCTCTCCCAACCACTACACTGGCCTCTCAAGAGATGTCTAATTTCTACCCTTATTCATGCAGATACTAGAAAGGGAAATGGTGGGTTCTGACTTTCTTTCCATTGTCCATTTTTTGTCAGGTTCCAGAGGACAGGAAATCACAGTACGTGGATCAGAAACAAGCCATTGTTTTACCGGCCTCCGACCAGACACAGAATACAACGCTACAGTCTTTGTTCAGACCCCTAACCTGGAGGGACCTCCAGTGTCTATCAGAGAGCATACAGGTAAGTAATGGATAACTGATTTAGCTATAGAATTTGCCTTGTTTCCGCTGTAGAACTTGCTCCTAAATGTTTTTCAATAGCTCTTTTAATTGACATTTCCTCTTTCTCAACTGGGGCTAATGAGACAAAGAGAAATACTTAGAATCACAGAATCATTAGGGATTAGAAGGGACCTCGAAAGATCATCTGTGTGTGGCAGGGGGATTGGACTTATATTCTTCAAGTATTTCCCAGCACTTAGATGCAAAATTGATGCATTATCAGTGGTGCTGTAATGAAATAATGTACCTTTGATTTAACAAGAGCTATAGTCTCATTACTTTTTCTGGTAATAAAAGAAATTTTCATGCCAATTATACATTATTTAGGTTAGTGAGACAAGATTAGTCTTTCTGTATGTTATTATCTATTTTATACATAATCTAGAGTTTTTTCTTGAATGAAATAATGGGTTTTTTAACTCAATCTAAATTACTTCATTTCAGTCCTCAAACCTACAGAGGCACCAACACCACCACCAACACCTCCTCCACCTCCCACGATCCCTCCAGCTCGGGATGGTATGTTTATCTGTAGAATTATTTGGTATTTTTATGTAGTTCTCACACTGCTTCAGATTTTAATTCTACTTCTCATTAGTTTAAATTTATTTAAAACTAGTACAGCATTTTAGAGAAATGAAATTTGTGATCAGCTCCCTAATGTCATGTATTTGCTCTTAAGCCTGACTAGATAAAAAAATATTTTGTGGTTTAGAACAGCAAAGTGTTTACATTTGTGTGAAAAATAATGATATTCTGCAAGTCTGTGAGCCTGTCTGCCCTCAGCAGGCAACTTATGTTTTATGATAGGTGCACAGGCAGAAAAAAAAATTAGAAATAATATAATAACTATTTTTATTTTAAAATAAACATTTAATTCTTGAACGCTTCCTCATTTCTTGAAATGTTCTTTGAAAAATTTTAATAATTGTTTTTTGAGTTGAGTATTGGCCATCTGCCTGCTTGGTAGTTGAATTTTGCTCCGTATTCATCAATCTTGAGTTTTCAAGTTTTGAAGCAATCCTGTTTATTTCACAGTGATAAGATTGACGCATTTTAAGCGTTTCTATTCTTGATCTTTCAGTATGCAGAGGTGCCAAAGCAGACATAGTTTTCTTGACTGATGCTTCCTGGAGTATTGGTGATGATAACTTCAACAAAGTAGTGAAATTTGTTTTTAATACAGTAGGAGCCTTTGATTTGATTAATCCCGCTGGAATCCAGGTAGGTTTGCCATTTCTATTTGGTATGTTTTGGAGAGAAAATGAAGATGAGGCTGAAGTACTAAAGTTGCATCTGATTTTTCCTTCTTTTCAGGATGCTGTGAATGATTAAAGTTTTTTGGTGCTAAATTGTTGTGCAACACGTGCACATGTATAATTGTTTATGAAATGTATTGGTAATTTTGTAAGTACCAAGGGGATTCACTCTGTCCTAGGAAGTTACTTATTCTGCAAGACTGAGGTTGGAGCATGTGTGAATCCTCCTGAAAGAGAAACTGGAGTGATATTTGGTTGATGGTTGATTTCATAGTTGTGTTTGTTTGTGTAGGGTGTAAGCACCTGGCAGAGTGCCTAGCTGCAACATACTAGGTTCTGTCTGTCTCATATCAGAAATCTGTTTTGGGGACAGTCAGACTGTTAAGTGGGGGTTAATTTTAATTTCTCAGGAGAAATCAGGAGAGTCACAAAAAGAAAGATGTTCTTGTTCATTTAGTGCTTACTAATATCCTGTCGTACATATTGTGGTGGAGGCAATTGGTCTGAACACGGAGGTGTGAAACTGAACACTGGGATTATTCCATTTCAGGTTTCATTTGTGCAGTACAGTGATGAGGCAAAATCTGAATTTAAACTGAATACATTTGATGACAAGGCCCAGGCCCTGGGAGCTCTTCAAAACATTCAGTACAGAGGTGGAAACACAAGGACAGGTAATTTAGAGCATTAATTATATTTTTTAAAATACAAAGTTTTCAGAAATTGCTTCGTTACCTTAGTACTGTATGACTGAAGAATTAGGTTTTTCTGTTCTATTTTAGCTGTGTCTCTGTTGCCCTTTCAAAGTAAAGTAAGGAATTCCTTCTCTTGTTGATGGTACAGTTGACTCCTTGCTTGCTGTGCACTTTGCAGGAAAAGCCCTAACATTTATTAAAGAAAAGGTTCTGACTTGGGAGAGTGGGATGAGGCGAGGTGTTCCCAAGGTACTTGTTGTGGTCACAGACGGTCGATCTCAGGATGAAGTGAGGAAAGCAGCAACGGTCATACAGCACTCTGGTAAGCAGTTGACACGTTTCATGTCCTTATGCGTTCAGCAGTACAGCTGTAAGGTGGTGCCTCAGTTGTCTGTGAACCTTTTCATCGTTTATAAACTTAGAAATGTATCCTGAGTATTTGGGTAAAACTCAGAGCTATTCAAAGAATTTAGGCTCTCTGGCACAGATGCAGTGTGCCTTCCCTAACCTTCTCTCTGAGAAAGAGCATGGCTCCCCAAGGCTCTCGAGTAATCCATTATGCGTATCTTTTCATAGATATGGCTTTTCGTTATGTGTTTCTACCACTGCTATGTGGACCCAAGGGGTCATTGTGGAATATGCTCCATTCTGGTCCTTTTGATGTAATGGGCATGGACTTAAAAGCTTTGTGTTTTGCTTGGTATAAACCACTGGATCTCCAGTTAAAGTAGCTGCTTTTGGTGGAGCTGGGTCACACACGATGCCTTCATTACCTTCGGAGCTCAAAGTCATTGCACTTCCCCTTTAGATTTGCACCATGTGATCTGTGAGAATATATTCCTGCACCCAGCAGTTTTGTTTCTGTACGTGAATCACCTAGAGGCTTGTTCCCCGAGTAAGGAGATGTACCTCCTTGCAAAAATAACTGGCATGTAAACCTCAAGTGTTCATCTTGAATCAGGCTATCTAGATGGTTGCTAAATACGTTTGGCTAGCCTGTTCATAAAAATCTCTAGCCTCCCTGAATAATCTCCTTCAGGGCTTAACCACCCTAATAGTTGAGCAGTTTTGCCTCCCATTTCACCTAAGTGTTTCTTTAAGCTAAGTAAACTGTTGCTGTCTTTCAAATTACCTAGCTGACCAGGAAAGCAGTTGATCACCATCCACTGTTACAGGCATTCATACTTGAAGCCTGTTGTCATTTCCTCTTTCTGTTTTCTCTTTCCTAGACTAAACAAACCCCTTTCCTTCAATCTCCTGTTGATCCTGTTTTCCAAACTTATCATTTTTTGCTCTCCTTTCTACTTGCTTCAGTTTCTTTGCATCTTAAATGTTGTGCAAAAAGCTAGACAGAGTACTTCAGCCAAAGCTTCATCAGAATAGGCTACAGATGAATAATTATCTTTTGAAAAATTAGGAATGTAAATAAAATTAGCTTTATCTATTTTGGTAAATGTGAATTCTGCTTTCAGCCTCCAAGCATCATGTGCAATAACTGTGCGGTTTGCTGTGAATGAAATTTTATGGGACACTTTTTTCTATGTAGCACTGATTTGTGCTGTGACCTTTTTCCTTCCTTGTGTGACAAAGAGGGATCAAATTAACACAGGAAGGCTTAGGTAGGGGAAAGGAAAGGAAGAAATGAGTCAGCGACAGCTTTCTGTAAAGGCTAGGAAATAGCAGGAAACAAAATCTTGACATAGAAGGCAAGGAGACACCAGTTGAAGGGTTTGAAGAGGAAGACCACTCTGACAAAGGAGATTTTATGGTTACAGCTGGTGATTTGATTAACTTCTAGAATCTATTTCCTTTCCATTTGAAGTTTAAACCGCCCTGGGATTTAGAAGTATATCCAGAATGTATGCTCATAATGGAAACCAGATTGTAGAGTGTGTAGCCTTGAGAAATTCATGCTAGTTTGTGCAATATTGACCTGAAAAATGGTGGTGTGTTGCTCACTACATTGGAAGTAACGAGTGTTATTTTCACAGGCTTCAGTGTCTTTGTGGTTGGTGTGGCTGATGTAGACTACAATGAGCTGGCCAAGATTGCAAGCAAACCCAGTGAGCGTCATGTATTTATTGTTGATGACTTTGATGCCTTTGAAAAGATTCAAGATAACCTCGTCACCTTTGTGTGTGAGACAGCTACCTCAAGTGAGTAAAACAGCATTTTCCTTTTTTCCCAAATTAATACATTTGTTATATACTGCCAGAGTTCTGTGTTTGGTTGACCCTGGATGGATGCCATGTGCCCACCAATGCTGCTCTGTCACTCCTCCTCCTCAACTGGACAGGGGAGAAAAAAATGTAATGAAAAGTCCATGAGTCAAGGTAGGGACAGGGAGAGATCATTCACCAATTACCATCAGAGGCAAAAGAGACTCAACTTGACAAAAAAAATTAATCTATTACAAATTAAATTAGAGTAGGATAATGAAATATAAACCCTGATCTTAAAAATATCTTCCTTCCACCTCTCTCTTCTTTCTGGGCTTTTACTTTTATCTTTCTCTACCTGCTCACCCCAAGTGGTGCAGGAGAATGAGGAATGGAGGTTTTGGTCAGTTCATCGTACATTGCCTCTACTGCTCCTTCTACCTCAGAGGAAGAACACCTCACACTCTTCCTCTGCTACAGTGTGAGGTGCCTCCCACAGGAGACAGTCCTTCACAGACTTCTCCAATGTGAATTCTCCCAGGGGCTACAGTTCTTCATGAACTGTTCCAGTGTGTGTCCTTTCCACAGGGTTCAGTCCTTTAGGAACAACTGCTTCGCTGTGGGTTTCTCATGGGGTTATGTGTTCTGCCAGAAAGCCTGTTCCAGTGT
This sequence comes from Phoeniculus purpureus, assembly GCA_028565055.1. Taxonomy (NCBI): domain Eukaryota; kingdom Metazoa; phylum Chordata; class Aves; order Bucerotiformes; family Phoeniculidae; genus Phoeniculus; species Phoeniculus purpureus. Next base: position 51,633,868 of record JAOXOE010000256.1, read on the forward strand.
GGGCTATCTATGGAGTCACAGACTCCTTTAGTGCTTCCACCTTCTTCAGCATGTTCTTCACCACAGGCTGCAGGAGAATCTGTGCACTGGTGCATGCAGCACCTCCTCCCTCTCCTTCTTCATTGACCTTGGTGTCTGCAGAGTTGTTTTGCATTTTCTCACTCCTTTATCCAGCTGTAATTGTTCTCATGCAGTAACTTTTCAAGCTGCTTAAACATGTTATCACAGCAGTGGTACCACCATCACTCACTGACTTGGCCTTGGCCAGCAGGTCTTGGAGCTGGCTGGCATTTGCTCTATTCAGTAGAGTCTCACAGAAACCATCCCCATAGCTCCCCCCACTACAAAACCTGCCGTGCAAACACTGTAGAATTTACCAGCCCATCAAAAGAAATGCTCATATATACAAGTCTATTCCTTTCAAAATAACTGGACATAATTTAAGGAAGAAAGTCACTTGTTTAAAAATTTTCAAGTCAGTATTATATTTTTTGCAATCTTGTCTCACATTTCAAAAGTAATGGTAGAACAGAGAGCGAGAGTCAGTGAGAAGTACTCCTCCTACTCTTCTTTAAGAAGTAGAAGAATGATGCCCAATGTGAACCAGGGGGTACAACAGGTCTCGTAATTATCACTGGATAGACTGGGTGCTTAAGAGGTGCAGCTACAGTATGTGATGCTGTTTTAAAACTACCTCAGTACAGTGTTTTGCTTAATTGAAATCCTTCTGTGGCAAAAATGAAGAATTCTCAGGGTTGTCATGTGCAACTGTGTGCTCCACAACTGCCTCATCTGCTGGCTGCTGAGAAGCCATATAAATTTGCAATTTTTCTCTGTGAATCTGTCAGCTATTATGCAGCCTGACTCATGGCTTAAATATTTATGGAAAGACTGTGTCACTGTGCTCCTTTTTTCTTGTGAATTAGACTTTTAAAATATTCGGGGGTTTCATTTGTTATTCCATACAACTTGTCATGGCAGAAATATCCTACTGAAAGTGAAGTTGTTAACTGTACCTTTACCACGGGACAGAACACAGGATGATGAGTGCAACAAATCTTGGCTGATAATTAATAGCGGTACAGGAATTTTCGGTAATAAAATTTTCTGAAGTGTGTGTATGTTCACATCCTGTCAGGTTTCATAACTCTGAATTGTATCTTGTTCCATTTCTTTTAGCTTGTCCTCTTATTTACTTGGAGGGTTACACTTCACCAGGTAAGTCATTGTCTAATATATTTGGCACAGGTTTGTTTGTGTCTTTTAAAGCTCTGCAGTTATTTTATGTTGTATTTTACCTCTGCATTTTAAGGTTTCAAGATGCTGGAAGCATATAATTTAACAGAGAAGCATTTTGCTTCTGTACAAGGAGTATCATTGGAATCAGGCTCTTTCCCAAGCTATGTAGCATACAGAATCCACAAAAATGCCTTTGTCAGCCAGCCAATACGGTAAGTAAACCTGAAAGACCCATAATTAGAGCAAGCAGAAGGATTAATAGAGTTTACAGATGATTGCATTTAGTATCTTTTGGAAGATGAATTTATTTGATGTTCCTTGTACTGAACTCCAAGAAATTGACTCCAAAGAACCTATCATTATTGCCATTAAATGAGAATCTCTTCCTTTTGTAATTATCTGAACACTATTTAATCTGATTACTTATTGTTCTTTTTTTTGATTTTGCTTCATAACTATTCAAGTTTGTCCTTGGGCTGTTGAACAGCAGCACCCTTTACTACAAGTAGCTCACTGTTGCTGGAGAGAAATGGTTTCAATATGGAAGGAAAATCACCACTTTTTGCAGGACCATCATTCATACTGTACTAGGCTGCATATTTACATCACTCACTTAGGGTAGTTTCTCTGCCATTCGAATTGCTGTGTTTGGCAAATGGAGTGGAATTTTCAAGGGCCCATGGTTTTAGAGCTTGGTTATGAAGGGGTAATACATGGTCATTCTTGCCAACATTTTTTCACAAAGACCAAAAAGACCTAGCTAGCAGTTAGGTTTCTTAAGAGGGAAACAATACCTCTCTTCTTTTTACATTTGTTCCTCTCCTATCTACTTAAGTAAGTTTCAAAAAAGATCATCCTGAGTCAGCGGAGATGCCTAGAAAGCCCATTATTCCTATTAAATATAAGGAAACGTGGTCTTTTCATAAAAGGGTCAGATCACAGGTACAAGAGCTGAGGTGCATGAAGAAAGAATTTCTTTTCCCAGCCCTCTTAGCTCACAATTTTAAAACTGGAGGACTTGAGGAATTTTTGTGTTCATTGACTTTATAGCTCTGAGAGTGATAGGGCTCAGTCTGGATTTTTATGGTCTAGGGAAGTACAGATAATCTCAGTTTTGCAACTCTCTTACATTAAGATAAACCTTGCATTTAGCTGAATAAGACGGTAAAATACAGACTTCCTATTTATTTTCTTTTTTTAGAGGAGTATCTGGGCACTTATTTTTCATGAGAAGCCAGAAAATAAAACTCACTTTAGACTGAGTCAGCAAAGCAATAAAAGCCTCCCAGTAGCATAATTGTTTCCATATCTGAAATAACTTGGTACTTGAGTTATAAATAGTGCTGCTATATCTACTTAAATATCTTCATTCTTGTGCTGTCCCGTGTGGTGATGTTGACTTAATGATACGGCTCTTAGTGCAGAGTTCATAATTGTGTACGTACATAAGTTTTGCTTCAAATACAGAGCAGCTCCTATCTTCATGTCAAGGTTTCTGTGTTTATCTTCAGGAGGCCAAATCACTTCTCAATTCCATTACAATGTTTAAGCAGAAACAGAAGCTTTCTTACAGTTCCTTTCCTTTCATTCCCCTTTTTATTTACTTTTGACTTTCTGCTTTCTTAACGTCTACCACTCTGAATGTGACAAATCTCAACGTCAACTGCTAATGAACAAGGTAGAGCCCACATACATCACCAATTACAGAGAACACGTTAAATATCTCTGCTTTGCTCTATCTGTGGCTGAAGGGCAGCAGTGGTTAAGTTGCCTGTCTAAAACAAACCAGATGAAAAAAGAATAAAGCTGTGTTCCTTTTCTCTGTACTCATCATCAAGGAATTTAAAATACGTGTAGTTTATACAGAAGCTTGCCTCAAGAACACACGTCCAAGAGTTCTTGGTCATATTCTGGTTTCCTCCACAATCACGGTGCCTGGACCGATTTGTAAGAGGCTGTGAGTTCATTTTAAAAAATCAAATAGTGTTTTATATCACAAAGTTCTTTTTGATTTGAGAAAGTGTTTAGGATGCCCATTAATTCACTGCTACTCTGATGTCTTTTTTTCTTTTCAAGAAGACTGATTTCTGAACATCTCACTTTGCTTGTGTTCTCTGTGTGAAAAACTGTCTTCATGTTGTCTTAACAGGGAGATTCACCCTGAGGGATTGCCACAGGCATACACGATCATACTGCTGTTCCGTCTTCTGCCCGAATCCCCTAATGAACCTTTTGCAGTATGGCAGATTACAGACAGAGATTACAAACCACAAGTTGGAGTTGTGCTTGACCGTAAGGACGATTATGCTTATTGCATAGACAACTTACAAGTTACATCGATTTGCATGCATTCTTCCCCAGTATTTCCAAACTCAAAACATTCCTGCATGGTGGAAGGATCATATATCTTGAGTTTAAAGACTTTTTTTTCCTTGCTTTGTACATAAATTAATTTTTTCAACTAAGAATAACTAATCTAAGCCTGTTTCAACTTCCGTATTACCTCTAACAGCAAAGTAAAATGCATCTGTACTTACAGGCCAGTGAGTGAGATGATGTCTAACTTGTGCTCACCCAGCTGATTATATACGGGCGCGCACGTGCGTGTGTGTGTGTGTGTCAGGACAGGGGTTTCAGTAGGATGTATTACACTTATTTTCATTTATTGCAGCTGCGAGCAAAGTACTATCATTCTTTAACAAGGATACAAGGGGAGAAGTTCAGACTGTAAATTTTGATAATGATGAAGTAAAGAAAATCTTTTATGGAAGCTTCCATAAGGTAAAGTATTGAGATGATGAATATTTCTTTCAGAGTTACTGTTCTTTGAAACAAAAGCAAAGTAAACAGAAGTCCGTTACGTCCACAGTTACACTTGCTCTTTCTGTAGTGCTGCTAGTTGATATAGAGATCACGTAAAACAAGATTTCTGAAAGCATAGCTCTTCTTCAAACCAGTGCAAAACACTTGTCAAGAATCTGTTAAGATTGTTTAAGTTGAGAAAACTATTTGAACAAGACATCATAGCGTTATTCCCTGCACATAAAAATGGAAGAATAAAAGATAAACTGGAAAGCAAAGGAATTTGTGGTGAGAAAAGATTGTGAGGGAGTGTAATGGTTTTAAATCATTCAGAGAATAGGAACGTACAGCCACAGAAAACAAGCAGCTATTGACTTATCGCAGAATCACAGAACATTAGTGATTGGAAGGGACTTCTAAAGGTCATCTAGTCCAATCCCCCTGCCAATGCAAGATCACCTACATTAAGTAGTACAGGAACATGTCCAGTCAGGTTTTAAACCTCTTCAGAGAAGGAGACTATGAAGGGAAGAAGTTTTGGGGGGTGGACAGCATATTGAATAAGATTCAAACACTTTTTTGAATTGCCAAAATGGTGAAGGAAGTCCTTATGTGTCACTGTGTCTGCCCTCACTTGTGACTGCCCTTATTGAATCTCAACAAATTTCTCTCCATCCAACTCTCCAGCCTATCCAGGTCACAAATGTTATCAGGTATTTAGTGCAGTCTGTCATATCCTGCCCCCTCCCCCTTTTTTTTTTCCCCACAGGAATTAATCAAAAGATCAGAGTGTGATAGAATTTAAAGTAACTGAAGTAGCTTTGATTTAAAGCGCTGTATTTGGGAGTTTTCAACATGCTGTTGTGCTGACTCCTCTGAATTCCTGCCAGGATGATTACACAGATGGCTACGTGAGTCAGGTTGTTAATGATAGCATCTCAGGATTCCCCAGCTCAGGTTCTGGGAGACCCCTATGCATTGGCCATGTTGATTTGCTCCTAGTAGAGGATAGCAGTAGCTTCAGCTGGATGAAGGAAGCAATGCAGGATCAACACATTTCAGGATGTACAGTCGCAATTTCTTCTCCCATCCAGTTTCAAAGGAATGACAAATCTTTAGAGTGCAAGAAGTTGTTTTCCAAAACATTAAAAATTTCTGTGGTTTTCATTCGATGACTTCCTGGCTCACTCAGCGCAGCACGGTTAACTGCACCTAACTGTGCAGGGAAATCTACTTTGGCATACTTTGACACTTTGCGCAGCACAGCTATGGTGAAAGCTGTTGAATCTGGCAAGTCCCATAGGAAAAAGCCTTACTGCCCGAGACAGTCATTAAATTTATAACTGGATGTTTTCATGAGAGACAGACAACTTCTTTCTCATTCTTACCATGCTAGACTTGTTTTGAATTACAGTTTTGCAGTAGTTAGCCACAGGAAATTTGGTGATGAGTGTGTATCTTTCTGCTGATGTACACATGGGATAAGAGTTTGCTTAGCTTATTGATGTGGTTTGTTTAGCAGTAGATCAGAACACCATCAAACTCTGTCTTAGAAGAGGTCTGGAGAGAAAGATTAAAGTGTGTTTTCTTTCTTAACAACTCAGTGCCTTTAGGCACTGGAAATGGTCAGAAGTGATACTTTATGTTGGTATGTTAGAAATTGAAGAGAATGTTTCTGTTAATGCTTTGTTGAAAACAAACAGTAGTGGGATTGAACACAGAGATGTTTTACTTACTGGATGCCTACTTTTATAAGTCTTATTCTTGAGCCATGGGATTCAGGCTGCAATTCAGAGCTGGCATTACATCAGCAGTTAGCTGTCTGAGTCAATGAGTTGGGAGAGCTCTGCTGATTTTTGATTGCTGGGATCACTTCTTTGGATGGAGAGGCGATGCTCAGTGGTTACTGCTGTTTGGGCATTTTCAAACTGATAGGCTCATTCAGCATTCTGATGTAGAATCGCCACCCTCAAGTTTTGAAGGCAACTGAAAATGCAGTAATATACATTCACTATGAAGTTGTAATTTAATTTGTTGAAATAGTGACAAATACTTCATATTTTACTAGAAGGTCTTGCATGTTAGATGCCTTTCACAATTACTAAATGGCTTCTGTAATGGTTTTAGCTATTTTATGCATTGTGTTAACCCATAAAATGTATTCATACAACCAAATCACAGAATCACAGAACGTTAGTGATTGGAAGGGATCTTGAAAGATCGTCTAGTCCAATCGACTGAATATATGATGTATAGATTATAACAAACTTAGTTTTAGCATTGTGCTTATTTTCTTATGTGGAAAATTTGGCATTTCATACCCAGCTATACTTTGGACACACTCAGCTACCTTTTTTGTTTGGTCAATGAGCAATATCTGGAATGTTAATAAAAACACACTTCTATATGTAGCACTGAGAATTGAACTGTTAATGCCAACTGAATTTCACATGACAAATAATGAGGTCAGCTTCAAAAGTCTTAATTTAAATGATATAAAACATAAGTACATAATGTTTAAAGAGTTCTAGATAAGCTATGGTGATGTCTTGGCGACAGCTCCACATGGGAAAACATTTAGTATGGAGAATAAAGGACAAATTCTCAGGAGATTGTTTAAGCATTTGTTGAGTCAGGACATTTAAGAGCATCTCTGCTTCAACTTTATGCTATTTTTTTCAAGCAGTCTTTAAATAGTGTGTTTCTGAAGCCATACGTATGCAATAACAGCAGATACTTTAAACCAAAAATACATCCTTCTAGGCTGCATTACTGTGTATCTTACTGTGTTAACATCTATGTAATTGCTAAAATATTGTAATGTACATAAAATATATGGCTTTATGCAAGATACATAAAGCTACTGAAACCTTTCTGTAGCCATAAGATGTTCTTCAATCTTCCATATGAAGATTTACTAAGTATTAGATTTACTAAAATGTTGGACCCTTGTTTCTTTCTTGGATGCCCTTGAGTGTTTTCTGCTTTCCTAGAAGTGTAGATATTCACTTGTCTAACATTTTCCATAGCTTCTATAAATGCTTCTATTAATTTTTGGAATGTTAGTCTTCGCTTTAGTTTTGTTGGTTCTTGTCTTTAAAGTACATTGTGATTTCCCCAAGCACTTCATTCTCTTCTACTGGTAGGCATACTCCCCCTTTGTTACAATTATTCATTCCTTCCTCCCAAGTTTCTCTTATTTACAATAATTAATCTCTTCCTCCTCTTCCCTCTTTCCCCATATTTTGGTACATGGTTTTGTAGCCAATTTTCTCCAATGGAAATTTCTCTTTTGCATTTCCATCAATTTGGTCTTTTTCTGGGCAGGCTTGTCTGCTCACTTCCTCTATCTCAATGCAACAAATGCCTCTGGTTGAGTCATCTGTGCAAACCGAACACTTGATCTTTGGATATGAAGCAATCTACTCTCTGAACAACAGAGCCCGTTAGTCAGTGGGAAGTAATAGACTTCTTGTGTGGTCCCAACCATGAGAAGAGGACAAGAAGAGCTCATATTCACTTCCTCTTAAAAATTATTTTTATTTTTTATTTTATGCCATCTTAAAGCAATTTTTAGGCAATCTTTTTAAAATAGATCATTGTAGTCCAACTATTACATTAAATAGCACTTAGCTGTGCTTATTGACCTTAAATGTATTTAAAGAGGTTACTAGTCACAGACTTTTCTTGAGTTTGAATTCTTCCACCAGTTGGAAGTCAATTAAAATTACTAGGAAGAAAATTTAAAACAGTATTACTGAAACAGTCAAATACTGTTAAAGTATTGAAGTAAATATGCCTCTGCCTTTTCTAAACATCACATTAAACCTTTTTTTCAGATCCATATTGTTGTAACTTCATCAAATGTTAAGATTTACATTGACTGCAGTGAAATACTGGAAAAACCAATTAAGGAAGCTGGGAACATCACAACAGATGGCTATGAAATACTTGGGAAACTTCTGAAAGGTGACCGAAGATCAGCAACAGTAAGCAACAGACATTGATCCATTCATGAATACAAGCCCTTGACATTTTCTGGGCAAACATATTAGAGATGAAAGACAACTAAAAATGCATTACTGGATCCAAGCCTTTCAAGTCTCTGTACCGTAAGACCTGATATACTTAGTTGAGAAGTTTGGCCTTGATGCCTTCTCATTCTAGCAGAACTGTGAGAACACAAATCGAATAGCTGAAATTTGCAGTCAGGTAATTCAAACGAGCAGAAACGTTTTTATTTTGATAAAGAGAGCAGTTAGTTATTGGGAGCATTTAGTGTGGATTTTCTGTAAAACAGAATCACAGAATATTAGGGATTGGAAGGTACCTCGAAAGATCATCCAGTCCAATTCCCCAGCCACAGCAGGATCACCTAGACCAAGTCACACAGGAATGTATCCAGGCGGGTTTAAACATCTCCAGAGAAGGAGACATCACACCCCACCTGGGAATCCTTTTCCAGTGCTCTGTCACCCTCGCTGTCAAGAAGTTCTTTCTCATATTTATAAGGAACCTCCTATGTTCCAGCTTACACTCATTGCTCCTTGTCCTATCACTCGATGACGTTGAGAAGAGCCTGGCTCCATCCTCTGATACCCACCCTTCAAACGTTTCTAAACATTAATGAGGTCACCCCTCAGTCTCCTTTTCTCCAAGCTAAAGAGACCCAGCTGCCTCAGCCTTTCGTTGGAAATCTTTCAAAAAAGTTGTTTTCCTAAAAGACATTTTTTAGTTAACAGGTTTTAATTCTGGCATTTAAGTCTGCAGTGTGACCCATGTGTCTAAACCCTAACACCTGAAGAAGATTCTTGGTGCTCACCATCAGATGTTTGGTTGTATGTACCAAACTACAGGATCATAACTTTTACAATACAGTCTAACTAAAGTACTCACTTCTACCTTTCTGCAGAACTGTTCCCTGCTGATGTTGGTTGGAAGTTCCATAGATTTATCCAAAATAATATATGACACAATAACTGCAGTCTGTAGAGCTGGTCCAAAAGTTTTTCAGTAAGATTTTATGTTGAGGTGCACAAGCACTCAGCCTATGTAGTTCATCAGTATTGTCCAGAACCTATCACAACATATTTCTTGAGTCACTTTATTTGGTTGCCTTTTGTCCCAGAACAAGCAGCAGTGCTTGAAGTGATGTAGGCTTGGTTTTAGATTTTTTTGTTGCTTCAAACTAATATTATTTTCAGAAATGAAAGCCTGAATTATGTTAAATTTGTTAGAAGCTAATTATTTGAAGAGTCATTTTTAATGATAATGCCACTAGATCTCATAAATTACATCTCTGGTGTATTTCAAGAGTCCTTTCTTTTACAGTTAGAAATCCAGAATTTTGACATCGTATGCAGTCCAGTTTGGACTAGCAGAGACAGATGTTGTGATCTTCCTTCTATGGTAAGTATGAAAGAACCAGAGACTATTCAGACAATGATTATTAATAGCAAATTCAACAGCATCACTATTAGCCTGGTATTATACTGCCAACACATCTAAATCAGTTACCAGAGCAGCCAGAGAACAATACTGCAGCTCAGAGTTTTGTGTCCTTGGGAGAAAGACTGTGCTAGAACTGAGTCCCTTAGAATGGTGAAAAGAAGTCAGTCATTTCAGCGATGTTTAAGATACTATCATGAATGAGGCAGCTATAGTGTTTTGTTTCGTTCCTTTTATGAAAGGAATCGCTACATTACTTTTTAATCTAATCTGCTTTAGATTTGCATTCAAGAAAACCCTGGCTTTTTCTTTGTCAGTGTAATCTGCTTATCTAATCTATACAAATGCTAGAACAACGGCAGCTGCTTGAGTGAGTGTGATTTTGCCTCTGCCTCTATTGCTAGTCTTGTACAGCTTACAGAGAAAACTTGCTAAAAGCAGAAAACATTTGGAAAATGCTGTTTAGCTGTGAGTTGTACTTGAAAATAGGATAATGGAGAATTTTGCTGCTGTTTTAGAAAAATCTGTGGCCATCAAGTACTTTGTTTTTGAAAGGACAGTAATAGTTGTGATTATATTTTCAGAGAGATGAAGCCAAATGCCCGGCTCTTCCAAATGCCTGTACCTGTACTCAAGACAGTGTGGGACCTCCAGGACCTCCTGGACCAGCTGTAAGGAACTGTTTGCAATAGATAGAATTTTAGATTTATGGAAGCAGTTTTGTGTTGATGTGTGGTCTTCTGAAACAGACACTTTCTATTAACACATTCACAATGTCACGGTAATCTGTTCCACTTCCATCTTAGTTTAAAACAGAGTTCAGTAGCTCCTACCACCTCTATTTATTTATATAGTAACTCTTTTCTCATCTTTCCAATACAGTCCTTATGAATAGCTCCCTATAGTTTGATATCTTGAAATAATCCTAGCATTCTTGCACTTTGTGTCCACAATATTTTTAATGGACTGTGCAAATGTTTTTCCTAAATACAGAATCAGGATTTCACTCCAAGGAAAGAGTCTTTACTCTGTCAAGGAACAAAATTACTCTCTTCATTTTTATGTTTTTTCTTTTTTTTTATATGGAGAGATAGTAATCTCTGGAATGGATCTGCTCCTACCAACTGCTTTGAATGTAAGAGTTATACTCAGCCCAGTAGTCCTTCTGCTTTGAAGCTGTCAAAAATGGTACATGAGTAATCTGAAGCCAAGTTAAATTGTTTGTCTGTCTACTTAGAGAGGTATCCAGCTATTCTGGTAAATATTGAATTGAAGAAGTTTATATCTGCAAAGACAAAATGAATAGAATTTTTCATGGTCTGAATTTGCAAGGCTGAAACTGATGTGATTTACCTGAGTTTCTGATGCATCTTTTATTCTAGTGCTGTTTCTAGAAGTGCTTCCTCTGTATGAAATACATTTTCTTTCCATATATTCAATTTAGGGTGGCCCAGGTGCTAAAGGTCCCAGAGGTGAAAGGGGTTTGACTGGATCATCTGTAAGTATCTTTCAGGAACGCATCTGTAATCCTTAGCTGTGTATGCTTAGCTCTGTGCTGAGCTAAGAATGAAGTTAAAAAGTTATCTAGAAATGTTCCTGTATGTTACTCACGTGCAGCCTACCTATTTGAGAATATATATACACACAGCCTATGTATATGTGTAGCCTCAAAGGCATTGACTGCACATTAGGAAACTGAGTACATGCAGCAGTGTGTTAATATGCACTCCACAATATTGTCCTTTCTGTTTCTGAGTCCTTCTAGTTAACACTGCCAGAAGGCATGTACTGACCTGGGGCCTCCAACACGAAACAGAGAATAGCTTATGAAAGGATACGCCATTTAGCTGTTTCACAAGTATTAAATATGTCTTCAGTATTAAATATGTTGCCTCGCGCCTACCCCAAAGGATTCTGCAATTACAGATCTAAGAAGAAGTTGTCATTTACAATCGTGTTTTAATCTTCTGCTTTAAGGGGCCACCTGGTCCTCGTGGTGAAACAGGTCCTCCTGGCCCTCAAGGTCCCCCAGGTCCACAGGGCCCCAATGGGCTGTCAATCCCAGGTGAACCGGTGAGTGGCTATTCTGAGGGTGGGTGGCAAAGTGTGTGGAGTCAGAGCTGTCCATGGAGGGGGTAGTGGTCTTGGTAAAATTAAGCATTGAGAGTCATGTAATTTCATTTCTCATATCAGTTGCTATTTGCACTGACAGTCTATGTTTGCAAATTCTTTAATTATGTGTGTGTCATCAGGAGTTACTAGTGCTGGAAGACAGTGCACACCACTGTGTTGTCATATTTAGTTCATGTGGGTTTAGACCCTGCATTTAGACTATAGTGATGTAGTGTATGTGGAACACAAGCTAGCTGCAGAAGGCTTCTTTCTGTTGTGTATAGCTGGTTTATGGATTCCTTAAATTAGGTATCTTGCAAGAAATATTTTAGGTCTGTTTACACTAATTATTTTGCTGATTCATTATGCTATTAATAATCTCTAACGATCATTTATGAAAATTATAGGGCCGTCAAGGAATGAAAGGTGATGCTGGCCAGCCTGGACTACCAGGGCGATCAGTAAGTCGATGCCTAGACAAGATGATGTAATTTTACAGATTCCTCATGCACGTTGGCTGCTGGACAGCTGTCTTTGACACTGCTAGGAGTCATGGGCTCTTTTCATATCTTCCTAAGCAATAGTTTTGGAAACATAGTTATCCTACACTTAGGAATTTGAAATGTAGGAATTAGTAAGCCATTCAAAACAACAAGAGTGAAAGAGCAGCTGTACCGAGTCGCACTGTACTGGAAAAAGTGGAGTAAGGGCGAAAAGACTTTTGCATCGATATTATGAAATGAATTATTTCTCCTAAAGGCTTGTTTTGCTTCTGTAAATGCCAAAAAGTAGCATTGAAGACGCTTAAATATTTAACGTGTGTATATATTGGGATGATTAGTGTAGCAATGACATTGATTGTGTCATGGATACAGTCCATCATTCCTTTTCCTTCTAGGGAACCCCAGGTTTACCTGGCCCACCTGGCCCAACAGGACCTCCAGGAGAAAGGGTAATGTTTTCTCAACTTATCTTGAGAGCCAGCTAGGTTCTGTAAAATTTTACTGCTCACTCCTGACTAGTTTCTCAGGTGCCTGCACCCATAAAACAGCATGTCCCCTAAGCAGGGTTCTGCTGAGGCACTCATCGCTGCTGTCTTCCACACAATGTTGCTGCTGTAGGGGATCCCTTTGAAACTGCTTCTCTCGAAGTCTGGGAAGTGTCATCTGTGAAGAATTTCTGTGCCAATCTTACTTGGGTTCAGCTAAGCAAATCTCTTTTGTCTTCACATTGCCGTGTATCACCTTTGAGATGACTGAAGTAATGGCTTAACTTTACAATCAAAATTAATAGCTGATACATGCATTCATAGTTATCCTTTAGTGGGAGTTGATAGCCAGAAATGAAAACAGATTGCCATGTGATAGCCAGTGGTAAAAAAGCCATCCCATTGAATTGGTGAGTCATTAATGGACTGTGGACCACCAGTGTTAATTGGCGAATGCTATGTTAGGTTACTCAAATGACATTTCTCCCTGTCTCTTCTTACAAGTACCTTAGAAGGAGGTTATCCTTCATATAAGTAGACACTTCACAGTTTCCAGCTAATCTATGAACGAGAGAACAGCAAAGGGAGATCTTCCTCCTCTGGGACAGAACGATGTTTCCTATTCTTAAAAATGTTGAGGGAGACTAACTCCATCTTCAGTTAATCAACAGCAACTGAACATCATCCAAACTGGCTGAAGTTCATTGTTGCATAGCCTTCTCCAGCACTAGTTGTGATAGCTATTTTATAATTTACACTGTAAAGTAGTAATCAGGAGTTGTAGTTACATAATCTTAATTTTAGTCTGGTTACAATCTCAATTTTTAATCGTTCTTTTGGTTTTGAATAGGGTTTCACTGGAAAAGATGGTCCCACAGGTCCCAGAGGCCCACCAGGACCAGTGGTAAATATATTTTTTCCTTTGATATACTCTGAAACAAGACCCGAGCCAAGAGAGAACCACATTGACATTTTCGGTTTCTGTCAAATATGAAATTGATCCTTTGTTTAGTGTCCTAAAAGGATCTGGGAAACTCTCAATGCATGGTTAGCAGACAGCTGCGTAAAGAGTGTATTCAAAAGCGTTCGTAACGGTGGTTTTGAACAGCCTTCTGCCAGTGTACATGAGGGAAGAATCAGTTTACCTGCTTTTTCAGCTACGCTCTTTAAATGCATAGCTAGGTCTACTGAAAACAGTCAGTATATTACTTTCAGTCTGGTGAAAAACAACACCGTTAACACAAGCCTTTTGGTGACAAGAGTGTTTGAAGATTAGTTTTTGCTTGAAAACCGACTTAGTAGTGTTTTATGGGATCATGTTAGGAAAGGTGCTGGTTGTTAGAGAAAAGCACATTATGCTGGATCAGGCAGCTCGAGAGACACAAGATGCTACAGCTCCATATCACCAGGCAAGAGGGTAATGAAGCGGAAGGTGTATTCCCAGTAGACATACGCACCCATTTACACCACATATATTTATGTACACAGGGGTTGCTAAGGCAGGGTATTAGCTGGGCTGCCCCATGATTATCTTTCTTGTGCTCCTTTGTCATTGTGCAGATGAGTTTTTATCACATAACCTAACACTGGACTTCAATTTGTTAGTAACTGTGGTGTAATGTAGAAGGACAGATTTTCATGAAGAAACAAACTGGCTTTTTTCCAGAGGAAAGTTTTCAAGCCTGATATGTACCTAACAAGAAAAAATACCACCCTATTTGGAGATATTTAGCCATTTTCAGTGTTCCTTTGCACTCAGTATAATAATGTATTTCTTACTAGCACTTAGGCTGTTTTGGATTTCCATAATTCAGTTTATATGTTTTCTGCTATAGGGTGCCCCAGGAGTTCCAGGAGTTGCTGGCCCAAGTGGAAAACCAGGGAAGCCAGGAGATCGTGGGACACCAGTAAGATACACTTACAGTATCAAATTTTAAATTACAGTTTGTTGTTGAGCATGAGACGTCTCCTTGCTTTAAGTACGTGTCTTACACTTATGACAGTGGTTAATACAGAGGAGCTGAGCTGACCTACGACCACAAGCTTTTTATTTTCCCAAACAATTTTATTTTTATAGTATACCATTTTGCTGAGTTTAATGGTTGGGGCTGGAAATTGTGGTCTCTGGTTTCCACTAAAAAGTGTGGGCAGCTACATGCCAAGATATATAACTGCTACACCACAAAAGCATGAAGAACTAGATCAGCAAAATGACTGGAAAGTCTTTGTATTTGTGTGTGTGTGTGTGTGTAGTAAAAAGGTGGTGCAGTGCTGAAAGTGGACAATCTTCGTTACCACTACATTATCACTTTAGTAAATGTTTTGTGCTTCTTACTATGTGATTTCAGAATCATTTGTGGTTTCTGTGTGCTGTTTTCTAACTTTCAAAGTATGTAATGGATAGAAAGAGCGGGAGGTGCGGCCTCCTGCCAACAGTTTAAGGAGAAATTTAAATTTATTAATTTCTAGGATCTCTGAAAAATTATGCTTGATTCAGGAGAGGAGACAGCAGCAGAAATAAAATAAAAAGTCATTAATTACTTGTATACACAATGAGATTGAAGCGGGATGGAAAATTCTGGCTGATTGCTAGACATTAAGTACAATGAATGGATAATTCGGAAGAAAAGTGTAGTAGGCTGAGCATCTTAATGCTTATGAATTGTAAGTTCCCAGGAGCACCTGGAAGCTGTGTCATTTTCTCATGCGCACATCGAATTAAGTCTGCATTTGCCAGCCTATAAATCCCATTTCTTCCTGCAGTAGAGGCATTAAGTCTATTGGGAAAGCACTGGAGCTTTCCTGCCCTTAGACATGTGTTACTAATGTGGTATTCCTGCCAGATCAGATGCTTGATAGACCTAGCTGGGTCACAAGGTGATGTGGTTTGTCTGAAAGTGAGCTTCAAACTGTCAGGTATATCCAAGTATTTCTTCATCTGGGACACACTGGACAGCTGGCCCAGCTCAATGGCAAAAACCTTCTGCAGGTAGAAATTTTACAGAGAAGGAAATTTGTCTAAAATCCCAGTTTCTTTGTTTCCGTGAAGCGAGGCACTCAACCCTTGTCCAAGCACCATGTGTAAGTTCTGTACTCTAATCTTCAGAATTCCTTTCAGTTAGAAATGCTTCTAGCTATTGCACTTTGTTATAATGGGACACTGTGCATCGTATTTACCATTAACATGTTTCTAGAACAGATCCCAGCAAGAATTCTGGCTTGCACCGTGCACAGATGTTTTATCAGACTCCTGGTGGGCAGAATCTCAACGCTTTCCTTTGTGCCCAGTATGTGCAGCCTGATGGCCAAATGCAACTTGCAGTGTCATGAATCACAGGCCTGTCTGAATTTGTAACTTCCTGTCCTGGAGAAAGATAATGAGGCTTCACATTGCCTCTGGTAATGCAAGGAGTAAATTAATTTTCAGTCAGAGCCTGCCAATTTTCTTTCTACTTGATAATCTTTATTGCCGGTTCTTTGCAGAGCAAGTCAGGTGAAAGATCCCTACAAAGCAAGGAGCCTGACACCCCAAGGCAAAAAAGAAATGCAGATTGTGAGAAGCCTTGGTGTTGCAAAGCCATTCCCCACAAGTGCAGTCAATTGGACTTTATTTAACATATCTTTTCTGATATGTTAAATAACACTCAATTGCTAATGGAAGGCAGACCACACCATAAACGTGGCTGTAAACATTTCTCTACGCATTTCTCAATGTGTGCTTATTCTAGAACAAGTTGATACCTGAAGTGTTAACAATTTTCATGGAAGTAGGAAATTTGACTTTTAAATCCGCTTTTAAATACTTCTAAGAGAATCTTAGGTATCCTTTCAATGTGGCAACACAGTGCACAATGACTGATAAAGGAACAGTAACAACACAGCAATCTATTGAAAATTGAGCACTGGCTATGCTACAGGAAACTAAATCATCTGTCCTCTGTCTGTTTGGTCAGAGAGCAAGAGTTTGGTGGTAGTCTGTACACATGTCCTAAGGTAGCCACCAGCAAGGATAAGGAGGAGAATATTGTTTGAAGAAGAAAAGACATTGTAGAGAGTTAGGTGTGGGTTTCTTCTCACAGATAATTAGTGATAGAACAAGAGGAAGCAGCCTCAAGCTGCACCACGGGAGGTTTAGGCCGGACATTAGGAAAAATTTCTTCACTGTAGTAGTCAGGGCTTGGAACAAGTTGCCCAGGGAGAGGGTGAGTCACCATCCTTGGATGTGTTTGAACATCGATTAAATGTGGTGCTTGAAGATGTGGTTTAGTGGTCAGCTTAGCAGAGTAGGGTTAATTGTTGGACTTGGTGACCTCAAGGGTCTTTTACAACTTAAAAGATTCTAGGATTACATGATACTCTATGAATAAACATAATAGGCAAAAGATCTTGACGATCAGTAGTTTCAGTTCTATTGTTTTGTAGGTGTGAGCGTGCAAGTGGTCATGGATAGGTAGGCAGACTAGGTTGTCTTATGGTAGAGCTTGTTTATACAATGGGATCTGTCTTTGTGGATATAGAAGGTCCCCAGGCAATTATGTTTTACATATAAGGTGCTATTAGACTGATGTCTCCAAAACCAATTAAACTGTGAGAACCTCTAGAGGATAACCCTAAGCACATAAGGAAGATGTGAGCTAAATACAGTTTTTGAGCATTTTCTATTCTCTGTTGCCATGTGTTCACTGATCTTCCCTCCACCTAAGCAGACATCCTAGAAGAAGCCTCCAAAGGATGCTGCTTTGGAAGTAAACAACTGGTAGCTTTTGTGGGGAGCAAAGATTCTCTTGGTGAAAACAATTGAGCACATTATCTCTTAAAATAAAACCAGCAACACTTCCTTTGTTTTGTCCTCCTTCAGCTGTAGAATTTTGCTGCAGCCCCAGCCTTCATACCACAGCTCAGAAAAATCCCACATGCGGCATAAACTAGCTTTTCTTCACACTGACCCCAAGTGACTCCCCTGTTGCAGGATATCAACAAAACAATGTCAGCAGCAGCAGCTGCTGTTTCTCAAAATGCTAGCAAGCAGTTGGCTGTATTGCACTTTCTTGCTTAGTAAAAGAAAATATACTGAAATTTAAGACCATAACCAAGTGGGAGGAAGATGCAAATAGCATCTCAGTTGTGATTATTTTGGGGTATCATATTTCTAAAATATTCAGGTGAAAAATGAACTTTATTATGAACACTGTCAGTCAGCCTCTAGTCTTCAACTTTTAAATTTAGTCTAGAGTAGCTTATAGACTTCCAGGCACAAGGCTGGAGTGGTGTGTCTTTGCAAGGTCACAAATTGAGGATCATAGAATGACAGAATGTTAGGGTCTGAAGGGACTTCTAGAGATCATCTATTCCCACCCTCCTGCTAAAGCAGATTCACATGGAGCAGATTGCACAGGATCATATGCAAGCAGGAGACTCCACAACCTCTTTGAGCAGCCTATTCCAGTGCTCTGCCATCCTCAAACTAAAGTTTTCCCTTGTGTTCAGACGGAAATTTTCTGTGTTCCAGTTGGTGTCCACCGACCCTTTCCCTGATCTGGTAGCTAGTTCATTTTATGACTTTATTTCCAATTGTAAACACGTAAATACACGTATAGCAGTGTCAATGTGAGGCCCTTTTGATTTCAATGAACTGTAAAATTATGGCATGGCCTTAGCATTTTTCTACCTGGGGAACCTTTGTTGCAATAATGTGGAGCAATGTTGTGCCTCTCAGTAGAGCATCTTTCTGTCTTACCAACACAGTTCTTCAGGCTGAAGGCTGTCTGAAGAACTTTTCCTAACCAGTCAGCAAAAACATTCCCAGAAACAGCACATAAAATTTGAGCATTTGAAGTTTGCTTCATTCTTTTCCCCTTCTGTGTATATTGCTGGTGTTTGAATGCTCTAGCAAGTGAATTCGTAGGAATGCAGCATTTTAAGTAATGCTCAGAATATTGCTGGGATAATACAGCACAAATCCTGTTTCTAATGCTTGCATGTATCTAGTCAATAAACAAGATGCACCACATGATTTGCTTCTTGAGAAAACAACAGAAGTCTGTGCTGTGAAAGTATTAGAAACAAAAATAATATGGCAAGGAACTAATAAAAATACATGTGATTAGTGGATAACTTGAAATGAAAATGCCTTCAGAAAACACCAGGTTTCAAAGAGAAAGAAAAGGTCCAACTAATTTCTTCTAGACAAATAATTTGTTTTAGACTAGTGCAAGTGAAAAACCTGGAATTCTATTCAATGGTTATTTCAGATACATCACAGAATAACAGAACATTAGGGACTGGAAGGGACCTTGAAAGATCATCCAGTCCAATCCCCCTGTCACAGCAGGATCACCTAGATAAAGTCACATGGGAACACATCCAAGCAGGTTTTAAACAACTTCAGAGAAGGAGACTCCACAACCACCCTGGGCAGCCTGTTCCAGTGCTCCCTCACAGTGTCACCCTCACTGTGAAGAAGTTCCTTCTGATATTGATGTGGAGCTTCTTATGTTCCAGCTTACACCCATTGCCTCTTGTCCTATCACCAGATGACATTGAGAGGAGCCTGGCTCCATCCGCCTGACACCCACCCCTCACATATTTATAAACATTAATGAGGTCACCCCTCAGTCTCCTTTTCTCCAAGCTCAAGAGACTCAGCTCCCTGAGCCTCTCCCATAATGGAGATGCTCCACTTCCTTTATCACCCTCATTGCTCTACGCTGGACTCCCTCCAGCAGCTGCACATCACTCTTGAGCAGGGGGCCCAGAACTGGACACAATACTCCAGATGTGGTATTACTAGTGCAGAGTAGAGGGAGAGAAGAACCTCTCTTGATCTGATAACCCCTCTCTTTTGATCCACCCTGGGATGCTCTTGGCCCTCTTTGCCACATGAGCACATTGCTGGCTCATGGTCATCCTACAGTCCACCAGGGCCCCCAGGTCCCTTTCTCCTACACTGCTCTCCAACAGGTCTACCTAATGATTCTATGATTCTATGATTGTGATGATGATGATATGGATTGTGCAATGCCACCAGTGTGCGTTCTCCTTTCACATTATTCTCACCATTCAGGCTATCCAAATTATAGATGGGAAACTCTTCAGAGCGGGAATGATCAAGCTCTTTCTGCCTGTTTGGGTGAGACCTGAATGATAGTAATTCAGTGTTAAAATATTGGCTTGTGAAAAACTTCTGGAGAGGTACAATACACCCCTGCACTACATTGGAGTAGAGAAACTGCACATAGCACGTGGCAGTACAGCATCGGGATGCCAGAGCTGACCTCAGTGAGCTGCATCAGGATTCCAGCACAGGGTGATTTCTCCTGCTGCAAACATAGAATCATTAAGGATTGGAAGGGACCTCAAAAGATCATGCAGTCCAGTCCCCCTGCCAGAGCAGGATCACCTAGACCAAGTTGCACTGGAACATAACCAGGTGGGTTTTAAACATCTCCAGAGAAGAAGACTCCACAACCCCCCTGGGCAGCCTGTTCCAGTGCTCCGTCACCCTCACTGGGAAGAAGTCCCTTCTGACGTTTTCACTGCATTTATACAAATAACTGGTACTGTATACTTCTTGCTGAAAGAAAAGCCCCAAACAGTCGTTCTGAACCAAACCAAATATTTACCTCATACTTGAGAGGTTTCCCTTCCCCAGCTTTAGCATTATATTTCAGCTAAATTCTGAGGTAAAATACTGAGGAATTAAAAGTCAGAGCACTTCCTTGTGAAAGTGAAGTAAAACATGGTAGCTTTTTCTGCTTTTCTCACTAGCCAAGTGTTCCGAGACACATCAGCAGTGCTAATTCCACTTGATCTTAACCTCAGTTTTTCTCAGCAAACAAAATACTCCCCTAACTGTTTCCAGCCCTATAAATTGCCCTTCATTCTGCTTCAATTAACAATTAGTAAGGTAAATGGGACACATCAGTTTGGTTTTCTTCTTCCTTTGTACAGTATAAATGTTTAAGTTGAGCAGAGGGAGATAAAGTCTTTCTCAAGCTCTTAAAATGTTATAAACATACCAATAGAATTACCTTTCGGTGCTTTATCAAAGGCTCCGATCTGCGTGGTGCCACCCCTCTGCACTACACAGGCTGTTTGCCCTCTCTCCTTTTCTGAGGTCTTTCAGAGCTAGCCCTCCTCTCCCTTCAGCCAGACTTTGAACCGATTCTGTTTCTCTCAGAAAAAAAACTTGAAGAATAACCCCCAGTTTTCAGATGTACTGACTGTGACCAGCTGGCTGTTGGTAACCTTGTGAAGAAGTGAAGTGCAGTGAAAAGGGACAGGAGGAAGCTGGTGTTGAGTAAATGCTGTTCCAGGATCAAATGAGCTGCTTTTCCAAGAGCCAGAATGAGCCCTGGCGAGGGAGGAGAGGGAAAAGCAGGAGTACATCAGAAGGATAGGACGAGGGGCAATGGGTGCAAGCTGGAGCATAGCAGGTTCCACATAAATATGAGAAAGAACTTCCTCCCAGTCACCCTCAGGCTGCCCAGGGAAGCTGTGGAGTCTCCATCACTGGAGATGTTTAAAACCCGCCTGGATGTGTCCCTGTGCAACTTGATCTAGGTGATCCTCCTGTGGCAGGGGGATTGGACTGGATGATCTTTTGAGGTCCCTTCTAATCCCTAATGATTCTGTGACTGGGGCATTAGGGCAACTGCAACAGATGATTAAGCAGCCTTGCTTGCTGCAGGCTGCGTCTCTTGTACCTGGTGTTTTGTTCAGCTGTTCCCCAACTCTGCAATGAAGCCGTGTTTGGACAAAACCAAACAAAGATCTCATTTATTGTATGATTTGAGTCATCCAGTTGGAAAACAGAAGAACACTTACGAGGGGAAGCCTTAGGGTCACAAAGTCTCTTCTCTGCCCTAGGGTGGAGTTGGTGAACCCTGGCCTGGTGAAACAAGTTTCTGAGTGATAGACGTATCAGGAGGAAATGGGGGTTGCTCTGTCCCCTAGTACAGATGGTGGTCCTTTTCACCTAAAATGTTCACCTAAATGCAACCGTCTCTACCCAGTAGCAACAGGCAACCAGGAGGTCTTCGTAAGTGTCTCTCATAGAAGGGTTACGATGAAAAACACAGTTAGACCTCTAGGGCTCCACAAACACGGCCCTTTCACTGAGCACTCCAGAGCACGTACAGACCTGGGAGTGGCTGCAATAAAACTAGGCTTAGAAATACTTTGCCCCACTCACTGATTTCCTTCTCGTAGCTGTAAGCAGCTATAAATGGATGAATCCTCAAGACAACACAAAGCACAAATGCCATGTCAGAGAGAGAGAAATTAAACGGCACAAAACAACTCAGTTATGGGAGGGGGGGATGCAGGGAGATTAGAAATTCATCTAGAAACCTTCTGCTCTGGTTACTCAACTGTGTTGTCTTACCAAGCTGCTAACAAGCACAGAAAATAGTCTTCTGATAGTGTCCGAAGACAGCTGTGGAAGTGAGAGCAGCCCTGCCCAGCAGCAAAGAAGGAGTAATGCAGGGCAGGGAGAGGTGTGGCTGGTGAAAATTCCCAAACTCGTGAGAAAAGATGTGAGGGGCCATTTGCTATGGAGAACAGACTGGGTCTGGGAACCTGCTACAGAATCTTCTCTCTGTCCCAAGGGGGATCAGAGTCCCATATCCCAAGTGTCCCATATTATCCTATGCAAGTACCTGAGTGGCTATTAGTAGGTTCCTAGTGCAGTGACCACAAAAACCTTTGGGTCCCTGCGCTGCTGTTTTCTAAGGGACACCATCATTCACTGCTGCTAGTCAAGAGCTGGTAGCACTCAACTTGCCAATGGCATACTCTTACTGGCCTACCACATGTCCATGATTTTTCCTGTCTGAAAAAAGCATTTAATCACAATCGCTTTGTGACTCAAGGTGGAATCTAGCTATCCCTTACTCTCTCCTTTGTTACACTTCCCCATGGATCTAATCTGTACAGAGATGGAGCGGAATGAGGACTCAGAGTTTGCTGGACAGCAGCTTTTGCATCAATCATCTCAGGGGAACGCTGACTCAGCCTAGTTCAGCCAGCAGCAAACCTTCACCACCACACACAGCGTGCCCTTCTTGGGGAGCACAAGCATCTCTGCTCACCTCCATGTGATGATCTTTGAGGTCCCTTCCAGTCCCTAATGATTCTATGATTCCTCCTTAGGAGACTGTGTTCCTCTTTGTCACTGGAGAGCATCTGATCAGCATTCCCTTCCGTGACTCCCTGCATTCTCACTAACCGGTTTCACATTGAAATTTCTTTTTCAAATGACTCCATTTAGTGCCTTAAAACCCCCCAAACAAACCCTTTCACAAACTGTGTGGAGAAAGCAGGTATTTTTAAACACAGGTTCCCACAGGCACTGGTGTCATCTATGGCAGGGCACAGGAAACCCTCCAGCCCAGTTCTGAGAGCAACTAAGATCTGCCACTGGTCAATGCTCAGGTATGGAATGCAGAGTGGAAGAGACACCTACCCTGCACCCTAACCCTAACCCTAACCCTGCACCCTATCCAGGGCACAGAGTGGTTTCTGGTTTATTTAGCTCTCAGCTATTCCTGTGCTCTGCAATATTTGACGATACTGTTAGTGTAGCCTGAATCCCTAAGACTGTTGATGTACTTGTATTATCACAGAATCACAGAGTGTTAGGGATTGGAAGGGATCTCGAAAGTCCAATCCCCCTGCCAGAGCAGGATCACCTAGACCAAGTCACACAGGAACACATCCAGGTGGGTTTTAAACCTCTCTGGAGAAGGAGACTCCACAGCCCCCCTGGGCAGCCTGTTCCAGTGCTCTGTCACCCTCACTGTGAAGAAGTTCCTTCTGATATTTATGTGGAACCTCTTGTGTTCCAGCTTACATGGGTTGCCCCTTGTCCTATCATTAGATGCCACTGAGCAGAGTCTGACTTCATCCTCCTGACACCCACCCTCAGTCAAGGGTCCCAGCTCCCTCAGCCTTTCCTCATCAGGGTGATGCTCCACTTCCTTCATCGTCTTTGTGGCTCGTGCTGGACTCTCTCCAGCAGCTCTGTGTCCTTCTTGAACTGAGGGGCCCAGAACTGGACACAATATTCCAGATTTGGTCTCACCAGGGCAGAGCGGAGGGGGAAGAGAACCTCTCTTGATCTACTAACCACAGCCCTTCCAATAAACCAGTTTATCTGTCTCCCTTTGTAGATTGAGAACTGCCAAAGGATTGTCAGTCACAATGAAATAGGGCTCAGGAAGCAAAACCAAATGTATGTTCAGGTAAACAAGAGGGAAGCGAGGAAAGGGAAGTAATGTTTAGCTCTTAGCTGTGCTGTGCAGCAGGTTCCTGTAGCAAAACTGCCACAACATAGATAGATATCCTCTTGCTTAGCGGAGGATGTTACGGACGACAGAGGGGATGTTGGTGTGTTGTGGCGTGTAAGAAAGCCAAAGAGACAGAATGTGGAACCTGGATTATGTTGATGTGGAATCTGGATTGTGTTAATTTTGCTGACTGCAGAATGTATTCTCTCCCTAGTTCTGGTGACTCTTCATGCCCTCACAGTGGAAGCGCCTGAAAAGGAAATACAGGTGGCACGAGGGAGAAACGTTACTCTCCGCTGTAATTTTCAAACACAGATTTCTACCGACTCAGGAGACCTTGTTGTCTGGAAGAAAATCAATACTCCGGTAAATCAAGTTGCATAAAGAAACATATGAAAGGGCATCCAAGAGTGGGGTGGGAGAAGAGATGAAAGCCGGTGTTGGAAGAAAGAGATTCCTTCAAGGCTCTATTTAATAACTATGCAAACAAAAACTTTGATTCTAGAGGCAATTTGTCCCAAATCTATGGCATGATACTAGACAAGCCCTCATCTTTCCTCCTTCCCCTCTCTCTTGAACTTGCAGCTGTGTACTGAGGACACATCACTGTACCTACTGTGGGCTTACACCTATTAAAATGTATGCAGTGCTCAAGATAATGTATAAAGATGCATGTACATTTCAGTATATAGATGGATCTATATTTATTCACACACCCCCACCCTTCATACTGTAAAAGAAGGTTTAGGTTTGTGGCACTAGTACATGGAAACATTCTTGTCTCTACATTTGAAGGTAGAGTCCTCTAAAGTCGTCCTTAACTTCTTGGGAATTAGTAAGAGGGAGAGCAGCCTTTGGAGGTCTTGTTGTAGTAACTACCAAGGATTTATTCTCTCATGATCCTTGCTGGAGTTTGTGTAACCACAGGGGAATTTTATTGACATACAGATCTCCAACAAGACTCATGGTGTCCTGTCATGGACAGGAAAGGTGAATAAGCCCCAGCAAAAGAAATGAGTTTTCTCTGAGTTCAGGTAAGGTGGGTGAAATGGATTCCAGGCAGAAACCCAGATCCTTTTTCTTGGCTTTTTGGCAAACTGGGGCAATTTAAGGCTCTCTTCTCCAAGCTGCTCCATCAAGCTAAGATTGATAATTTTCTTTCCCTCTACCAGAATGATGCCGTCACTCGGTATTTTGATGGACTCGTACAGTATGGTGAGGGCTATGAAAACCGTTTACAGTTTACTGGTGACATAAGCAAAGGGGACATCAGTATCACCCTCAATGAAGTGACCATGAAAGACAACGGGACATATGCATGCAGTGTTCGGCTAAGGAACGACCCCCCCAGACAGACCGCAGTCTTGTCTCTTTTTGTCCTTGGTAAGCATGGTGGAGACAACAGAACCTTTAGAGATAGGAGAGTGTTTTATCTAATATAAATGTTGCTTCAGACAACAGACTTTCTAACCAAAAAGATATTCCCCAGGCAGTCATCAACCACAGTTCCATCTCCGGTCTTTTCCCACTGCTATGGGAGTAGGTTGGAAGGCTTAGGGTACCCAGCTACCTTAGATACCTGACTGTAGCAAACAGTCTTTAGAGTTGTGTAGCTCATCTTCCTAATAATCTTTGCCTCATTGCAGGGCATTCCTCATTCCCCCTGTGCCTTGTCAGACTCCAGTTGTCAAAGGATGGGTTATCCAACACTGTAAGACATGTCCCAAACAGCATCTTAGAGTTCCAGCTTGGCTGACCACTGCTAAGAAGAGAGAAACCTATTACAGACAAGATCACTCCAGTTCCTTTGAGAAGGTGTTTGGTGCCAGACCTTTGTTTAGCAAGAATAAAAGCGACACGTGCGGAAGACGGGCTGAAACAAAAAACTGTTTCTGTTTAACAAAATTCCTCCCTTTTTTCTCCTTCAGTTGCACCATCCAAGCCAGAATGCCAGATTTTGGGGACCCCAGAATATGGACAGACTATCAATCTGACCTGTGTTTCTCATGAGGGCTCCCCAAAGCCCACATACACCTGGCAAAGCTTCAATGTACAAAATCAACCCCGTCAACTACAAAAAACAGAAGGTATGGCATGCTCGTGTACCACCTGGCGCTAGGGGCCAGCAGAGACTGCAGAGTCCCAGTCCTGTGAGCAAACGGGAAAGACGCGAGATCGCAGGGAGTATGAAGCAGGAAAGTCACTGAGAAACATTCAGAGCCTTTTGGTTTTACAGCAGGCATCTGGACCTTTATCAGTACCTCACAAACAAAAAGCATGAGCTACACGTGTACATGTCAGCTGGAGATGCAACAAAATACAACCAACTGCCTTAAGCAGACAGAGCTGAGCACACGGTTCCGAGCTCCGTTTGGTTTCCCAACAGAAAACATCAGTGCCGTAGCAATCCCACATCACTGTGCCTCTCCTTCGTTTATTTTCACAGCCTGTGTGGTCTTGCCCAGACTAGAAAACTAATTTACTGGTAACTAATTGAGACCTGAAATCTTACGAGCTGAAGCTTCACATTGTTTCAGACGTTAAATCATCAGAGGGCCAGTTCTCAAACGCAGGTTCTGCTTTGGACCATCTTCTCAGCAAAATCCAAGGCCAAAGGAGCTTTCACTAAGAACACAGATTTCTTTACCGTCCACCTACAATTTTCTTCCTAAAAGGCTTGTTCAAATGCCACGTGTTCCCTGTAATCAAAACAGCACACTTCCATTTATCCTCCCACAAATCACACTAAAACCTGGGGACCGGCATGGGAGGTCCTGAACGAGACAGAGCAATCCATCAGCCTTAATAACCTCTCATCACTCCCACTTCCCCAAGCTGGAATTGAAGGGTTGCTGTCTTCACTTCCTTCCCTACTTTAATTCTTTTATTCCTTGGTCTGGGTTTGTGTCTCACAACAGGGCAACAAATAACTCTGAAGAACGTCTCAGCGGATACCTCTGGCTTTTACATCTGCACTTCAACAAACGTCGTGGGAAAGGAGTTTTGCAACATGACAGTCAGCGTTTTACCACGTAAGAGCTGCGGTGGCTTGCGGGAAGGTAGCACCAGAGAAAGGATCCTGGACTTAGGTAGGACAGTTGAAGGATTAATGGAGGCAATGCAGACAGAAGTACGAAATTCCGCTTTCCCTTAAAACAGCCCCCTCCCACACACACCTTTTTACTTTTAAGACAGATTAACCTGCATTTTTTTACATGCTAATTGAGTGCTCACTAATTCCTAGGGCTAGTTCACAGAGGAAATAAAAATGTGTAAAGTGAGATAAGCCTGAGCCCATAAGATCTGAAGCTGAAGTGGATCAACAAAGGACAGCAGTTGTAGAGGTCCAGGCTCTTCCCTGACACTAACTACCACTAACTGCTCCTGCAGAATTATTAGTTACCCAGTACAGAATCCATTTCAGTTGTGGACTCAAATAAACGTGGCTTCCGCTAAGTAGATCAGGTCGTGCAGTCCGGTATCAGACAGTGGCATTGGAAATCCAGGAATTGTGAGGACTGCACCTGGTATCATCCTCTCTGCAAAGGGCTCATTCTTTTCTTCCCATCTAGCATCCATGGACATAGCTCTCTATGCTGGCATCATTGGCGGAGCTGTTGCTGCCATTATAGTGATTGGTGTTGTAGCTTACTGCTGCTGCTGTCGGGAGCGCAAGGAGAAGGACTACGAGATGACGTAAGTACTTTTCTCTAGAGAAGTGAACGGAACCTATGAAGGATTCATGTTGTTCTTCTGGCATTAACATGCAGTGGGAAGCCAGGAGAAAGAAAGCAAAGAAAGTGTGCTGTGCTTTCAGTGTCTACCCTAGTGGCTCCCATCTCTTCTGATTGAATATGCCCAGTATGGTCAGACACATGGGGTAGTCTCTGCGGTAGAGCCCAAACACTCAGACCTTGGAACTGAATGAGCAAGGACAAGTCAGTCAAGCACGTGCAGCTGTTTGATAAGCAAAGCCCAGGCTGACTCCCCTTTCTCTGAGTCCATAAGGCTGTTCCTGTTCTTGCTGGCCTAAACCACTATAATGCTCTGTACTCAGAGTTGCAAGTCCATGACAGAAATATTTTGCTTAGTCTCACGACCCAAACAGACTGTTGGAAGAAAAATTAGATAAGACAGATTGGTTTTCCCATGCTATGCTTGCAACTCTTGCACCATGAGCAAGACTTCATGTGGGGAGTTGAGCTTGGTACGTTTCCCGGTCAGCTCAAAGCAGTCTAAACCCATTCTCACGCAGAGTTTCTTCAACAGAATTTCTAGCTGGTTTTAATTAACATATCTACTCCTGAACAATGTTTTAGGGAGCAAGAAGACAGACATGAACCCTCCAGGGAGAGGCCTACAAGAACTCAGACAGCAGAGGATGATATTGAAGATGCATGAAGAAAGAAGCAGGAGGCCAATGCCATCTTCAGGATTTGCTAAGCACAGACACCACTGTAGAAAAGATATCAGGCCCTCTTTCTTACTGCAAGGGGGTTTTTTTTGAACCACAAAATGAAAACGAATGGCTGGGAAAGAATATCCTTGTCTTCCTGGAAAGAAGTGCTCAGCATGCAATGTGTACCAATACATAACCTAATAGCAGAAAAAAGCGTGTGAAGCACTGTTTCACCCAGGTCATCCCAAAATAGCCAGTCTTCCAGATTTCCCACATCCTGGAAAAAGATGCCAGGCAGGTCTATTTGGAGAACAGAGTTGCTGTTGTATGCCCAGATTGACAGAACGTTTCAAAGTCACCAACTGCAAGTAACTGAGGAAGAATGGCCTTGTGTCATGCAAACGTCACAGCTTACAGCATCGACTAGGTGTAGGCAGCATTTTCAGCAGACCGAAGTGTGATGATTTTTAAGGATCTTTTCAAAGATGGGCTCTTTGTATATGTTACACATGCACACAGAAATAAAAATCTGGAAAAAAATCACAGGTGACCAGTAAGTCTCTTTTGCGGAACAACGATGCATACTAATGGCAAGGACAGGGTAAGCACAGGGTAAGAAGTTAGATGGAACTAGCAGCTGGTAAGGTCTAGAAACAGTCTAGTAGCCTGTGTAGAATCAGAATCCTGAGTTTATGAGTTCCAGACCAGAGAGTTATCCTAAATGCTGACTTTCCATTACTTCCCATTCCCTTTCCTCCCAACTGTTCCATGGGCAAGTGAGAAATAGTCTGTTGCTCCAGCTGCTTATGATAAAAATGACAGCGTGTACTTGCACATGGCAAGTACATCTTCAATAAAAAGGAAAAAAAAATAGGGTCAGGGAGAAGGAAAATAAGCATTTTATTCAAAATCACAGAATTATTGAGGCTGGAAGTGACCTTTAAGATCACCCAGCCCACCCTAAGATCTAACATCACCACAATCACCTAGACCATGGTGCCACATCCAGTCTGTCCTTAAACACCTCCAGGGATGGGGACTCCACCACTGCCCTGGGCAGTGCGTTCCAGTGTCTGATCACCCTTTCTGTGATTAAGGGCTTTCTAACATCCAATCTAACCCTCCCCTGGCACAGCTTCCTCATTAGGAGCTCTGTAACTAGCAAATGGTGCTGCAAAACGGGGCTCTCGCAAGGTGTCCCACGTCCCTGCCGGGCCAAATGCATTGTAAATAAATCATTCCAATGCTTCACAAACTTTTTGCCTCTGTAATATTTTCTCTTCAGAACTTGAGTCTTCCTTGTCCTCATCTGCCTGGTGAGATTGTCCAAAGACAGCCTCCCAGCCAAACCACTACATTTTAAAAACCATTCCAGTGACTTTCCCCCTCAGTAATGAGCTGGAGGAATTAGAAGAGCTTTCACCCCACCGTTTTCCTTTAAGATACACATGAAAATTCCTTCCCTTTCTCAGCCCTTGGCACATTCAGAGTTACTGTTCCCACTCACAGCTGTCACTGTCACGCAAATGTAATAAATCCCATCCATGCATGACTTACTTAGCTAACCTCCATTCACCAGAGATACACGCTTCTTACTCAAACAAGCAGGACAATAACAGAGTAAAGCTTCAGAACAATAGCCCTCATGTCTCAGATACGGATAATATTGCAAGGGACTTATCTCAGCCCTGGTGAGACTACCCTAACAGAAAGGAGTTTTCCTTTCATGCTATTTCACTTTGGGAACTTTTATTTCTTTATTTTGGAGGCAAAGGTTCTTTTCTTCTTTAGGGCTTTTAGAGGGGCTTGGTTTGCTTTTATTTTCATTTAAAACTAGTTTGAAAATGTGCAGGAGAGGCAACTGGAAAAAGAAGGCTGTTTCAAAAACACTGGGGTAATTTCAAAGGGAGAATAAAACAAAGGAAGAGCTAAAATGGACAGGGTTAGGGTTAGGGTTCACTGAGCAGAGCACAACCCAAAAATGCAGATTCTGACCTAACCCACCTTTGAAACTTCCAGTAGGGAGTTAAACCTTTGGATCCATCACCACATTAAGTCCACGTAACCCAGAGTAAAATCTGGCCCCCAAACTATTTTGTTAGCAGCAAATTTGTCACTGGTGTTAAACCCTCCCCAGCACTGGCCCCAGGTCACATCAACCTGGGCCCAGCACCACACCAAACACTCTTCTGCTTTGCCACCTCATCTGCCAGCAAAGCAAATCAGCTCTTTTTGGACAGGCTCAGCATTCTTCAGAGTAAACACTGTAGAAGTCATCACACCTGTGTTAAGCCATACTCCCCAAATGCCAGGTGAGATGCACATCAGAGTGCATCAGGCAGCCACACAAGGTGTCTGGAGGAGGTAGGACAAAGTGTGCCTCGCTTTGCACCAGATCAGGTGAGCATTGAAGCCTAAGAGCAACAGAAAAAGGCAGGATGAGGTGCTTCCTTGCAAGATTTCCTGGGGCCAAGCACTGTCTTGGCTTCCAACCAACTTAAGTTGGATTAAATCTATAATTTAAACAACAGGAGTCCTTAATCAACACGAGCAAGATGCAACAGGGTTGAAGCTTAACACAGGTAAGGGAGAAGCAGCAGGGCTGCTCTGCTGCTAATCGCTAGGCTGAATAACTTGGATTGGAGGATGATGAGCATTGGAAAGGTTCATTGAAGCCTTTAATCATTCTATCTTTCCTGTTGGGTGTTTTCTAGCTCATATTAAATGATGGGTTTCCAGCCAGCTTTCTCCTACACTGTATTGCCTAGGTGCTACGATCACCTGCAATTTTGAAAGTGTGGATCCAGGAATGACCTCCCCTGCTCTCCTCTCATGCACAAAGGCAGGTCCTTCCTTGAGAATCCCATCAGGTTGCTGAGGCATGGCTGATCCTTGGGAAGGCCAAGCTGATTACTCTTGGGCACGTTCTTCTCTCTCGTGTGCCCAGCAGTGTCACCCATGAAGACTCCCATGGATGGTCCCTCCTCACCAGTGTGAGCTGGTACAGCCTGGGGTTCCCTGGGTTGCACTGTTGGACCCTTTCAAAGATGGGTGCAACATGGGTTTGTCCTCAGTGTCACTGAGAGAATGGATCTATCACCTCTCCTCTAAACAGAAAAGGAATTTAAAAAATCTCCTACAAAATAATAAATAATTTTTATTTGGTGCCCTCTGGTATCTTCCTCCTTAACAAAACTATGAAAAAATTCCAATTACTTGCGTAAGTCTTGAAGACTTGAAGATGATTCCAGGAAGAGGCAGAGCTCATTAGGGTTCTCTGTATGTTAATGAGCCCCATGGAGTATTTGGGGCTGAGTCCATGAACCTCAAGCACCGAGAGGAGATTGAAGAAACCGTTCGCTCAAGAAGTCAGAGGCAAAACTCAGAGAACCCTGAAGCACTAATTGGTGCCACTGAGGGGGTCTTACTAACAAAGGCTCCCCAGGGACTCATTAGAGCAAGTAATCGGAGACTGTACTTGCAGGGAGACAAAGGCCAAATGCAGGTGTCCCTGATACTGAGAAAACCCTGGGTTTGTGTGATAAAGCACAAAGGCCGATCATGGCTTCCAAGAATCTGTTCTAATGAGTGGGGATCCATGTCCTGACCCGCTCACTGAGTTTGAGGAAGAGGATCTTCTCAACAGCCTGTGCAGCAGTCACAGAGTCACAACAGTGACTAAGGAAGAAGTAATTTCAACATCCAGACTCGCAGGGTGAGTTCTGGGGGAGCCAACAGACCTGGACTTGGCTGGACTGAGTGTTCTCCTGGCTTGATCTCAGTCAACACCCCTTTATGTTCCCTCACTGACCCAGTCCAGTCACTTTTGACACCTCTTCTCTGTCTCACCCCACCCTCAGTTGGGCAGCTCAAGACACAACAGTGACTCAAAGGAAGAACTGTGCTGGTAATTTTCTTAAGTAACAATTTGTCAGCAATTAATTGATAGTTTCCAGTGAGCAAATAATTGATGATATTGAGTGAATGAATAAGCCACTTCAGTAATGTGTTTATTTTCTCGACCTGGTGCAGTTCCTACAAAGCTTACAGCCATGAATGTAAGGAGAGCAGAAAAAAGCAAGAAAAAAGCACAGAGAAAGGAGAGAAAAATGAGAGCTATCACCACCCATGGATCCTGGGCTGTCATCTTGCAGCAAAACATGTTCTGCAGGTGTGAGAGCTGCTCCTCATACAGAATCACAGAATATTAGGGATTGGAAGGGACCTTGAAAGATCATCTAGTCCAATCCCCCTGCCACAGCAGGATCACCTGAATTAAGTTGCACAGGAACATGTCCAGGTAGGTTTTAAACCTCTCCGGAGAAGGAGACTCCACAACCCCCTGGGCAGCCCCTTCCAGTACTGTGTCACCCTCACTGGGAAGAAGTTCCTTCTCACATTGATGTGGCACCTCCTATGTTTCAGCTTACACCCATTGCCCCTTGTCCTGTCATCAGAAGACAGAGCAGAGCCTGGCTCCATCCTCCCGACACCCATCCTTCAGATATTTCTCAACACTAATGAGATCACCCCTCAGTCTTCTTTTCTCCAAGCTAGAGACCCAGCTCCCTCAGCCTTTCCTCCTACGGGAGATGTTCTACTCCCTTCATCATCTTTGTGACTCTGCACTGAACTCTCTCCAGCAGTTCTGTGTCCTTGTTGCAGTTTCATTTGTTCCAGACCACCCAGGGGTGGCGACCTTCTTTATTTTAGTGTTGGGGGCTCTGGGGTCCCACCTGAGGGTCTCCAGTTTCCATCAGACCCCCTCCAACACCTCCCTGAACTGGGCACATGACTCCAGCTCACAGCCCACAGAAGGAAATTCCTAAAACTTTGAGCATTTTTGAATGAATAATACTCCTTGGGCTTTTTTTTTTCTAATAATTGGGCAATGGACAGAGGATTTTTTTATCCAAGGAATCCAAACCATTGCAGAAAATAGAGCCAAATCCCAGCAAATCTCAGGCCAGCTCTGTTGACATCACTGGTCATGGCAATCAATCACCAGGCTCTGAGAAAACTGGGTGGGGAAAGAGGACATTTTCATGCAATCAGCCAGTAAGCCCCTCCTCTCCTCTCTAACACTTGAGACTTCCCCACATCCAGCACCTCCCAGAGCTCACAGCCCCACCATCACTCTGTCTCCACTTGGGATTTCCCCTCAGCTCTGCCCCTTGACTGCCTCCTGGGGAAGTTCTAGGGTGTCCCCCACCTCACTCGATCTGCATATGCACCCTGGGAATGGTCTGCATGCTCTGACCCAAACCCCACTGAGGGGCTCCACCAGGAAATGGAGAGCACTGGTGATACTGGTGACACACCTCGTGGTGCTAGAAGAGATGAGCTGGAGTAGGTTTGGGGTCTCCATCTGAACTGATTCGGACAGAGGCAAAAAAAACCACTGGAAAGGACACAGAATCATAGAATCATTAGGGATTGGAAGGGACCCTGAAAGATCATCTAGTCCAACCCCCTGCCACAGCAGGATCACTTCACTGGAGAAGTTATACAATCAGAACCACTCTGGGTTGGAAGGGACCACCTGATCATCCAGTTTCAACACCTCCCACCACAGGCAGGGACACCCCACCCTAGACCAGGCTTAAAAGCATAGAAGACTATACCCTGAGACTTCTTCAGATGCACCACCCAAGGTTTATTCCAAAGGATCTCACAGGTATGGTGATAGAGGACATAACTAAGCAAAGCTTAAAAGGAAGAGATTTATTAGAAGTCTTCAATGTGCTGAAATCTTCCCTCAATCACATCAGCTTCCAGCAAGCCTTGCCTCACTTCAAAGCCATGCAGTTTCAGAGGAATTCGTTCCAAACAGCAGGGCAGAAAGCAGTAATACAGAACAATGTTTCTGCTGGCCAAATAGGAAATTTATGCAATGTGGGTTATTTCCCAGATTTTAATTAAGCTGTACAATTGGAATCCTATTGCAGACAAACAAAGCAAAAGACCCATAATATTAAAGAAATATTCATGGACTGATATTGGAACTAGCACAGAAAACTGCAAGATTTTACCTTTGTTTTGTATCCTACAATAATATTTAGGATCTCCAGTCTAAACCAGAAATCCATTATGTGTTACACTACATAAGAACAGAGCAACAAAACACATATCTTGCATGCAAAAACTGCATGCAAGATGACTGCTGGACAAGTGGACCCCAAGAAAGAGGGGGCATAGCAAAAAGACAAAAATACTCTGAAAGATAAGCAGTAGCCTACTCAAGACAGCTCTGCAACTCAGATCACTGCTGGACTGCCTGGTTCAGTCAGCTCATGGCAAGGAATTAAGACCTTTTTTGAAGGCAGAAGATGAGGTGACTTTGCAAACGTTTATAGGACTCTTTTCACAATGGGTGAAAAGCATCCACCTAGCATCACTCTTCTTTCAGGGTGAACAAGGTAAAGAAAGACTTTAGTGAATGCCTAAAAGTCAGCAGCATTAACAGGTGGCACTACATATCAAATTCTCTATAGTATATCACTCTAGATGACAGTCAAAAAGAGCCAATAAGAAAATTAGTTTATGTCTGTAGTTATAGGACCCCACATAGGAATGATTTGTTGAAAGTCTCAACAGATGAAAAACAACAAAAAAACCAACAAAAATATCACTATTTTCATTAAAAATAATCATTGTTTTGAACATTGGAGTGTCAAAAAGAAATCCAGACAAAGTAAGGATAGCCAAGACTAGTTTTAGCTGCGTGGCTAGACATAAAAGATCATTATCTCACAGACACAGTGGAGAAAGAATGGAAAAGGTTAACATATAACCCAGATAAAGATCGAGGGAGAAGGCAGAGATGACAAGCTGACAGAGATAGGAATGTAGTAGAAAGTTTTCCTCATAATTTCCATAGCTTTCTTCAGTGCCCCTTCTTATTAAAAAAAAAAAAAGCAGTTTCTCATGTCATCTATTGCAAAACCAACAGCTTCAGAAGAGCTGATCTCCATTGGAGCAACCAGGTTTCTATCTTCAGCAAGAAGCTGTGCTGCTTCTGCAGGTCTTTAGCAGAAAAGTTATAAAGTCCTTAAGTGTGGGGTGAAAGAGTCCTCTTTTTTGAAACTGAAATAATTCTATTGTTAAATTACTGTTCTGAATGAAAAGCAAGAACTTGCATTTCCTTTTCTAGGCTCACTGAATACTTCTGAATGGAGTAAATTTCAGTACCTCAGAAAAGAAAGAAAAACATCCTTCAGTTTTCTCACACTAGCAAGCTAAACAACTGCTGCTTGATTAAACTTGAAAAGAAAATTGGAGGAGAGAGTGTCAGAAAAGAGGGTGCCCATACAGGTGAGCACCCTTATTTTCCTTAAATTGTTTCCTCTAGCTGGGCACTGAATTTCTATCACAATCCACTCCATACATAGAAGCATCACGTTGCCTCGGCAAAACAAGGTACAATAGAGGCACAAGAGTGAGAAGAGCTATGATGGATATTGGCTTACTATTTACAGAAAAAAAAACAAACACTGATAGAGACCTATCAATTCTGTGTTCCAACTACCTCAAAATTAGGAAGAGGCTGCAAGAAGAGACAACAAACAATATATATGGGACGGCATATCCCAAATACTCAGCTGGAATCAAAGTGCTTTCATTCGCAAATACCATCTATGTGCAGATCTCATTCCTCAGAGTGTACGCTCTTGGGTTCTCCTAGATGCACTTTTCCCTTTCTCCCACTGTCTCATGCAATTGTAAAAGAACATGTAATGCCACTGGATGAGGGAGGAGGAAAAAAGGGAAGGAAAGGGTGGTTATTTGATGTTCCTACGCTAGCTTACCTCTTGTTCTGTCTCCAGTATTTTGGGTCCCCCTCCCAAAAAATAAATAGTGCCTACCTCTTGTGTCTTATCACATCATTTCCACACAGCAGCATAAACACAAGATTTGTACCACTGTTGCTTTATTTCTACTTATCATTTATGAATAGCATCTCTGGGCTGACATCTCAGCTACCCCTTGTTAGAATACATGATAGGTGCTGCTAGGTGCTAAGACAGGTATATGGGTATATTTTGGTGCTGCTGGAAGAACACAGAAATGAAAGCGAGGCTCCTCAGTGAAGCTCACGTAAAAGCCTACTTCCCAGATTTACAAGTGAAAGGTTTCAGTGTCTCCCCTTTTTAAATGAAAGGGATGTCAGATCATCAAGATCTGCTACAGTAACAGCACTCATCCAGGAAAACCTGAATCACATCCACACTAGAAGTATCTTAGCAGTATTAGAACAGTTGTGCAGTGTATTGGCAAAACTATATTTCACACCCATACATCTAACACAGACCACAGTGTTAAGACAAGCCCTAATAGCATACATGTGCTTTACTTACAGAAAGAATCCATGAGAGGATCTTACCTACAACAGGTGACATCCTTGACCAACAGCTACACTGATGGAATATTTTAGCATAGCCCTAGCCTCGGCCACAAGTGAAAGGATTTTTCCACCCCAGGCTGTTAAGGTGTGGCAGAGAACAGACTCCTAAAACATCAGGAATGGAAACTGAATCACAGAAGCAAGTTTTGGTCAACCTGCTACTGTGGCTGCCTAATCCTTCTCTACAGTAGTAGCACAAAAGTTATATGCCACAGACACCTGTGTATGGGTTCTGCTATCGCTCCTGCAGGTGACTTCCTATGGCAGTCAGAAGAGTGGAGGCTTTCTGCTCTCTACCAAAGACAGCAGCAGCACAAACAGTTCTCCCTTTACATAGAGCTGCCCTGAATGCTTCTTTAAGATTACACGGGCAAGGCAGCCCTTGCTTTTGCAAAGGAGAAAAACCTAATCCATAAATGGATTACTTAAATGACCAAGAGTCATTTTGAAATCCTGCAAGGTAAGAGTAAGACATCCAACCACCACCCAAGGACCAATTCTGTCTCAGCTTTCTCTGAAAGCAGCATGCCATCAGCTCTGCATTACCACAGGTACAACATAATTCAAGCTCTCTCATGGAAAAGTAACAGTGCCATAGTCTTTTTCAAATTAGACCTGCACCTGCAAAATAACTAAGAGTTCTCATGTGAGGCATATTTGCAGGACATTTGAAACCCAGACAGGCAAGAAAGTTTATAATAAAATGTCCTCCTGACCTCAAATAGCTGCGTTTAGGTTCACACCAGGAATATACAGTCAGGAAAGTAACAGTAAATAATTCTGTGTATTAAGAAAGTAGCAATTAAGTCAGGAACAGATTTTGTACTCAAATGTACTGAAAACTGAAATTCAGATACATGTCATTCATAATATAACAGACCTGCTAGTTATTTTTTTCTGCACAAATAATTAAGAATAACTGGCAAAACATATATTTATGGTTGTAGTGAAACATTTAAGAGAAATTCCCCTCTCTACTGATTTAAGAGCTACAGGATTTCCAACTTCATTAATTTGTTAAAGGTGTGCCTAATAAACATAAATATATAAATTATACGAGTGTGTATCTCTGTGTTCTCGGGCATAAGTGCTCTAGCAAGCTGCAAGCTAAGCCCAAGCATATCTGTGAGTTTTTCATTTTCAGTTGCAGATGGATGCGTACTGGACTTCTTGCTGGTTTAAAGTAATACTGCCAACTTCAACATAACTCTAAATCTAGTTTTACGCAAGTAAGCTGTCACAGAGTCTTAGACCCTTAGAAATATTCCCTTGATTAGAAGTTAATTCCCATGTGGTGAGTTATTTTTACCAAACATATCCTTGCAGTACAACCAACCTAAACAAGTGCTGAAAAATCTAACAGTGAAAAATAAATAGCATAAGCACATTCTCTGACAGGACTACAATGAGGTATCAGGATATTAAAGTAGACTTCCCAATAGTTAAGCTCTTAAG
This sequence comes from Phoeniculus purpureus, assembly GCA_028565055.1. Taxonomy (NCBI): domain Eukaryota; kingdom Metazoa; phylum Chordata; class Aves; order Bucerotiformes; family Phoeniculidae; genus Phoeniculus; species Phoeniculus purpureus. The sequence goes on from JAOXOE010000256.1 coordinate 51,672,003, forward strand.
TAATACACAGAAAAGTCTTGTTTAGTGGGGTTTTTTGTGCACAATTAACTTGTAGCTTACAAAACTTTGTAGCTAAAATGGGCCATAAAGGATAATCAGTTTCTGTATTTATTCAGATCCGCCAGCAAGAGAAGATTTCTCTACTACAACTCCTCCAAGTCCCATACTCTACTAACAATTCATTCTGTAGAAAGTGCAGTGTAACCAAGAATCACAATTCTAAGTCTAACACTAAAGATTTCATAGTCGTCTTTTAATGTTAAACTTCCAAAAAGGCACAACAGAATCAACAAAGGAAGTGGCAATTTCTGTAGTGCCAAACTTGGAAACTATTCTTCCATCTCAACAAAAGTTACCATCAACTATTTCATGGCACCAACCTCAAATGGATGGCTGTGTGAGGAAAGAGATTACTTCTTTGGAATATGGAATTAAGTCATTACAGTAAATGCATAGGCAGGTTTTTACTATAATAAGAGAAAGAACCCTAATGCTTAGAAACAGTTATGTTTGTTATGTGTTCTAATACCTTTACACATCTTTAGGACAACTGCCTGCAGAAATTAACTCTGTTAATGTAACACCAAAAAAAATCGAAACCAAAAAAACCACAACAGAACAGAGGGGAATATTAGAAAGATAGACACCCCTTGTACTGAACATATCCAGAAGAACAATGAAAAGGCTAAAGACCGCGAGACAAGCAGAAGTCTATAACAATGAAGCCAGCACATGCTGTTTCTCTACTGCGGGTATCACAGACTATCTGACGGTGAGGGCACCAGGAACACCTTATGACACTGTGGTAGCCATCGTTGTAAGATGCACCCGCAGCGGCGCTATCGGCAGTAGAGTAGACGAGAAGATGCAAAAACTGCGCCAAGTCACTCCCTGGGGCCCGGGCCACCGAGGCAGAGCGCGACCGCCTGCAGCCTGCGCGAGCACAGCACCGTCACCACTGCCTCTCCTCCTCCTGTCTCCGGACCGCAACAAGAGGACGAGGTGCCCCGCCAATACCTTTGGCTAAGACATCCCCGACGAAGGAGCGCCCGGGCGTCTCCAGACCGCCACTGCCTTGTTCCTCCACAATGCCGAGCCGTGTAATCGCTCCAGGGAGCCGGCAGGGACCGGTAGCGTGCCACACCGGGGTCCGTGTTCCCCGGCTGACCCCGCTGCCTTGTGCCAGCCGTCGCCGCCGCTCCCCAATGACTCGTACAACCTCCGCCCGGCGCCGCGCAGACACCCCCGCGCGATGCCAAAGGATGCAGCGGATCCGCCACAGAGACCTCCCCCAGCCCGCCACCCCACCTGCCGCACCGCACCGTACCGTCCGCCCACCCTTCTCCTGCGCCAGGAAGCGGCGTAGAGACCCGCCACCACGGCCGCCGCAGCACTTACCTTCGCCTCATGCTGCTCCCTGGGGGCACGGCCCGAGGTGCCTGTGCCACGGGGGGCGCCGCTCTCCACCCGCCCGGCCGCCGGCGCCCAGCGGAGCGGAGCGGCCCTGGCCTCCGTGAGAGGAGGCGGGAGAAGCGGCAGCGGAGGGCGCGCGCGCGCGCACACACCTTGGCAGCAGCTGCCGCCGCCTCAGCACTTCCCCGCCCCACGCGCCGAGCCGTTGAGTGGGGCTGGAGGAGGTGGGGTGCGCGCGGGCAAGCCCACTCCCCCCCAGCCACCCGCCCTCGACAGGATCACTTAAAGCGATACGCGGGGTTCGAGGAGGGGGTGGCGGGAAGCGGTGGCTCTGACAGAGTGGTGAAAGGGGAGGAGAGCAGCGGCAGCGAGAACGCAGCGGGTGCCGCGACGGCGGCAGCAAACAACGACGTCATGCTGCTGTGCCCACCCCATACAGCCCCTTCACGTTCCCGGCTCCTCCCGCACTCCCTAGCCATGGAACCCTCCGAGTGGAGGAGGTGGGGCCAGGGCAAGAGCCAGACGTCGCTGGCGGAGCGGGAGGGTGAGGGAGTGGATGAATGAAAAAAAGAGAGAGCAGGACGAAGCGGAGCCGTTAAAACGCTTCGGGCTGGGGCTGACGTCTCCGTGTGGGGCGGCGGGGGCGCGCGCTCGAGCACGCGAAAAGCCGTTGGAGCGCGCGGCAGGCACCGCCCCAGGCCTTCCCCGTCCGCTGTTCCCGTCACACCCCTACCCGCGCTCCCTAGCTGTTCCCCACCTCCCGGAGGAGGAAGCGAGTGTTTCCCGTTCGAAGTGCACCCGTTGCCGGGCAGAGTCCTGCGAAGAACTGACTCCCTCACACCCTGCTGCCCGGGACAAGGCGACCGCAGCCTGCCACGCCAGTCCGAAATAAGGCGGGCCGCCTCGCAGGCTGGACCGCTGAGACGATCGGTGCTGCCTGCCAGCGAGGATCTTGGCATGAGCCGCGGGGTGCGGTTGGAAGATTTCCATACGCTATTTGCATGTAAATGTGAAACAGTGGTGAAGCCGAGCACAGAAGGGATGGCACGTATTAAAAAAACAGCAGGAGAAAAGTGGCAAATCTGATCTAAGAGTGGCTGAGAGACGCTTACAAAACCATTATGAGAAAGGGATAAATATACTTCTAGTTTGGGGTTGGCTAGGGAGAAGCTCAATGCTGTGGTCATAGCAACTCCCCTTGTTTAGATCCTTCTGCTTTTAGGAAAACAGCTAGTTGTTTGTGTCTCCGTGAAATAGCATTACATCAAATGAATGCCTGCACCCATTATCCTTATCTTCTGCTAATTGAATCAACTCTGAAGACTCAAATATTGACAGATCCCTTGGGTTACACTGAGGTAATGATATAGCTACTAGAAGGACACAGAAATGTCCAAACCCTGTTCTACAAAAAGAACTGAGAGGAATATAAAAATCTTTGGCTTGTGTGTGTATGTAGGTGCTTATGTAGATGTATATACATCTCTTTAAAAGGTTCTCAGAAGCAGCTGTTTACCAGCTAGTGCTCTATATCTGACCTAGCAGGCAGGAAGAGCACTGGCAGTTCAGCATATACATACACTCACATGTCTGTTCATATATATATACACAAGCATGTTTGTATACTGCTCATATATAAATGTTTTGCTTCCATCTGCACACATTGGTGTGCATAAGCAGTGCACACATATATGCTGTTTTTGCAGCACTCAGATAAGTATGTCCTTGAATTCTTCAGCCAAGCAAACCAGCTGATGTGCTCCTGAATAGTGTTGGTATGCAAACCAATACAGAAGTCCTGTGAATGACCCAGGGATTAGGATTCAAGTACAAATACCCAGGATACTATCGACATTATTGTAAAAGCAACAGCAATAAAAAAAATGGGGTTGGACTAGACAGCTTTTAAAGGTCCTTTCCAACCTGATGAATTCTATGATCCTAAGTACACTAGTCTTCCTTTAAAGAGGCCTCTCCAGTAGAGATAATTCAAATGCCTTCCACAACCAGAACAACACAGTCTCCTGAGAAGTTTTGATCTCCACAGTCTCTTAGATGTTTTGTCATGAGAAGCAGGTACTGCCATAGCACACGTGATAAAAGCCAAAATAGGCACTGTTCAAATGAGATGCCTAAAACAAGTTCATGGCACAGTGGAGGAAATCCTTCTACAGTGTGGTGTGACAAATATCAGCCAGAAGTGCACAATACCCAAATCACTATCTATATCCCTGCCTGAGAACAGATGGAGGAAAGCCTTTAGCTGATCTAAACTTGGCTCAACCCACCCTGTTTACTGATGGAATTTCCATGAGCAGAGAAATTAGAGCTTCTGGCTGCAGTCGCTTGAGAGCCACAATCTGATGATTCAGCTTACATGTCTGTACCTAAGCAGGTGCACCAATTCATGCAACACATACAAGTACAAAAGGGCAGCAAGAGCTCCAGCCAACAAGTAATTCCACCTTGAAGTGAGTGAAGGCCACAGATACAGCAGCAATTTGCAGGTACTGTTGATAGCAAATATATCACAGTGTCCTCTTTTACAAAGATGCAGGCTGAGGATATGTTAGGTTACTGAAAAATGAAAGCAGCTAAAGAGGACTTCCACATAATGGTATGAGAGACATTTTAAAATACTTTCCAAGTGACCAGTCCTTAGACTGTGTCCACTGATTACTGTCTGAACAGTCAGGAGGAGAGCTGTCAGTTTAACAGTAATCTTTTTAAAATGCTAATAAGGACCCAAACAATTCCCATTAAGGAGCTGAAGAGCCATCGGAACTCTGCATGAGTCTGCTCATGGCACCCACAGCAAGGCTGGTACATCTTGGCTTGATATTTTGGAATTTGGCATTCAGAGAGGCTTAGTCATACGACAATTCTTTTGCATCATTAGGCTGTTAGATTCCCAGAGAAGTTTTCACAATGTGCTGCAAGAGGAAAGGTTTAAACAAGCAGAACTAAAGCAAAAACAGAGCTTTATACTTTCTTTGCATGCCTCTTTTCACTATGCACACGTGGTGCTCAGAGCAGGAGGGGGGTGAAAGGCGGCACTGTACAGAACTTTGGGCTAACAAAGAGTACACACAAAAATAAGAGGCTTCAACAGAGGTTCAAAAGTGGCTACTTTGTAAAAGCCAGCTACTACAGCTGAAATCCCACATCACAGTCCAGTAGACTGATGTTCCAAGCTGTTGATGTGCAAGGTGAGCCTGTCACCATATTGTCTGTGAGGACTTTACACAGCTGCTGGTTTGCACTGGGTTGGGTAAGAGTCATCTTGCCCCAGAGATGCAGCAATTCCTTGTGAACAACTGCTTGAAACCTCTGCAAAACTGGGTGCCTGGCACTCCAGAAAGATCTGCTACTAAGTGGAGCAGCCTTGGAGGAAGCAGTCCCAAACCATCCCAGGAGAAAAGTGTTTTGGTTCAAGATTCAGCTCTTGAAAGGAGATGAGCTGCTACTGTTCAAAATAAGGTCAGAGTATGGTAGTGCCCCATTCTGAAAAATTGATATACAAACATGTGGCTTGACTTTTCTATATATTCTGTCTCTGAGAGAAATTATTGAAGATGCATAGGAGCCAGGTGCTGTCTCAAATACGGAGTACAGCAAGGAAGAAGAAAATCCAATAAAGTGTTTGATTATCTCCATGATATCAAAGCTATTTTCACAACGAGAGTGGCCAGGAGTCTTGAATTCTTTTCTGACAACCATCCAAGGCTCAGAACTTGCCAGGTGCATGACTACTCCTCTGGGAATCTGTAATCTCTTTAAAAACCAAGAACAGCAAATTCCACTGGAATCATACTGTCCTGGAGCAGAGTCTTCACATCTGGAGTTAGCAAGTAAAAACACAGTGATTTTCAAACAAGCAGGTGATCACCAAACTACAGGTCTGAAAGGGATACTGAGAGGTCATCTAACTTCATCCCTGTGAAAGCATCTGTCCCATCTGTTTTATCCCTTAAAGACCTCCCCAGTGCTGCACACAACCACAATCTATCCAGGCAAGATGTTATTTTCTTGTGCTTCACTCTTTCTGCTTTTTCTAAAGTTTTCCCTAATGATTAACCTGGATCCCTTTTACCATAATTTACATCTACTTTTCATATCTTACCCGTCACAAAGAAAACATTTGTTCCCCTCATCCCTGCAACAGCCTTTTAGATGTATGAAGATGAATCATGTCATTTCTTATTACATTCCCCAGACCTAAAAAATATACAGATTTTCCATATCTTGCCAGCACCAGGTTACATTGTGAGACCTCTGGTGATTCTCAGTGTTCACCTTTAGTGATTCTCACTTTAGTCCTTGTCCTTCCTGAACTTCCCTGTGCAGAAACAGCGCATAGTGTGCTCCCAGTTGAGAGCTTACTGGTATGATGTAGAATGGAACACTTGGTGTGTCCTGCAAACAACCCCTCTGTTTATAGTGAGAAAGAATTTCTTTTGCTTTCCAGATACATAGCAATATTTGTAAAAGTCAAGGCCACAACATGAAACCAAAGTGCCTGAGATGCTCTCCAATAACCAGAACCCTGACCTCATGTATTAGTTTCTTCTAAAACTCACATTTAAATTGCAGCCTACTGGAGGCAACTTAACTGGAGATCTCCTTGATGAGCTATAGTCTTATTTTCTGATACTCACATTTACTTGGACAGCTAAAGCAATTTTTTTATATGTAAAAGTAATCTCTATACAAGTAAGCAGCTGAATGATTCCAAAAGAAAAATGTTTAAAAAAGAAACTGAAGGAGAGTTGAGAAAGTCTGGTCTAAAAGGTCTTAAAATTTGCTGTCTCCTGCATCAGATTCAAGCATTAGCAATTCCTGAGTTGTGGAATACTAAGGAAAATGCTGACTTTCTCACCATCAACATAGTCGTTCATTCAGCTTGTTTTGAAATACAAGGCAGAAGTCAGCAACCACCCAGCATTCTCCCAATGCAAGAGAATTTTTATTGCATAAGCTTTTGAATAGTATATATTTTTAAAATTATGCTGTTTAATCCCCTTGTGCCACTCCTGAGCACATATGCACACACTGATCTCCAGTGCTGTTGTGAGCAGGGGTGGGAGTGGAGTTCCAAATACTCCAAAAACTGCTGGTGGTATTTTATTACAAGAAATCAAATATAAGACTCATTAACTTGAAAAAAATCCCACCCTATCTATAGATTTACTAAGAAAAAGTAAAAACTTCTCAAGGTGAAAACTTCTCCAGTTCAACAGGGAAATAAGAGTCAGCGCATCAGATTTGGTAAACTTTGTGTAGAAAAACCACTTCAGGCTAAGAAAAGTTCAGATCGGAACTAATAAGTTAAGTTTCTCTGGGGATACACACAGAGTGTTCGGTGTAGACTTAAGTGTTCGGGAGCATTTTAGGAACAATCCGCTCACAGATTTTCCAAGTACTAAAGTACAAAATTGGGTTTGTTGCTGTGACTCAGAACTGTGAGCAGACAAGAAACTAAAGAGAACACACAACTTTCATGTAGCTGTACTGCAAATTTTTAAGTAGAGGTATTCCAAAACAAAGGCTACATACAAGTGCAGAAAATCCCCTTCCAAAACTGCACAGTTGGGCTGGGAGTAACAGCCCAACTGAGTCTGACTTCATTTTTTCTTTAAAAACCACAACAGCTCAAGTGTGTAAAGAAGTGCAAGATCATCTAAAGCAGTAAGACAAGTGCTTTTGCAATGAGCAAAACACAGATATGCAAGTAGAAAACCATACTCAGATTAAGGACTTCTATACTGTTGTCATAATATATTAGTAGTAATATATTAAACAAAAAAATCTGAAAACACAGCATTTCCCTGTTAGTTAATCCCTGAGAAAGGTCTAAAGGAATGGGTTTAAATATGCTTTAGTGAAATCCTGTGAGGTCATGGAGACTCTGTTGGTTCTTTGCCTGATTTGGCCCATACAAACTCCACAAAAGAGCTGCCTGTGCAGGGCTCCCTCTGGGACTGGTGTACTCTGTGTTGCATGCCTTAAGGTCTAAAAGGCATGTTTACTATTTGGAGTCGGGATTAGGAGAGAGTCTGAGCTATGTTTTGTATACTTGTTTTTAAAGCAACAGCTTTTTACTCCTTTAACCAAGCTTATAGAGCTGCTCCCTTGTGGTGTTGTCTAGAAACAACAGAATCTCAAACAGGTCTGTAGGTTTCTTCAAACTCTTACCTTACCCGTGGTTAGGTTCTCAATAGCAAAAGGTTGAGAACCTAATTACTACAGTAGTACTATTATAGTCATCATGTGAGAAGCTATAAAAAACCCTCTACCCTGTGTTCCATACAAATTCATCACTATTTAGAGAAGTAGTAATAAAAAGGGGAAAGTAAATCAATTAAGTCACTTTATTGATTCCAAGATAGTGGAACTACTATTAATAAAACATGTTAATACTGTTTTATGGATAGGTCAAAGTCCTGGTAAGGGTGTGTTTGTCATTCTAATTTAAGAGCAGTTTTATCAACAAAGTATTTGTTATTGCAGTATTGTATTTATTCATATTCTGTTTTCCTCCCCCACAGCCAGACCATCTGCTAAATGTTTCTTAATCTAAGCTTGTTGGGATAGAGCCCGTTACTTTTACATATTTATGAACTGTGTGGTACACTGGCATTCATTCAGCAAAGACTGCTTCTCCAGGATCATGCATGAATGACATAAACCAGTATGTGTTTATGTGCAAGAGGTCCACATGTGCAGGGGTCATGGAGGGTCCTGGAAATCCAGTCACACCCAGAAATTCTTAAACTCCACTGCTGCAGAGGATTGGAATTTTCTGCTAATATTTGAGTGATGCCTGAATGCAAATAAAGGAAGAACAGGTATTTATGGTGTTCTAAGGCATTGTAATGAAGAGTAATAGGATACAATTGAATGAAATTATATCTGACTCAAGAAACATCCTCTATCATAAAAATAGTTTCATGTTTGGTCAAACAGGCCAAAAAAGCTGAAGCTACTATTCTTATGTTGTAACAGGCTAGACAAAGCAGAATGCAGGACTTGTTCTGGGGACAGAAAAATGAATAATTACTTTCTGATTTCGGTTTTATTTCTGCTGTAGTTCAGCCTCTTATAACAACACTCACAGTGGCACAGCTTTATACTATTTATACACTGAAGGGAGTGTATTCTGCCATTATTTTGCTGAGAACTGACACATGTGACTCACATTACCCTGAACAGAAGCTATGTTCTTAAACTGCCCTTGTGTGCCTGGACTGTGTGGACCTGTCTGTGTTTGCCTTTCTGGCTGGTTTGCAAACAATGCCTTTCCAAACCTGAGGTTGTCAGATTTGCAAGCCTCATAAGAAAGAACGTAGCCCATCTGCTCTTAACTGTGAGAGTCATCCATGCTCCAAGGATCATTTCTATGCATAAGTCTATGCCAGCAACAGAGCACAATCACAGCCTAACAGTCTTGATGAGATTACAGCTAGAGATGCCTCACCACTGCTGTCTGGCCAGAACAAGTACCAAGCTCAGAGAAAATGAAAATCTCCTTGAGTTTTATGTGAGTAGGCTGCAGGTTGATCAAGATACAGTGTACAAAATCCCCTTGATATGTTTTTACTTTTTTTTTTTGCAATGCATTATTATATTTTACAAACCAGCATATTCTTCTCATGGACCTCTTAATTAATATTTTTCAGGTTAGAATATAAAACTGATGATCAAACTGCTCTGTCGCACAATTACACTTATAGATGCCTATTGTTAGCTGTGCTAGACTGATATCACCCGTGGCTTTTGTATTTTTGACTTCTGTCTGTATACTTCACTACAATATCCATGTGCTGTGGTAGAGTATGGTGGATCTATGCCAATATAATAATTCCTTTTACCAGCAGTTTATCTGATGCATCTGTTTGACTCACTGGAATTAAATTGCTTGTAACTCGATCCTACATAGAGCAAATACTCTTTCTGCACCTGCTTCACATAGCATTTGGTTTACTTAGTGATTAATTTCCTAATCCTGACAAAAAATAAGCAAGTTAGTATGTATAACAAAGGCTGGAATCACAAATTAAAAAGCCAATAGGACTGTATCAGCTGGCTAAAGTACAAAACCTAATACTTGCATGAAGGTACAGATTGTGCAGTGCTCACTGCAAAATACAGATACTGCCCTGATGACTTCATCAAGCTTGCTATGAGAAGCCTGCTGCTAATGGGTAAGTCTGCAGCTCCTGCTTTCCTAGAACAAAAATATCCAGTAGTAGTGCATTCACAGATTTTGCATTAAGACTATTTAGAAGAGCTAGCACAAAGGAAAAATCCTCCCCTCAGAAACAAGAAAGTCCAGAATTTTATACTCCAGAACAAACAATAAATAACATTTTCAGCAGAAGATACAAGAGGTCGGCTAGGTCAGTACTCACAGACCACAGCTGCATAAGAGACCTTCTCACACAAGTCAACTCCCCTGAAAGGTGCTCACAGGTCTCCCACCTCCGCTAGGGCAGGCATCTAAATTAGAGTTCCCTTACCACATATTATTCCCTGCCTTTGCACAGGTTTGTCTTTGGAAAGCTCACACAGATTATTTTCTCTTTCTCTGGGCTTGCTAGTTAAAGCCAAGGTCAAAAAGAAAAAAATCTGTTTCCGTAAATCCTTCTCAGTACATCTCACAGGGTATAAGGGAATCTGTGTGATGATGGCTCTGGATGCCAGTTTGTCACTGTTGCCACGGTAACAGAGCAGTGATCCCCAGTGGCTTGGTAAAGGAGTGGTAATGGGAACATCAGCACCAAATGTATGTATTTGCGTCCTTGAAGATTCCAGTGCCCTGCACAATCCACCCATTTCTTTAAAAAGTATCATTTAATATAGAAGGAACTTCCCTCACACCACCCCCCCACCGCTCACCCCAACCCCCCTCGCTTTGGTTACTCCACTCGTGGAGCAATATAGCACCTGCACATGTTGTTTCTATGGTATAAGAAAGCTGGAATAACCCTCAGTTTCTTCTGGGAAATAGCAAGGCATGGATAAATACGTAAAAAGAAACCTTGTTCTGGTACACATCTGAACATCAGCACACGTTCGCTGGCATTTTGAATAAGTGCTAAGATGGAGCGAGATAATTTTGTGTCTCTAAGGTGAATGAGAGCAGTTGAGATGGGTACTTTTCTGCCAAGTGATTCTTTGCCAACATGACCAAGAGCAAGTGTGTCTGTGAGGCCCTATTACAGCTACAGGGAAGCTCACGGCAACAGAGTTACTTTGTTCCTGAAAAGCCTTGGCATTATCTTTTCTAAACCTTCATATTGCTGTCTTCTACTTCTTTAACATACTTTTACTATATAACATGGGCATAAGTATTATTAGTAATGTTATGCAGGGCAGTCCACAGCAGCAAAGACCTACACACAGTCTAGGCTGTAGGACTGCAGAAGCAGGCATTATTTTGCAGGACAATGAGCAAGTCAGGCTTGTTTGGGAAAGCAAATCCTGGAATAGTTAAATAATACCACTTGTTTTTGAGACAGACTATTTATCTCATCTTCTTAAAAAAAATGCTGCTAATGGCTCTTTGTTACTTTCCTTATTATTGTCTCTTAATGCCAAGTGCTTCTTTTAAGGTAATGGATTTCCTCTCTCAGGACACCAGTAACAAACACAGCTCTGTGTGCTAGTGTACAGACAAAAACAAACACTGAAGTAAAACCTACATATTTGCTTTCTTAACTGACTTTCCTATTCTCACTTTCAATTCAGGTTAACACCTCTGACAAATCGAGTGGATTTGGACCTGATGATCTTAAAGGTCTCTTTCAACTGGAATGATTCTGTGATCACAACTTGCTAGGGACCAGCCCCCAGATGCCAAAATCCACATCATGACAGGGAGCTTAAGCATCCTTTTGCCCTACTACAATGTGAAGCAGTAGAGATGGGATAAGCACAGAACAGCAGTATCAGCCAGAAGGATCAAAAAGAGTTGAACCAGATTCAAAAAACTGTGAGTGGGCTAAAAAAAATCTCAGACATTAAGAACAATAACAATTCACGTTTTTTCACTTGTATTTGCCTCTGCCTTCAGACTGAGTTTTCCAGCTTTTCTCCAGCTTTTCTCCAGCACACAAGGATTATAGTTTAACTTTATTTAGAAAAAACCCCTACTTTTCCTATGCTTACATGATTCTAAAATGTGGGACTTGGAGAATATCACGACATCATAGAATATTAGAATTGTTTAGGTTGGAAAAAAACCTTAAAGATAACAAGTCCATCCATTGACCTAAGTGTACCAAGCTCACTGCTAAACCATGTCAATAAGCTCCGTATCTACATGACATTTAAACACATCCATGGATGGCAATTCAGCTGCCTCTGAATTGGGCAGCCTCTTTCAATGCCACATGACCCTTTCAAGAAAGCTTTTCCTAATGTTTGACCTAACCTTCTCTTGGTGCAACTTGAGGCCATTTCCTCTTGTCCTATCGCTTGTTACATATAAGAAGTTATGCTTGTTACTTGTGAAAAGAGACCAGCACCAGATGCAATGATGGCCATGACAATGCTGCTAAATTTGGAAGTGCAGAAATATCTCTCAAAAGTAGGCAACCCACCTAGGTCCACTTTCAGGAAATCTGGACTTTAGCACATCCCCCCTACCTCCCTGGATGGCAGCTTAGTGACTTGTTCAAAGTTAGTTATGAATACACCCAGACTTATTGGCATCTGCTTCCACACTGATTATGAGGTTACTAAGCATATGAAGGCATGTTATAAAAATTCACATTTTATGTCATCTTGAATGAGAAGGCAATAAGATCAGAAACTGAACTGAACACTTTGTCTGCTGGTTAGTACATATAATTAAATATATCTGTTCTGCTCATACACACACACACTCTCTCCTTCCCTCAGGCATTTTAATGCTTGACTAAGTGGAAAAGATGTGGTGCCTTTAGGTGTGAATGCATAAAGCTGTCCAAAATGAAGCTGTCCCCTGAAGAAGATAATCCCAAGAAGGAAAAACACAGGGCTAGCAGAGGGGACAAGCAGGAGAGAAACTTAAGGGAGAGGAAGTAGCTGGGCTTGGCCTGCAGCACTCAGAAGCCTTTTTCATTTGCACTTTATGTTTTTCCGGTCAGAGCACTAGCTACAGCTACTCAATGTGATCAAAAGGGCTGCTGTACCATTATTTAAGGAAGAGGATCTAAAAATGACAGCAGCTAATAAGCACCAGTTTCTCATCAACTGCCTCATCAGGCAAATTTCACAAACAGCTTCAAAGGCTAAATAGCTGGAAATGAAGTTCTGGCTGCTGGATTCAGGCCAGTATAGAGAGACTTGCAGTCCTGTGCCTGCTCACTTCAGTCTCAACCACAAACAAAAGAGAGCTACCCTAAATGTATGTCCATAGAAAGACACAGATTTCATGAACTGGGCTGAAAGACTAAAGCCACAGCACATTCATTCGTCCTAATGATTAAAAGGTGACAGGAGTAGGAACAATAATGTTCCTTTGTGCGTAAATGTCCAGACCACATTCCTGGTTCAAAAAGGAAGGCTTTATCTGGAGCTCCCAACTGAGTAAAAAAGCCTAAAAAATAACTAACCCTGGCCTTGGTGGGCCAGGGTGGAAGCACACCTTTAATTGAGAAGTTAGTTCAGAGAAGGCATTCATGTGCCTGAGGGAGAAGGCTGGCTGATGCAAAGTGCAGAAAGTGGACAGAGATGTGTGTGTGGTCCAAGAGCAGGGAATTTGTGCTTATGTGCGTAGGAAGGGAGTGGATTGTTTGTGGTGGGAGTGCAGTACATGTATGTAAATTATAGATGGCAAAGCTGAAAAGAGCTTGTCAGCTTTTTCACTTTTTCTTGTTTTAGCCACTGAAGATTTGAAAAGTTGAATCTTCTTCTCATTCCACCAGTATATCTGCTCCAGTCTCATGAATCACTAATTAGATAATTCTGCCAACAAAACTATACAAGACCATTTCTTTCAAAAAACTGATGTTCATTTTTGTTCTTAGTGTTTTTTAAACATGCATTAATTTTTTTTACTATAATCCATAATTAACCTTGTTAAGAAGTGTCTGTTAAGAAGTGTCTGTTCTGTTCTTCAGTTTTTAAAAGATGGGCCCACATTTGTTTGGTTTTTGCTCGAAAGTCTCTGGTGTACTCCTGGTAAAATTAACACACAACAGGTTTCCAAGGCTATTAAAAAGTTATCACCACAGTAAAACATGTTCTGCACTATATTATTTGGATATGATAGGTCTTTTTCACTATATTTGTAAATAGATGTGCTGCCATTCAGCAAGGCTCAGCATAGATAGTTGGGAGAGAGGAACCAAATTAAATTCAACAAGGGCAAATGTAAGGTCCTGCTGTTTTGAAAGGAATAATCCTATTCAGTTCAAGACAGACAAGGAACTACCAGAGAGAGTCCAGTGGAGGGTTACAAAGAGGTTTAGGGGGTGGGAACATCTCTCTTCAGAGGAAAAGCTGAGAGACACAGCTGTTGGAAGACTGAGAGGTCTTATCAATGCTTACTAATATTAGATATTAGTGGGTGTCAGGATTACAGGGCCAGGCTTTTTTCAGTGGTGCCTAGTTACAGTAACAGGCACAAACCAGAATCTAGGAAGTTCCATCTGAAGATAAGGAAAAACATTACTTTGACGGCAGCCAGTGCTGGCTCTGTAAACATTCAGAGCCTCTTTGGTTGGAAGAGAGTTTCATAATAATGAATTCCAACCCTTGATCCAGCACTGACAGGTCACCACTAAACCATGCCCCTAACCATCAGGTCCACATGTTATTTAAATACCTCCAGGGCTGGTGATTCCACCAGTGCCTTAGGCAGCTTATTCCAATGTTTAATAACTCTTTCAGTGAAGAAATTCTTCTTAACGTCCAGCCTAAGCCTCACCTGGACATGAACCTGTGCAACCTGCTCTGGATGAACCCACTCTAGGAGGAGGATTGGACTAGATGAAATCCAGTGGTCCCTTCTAAACTTCACCATTCTGTGATTCTTAGGTTCTATGATTTCCACACCTGATTTTCATGGAGATCTTCGTTCATGCCTGTCTATACTCTTATTAACTGCTGTTATGTTTGTGTCTGGTATTGATGGGTTTCTGGAAAGCTCAGCAACTCAGGAATTTTATAAATCCATTATAAATAATTAAATCAACTCTTCTTCCTCACATCTACTTCTCATTTATTAAAGGACTTTCTTTCTAGCAGTTCTTGTCTCTCATCACCATCCAATATATATACTTGGGGGAGGAATGTAATTAGTTTTGTGGTCCTTCTGCCAAAACTTCCACTAACTTCATTCAGAGATTTGCCTGAAGAATATAGGCTGTACGAGTTGCTCCTATTTCTGTACACCAAGAGCAGACTGAAGTGTGTGCCCACATGTGGACAACGGAGTCCCAAAGGCCTTTTAACCCACAAGCATTTCAAGAAAGGCATGAAAAGGTAGGTTTATACACGCAAGAAGAGGAAATTGAAGGACATGGGAGAAATTAAGCAAAGTGAAAGAGGATTCTGTAATACAAAAGCAGAGCAAACTGAAGATTTTATGTGATTTATTCATGTTAAACTCTGGTTGGGGGGAGGAGTTAGGGTTTTTTTTAAACTTTTCAAGCAATAGAAGAATGGATTTTCTCTTTCCCCCTTTTTCTGCCATCAGACAGCTGTGTAAATATTTTAGCATGTGACTGTGGAAGCACAGTACTGAAGACTTCTAAATTTTGTCAAGACAAGAGTACAGGAGAACAAAAAGGCAAAAGCTTGGGGTAGATCTAGCTGCCAGGATCTCCTGTTCCCAGGGGAACTAGACACAGGAAAAAGAAGAGAAAAAAGGCCAAGTCTGATACCTTTCATTGCTTACAGTGACAGGATTCCGGGTCAGACAAAAACTCAGGCTTTTGTTGTCTTTTTGAAGGAGGGTAGCAAAGGTACCAGAGCAATTAGCAGTCTATTAAATGACAGTTTTCTTGAAGGTTGGTGGCTTTATCTGTAATACCAACTGCTTGCACTGTACCCGCTTAAGATACTGAACTCTCAAGTTTCAGGTGAACTAAGCAGTGTGGTAAGTCAGCTTTTGAATTGAGGAAATCAGAGCTACATGCACAGTCTATGGTTATACTGGTCTGGCACAAAAGAGGTCTTTTGTGCAAAGCAGTGCAGCAAAGCAGTGATTTAGGCCAGCTGACTGAAAACACATCTCTTCACAAGTTCTCTCAGGAGTTTACACTACATAAGTGTGGGCAGCAGGTGATAACACAAACTAAATATGCCACAGCCAGGAATCAGGCTGCACTGATTGTCTGTGAAAGAATCCTATCTTCTTACTGCAGGGGAACGTATTAATCTGTTAAAAACATAGCATTCACTTGCAGCACTCTTTGTGTCTTTTGCCACACTCATTCAGCAATTCTTCCACAACAAATGACAGAATGGCTTCCTCTTTCCCTCCTGCTTAAGTTAAAGCAATGGCTCATGCCCTAACCAGGAAATGTTAAACGTTGCAAAGTAAGGAGTACCAATCCATCTTGCTGGTGAGAAGCCAAAAACCAAGATTTCTTCCTGAAGTGGGTCATCATTCTGTGCCCTGAAATGTAGAGCTTTTATTAGGCCCGTACAACTGCCAATGTTACTCAAACAAGAAACCTTTGGCTATGCTGCATGTAATCTCCCCTCCCAGGGAATTAAGCGGGTGGTTATTAAAACTGCAATAACACCCACACTGCGAGCATATTTAAACCCTAAAGGAAGAAATTCTTCCTTCCATCAAAGACAGCAAAATCATTTAATGATTTCAGGATGTCTTCATACTCCTGACTTCCTCTAACCATTTTCATTCCATTTCTATTTAATTACCTGAATGATTAATTAAGGTTGATCTGCTAATGTTTTGTTCAGTGCTTTGAATAAGTAAAGCACTGTATAAATCCTTGGCATGAATTGTTTATTAGGTTACTATTTATTTCACTGTTGTTGCTTTCTGGGCTCTCCCTATTCCTTCTCATATTCCCTTCCATAGGCAGTAGCCAGTGCTACTATGGCTATTACTTCTAGCACAAGTTATGTGGTCAGCAACACCATCTTCCTGTGTTTGTTTCAAGAATATATAGCTTCTCTGCATCATCACATGAACTTTTATGGAACCTGAGTTTGCACTAAAGATCTTGTACCCCATTAGCCACATAACCCTGCTATTGAACTCAGGCTCAGACTCCAGCCTTGTTGCACCTGTTCCCTGCCCATATCTGCACAGTAGTGAAAACAGATTGAGGGGACTTTTGGTCAACACAGAAAACAGAGGCAGTTGCAGCTCCTCCCTAAAGGGGATTGGTTTCCTCATGGAGTCCTGGAATTACCTGCCATTCTGCCCTTCCTTTAGAAAGTCTTCCTTTAGAAAACCTTGATGCCACCAGGGCTAAGCACAGAGGCTGAGCTACAACAGAGTTGTGGTTAATGGTGCCGCTCAGGACAAAGAGGAGGCTTGTCTGCAACAAAATCTCAATCTCCTAGAAAAGATTTAAGGCCACCTCACAGCTTCTCCACAGCCTTGTATGACTCTGAGTGGATTGTTTACAACCAGATGTGCAAGAACTGATACTGGGTGTCTCAAGTTGTGGTTGTTTTGAGAGATCAGAGGAAGTCAACAGGCTTCATAGTTACCACCTCTCCAAATCCCATGAGATAAATATACAAATGGGTTTGCTTTGTTTTTCTTAACTGTCAGCCATACAATTTCTGCTTTATAATTGAGAGTCAACTCAAGTTCTTTCCTTCTTACTCCTAAGTAACATTCAGCAGTCTAAAACAGGCCACAGGGATGCCAAAAATATAACTCTTTGGAACTTGGTAAACAATTTTGTTGAATCTGGTGAAAACGGAGTAGAATTATTTTCTCTTAGTGCATTGGCTCTTCAGAGGTAATGACAGCTTGTTACTTTGAGTCACTGAACCTGGCAGACCTAACTGTAAGTGCAACCAGGGCAGACTGAGCTGATGAATCTCATGATCCTTCTTTCATGTTCATGTCTACTTTGACTCCTTTTAGGGTCTCCAAAGCAAAAGACTCTTTCATGCTCAAAGATGCAGAAGTAGCACAGGACAAGTCCAGAAATAAAATCCTTGCAGTGTTCTTGTCTTCCTTTCCTAGGTCACTGCTAGATGAGCACAGGGCTTTCTAAGCAGAAACGTCCATGCAGGGAAAGGAAAGAGGACAAGAAAAGTGCCCTAACCATTCTGTCCTCTGTAACCCCTTTCCCTTTGTAACCTCAAATTGTAAGCAGCTATGGGCATGGCTGTGAGGTTAGTATGAAGCCTCAATTTCTTCTAATCCTGTCTGGCCATTAGCTCTGGAAGAAGTCTGCTAACAGCACTGGTTGCCAGCCAGGGCAGGCATGCAAACCATCTGTTACAGTTTCTCCAGGTCTGAACAGTCATGTCCATGGGTTTGCCCAGCACAACTGACAGTTACAGCCCTCAGTGCTGAGAAATTATAGGATATGCAGCAAGTCAGCAATTAAAGGAGCAAGGAGCCAAAAAACAAAATGAAGGGAGAAAAACAGACAGTGCAGAATAGAAACATACAGAAACATACAAAGAGAAATCAGAGCCACTAATTATTGTTGTGGCTGGCACCACTAATTACTATGAGATCTGGTTAAAGCACCAGAGAAGTGGCAACTTGTCCTGGGACCTGTATGCACATCCAGATGTGGAGGTGTTATACACTAAGTATGGAGAATTCAAATACAGGGGTTAAGGTCCATGTACTTGGGGTGTGTGTGCATTACATGGAACATAGTACCAACAAAATCAACCACAAGTTAGGCCTTGCATTGTAACACAATGGGCTTAAAAGCTTGAAGATTTTGAGCTTTAAATAAAAAAAACAAAACTGAACTGTAAGCACTTTTTTTGCTAAAATCATAGCAGTGACAGAAAAAGGTGAGGATGAACACAAATGGCTGCTGAAGTTTGTCTGTCTGCCACCCATTAGTGGCTGTGCTGGAGAAGGTACACAATCCCGCCAGTGTGTTCTCTGTGGAAGGTACTGCTTCATTGGAAGAAATCTGCAAAGGCAGATTTGATCTAAGTGTCCTAAGCAATGGCTTTCTCTCATGGATATAAACAGCAAATTATAAATTTGGAACCAATTGCAGCAAAAGGCTGATGAGATGCTACCTGACTATTCAATACAGAATGTAAGGAAAGGCCTTGAGGAGACAACTGGGCAGAAGGAAGCAAGACTATATAAGGGTTTTGTTTTTTCCCACCAAATCAATACAGAAATTACATATGGGTCTTCCTTCATTTTGGCTACAGTCACTGCCAGAGCAGTTGGATAGGTTTCTGTGTCAGGCTACTGCTGTTTCAAGGAGATCAGTGTATCATTTAATAAGGAAAAGCTTTTCAGCTGTGTGAGATTTTATCTGCTGATGGCTACCTGATATTTATAGACATAACCATCAGTGTAACAGCAGGAATCAATTCTCTAGGGGTCAAATTGGGTGGATTACCCCCATTTAAACTCTATTATAGATGAAGTTTTCTGTACAGGATTAACCACTTAACTCACTGAATCCCAAACATAATCAGCTATTGTTCACAATAACTGATGATCTCCATGGCTTAGCTGTGAAATGGTTGACTTGTTTTCAGCCTCAATTATATTTTCAAAGAATAGGTTCCTTTGTTAACCTCTGACTTGCTGAGCAATGTGTAGGCAGCCTATTAAGTACTTCACAGTCCTCTTTTAACCCTATGATTCAGGCAACTCTAGTGATTTAGTCCCATGATTGTCCTATTTCTGACCAGTCAGAATCTTCAACTGTCACATGACTAGCAAGACCAGAGAACCTGCTTTGATCACAGAAAGATTAGAGAAATAAACACCAACAGTGGCTTGGAAGATTGTGACAGAAAATATGTGGATATTATACAGTGTTTTAAGGCTTTCATCCTAACTTTTTTTCATGATACACGGAGCATGCCTCCCTGCTAAGGCTTTTCAGAGTCAGCTCCTTTGGGGTCTTACTATGCACCAATTCTATCTCCTAAAATTATCCAAGTATCTTTCTACTATTGAATTTCTTCTGGTGAACACACCTTTCAACATGAGACAATCTTGCAAAGACAGCTTAGAATAGTGTTATTGTTCGGTAGCTGCATTGCATGGGGAATGTTAACTGCTGCTTAATTTAACACAGAAAGAGAGATGCTGAGTCCCAGCAGGGGTAAGTGGTCTTGAATACAAATAACAAATTAGAGCGATTTAAGGTTTTGTTTCCAATCACCAGAGCTATCATCAGCTGTGTCTGTCTATCCACTCTCTCTTTCAAGCTTACCATGACCTCCTCTTAGAATCATAGAATCATAGAATCATTAGGGGTTGGAAGGGACCCCAAAAGATCATCTAGTCCAATCCCCCTGCCACAGCAGGATCACTTCACTGGAGAAGTTCTAGACCAGAATCACTCTGGGTTGGAAGGGACCACCAAACCCCCCACCATGGACACCTCACCCTAGACCAGGTTTGCCAGAGCACCATCCAGCCTGGCCCCAACCACCTCCCTGAGCAACCCATTCCAGGCTCTCTCCACTCTCACGGTGAAGAACTTCCTCCTCACATCCACTCTAAATCTACCCAGCTCCAGCTCTTCCCCGTGTTTCTCTTACCTTCCCCTTGTGTTTACAGTTACAGTGACAACGATCTACTCTCATGACCTGGTTGTATTCCTAGCGCCAGGCTGACACACCAGCCGGAAACTCTCGTCTTCCTCTGTCTACTACCCTTCCAGTGCTTCCTCACAAATACACTTAATGGAAAACACAAGGGCAGATGCTATCTATCTCAGAGTGCTATCTTCAGTCTCTGGCAGAACCCACCCCATTTTCCATCCTCGAAGGTCTGGTCAAAGTTAATACTTGCATCTCACTCCCATTACTTTGCTCTTGAGTAATGTTATTTTGCTAGTATGTATAGGTGCAGTGCACTGTTGCTCCCTTGATTTACACTAATCCATTTCTTTTCATGAGGATATAGCACAACATTCTGTAGATACAACTTAAAATACAAACCTAATAAGCCTCCTGTCAGGTAGGAAAGACAGTGAGGTTGTCATATCTGTTTTACAAAAAGAGAAGCTGATGTTCAGAAAGAAAAAACTATTATAAGAAGAAAGTGGCAAAAATCACTAACTGAAGACATTGTGCTACAGCTCTCCAGATGAGCCTGTGGGGACCTGGAGTGAGAGTGAGTGACAGTGATGGTGCCGTGCTGAATTCTGGTTACACCAGCTGAAGGATGACTGCAGTGGGAGATGGGAGCTTAAAGTTCACTTCAATAAACCAAAAATATTTTAAATATTACTTGACTGATCTGTGGTAGAATTCTAAAATATATTAATTAGTTTTTCTGTAATGTTTCAAGCAAGTTCTTTCAGGCTGTCTACACCAAGTCATTTTTTGGAAATAAACATTTTGGATCTAACCCTAAATGCAAAATTATTTCAGATCTGGTAATACAGAATGAGTTTTCAACATCCTCCTTGAACTGGCTTCTGGAATGAAACTGTGTCTGGAAAAATTTGCTTGCCTGTTCAGCCTTCCTGGGCTCAGACTGCTGTTGAAGCTGAAAACCTCACCCTGATACAAGGGCTAGATTCCTCATGAGCTGCCCTTCCCCCAGTGCCAAGGAGTAAACATGTATGTCTAAAGCTACATAAACTAATTAGACACCTAATCCTACCTTTGTCTGCATCTGGTCTTGCTGAGAAAGACAAGAAGGAGCAGCAAATAAGAGAGGAACAGAGGGAAAGAAAACACCAGTTCATCCAAGAAATGGAGACCAATACACTGCCCAAGACATTAATTTTAAGCAAAGTACAAGCATATCTCTCAAACCAATAAGACCCTAAAATAGCACACCTATCTTCAAAAGGAGAGCTAAATCCTCCCCAAAAGAGAGGTTCTGTACTTTCACTGACTACATTCAAAAGCTCAGAAACAAATCAATAAAAACTCAATACTTCCTCAATTCCTGTACCACATTTGTGAGCAAAACAGCAAGGAGGGGAGTCCTGCCTGTCACAGTCTCCTTACCAGAAGGGGGCACAAAGGGATACACACACCATAAAATACAAGACACAAAGGTTAAATCAGCAAAAAGTGCCTTCTCAGTGGCTCTACTCCTGAGGCTCAGGCACTGCTGCCATGCTACTCTGTGGCACTGTTGGCTTTCCTAAAATAATCTCTCATCAAAACCTGTGAGCACTACAAAATGTGGCCAGATAAGAGCCAGGACCAGCAGCCTGAGATGTAGAAGAATTTGTTAAGTTCTATAATGTTTTCCGTGGTTGTCAGTTCAAGACACAGAACATACATTGCTTGTTCATAGTGATAATTAACAGCAGATGGGGCTAAACATGGCTTCAAAATCAGGAACGGATACCTGGCAAACACTGAAAAAGGTACTGAGCAGTTAGGTTAAAAATTTGAAGAAACATCTTTTCTCAAGTAAACTCATTTGCCTTATGATACAAAAACTTCCAGGATTCACACCATCAAGCACTTCTCCCAACTATGAGAGCACAAGGGTTGCCTTTGAAAAAGAGGAAGATGGAGGTTAAGTGGATGACAACTGATTTTGGCAGGTGTGGGTCCAAGTAGGTTTCATTCTGTGCCACCATGCTCAGTGACACAAGTAAGTGGAGAACCACAGTTGGCCATTTGTTCAATGCACAGCCAGAAAGCGTTCACCTTCACCCATTTCAGGGCTCTGACTTCTGCCTGCTTGCCAGGAGCTGGGGAAGCCCTGAATCTGGGCTAATTGAAGGGATATGCAGCCAGCTATCTTCACATTTAATAGGGATGTACTGCTGGTGGAAATGTCAAGTAAATTACAGATTCTAGTATGCCATGGTCTAGCCAGACCCAAACAAAAAGCACATGGTGATAAGGATGGCATGCTGCACACAGGGAACTATGATCTCCATGGACCTCATTGCTTTATGAAAGGGTGGCTATGATATAGTACAAGACACCACACCCTTCCTAGAAACGACACTTTCCTCAGTTGTGTTTATAATGCCTTTAATAATTTACAACTCTCCTGTTTTATTCTTTTATGGTGTAGGAGGGTTTCTTTCTCTTCAAATCAAACCACAGGGCCTCGCTGTTTCTAGCTCAAAGTCTCCCTAATGCTGCTAATCTCATATTAACAGCCTACTGACACAGAAGAGACCACAGAAAAGACTGATTGCCAGCCCTCTGGCCCTGTGACCGTGTACTAGTCAGATCTGGATTAATACTTGAGGCGATTTACCTCAGGAGGCCTTGTTACAGGTGCCTGGAATGCTAAACTCTCCTTGAAAAGCCTTGGAGGAGGGGAACCTGTGAATCCACAGCTGATGCAGATGCAAATAAGCCCCCACTGAAACTCACTTTTCTTACAGAATACCGAAATGATAGCAGCAAAAATGAAAGAATTAATCCTTAATTTCAGATAAAATGTGAGAAGCTGGGCATCAGCATCTCACCCAGAACACAAAATCCACAGCCATATTCCCTCATTCTGCTTGCTGAGCAGAACTTTGCTCAACTTTAACATTTCTGGTTAGTAATGATATGATAGCCCAGCAGCACAGGCAAACACACTGATTTCCTCCAGCATTTATGTAACATTATAGCTGTGCTGCATAGGCTAATTCAGGTACAAGAGTGACTCCTTCAGCTTTAAAAACAGCTTAAGCTGTTCACGTTTAAGGAAAGATGGAAAAAACAGCATCATTCTTCCTTGGCAGTGAGCATCCATGTGACAGTTTGGTTAACTGAGCAGCCTCAGGCGCCTGTCCAGGGCTGGGCTGCACCTCCTACATCTCAGCACTGTGACTGCTTCTCCATGACCCTACATAGTAGGAGGAGGGTACTAGGATGACAGATCAGGCTGACCAGCTGTTTTTGACGTCACCCAGCAGAAAAGAGTCCATATGCTGTGTCTGAGCTATGTGAGGAATATGAGTGACTGCTGTGGAGACAAATGAAGGCAAGGAGTTGATGATCCTGCCTCTGACCAGGTCAAGACCAGAAACTTTATAGGTGCCTGAGTCAGGACCCACAGCATCTCTCATCTCCACTAAGATGATTTTATTTCAGAATTATTTCATTACACTTATTAACAAATTGCCAGTAAAACATAATTTTTCCTCGCCTGAAGTTAAACAATCCTATTGTGGAGCTACCATTACTTGCAGGTCAGAGAACTATAAGAGGTTTGGCCTTCAAGGCACCACACTGTCCCCTCTAGGAAGAGGGGTGAAGTACAAAAACATTCTACCATGCCTTTAAGAGAAATTAATATTACTATACATATTGCTATTACAGGGCTGTTGATCCACCTTGGCTTCTTCAATGGTGACACTCCAACTTACACAGATCTTCTGCTCAGAGCAACTCCTATTTCTTCCTGATCCTTCCCTGCCTCTGACCTAACTGCACGAGCATTGCAGCATCTTTCCATGTACGTCTTTATTAATAAGGAGCATCTGCAGGGAAACAGGATCTGATCCACTTCGTGGCACAGCTGCTCCTGCTGCTCACCTTCCTCACCTGAAACAGCAGTCCCCCAGTTCAAAGTCACCTTCATCACTGCAGCAGCCAACCCCAACATCACCAGTGCAATACTGTGCTGCCCTTCTAAGGGCAGAATAGTCTTGGCTGCTTGCCCTGAAAGAAATTGTTGAATAGGATGTTTGTATATCACAAACTTACCTTGTTTTTGTGCTGCCTCGCTCCTTTCCTGAGTTTCAGTGGGGAGTATCCAGGCTGCGTTAGTATTTTTCAAAATTGATTCCTTATCCATATTTGGGAATTTGTGCTGGGCACTAGCTGGTACAAGGCATGTTCTTCTCACAGTGCACTTTGGGACTTGTAGTTCCCAAAAGGAATATTGTTTTCTAAACCACAAGTGCCAAGAAACAGAAGCCTGAAATGCCTTTACCTCTGCCTTTGTTTGACTGCTGGGCCTTTTCTTTCACAGTGCTTCTGTGCTGTGTGCTCCCCTTGAGCAGTCTGAGTCTTCCATGAACTTCCTCCACAGTTATGGGCTGAATGTACAAACTCCTGGAATGCTTTGCTGTGCCAAAGGTGCTGATGCTGCTACAATAAGGGGCATGACACTGCCTCCTGCAAAGCCAGTTTTTAAAAAAAGAGTTATAATCAAATTTTTAATCATACTGTCTACTCTTCGGTCCCTGCTTCCAGCACTGAAATGGCATAGAAACTTCCCTCTAAAATGTTTTGCTTTTTAACGTCTTCTGCATTATTAGCCTGTTTGACTTTTTTTTAAATTAGGTAATCATAGTAACAAATAAATTATGGCTCTCTTGTGGAAATTCATTTTGAATAGATTTTACGCTGACCGTTAGAATTACCTTATCACCAAGACACCCTTAACTGTTTTTAAGTAACCAAAGAAGAACGTGAACCATTGCCTGTAGGGTACTGATGGAGACGCTGTTGTTATGCCCAAACTCCAGTTCCTTTAACAGCGTGATGTGCTTATAACCGTGTACAACGATGGGGTGGCTGAGGAAAAGGCTCCGGAGGAAGGGGTGGCCGGGAGAGGAAGACACCATCTTCCCCCAGTGCGGTTAATCACCGGCCCGGTGCCTGGTGTCTCAACCCGCGTCTCGGCGGGGCCGTGCCCGAGGGTGGGCTGACGCCCGGCGGCCACAGGAAAAACGGCAGCGAACTTGAGGCAGAGACCGGTACCAGCAAAGCAAGGCGTCGCGATTCGGCCATCGCAGCTTCTTGGCGAGAGACCGGAGACAGAAGCACAGCATGGTAGGGGTTGGAAGGCACCTCTGGAGATCATCTAGTCCCACCCCCCTGCTAAAGTAGAGGATGCATCCAGGCGGGTTTTGATGTCTCCAGAGAACGAGACTCCACAACCTCTCTGGACAGCCTGCTCCAGTGCTTTGTTACCCTTACAGTAAAAAAATGTTTTTCCTTAAAGTGTAAGTTGAACCTCTTTTCACTTTTTGCTCTTTGCCCCTTGTCCTGTCATTGGACACCACTGAGAAGCGTCTGATCCCATCCTCTTAGCACTTGCCCTTTAGATACTGATAAGCATTGATGGATTAGCATAAGGATTTGATGGGTAGACTGTTCAATGATTAAGGTTTGTGGTCAATGGCTCGATGTCCAGATTAAGATGAGTGATGTCCCTCAAAGGTCCATGCTGGGACCAGTGCTCTTTAGTATCTTCATCAATGGCATAGACAATGGGATCAAGTACACCCTCAGCAAGTTTGCAGATGACACCAGGCTGAGTGGTACGGTCAATATGTCAGAGGGACAGGATGTCATCCAGAGTGACCTGGACAAGCTGATGAAGTTGGGGCCAGGTAAATGTCATGAGGTTCAACAAAGCCAAGTGTAAGGTCCTGCACCCTGGTTGGAGCAATCCTCATTACCAATACAGGCTGAGGGATGATGCACTTAGAGAGTGGCCCTGCAGAGAAGGACTTGGGGTGTTGAATGAAAAGCTGGACATGAGCCATCAATGAGCACTCTCAGCCCAGAGGGCCAACCACATCCTGGGCTACATCAAAAGAAGCACGGCCAACAGATTGAGAGAGGTGATTCTGCCCCTCTACTCTGGTGAGGCCTCACCTGGAGTACTGTGTCCAGCTCTGAAGCCATCAATACAAGAAGGATATGGACTTGTTGGAGCAGGTCCAGAGAAGGGCCACTAAAATCATCAGAAGGCTGGAGCACCCCTTCTATAAGAACAGGCTGAAACAGTTGGGGTTGTTCAGTCTGGACAAGTGAAGGGAGATCTTATAGCAGCCCTTCGGTACCTGAAGAGGGCCTACAGGAAAGCTGGAGAGCGACTGTTCATGAGAGTGTGCAGCAACAGGACGAGGGGCAATGGTTTTAAAGTAGAGTAGGGTAGATTTAGATTGGATGTTAGAAAAAAGTTCTTTACAATGAGAGTGGTGGATCACTGGAACAAGTTGTCTAGAGAGATGGTGGAGGCCCCATCCCTAGAGGCATTCAAGGTCAGGCTGGATGGGGCTCTGGACAACCTGATTAACTAGTTAAAGATGTCCTGCTCACTGCAGGGGGTTTGGACTAGATCATCTTTAAAGGTCCTTTTCAGCCCAGCACGTTCTACGAATATATTTAATTAAGGCCACTCTCTTAACCACTGTCCTCGCCGAGCCAGCTCTGCGCCCCTGGCCCGCCTGCGGGTGGGACGGCCCCCCCTACCGCTCGCTATCCCCACGTCCGGACTACAGGTCCCGCCGGACCGCGGGGCAGGGGAAGATCACGTCCGCCTGGGAGGCCCTTCCGCTGCCGGGAGGCGGGGGTGCGGGGTTCCAGCTCGGCCTTCCTTCCTGCCTAAACGGGCCCTCAGTGGAGCGGTGGCGGCGCCTGATCTGGAGTTGGAGCCGGAGTCAGAGCCAGGCGGGCGGAGGACGGCAGCAGCCGTAGCGCTCTCGGCAGCCTTCCCTTCGCCGCCATGCGGAGCGAAGCCCCGGCCTGGGCCCCAGTGTCGACGCAGGCGGCCTCGCTGCTGGAGGAGGCGACGGATCTGCTTGTGCTGCACCGGGACTTCGCCGCCGCCGTCGACAAGTGTGAGGCGGGCTGCGACAGCCTGGGCACCGGCACCGAGAGGTGCGAGAGGGTGGAAGACGCCCTGCTCTCGCAAGGGGCTGGGCTAGGTGGTCTCGAGACCTTCCCTCCAGCCCCCATCAGTCTGTGATTCCGGCTTCTCTCTGCAGCAGTGTCTGCCCTGTCTGTAGTTTTATTTTTATTTCATATAGGGCTTTGGGGGGGGTTAGTAGTTTTGTTTGTTGTGTTGAGGGAGTCAGGAACTTCTTAGGTCCAACTGTAAATGTTACCTCAGTGAATGGCAGTAGCGCCGATGGCCTGTACTGTGGTTTTGTTTTGCTTTTTTGTAATTATCTGAATGAATGGGGGTGGCACTTATTGCTAATAAGAGTGTTATTAAAAACAACCTCAAACAGTAAGTTCCTGGCTACACAGTTTTTGTGTCTCCCAAATCCCCAAATCTATTAAAAGCACCTATTTTCTTATCTGTAACCATAATAGGATTTTGGGAACACCCAAAGTGTTCCTGGTATATATTGAACTGGACAGTTGATAAACAATCCTCCCTAAACAGGGATGGTTGGCCTTCTACAAGCCAGGACACCCAGGCAACTAAAACTCCCAGAAGATGTTAATAAAGAAGCAATCAACTTAAGAAATAACTTAAAGTCTGTGTGTCTCTAGCAGAAATATCCTCGTTATATCCTCATTATGATACTAAAAATCACACACCCACAGTCCAAATGGACCCGGGTGAAGCCCCCCTCTCCTGAGCATGTGCAGTAGAGCATAGGTATGCTTTTGAAGTGAGGAATTAGTTAACCGGTTATCTTTAAGACTGAAGTTGTGATTACCGGTAGAAACTAGATAAACAATTACTATATTAATTATGATAATCTGGATTGTATAAATGAGTGCTCTCACAGTTTGGGGAGCTAATTTTGTGGATGACTACTGAGCTCCCAGCTTTGTGCAAACCTGCAAAAAAGGAATCCTCTGACTCTGGGTGTCGACTGGCTGTTAGTGCACCGAGTGAAAGAACCCAGATTTGGGGATAACAGCTCTTTAATACCTAGCTTGGCTTTGCCCACTGTTGGATAATGGCCTGTCTCTATTCACTTATTTTGTATGAAGGCAACTGTGCATGTTTGTGAGGTGCCTGGGAGCCTTCTCTGAATCTTTCTAGAGTCACAGTCACAGTGAATCTCCTGGAGGGTTTAATTTGCTTTTTGCATCAGAGGTGAGGAGTGGGAAAGGAGAAGTGTTTGCCAGAGAACTGTTGAGTGCCCAGGCTAGGCTGCTTTAGAAGGGATGCAAGGGAAAACCGTATAAGAAGTGCTTATTTAGGTGTCTCTTCATTATCAGTTCTGCAGAAGTGAAATGCTCCCTTTGTGTTGTGGGGATTCAGGCGCTAGCTGAGATGAACCGGTGGAGAGAAGTTCTGTCTTGGGTCCTACAGTATTACCGTGTCCCTGAACATCTGCCTCCAAAAGTTCTGGAGCTGTGGTGAGTTTCTGTCTTTGGCTGTCCAATACACACAGGGCGTGCCTTAGGTTTAATAGCAGGCCAGGCTTGAATGTTGTGTGGTATTTTCAGTTAGCGTGATCTGAGGATTGAAGCAGAACGTGAGACCTGTTGACCTGTGTGTGCTGGAGCATGCCTGCAGATTGCTTCACTGCAAAGGTACCCAAGTACTAAAAGTATCAAAGGGGTAATGCTGAGAAAGTAACATCAGTGGCTGCACTTACTGGTAACCTTAGAAATCCCTCTGTGCTTCAAGTGTAGACCCTGATACATGATAGCTGCCTGTGGGCAGTAACCGTCAGTGATTTTGGGTTTTACAAAGAGTTTTGTGTTTTCTAATATTTTCTTTATTGTATTTCAGTATCCTGTTATACAGCAAAGTGAGAGAGCCCCAGGTGATGCTGGAAGTTGGTAGTAACTGGCTAAGAGACCAAACGAATAAGAGCCTCCCTGAGTATGGTTCGTTGCTTGAGCTCTACCTGTTGCATGTGTTGCTTCCCCTTGGCCAGTTTGAGAGCGCAGAAGAGCTTGTACGTGGCTGTGATGGTTTTGACAGCGAGCAGCAGCAAGTGTTTCTTGTGACCATTTGTGAAAGCCAGTGTCGGTGGACTCAACGAGAAGAGATGCACTTGGCTGCTGAAGAGCAACAAGATGAAGCAGCAGAAACTGTTTTGGGTAGGTTTTCCCTCTGTTGTTTGTGTTCCTCTCTTTTTAAATTTTTATTTCAAGTTTGTTAGTCCCTTTCTAACAACGGAGGACAAAGGACAGTGAGTGTTAACTAGGTATTAATAATACTATCATGACAAATCAACCACAAGGAAATACTGTTGCATATCACAGAATGAAAAGGAAGACAATGATCCACTTACTGACAGTTAACAAAGCGTATTTAGTTTCTGACAATGTCAAGAGATAAGAATTGTTTTCCAGGTTAATAAGCACTTTAAAATAAATGGGTTTAAAAAAAATTACAAAAGAGAAATGGAAACTACCCAGGTACTCTTTAAGGGCACATTTTTTTGGCTCTGCATATTCTTTGCTTCATCTCCATTTATAGATCAGCCCATGAAGAACAATGCATGTCTGGCGTTTCTTTAAATGCCTGCTCTTCCAGACCTGTAAGTCATTTGATGTTGTCTTCCAGGAGAAAAGCTGTCACTACTAAAGTAGACACCTGAAAGAAGTATAATGAATTATACTATGAAATTGTACTAATTCTCTCTTCCTTGTTATAAAAGAAACAACCAACCCAACTCTTATGAAATCAAACTGGAAACAGTCTTACTTCAGTTTCTTACTCTTTTATTACCGTTATCTATGTGATTACTTTTTTTACCTTGTTTTTCTGTAACTGCCTTTCTATTCTTGTATTCTAGGTGCTCTGTCCCAAAAACTTTTGACCATGTTGATGTTGCTACGT
The DNA here is from genome assembly GCA_028565055.1 of Phoeniculus purpureus. Classification (NCBI taxonomy): domain Eukaryota; kingdom Metazoa; phylum Chordata; class Aves; order Bucerotiformes; family Phoeniculidae; genus Phoeniculus; species Phoeniculus purpureus. Next base: position 51,701,998 of record JAOXOE010000256.1, read on the forward strand.
AGAGCACTGAGGTCCATGTCTAGCCACTTCTGTTTGCTTCCTTACAAAAAGATGCTCTTGGCCACTTTTCTGCTGTACCTGGTGGTGGTGAGATTAGACCCAGGTATAGCATTAAGATTTCTTTTGTTGTTGTTTTTTTTAAAAATCCTATTATGGCTACAGATGAGAAAATAGGTGCTTTTAATAGATTTGGGGATTTGGGAGACACAAAAACTGTGTAGCCAGGAACTTACTGTTTGAGGTTGTTTTTAATTTTCCCAGTTGCAATGCAGTAGAAAGGATGTAGCTCTGCAAAAGCCAGTTTTCTGTAAACAGTCACTCCATCCTCAGCTTTTTCTGACAAAGTACAGACGGAGAGAGTTAGGTTGAGCTGTCCTAGACTCAGCCTCTGCCTCTGTCATCTTGATGTGCTACAAGGTGCATATCTCTTGGAAGACTGATTGCCTTTTAGAGCTGCCCTCTCAGGAAGAGAGACAGTTGTCCTGGTCAGCAATGTAGTAATGCAGTCCATTTGCTTATGCGGGAGTCATGCTGCTATCACTGAAGAATGAGCTGGTTCCATAATGCAGAGGTGGTGGCTGGAGTATGGAGGGGGGGGTGTTTTCCATTCTGCTTGGTGGCAGGTGCTCCATAGATACTCTGCAAACAGTCTGTTGGAAAATACTGAAGGTATCACTGGGGATGTGAGCTGTGACCTGAGTGAAGGCCCAAGAACTGAACAGAAGGAAAAAAGACAACTAGGTTTTGATTAAGTCTAGTTCAGTAGTTTGGATTAGTTATTTTTCTTGACATGTTCAGTGTATCTTAGTTTTACCTTTTATAATGAAAGCTCTTTTTTTGTTTTCTTCTGCAGCTTCTCCCACAGCACTGCCATTCATTTACAAACTGGTCCAGCTCTTCCGACAGGCTTGGGCAGCTGTATTTTCTCCAGTTCATAGGCCTCCAATCCAAGACTAAATGTCTTCCATCCTAGAATATGTTTTTGCTGCTGTAAAACTGTAGCATGTCTTGAGCATGTTACCAGGCTTTTCAAGGACTGTTGAAATCAGCATCCAGATTGAGATGACTCCTTCAGGTGGGGAATGACATAGGAATTTTGAAACCATGACGAATATTCCTGGTGTTTTGCTTGGCTCTGCAGCCCTGTTCTGTCCAACACCAGGGTAAAGCCACTCCTTCCATGAGCAGGTAGGGATCATGCTTTTCAGGCCCTTTGCTTCAGAGGTAGCTCTTGAATGAGGGTTGTGTAGCCAGTAATGAACTATGGAAGAATGCTCCATCCTTGTAAATGTGAAACAACATTCCTGGAGATACCAACTGTAAAAGGTAATGGAGCACCAGTAATCAGGGGAATATTCTGCTTTGCCTGAAGACATCTAAAAAGCCCAGTTCCTGCAACATGGAGTTTAGGACAAGTGTGGAAGAAAAACACTAGAAGAGCTGAAACCTATTGCATTTTGAAAGCCATAGTTCCTGTTGTGACTGACGCCTCCTTATACAGGCAGTCTTGATTTTAGCCATATTTGAGCCAGAAAGACAAGGTGGTGGGTCTCAAAGATGACTGTGCTGCTGCACCTACTCTAAATGCAAATTGCAGTACTCCGTGCTTGCCTGTTGCATAGTAATTCTTAGGAGCACATGGTGGTGATAAAGAAATAGATTTATTTTTTTAAACTATATTCTATATTAATTGGCTGGGTGAACAACTGAAGTTGTGTGGTTTTACTCTTTCCCTGCTTCTGTGTTTATGCAGATGTCAAAAAGGCTCTGTATGTGTAGAATTGCCTTCCCTGCCCTTGGTATCTAAAGTCCTGAGTTACACGTGACACATTTAGCAGTGCTCTGTCATTCAGAAAAAAAAGTTTATTAATAGTTAGAGACATACTTCTCTGAGATCCCAAAACTGTGATCCATGGGGAAGAAAATCATTGTGTTTGCAGAAAATCTGTCACCAGACCAACCCCATTTATGACCATTTAGGGCAAAAGTTTCATCCTCCTAACATAACTGACAAAGGGTAAATTCCAAAGGGGAGAGCACTGCTTTTGCTGGAGAAAAACGTGGTTTTTGATGGGCAAATTCTATCCAACACACCAAACCTGTGAAAAGTAACCAGTATAGATTCCAGTGCAGTATTGTGCAACCTTCAGGATGTTGTCTTCCTTTGTCTCCAGCACTAGCTATGCACCGAGGTGGTGGCTGTTTCTGTTCTGTTCACTCAGCAGCCTTCAAACTTTGTGATCTGTTGCTTTGCGATCTACTGAGACACACTGAAAACAGTCTGCATCTTCACTGTTAAAAATAGTTCTGCATCTAATGCTTGGATTATCTCAGTCGAGAAATACTCCAGTATTAGTGCAGATAAATGGCCAGGTCATTCATGAAAGCAATAACGACCTTGCCTAGCTGTCTAAGAGTAAATACACAAACTATCCCATACCCTCCCCAAAGTTTTTGTCTCTGCATGGATTTTACTCCAGGAGCAGTACCACATAACTTCTTAATATGATGAAACATTATTTCTTGTATGTTCTGCATGAATAGGGAGGAGCTGCTTTTCGTATTGCTGGATGGTTCTCATAATCCAACTGTAAGTGTAGTTACAACTTTGCAATCAACAGTTATTGAGAAACCAGGTAGAATAAGATAAGCTTTGGCTGGATTTGAGCTCTTTCAAGAAAATATGAGGTTTTGTCTACTGGCCTCCTGTACTGCAGGGCCTCACTTGTACTTTAAAGTCAGTTAATGAAATGGCAAATCACACAGAAGTCAAGTCAGATTATCACTGATTGGACTCCTTAGGTAACACCCATTTTTTGCTCTAATTTTCTACGAACATGCAGAGCTGCATTTTGGGAGTTGGAACCAATGGTCTTGATAGGCCATACATTGTTAGAGCGTTGTTAGATGTCATAGCTGCTGATTTACCAGGACTTTTAACATGCAACTTGATTTTTAATAGTGTGTTTGCAATCTTAGCTTATTTTGATTACTACTGATTTTGCATTGTGTTTTATTTAATTCATGGTGAGAGGGCAAGAAGGCAAAAAAATAGGCTATCAGGGCTTTTTTTGCAAATAATAGTAAACCTGCAATATTTAATTCTCACAGTAAAGTTACTACTGATTTACCTCTTTGTAGAGGTACTTACTTGAAAGTATACAAGAACTTTTACATTTAATGTACTGATACTCTACAGTTCTAAAACAATTAGCAGAACATATTTCACTACTTGTCCTCATTGTATAGACATACTTGAAGTAAGTTGAGGACTTGTTTGGTGTGACTTTGAGATCTGACCAACTGGTGATGTTGGTAGGGCATGTCTGTATTTTCATAGTTGTTTAGAGAGTGGTACTTTCTGTGAAAGACCTGGCTTTTTCTTTTTGTAAAATATGTGTCTCAGTATACCTTGGGATGGCCAGGACCAATGCTACCAATAATAAAGTACCTGGTATTTATCTTGAGCTGTGTTTTTCTCTGCACTCTCATTATTATGGAGGGAAAAGACAGAGGTGTGGGTATTCTGTTATTTAAGCCTGGTTAGAGAGGGTGTGTCTTGTTCGAGGCGTTGCTCAAGCACAGGGCTGCTTGACAGATACCCCCAAAGAGACATAATTTTCTTTACCTTCTGTTACCCATGCCAATTAGACATACCCACACCCACTGCTTTTTCACTTCTGCCCCTGTTCTTGTATTTTGCACCTTTGACAAATGTGGTTTTAGATGGTACTCCCAATAAGCCAACTGCCCCATCACTTTCTGTGGTTATCTTACTCTCACTGCTGGGGTTCCTGGATCTCCCTCATGTAATCATGGCATACGGATCCAGCAGGGCTACAGAAGTGCATCAGGTTTTGCCAAAACTGTTGAGGAGTGCTGTCCCTGTTCTGGTCAATCTGTTTGCATTAGGTTTGCTAAAAAGCCACGAAGAAAAGTAGACATATTCAGAAATGTTGCTAATGTGGCTGGAATTTTACCTGCAAAGTGCATGGCTGATCTTTGTATTAGAAACAGTAATTCTGGAGTTGCTATATTAGGGGAGATAAGTCTACCAGTAAAGATATAATTCAGAGAAATCTTACATAATGATAATTCTTACCAAAAAGGAGATAGCTTTTTTTAATCTGTATACCAATATATACTTGATTTTTCTTTATTTAGAAGTAATTTTAAAAACACATGGCACAGTTCTGTTTTAGAGATAATGCCCGAAAACCAGTATTTTACTAATATTAGTAGTTTCGGGTGCCTATGTACTAGACTGGGATTTCAAATACCTGCAATGAGCTGCTGTCAATTCTCCCAGTAGGTGGCGACCAAATGTGGTTCTACAAGGGACACAGGGAAGTCTTTATACCTCGGTTCACCTGGGAGAAGAAGGTATAATGTGTGGGAAATGCAAAGACACACACAAGCATGGGAGCTTGGCTGGAATGAAGAACACTAGAACAGCTTTTCCTTAGTCTCTAATCAATGATCTGAAGGTTTTCTGCAGAATTGTGGTACTCAGTTTAAACAACACAGCAGGGAAAAATATCAGTGACTTCAGAAATGTCTGTAGCTTTCCCCAAGCAAAACCAAAGGGCAGTGATTTGCAGGTTTTTGTAAAGGTTAGCAAAATGAAGACTGCACCAAAACAAATACAAGTTTATGAAAAACAGTATGAACTATTTCACATAGCCAAAATGTAGGTCATAGAAGGAGAAGATACTTAGACGCTGGCTGCCAACAGTGGCAGAACTATCAATATTATCATGTCAAAGTACACTAATGTAAATTTTAGGAATTGTGTGTTTAAATTTCTACTGAGTAAACATCTGAATAAAGAGTATGCTAGCAAAGTAAGGAGCTACATAATACTCAGATTTAAGCAATTAAATGTATCTTCCTCTTTGTTACCTGTGAGTTGCAGACATGAGGATTTATCCACTAAAAGAAGCTGAAGCTGCCAGTTCCCCATGCTGAGCTACTACAGAAGGAGCCAACAATAAAGTGGTGGAGGTGACTGCCCTAATTTGGTGTGAGAGTGTTTGTATAATGTGTCCAGTTATGTCTTGCAATAAGAATCAGATTTATTCCTGTGTTTGGACAGACAGTTTAGAGTCTATACCAAATGCTATCCTACACTGCTGACAGCCCAGATGTCTGCATGTGGCTCGTGGAGCTGTAGAGAAGTAAACTGAAACATTAACAGAGGCAGCTGGAGTAAGAAAGAAGCCAGGTCAGCATTTAAGAGCACTGGTAGAGCACACTTCAAAATGGTGATTATATTTACTTTCTAGTTCTTTTCTTGTCTTTTTCTTCTAGCTTTCTATTTTGCATTCATGTGTACACACTGACAGAACAGGGAACTGGAATTATGTATGTCTTGTAGATTAATAGGCAAAATAGTCAGCTTTTAGAAAATAGTATGATCTGTTACATGGCCACACTGAGGTTTAATAAACAGGGCTAAGTTTGAAATCCAGGGTCTATCTGAGCCCTGCCTGCCTGAATTTGGATACACAGGGTGGTAAGGAGGGCAGGAGGCAGGTGATGCCACAAGCAGAACTGCGGAGTCAGTGACCTATTCCACACTGTCCTGTGACACTGAAGCCCAGCAGCAGGTGCTGGCTGCTGGGCCCAGGCTATCTCTCACCCTTCAGCCCAGAGCTCCTGCAAAGACCTGCCACCACTTATCTGAAAGGGACGAAAACACCACCAGAGACGCCATGGTAAAGGGGGATGTGGGCACACCAGTTATACGGGGGGGCTGGGAGGACCATGGATAAGGGAAGGTAGGGAGATCTGCCATTGTTACCAGGATTTTGTGGAACAAAACTCTGATCTCAAGCACTGATTACCAGGTAGGAGAACGGAAAAAGAGCATCAGTAAACCTCACTAGATCTCTAAGGCACAGCGAACCAGTTTTCTTCAGAGTCTCTTTAATCAGTGGTGTCTTTTTAGCACTTTCTGTTGTGACTATTTTCTCAGCCAAGGTTAGTTTTCAGATGAGGTTTTTTTCTTGGAAATAAACCAAAAAAGTTACTTATCTTTGTGTCTGTTTTAGATTAATTTAGCCCAAATGGCCGTGCTGTTCATAGTTATACAGTGCATGCATGTATGTGCCTGGAGGGCATGAATGGTTTTTATATACGTATGTGAGTTCAAGTAGATAAAAAAGGCCCTTCACTTTTAGAGAATTGGGAGGTTATTACAACTTTGTAGCGATCTCTCAAAACCTCTTAGAATGTGGTAAATCCATTCCACCTTGCACCCCAATTTCTGTCTAACACTGCTGCTTATTTTGGTGCAGAGCACTATGTTATTTTCTGCCAGTATAGCAGAGAGAGCTCTCATTTTGCAGGCAAGACACAGACTTCCACAGGCTCCCCATGTTTTAAGGCAGACTTCACGTATTGAGCCTGTTTTGAGAACAGCTGGAAGACTAAAGTCTGACTTTGTACAGTAAATTTATAAGGCAGGTAGTACTCTGTTTTTTATAATGGAGTAAAAGCTGTCCCAGGTGTAGTTGTATAAACAACCTTTCTTCTGCATCTTGGTAGATAAAGAGCCAGATCCACAGTTTGTCAGACAAGTCCTGGTACATTAGTGATGGGATGTGAAACATGAGTTTGGAGTAGGCTCCAAATTTAAATATCATGTAGAGATCAGCTTACTCTGCCTGGGACTCTGAAGAAGGCCCGCTCTTTTCCCTACCAGAAATCTTAAAGCTGTTTACTATGCAAAGTTTGAAGCATCTTTGTTACTGTCTTTGATCCTTGTCTGAATATTCCCAAATTACTATTGGGGTAGGAGAAGATGGGAATTGAAAGCAGGAGCACAGCAAAAAGGCAAGAGTTAAGGTATTGCTTCAAACTAGTGCTGGTGCCACTTAAAGCTGTTTAAAAGGAAGTTAACTGGTTCCTCAGTCCTCAGCTGTAGTCTCATGCTAAGCTTTACAGAATTAACTTTTCTAAGGTGACTTTCATTTGTGACAACAAACAGACCAATTCCTCTGCTGATTTGAGGAACAGAGCAAAACAGCTCTCTAGGTTACAAGTATTGCTTGACTTGTAGTTTTGCTCTAAAAGATACTCTTTAAATAAGGTACCTGGCCTCATTGCCACATTTGAAACACTTTTTACCTTGCTGCCAGGCTCACAGATTCACAGTGGTATTTAAAAGAAAAACAGTAGCTTGTCCAGTGCAAAATCAGATTAATTACATTCTCCAAGCCCAGTGTCTCCTGAGTAACCGCCCAGATTGGAACTGTCTTGCCACATACTGACTGATGAAGCCTTATCATCACTCAAGTAACTCAGGTACTTTTGCACAACTCAGTTGAGAAAAACAGGGCTGTGCAAATACAGCTGAGAGTGCGTTACACACTCTGCTACATATGCATTTGCAGAATCAGCAACTTACAAATGAGTGCTAAATACAAATAATATATTTAATTGACTGAAAAACGTAAAGCAACTTTCCATGCTAATTTGAACTTCTGAGGATGACTATCTGGGCAAGTGGTGACTACTGAAATTCCACTTGCTTCTGAAATAATGTCTTCTAGTTATGCTTCTAAAATATAAATATGTGTCAGCTTGTGAAGAAAACAGTGGTCAGAAGATGCTGCTGTTCTCACATTCTGCCAGGATTTAGGTTTGAGGGAGCATGCATTTGACTCTCTGGTCACAGTGGGCTGCTCATTGGAATCCATTTTTGACAAAGAGTTGTATTCTAGATGGTGCCCAAGCATTGTCTTGAAAAGTATGAACTGGCACAAGCTAGATAGTGTGCAGATTATCAAACAGCACAGGTAGTTTTACATTCTAGTATTGACAGGGCTACTGAGATCACAGAGATGGAACTCAGAAGGCTTTAATTACAGTTGCTCTAATGCAGAAACTGAAAAACTGCACATCTGAAACCACTCTCTCTTTAAAAGGTTTCACTTTGCTGCACTTGGTGTTGTAATCATCAGGAGTAACTCAGAAGTATCTGCTATATAATTATGTTTCTGAACTTACTAAATGCAGTACCAGGTCCTTCATACTCCTGTACTGTTACATATAAAGGATTTTGGAGCAATTTGCACCTCCCTATTTTAGCCTCCTGTTACCCTTAAAGTTCCAGGCTACCACAGGAACTATGGCCAAAATTACATGAATAAAGCCACAGTATTGCACTGACACTGCCTGAATAAGCCGTGGACCTGCCCTGTAAAATTCATAACTGCTCAGGAGCTTGAAGGAACACTTGTTTCAACTGAGAGAATCTGAAATAATTTCAGGAGGTGAACATTGCATGAAGCCGTTCTTCCACATTTCCGTGCTGGCCTGCTATCAGAGGGTAAAAGGATCAAAAGACATCATCTGTCTTGGATTACACAAGGTTGAAGGATGCCACACGCCTGTGTCAGGTTCCAACATGGAGTAAAAATAAACTAAAGCGGGTTGTGCTCCCCACAGGCAAATCCGCAGGAGGAAAGGTGGGGTTTGTGTAACTGAATTTTTTTTGTCATGCCTGTTTTCATGTACCCTTATACCACAGCCTCCAGATCTCAATTTTTGAAACAAGTGTCTCGGTATCTGGCAAGTATATGTACAAACTCTTTGTGGTCATGTAGTTGAACACCCACATGAAATGCTGACAGTGGCAATTCACCATTTTTTGGAAAAACAATACAATCGGAAAAAGTAACCTCTAGGCCTGAGGAGGACTAGTCGTCACCCTTTTTTCTGACCCTCTCTCTGCTCTTCCCCTGTAGCGTGAGTGCATCTCTATTCATGTTGGCCAGGCTGGAGTTCAGATAGGAAATGCCTGCTGGGAACTCTTCTGCCTGGAGCACGGCATTCAGCCAGATGGCACCTTCAAGGATGCGCCGGATAAACTTAATGATGATGACTCTTTTACCACATTTTTCAATGAAACATCCACTGGGAAGCATGTGCCACGAGCAGTAATGGTGGACTTGGAACCAACTGTAGTAGGTCAGTAGAGAAAAAAACCTGGAAGGTGGAGAAGAGCTTACTCTTCCTGATATCATCATAGTCTGCCACCAGTCTCCACTGGTGGAAAGTAGGACACCCTTTGTATTTTGGTCTACCACTAGATAGCATGAAATTGATTTTCTTGTAACACAGAATGCCAGATACTGTCATATGTGTTATAAAAGTAGGAATGGCATTTTAATAACTGGTGCACAGAGTGTGCATGACTTCTGTTTGCACAAATGTTTACCTTTTAAGTTTGTTTGTTACGATACTGAGGGGAGACCTTATTGCTCTGTACAACTACCTCAAAGGAGGTTTTAGATTGGTGGGGGTTGGTCTCTTCTCTCAAGTCACTAGTGATAGAACAGGATAAAATGGCCTCGAGTTGTGCCAGGAGAAGTTTCGATTAGACATTGGGAAAAATTTATTTACTGAAAGAAAGTAAGTGTTGGTAAAGTAATGGCAAAGTATTGGAACAAGCTGCTCAGGAAGGTGGTGGAGTCACCATCCTCAGAAAAGTTGAAAAAATAAGTAGATGTGGCACTAGGAAACTCTAGGGATGTTTTAGTGGGCATGGTGGGGTTGGGTTGATGGTTGGACTGGATGATCTTGTAGATCTCTTCTAACCTTAACAATTCTATGATTCTGTGATTTTTGCCATTCAAATTCTGCTTTGCTCTGATTTAGATTCAGAGTCAGATCCTGACAGTTTCTCCCTGAGCACAGAAGGATTCCTAAAAATTGAGGCACTTCTTTTTTGTGGTGACTTGTCCTCTTGTGGGTACAAGATGTGTCACTGAGAGGTTCAAGAGAAAGGAAAAACTGTGGCTGGATACAAGTCACACCACATGCAGCAGAACACAATAATGAAAAAATGTTTAGGAGAGAGTTCCCGTCTCAAACATCTGTTTTTTTGGGTGATGCTCTCCTGTGACTGAAAGGCTGCACCAATGGCAACAAGAATCAGAACTTGTTGGCTCTAGAGCACTGCCATGCAGCTTCTTACAATTTCTCTTTCTTGTTCAGATGAAGTGCGTTCTGGAATTTTCCGGGAACTATTTCACCCAGAACAGCTGATCACTGGAAAGGAAGATGCTGCTAATAACTATGCTCGTGGCCACTACACCATTGGCAAAGAAAGCATTGATATGGTGCTTGATCGTGTCCGTAAGCTGGTAAGTCACAGTTGTTTTGAAATGGCACTTTGGCTTCTACAGAAGAAAGATGTGCGGAACAGGTAGCTTATTAACAACAAAGGATACCATTGCTTCCAAAATGAGACAGAAAGACATCCAGAGGCATCGTTACTAGTCTGAGAGAGACAAGCCCAGTAGTTCACTTTCCAGCTACATGTGTTCAGATATTCTTCAAAAGTAGGGGTGGATTAGGCAGTTCTACATTGCTGGTATCCTCCAGACTAACTCTGAGAAGGGTAGACTTTCAAAAGAAAGATAAGCTCCATAGTTAAGAGTCTAATTGGTTTGTCATAAACTGAGCTAGTGAGGAATGGGATTGTCACCAGCGCTTTCTCAGGAAAACCTGACATGAAATCTATGCTGTATGCTGCTGCTGCTGACGACTGTCTCCTTCAGCTCAGAATAAGCTCATTTAGTACATGAACTCTTTTCATTCTTCAGAACCTTTCACTTTCTCTTTTGCTTTCTAGACTGATGCCTGTTCTGGGCTGCAAGGATTCCTGATTTTTCACAGCTTTGGTGGGGGTACCGGCTCAGGCTTTACCTCCTTACTGATGGAACGCCTCTCTGTGGATTATGGAAAGAAGTCAAAGCTGGAGTTTGCCATCTATCCAGCCCCTCAGATCTCCACAGCTGTAGTGGAGCCCTATAATTCCATCCTGACCACGCACACCACCCTGGAGCATTCAGACTGTGCCTTCATGGTGGATAATGAGGCCATCTATGACATCTGCCGCAGAAACCTGGACATTGAGTGCCCCATTTACACTAACCTCAACCGTCTCATCAGCCAGATTGTCTCCTCCATCACTGCGTCACTGCGCTTCGATGGTGCCCTCAATGTGGATCTGACAGAGTTCCAGACAAACCTGGTGCCCTACCCACGTATCCACTTTCCTTTAGTGACCTACGCCCCCATCATCTCCTCTGACAGAGCATACCACGAGCAGCTCTCGGTGGCTGAAATCACCAATTCTTGCTTTGAGCCCAACAACCAGATGGTAAAGTGTGACCCACGACATGGAAAGTACATGGCCTGCTGCATGCTCTATCGTGGTGACGTAGTTCCCAAAGATGTGAACGTAGCAATTGCTGCCATCAAGACCAAAAGAACCATCCAGTTTGTCGACTGGTGTCCCACAGGCTTCAAGGTGATAATAGCTGCCATGAACTTCTCTTTAATATTTAAAGAGCAAGTTCAGTCTTACAGAAAACTTCTATTTAAACTTTTAGATATTGTATGTTTTCCACTTGTGAGAAAAAGGAACATACACAAGATGTGTTTGTATAAAATGTGCCCTTTCCCCTTTAAACATCCCACTGACATAAGTGGAAATCTGAAGTGTGTATTTGTTAAAATTGAGAGAAGTATTCAGTTCAGACCTGAATTTTGGAAAAGTCACTGAGTTCTCTGTCTGAAGCAACACCTAAAACTAAAGAAATACCAAAACAAATTAATAAAGGAGAAGCCAGTACTAGGAAATCTGTCAGTTAACTCCCTCACTCAGGAATATTATACAACCAACCCTGCTGGTTGCACAGCAGTATTGGGAAACATATTTTCAACAGGAATTAGAAAAGCATTTGTCATACTAATAGCTGGTTTAAAGAATGAAAATTTCTAACTGGGAACCAACTTTCTGTATTTGTTTCTATAGAGTATCTTGGTAAAACTCTATGTTCAGCGTTAATTAAGAAAGCAATAAAGTTGCCAGTGTATATTAAACAGAAGAACAATACAGACATTAAATTGACCATATATCATCTGGTATTATGTATGAAATTGGTATCATACATTATGTATGTATGGTATCATGTTTATGACATTATTTATGGCATTTCCCACATGGTTGTTTTGATAGTGGGCACCACTCTACCTCTACAGTAGTTACACCTGTCACTTTACTTTACAACCTTCTCTCATACTCTTCTTTCCAGGTTGGGATCAACTATCAGCCTCCTACAGTAGTTCCAGGCGGAGACCTAGCCCAAGTTCAACGAGCAGTCTGCATGCTGAGCAACACCACAGCCATTGCAGAGGCCTGGGCAAGGCTTGACCACAAGTTTGATCTCATGTATGCCAAGAGAGCTTTTGTGCACTGGTATGTGGGTGAAGGTATGGAGGAGGGAGAATTTGCAGAGGCCCGAGAGGACCTGGCTGCCTTGGAGAAAGACTACGAGGAAGTGGGAACTGATTCATTTGAAGAAGAAAATGATGGGGAGTAATTTTAAAATACACTTCATTCCTAGTGCACACACCGTTGTCTCTGTATCACTATATTGCATGTGTCTACCATTAGGTTACCTTTTTTGTGCAGACTATGCAAAAAGTTAGGAGGGCATCATATGAAGGTAGGTTTCATCCCACAAATCATGGGTAAATTGTCCTGTAAGACATGATCAGTTGTAGTAATGCCCCACCACTGCCAGCAATGCAAAAAGACTTGCTCCTCTTCCTTGCACATTTGACAAAAGCCTCCCCCATGCTCTAATCCATGTGCTAAACCTACCACAATTTGATATATATAAACTTATGACGGAGCACAGTGAATCAGTGGAGTTTTTAAAGTTCTAGTCTGACATACCTTCACCTTTGGCTTGTTTGCTTGTCAAAAAATACTGACCATGGGAAAATGGGTCCTCTGCTCTGTGCTTTAGTATCCTCTCGGGGACTTTCAGCTGACTGACACAAATGGACATTTTACTCTTCTCTGAAACACCATTTCTGATAAAACAAACAATTTCTTCAGAAATGTTAAATGAGAGCAATTTTCCCATATTTGAGGGATAAATTTCTGTGCTGTGAAAACAAATACTCTTTTTGTTTGGGTACAGCAGCAGAAAGATTTTTCCCCGTGTCTCTGTGAAACTGTTTTAATCAGAAAATTCCCTCCTTTCTAAGAAAACCCCAAACCGTCACCACACTTTTTTTGGCATCATCCCTATTGAAAACATTTCAGTATTCCATACTCTACTGAATGGTTTTTCCTGTGTAAGAAGCAACCTCTGCTTTATGCAGCTGGCCACAGTGCTGTCTGTGGTGATCTTTATTTAATGCACCATGTGCAGGTAAGTCTGCCATCCAGGAATGTGAATGTTCACTCAAAGATAATTCGAAGTAATGATCAAAGATGTCAGATTCATAGGATTCACATCCTGCTAAGCAATGACAACTTTTCTTTACTAGGAACACCCTCAGCAACTTTTTATCTAGGTCTATGTACCTGATGGGATGATATTATGAGTACAGAGGCATCTGGGAGATGTCACTCTTGATAATCTTTGATTGATCATTGTGTTTGGGAGAAGTGCCCACAGACTGAAGGAAAGCAGATGTCATTCCTATCTTCAAAACGGTCAAGAAGTAGGACCTAGGGAACTTCAGGCTGGACAGCCTCACCTCAATCTCTGGGAAGGTGATGGAACACTTAAACCTGGAAACCATTTCCAGGTACATGAACTGCATGCAGCAGCGAGAGCGTTGGTCCCCGAACACTACTTTGTTGAGGTTTCTGGGTGATCTAGGGGTTCCCTGAATGGGAAAGCTCAGGGGAGCTGGAAGGCAGCTGCTGAGGGTCGGGAACTCTCGCGGGATAAGCTGGGAGAACACCGCAGGGGGTGCAGACCCAGACCCTTTTAGGGAGGCAAAACCCGGAAGTAGTGCTCAGACCGCGTGCAGCGGTGAGAACGCTAGCTGCTTTAGCTGCTTTAGCTGCCAGGGGTCAAAAATAATGGTAACAATGCGGCAGCAGAGGAGGACCAGGCTACGGTCACCACAGCGTATGGATGTGGGAACTCAAACAGAGGTCCCCCAACAAGATGAGGCTGTGCAGGTGACAGGCTGCCAGGAATGTAACTCTCGCTCACGTTTTCCTGACTGCATATGGTGCGAGCAGGTAGATTATTTGCTTAACCGAGTGGCATATCTGCAAGATGTGGTTGAAAAGCTACAGGTGGAAGTAGAAAGGCTCAGGAGAATTAGAGAGGCTCAAATAGAGGTAGACTGGTGGATCCAGTCTGGACAACAGCCAAATAAGAGCCAGAAACAAGGGGCCCCTGTATCCTGCACCTCTCAGATGGAGGATAGAAGCCCAAGTAGAAGGGGTGAGTGGAGAGAAGTCAAGGGCCGTGGCAGAAGGCAAGCACCGCCCTTGCCTGCATCACCTTCTCAGTTGCCACTGAGTAATAGGTATATGGCCCTACTGGAAGACAGCCAGTCTAATAAGGATATAGAGGACAGAGAACCCATACCGGAAGTCCTAGAAAGGTTGCATGCATCTGGGACCTCCTCCACAAAGAAAAGGATCCTAGTTTTTGGAAACTTGCTCCTGAAAAGGACTGAGGGCCCAATATGCAGAGCTGACCCTCATCACAGGGAAGTCTGCAGTCTATCTGGAGCCTGAATCAGGGATATCACTAGGATGATATACTCCTGGTGAGATTAGCTGACTATAACCCACTGCTGATCTCCCAGACAGGTGCGGAGGAAGCTGTGTTCCATAGCCTGAGGGGAATGAAGGAAGACCTTAGGGCATTAGAACGTTTAGTGAAAGACTCTGGGGCACAAATTGTTTTCTTGTGATTTCTTCCATTTTGGGGTGAGGACACAGGCCGGAATAGAAGGACTCAGTCCATTAATGCCTGGCTACAAGACTAGTATTACAGGCAGGGCTTTGAGGTCTTTGAAAATGGCTGATTCTATAAGAAACCAGATCTTACAGGTCCATATGGGAGAGATTTATCTCAGAGGGGAAAAAGGATTCTGAGGCAGAACTTGGCAGGGCTCATTCATAGGGCTTTAAAATAGATCAGAAGTGGGGTAGGGTAGTTGATGGGTGCACACCAGTGGGACAGAGCTCTGGTCTTAATGAAAACCATCTAGATGGCCTCTCATTGTCCTAGGGTGAAATCGGAGTGCTCAGCTCACTTCCTAATATGCCTGTATACCAACACACACAGCATAGGGAACAAGCAGGAGGAGTTAGAAATCTGTGTCCAGTCAGGTGATTATGATCTGGTGGCAATTACAGAGACCTGGTG
>JAOXOE010000256.1:51717312-51729757 GCA_028565055.1 Phoeniculus purpureus
AAGATCAGTGGGAAAACCTTTAGTCCTGACATCAAATCTGCTTGTGTCCACGCTGAGCCAGTGAGAGGACCTTTCCCCCAGCATGTCCAGACTTTCTTCCACACACTAGTTTGTGAGAAGGAAGCAAAGTGTATCTAGGTGGGCAGATGAATGTTTTGACTGAGACGCTTTCATGAAAGAAAAATGGGTACCAGGAACGGTGGATCTGCAGTAGTAGCGAACTCCTAGATGGTTTGTGGTTATTAATTTCTGTTGCTCTTCAAAAGGATCAAAAGGTGGCACTCCAAGCCTACACAAGATTTCCAAGACAGACGTCCACTTGTGTTTAGGCAATCCTGAAACCCTACCGCAGAACGCGGTAGATGTGCTCAGGGACAACTGTTTCACTGGTAGAGCAGTGACATGATTTTGAACCTTTCAGGACAATTTAACGCTGTCCTTGATCTTTCTTGTGTTAGTGTCGGGAAGACATTACAGTCAATATTGCACTTTTCTTTACCTGCTGGAGGTAGCAATGGACTGAATTAATTGCTTAGTATTTCTTTGAGCTTTTGGTTTTTTTATGCACAGTAAAGGTGCATTTGGCTAAGACGGTTATATGGGTGCTCAGCAGAAGCCTGTTAAGTTCAGGGCCAGTATCTGGGAAATTCCTGGATCTTCATAATGTCTACCCACTAGATGTGCATTGTTGGTTAGTTCTCTAGATGGTAAAAGCATATTATTTTCCTCTTCAGCTATTTCTGCAAATGAATGATTTATGTATTTTGTTTTGCTCTTGGCACTTTTCCGATAAAATCTGTTGCCTAATTGCTTTTGGAATTCTCTTCCCTCCAGTCTAATTATGATATATGGTGTGCTTATGACTTTATTCAAAAGAATTACCCCTCCCCTACTTCCCAAGATAGAAATCCCCAACCTTTAGAAACACTTATATTCATATGAAGTGAGGACTGCTCATATTAGTTTGAACAAGGAAATAATTTAGAATTTTTTTCTGGAGTAATTGGGGAATAATTTGATGTGATCTGGAGCATATAGTTGTGAAGCGATATCTGCTTGCAATTAGAAACCACTAACTTGGCCTAATCCCACCTATTTTGCTAGACAGCTTGCAGTGATTGTGAGACTTTTTTGCCTGTCTTCTTTTTATAGTGTATTTTAAATATATTTTCTCTCAGGATGTGTAAATGAATTATCAGATGTTGGAACGTCATGGCCAGACAGATGTGTCAGGTTTCAGTTGTGTGTTACACACACTTCTGTATAATCTATTTCAAACCCTCAAGAAATGAAGAATAGCACATTCGTGGGCAGAACCCCTCAAAAGAAGTTTTATTACAGTTTCCAAATTGCCTTGAGTCCACTAAAACACAGCTAACTAAGTGCTTCAACAGTTATGAAAAAGGAGCCGAATAAAATCCCCAGCTGAAAGAGACATTTAGTTGATCCAAGGCAGGAATGACCTCTGAATTAGCGATCATCACACTCCACGATGAAGTCATGGAGCTCCCTCCTGGCTCCTGCCTGTGTGGAGGCACGGATCTTCACTGTGCTTTCCTAATCACATTAACCCCCACTAGGTCAAAGCCACATGTGCCTACCGTGATTGGAAAGGGTTCAGCAACAAAAGGCACTTTATTGCAAGACAAGGCTCTCCAGTGAGTCATGCAGATCTGTCACCATCTTGGATGGCTTTCAAGTGTTGAGGTTCCAACCTGGTCCTGTGGATGGGGGCGGGGACTAGGGGAACAAAGTGAAAACCCACAGTTGGTCTTTTTTGTATTTTGTGAATACACCCACAGAATCCTCTAATCCACGCATATCGTTTCCTTCTCCTTTCTCCCTTCCCCCCACCCCACTCCCCATCACTACAGATTCATTCATGTTGTGATCTGAAAGGGCAGAGATGAAGACAGCGCTGTGCTCTGCAGTTGCTGCTTTGTGTGCAGCCGCCCTCCTCTCTTCCATCGAGGCTGAAGGTAACCTTCCTCTCCCTGCCCCTTTGCCCTTGGTGCCCCACTGACCAGCAATGCTTCCAACCAGCCTTGAGCTACCAGCTCTTTCCCTCTCTGTTTTTGAGTGTAACTACACCTTCTCTCTTTCTCTCCTTCAGAGGAATGCCTCTTCTTCCTTGCCCAGCTTCCTCTGTGCTTTGTTTCTCCCGGCTCCTCAGCCGGACCGTAGTTCCCTCTCTCTGTCTCTCTGGTGTGCTGTCCACACCACCCACAGACAGGACGCGGACCAGCATGGCTACCCCCAGGTTCTGCTCTCACTGGTGGGCAGCCTGGCACGGCTGTGGTCTCAGGTGCTGCCCTGCTCCTGGATGCAGATGGCCAGGCTCTGTGCTGTGTGCAGCCCCTTTTCGTTGTGTTGAGAGAGGAAATGAAAACCCACCACTCAGCAACTTGCAGGTCACAAATAAAATGCTCCAACAGAGTGGCTCTCTGCGCCTGTGTGTTTTGTCTGGGCCGGACCCCTTGCACTGGCCTCCCCAGCTCAGCGGGGCAACCCCCGGCTGAGATCTGGGGCGGCCAGACCCTCCCTCGCGGATGCTTTGGTGAGTCTGAGCTGGGGAGATGCTGCTGCCGCCATGATGTGTCCTGGGTACTCTGAAAGGGTGTCTGTGCCTGGGCCAGACCTTGCTGTGGCACCTGCGGGTCCCAGAGCTGTGGCAATTTTGTGGCGTCATCACCGTAAATGGTTCTTTCTCCTCCTTCTCCTCTGCCTCCTCCTCCTTGCAGGGCCTTGGCCCAGTGTCTCTCTGGAGGCTGATGCTCCCGTCAGCTCATGGCAGTGTCCTGCCACCAGCTGCAGGGAAGAAGACCTGGAGACATGCGCCGTGGCCGTCACACTTGCCACAATGCGCCTCAAAATGGTCTGGCTCTGGCACATTTATTTCCTTTGAGGATTACCAGCATGTGTGGGCACCTCCCTGTTGTATGAACTAAGTGGCTGCGGTTGCAGTAAGGATAATTCTGCCAGCAGTGTCTGCCAAGGGAAATGGAGATGCTGAATGTCCTCTGCTGAAATGACTTGACCTGACCTCTGGGACCTGGCTCCATCGCAGTGTGAACCAAACCACTGGGTGTGAATTTGCCCAGAGTTACTGGAGAGAAACAGAAGCCAGCATCTGAAAATTCATCTTTTCCTTTCCTTATCTTTCCATATTGAACTGAAACATATTTTCTGATCATGGCCTGGTGCAATCTTCTGTCTCTGGTGACCTTGGCTGATGGCTACAAAAACCAAGACGTGTCAGAGGTGCCTCTGAGGCAGTAGACCCCTGCCCAAGCAATTGCTGCTTGGTACATGCAGATGTAAAGTGCACTGGCTTTCTGGAAAAAAAATGACATTTCTGCCAGTAGTGCAACATCTGGTCGCCCTAGGAGAGAATCAGCCTGTTGCCTCCTGCTTGTGCTGTGTTGTTGTTGGCTGAGGAACCAATAGAGGTCATTTGAAGTCATTTCAGAGTTGTATTTGAAATGCAGGACTGCTGTGCCAGAGAAAGCAGAGAAAGTGAACGATTTTAATGGAGGGAGGGAGTGGATGTGTTTGTGTGTCCTTCCCTGTCTTAGGAGCCCACTCAGTCAGAGCTGGAGTAATGTTGCCATTGTCCTGCACCACTGATAATGTGTGAGGAGTAGGTTATCTCAAAATGGAAGCGATGGGGTTTTATCTAGCTAAAGCATGAACTAAACCACTTGAGTACTGGTAATGAAAGCTACAAAAAGGTGTTTGGAGAAGTACCCGGTTACTATATAACAGCCAAACTATATGCAGTGCTGGACAAACTGGCTGAGCTTGTTCAGATCTCATGTTGAGGGATGCACCTTGCTGTGCAAAAGAGTGGATGAAGCCTGAACTCGTGAGATGTAGAGTGCTTCTGGACAGGACCTTCATTGCTCTGTGCTCAGAAATTAAATTAAAAATCTAGTTCGCAGTGATCAAGTTTCAGTGAGAATCTTCTAGCTCCAGGCTTTAGAAGTAAGAGCAGAAAAGTATCTTGAGTAGTAAGCGCATTGAGAAACAGTGGTGCTGGAAATGAATGCAAATGGAAAGTCAAAGTCCAAGGCACCTTAGGAGTTGCTCTGGTGAGAATTGCTTTTGGAGCTTTTTCTTGTTTGCTGAACTCAACTGACTTTCTCCTGTGGATATTTGCCCTTGAGTCTGACTTTTTTCTGACTTCACATCATATTGTGACTAAGTTCTTCCCGTGCACTTGTCAGTCCTGTCTATATCTCTTACCTGTCTGAGAGAGAGTTATTTGTTGTAACGATTGTTGGTTTGGGGTTGAAAGGTTGAGTGAGAACAGAGAGGAAGAAAAGTTTGGTTTTATTTTTCTGCCTTCTTTCAGTTTTCATTTTACAGTCTCTCTTGGGAGGAGACCTGGTGTTTATCTGATAGTGCTATTCATGGATTCCTAAGTGTTCCAGGATGAAACTGGGTCTTGATCAGCATTACAGCTGCTCTGTGAGTCCTTCATGAGAGCTGTGTGCTGTTGCTGTTTGCAAGGCATTGAGCTGCAGTAACGGTGTTGAAGCTTTTCTACGGAGATACGGCAACGCAGGGGCTTCTAGCTGAGCAATCACTGTAGCAGTAGAGGGAGTAAAACCAACAGATAATAGAAATTCGTGGCTTTTCACTGGGGTAGATAGTTGTTTACCCTGGACAAGGAGCAGATTTATTTTCATGCTCAGTGTATTCGGTTTTTTTATTTTTTTACAGTGAAATTCTTATCTCATACTCTGAGTTGTTTCTTGCCTTTTTTGTCCAGCACTTTGCAATCGTCCAGGGCAGAATGTTTCCTCATGTCAGTATTTCTTCCTGTCGCAGTGTTTTTTCCATTTGTGATCACAAAGAGACGGGGGGAAATCTACGTCCTTTCACTACATTAGTTTTTTTCTCCATATACTGTTCATAGTGAAGCCAAGTAGATTTGTATGTGAATAACCTGCTAGTTATAATCTTGTGATGATGTCATGGCTTGCATAGAGTGTTTTATTTCATAATAGACATGGATTTCCAGAGGCGTGGGAAAGAAAAGAGGAAGTCATTGGTTTAGTGTGACCTCACTGAGCATGTGAAGGCGCTGACTTTTCAATGTTTCAGGAACTGCTTCAGACCTAGGAAAGGCCTGAAGTAGGGAAGATGGGGCTCACTGAACTAAGTGTGGGACACTTGTTTAGTGCAGAGCAAGGTTTGTTGGGTGAAACATCTGTCTCTAGGACACGCAATACAGTAAGTGACAAATAACTGTAGCACAGCACCTGCAGAGGATTAGAAAGTTTCTAATGTAATAAATCTTGAGTACATTAATTTTCTTTAACTGAGAAGTTTACAGATGATCTGGGGTAGCCAAAACTTTGGAAGTTAACTGCCTATTCATCTTTGGAACTGGTTGGTGGGACCATTATATTATTAAGTTTTGTGTCTGAACAGAAACTAGCTGTGGATTTCCAGACTGAGGTGTGAAACTCAAATGTGTTTATAGATGACGAGGACTAGAGCTTCCTGGTTTTCCTATGGCTGATTAGAAGCAGCGTGTATGTGTGTGTATGTATAGATACACGCGTGCGCACAAGCGTGTAAAACTTGGTATTCATGCATGCAGTGTGTGTATATATGTGCAGTTACATTTAATTACATACACTTTATATATTTTCAAAATACACTTGTGATGTATTTTTCTTGCATTTTGAAGAAATTTCATACACATAACATTAAAAAAATGCAGGCATGCAGGTGGCAAAGTTTCTGTGTTGACTTTGGTAATGAATATCTAACAAGAATAAGAAGCTGCTTTTTACTATGTTTCTAGGTTATAGCTTGTTCTTTTTCCTATTTATGTTGGCAATGCTGACTTCAAAGGAGCTTTACTGGGGTCATGATCTAATTAGTTGTGTCAAGTCCATGCTGTTAATTTTGGCCTCTTCCAGGCTTAGTGAGGCTTATCTCAATGAGAGCAAGGCTGGGCTCATTCTTCAGCTTCCATGGCCTGACTGTTGTTTTAGTGTGGGCCAAGATGTTATTTCACATTCTCATTAAAATGAGATTTTTCCAGTGATTGAATTACAGATTTTGTTTCACATAGGAATTGTGGATGACGGCTGCTTCCAAGTAACTTTAAAGGATGGTTCTAGATTTGAATTTCTTGATCTTCTGATTACATTTTACTCCTCTCTTGTTAAGATATTCATTGGGACACTCTGGCGGTTAGATTGTGTTATCTGTAAAAAGCTGTAGTGTTGCATAAATTAAAGCAGCTTTGTATTACTTAACAGGTAATACAAACCTAAGATACACATAGCATGAGCCACATGCTTTGCTCTCTGTATGTTGTTAGCATACACCTGTATAACACAGGAGTGGCATTGGATTATTATGTCTGGGTTTTTTTTTCTTTTGTGGTGCATAAGACAGGGTATCTGATCCCACTGATTAGGTCATAGTTCTATCTATTGTAGTGGTGGAAATGAACTCTCTGTTGCCCAACATCAAGGCTATTTGCTTGAATAAGACCACACTCCCACATAAGCCTTTGTAGAGTGGAAGTTACCCTTGTAGTTGGATAAACTCCCACCACAACCTGGGACGTTTTGTTCTGGTCTGATTCCATATTGCAAATGTATTGTTTTTCCACTGGTGAATTCCCTTGTGGAAGAAGAATTTTCATAAGGTGGAGTAACGGTAGCGCTGTTTGATTAGTGCGATACAGTTTTTATCATCTAAACATTTTGCTCTACTTCAGATTGACTTATTGGTCTCACAACATAAGACCAGGGCTTGGTCTTGCACATAAGACCAGGGCTTGATCTTCACTCCACAGCTGGTTTCACATAGCTGAAATCTGACCCATGTGAAGGTCCATGGATACTTTGGAGGTTCTGTTTGAGTATCAAAATCTCGCAGGCCACCTGGAAGACATTTTGACAGCATTGGATCCAAACTGGATTTTTTCACTCAGGCAAGCTTCCTTTTTGGATTTCAATGCAAGAAATTTTCTGTGCTTGAGTTTGACAAGGTAGCCACAGGTTAAGGATGAATGGCTCTAAAACACAGCAATGAAGGCTGAGGTTAAGTGTCAGGAAGGACTTTATGGTGATAAAGGAAGCGAAGTATTTCATTAACTTCTGTGGAAAGCTGAGAGTCTTCCAACAGTGGAGGTCTTTAAGAATAATCTGAGCAAACATGTCAGGAATGATAGGGGTGACTTATCATATCTTGGCTATGGGACGGATGAGGGGACTTTCTGAGTCCTCCTGCAATGCCGTTGTTCTAAAAAGCTGTGAACACCTGGATGAACAGATACGCCGTTTATATATTGATGCACTTGTTATCTGCCGAGATCCACATCTGAATTTTTATGAAGTGGATGAAAATCCTTTAAAATGTTGAAAACTTTTCCTCACAGTCAGTTTTTCAGTTTATCTGGAATCCGGTCATTTGGATATCAACAAGTTGGGCTGCTGCTGTGCTTCAGCAGTTAAAGCCTAAAGTCTCTGCTGCAACATGCCAATTTACGTGCAAGGTTGGTGGTGCTATTTTTTCCATGTACTGAATTTTTTTTTTAAAGCATGCTCAGGTCAGTTGTCTCTGCCTTTGCATTAAATTTGTCCTGAGCCATTGCTACTGAAACAATATTTTATAATGATATTCTTATCTTTTAATGTATTTTACTATTAACACGTGTTGCATGATGTTGTGGTACTAAGTAACTACTCTGCTGTCTCTAGCATCGTGATACTCCTAAACTGAATGATGAGTAAACCATGCATGCAGGGTAATGGTCTAATCTCACTGCCTGTGTATGGACAATAGGAAAAATAACATTTACTTCAATACTAGCGTATCTATTATACCAATATTACAAAGCCATGTTATCCTACAGTTGGAAACGACAGCAAATTTAAAGGAAAAAAATGCACAATTAGTTGCCAGAATGTATTTTTTTCAAGCTCAAAATGTCCTACTGCAATCGGACAGTGTCTTTTCATAAGAATGCGTTCTAGCATTTGCTTTTTTTATACTGTGTTCAAAACCAAAACAAAATCTGCCATTTGTTGGAGATCTTCCCTGAAACAGAGAAGATCTGTCTGTGAAAACTGCCTGCAAAGTGGTCTCACTGGTACTATGGCTGGATCTAATCTTACTTTGTAGACCTATTTAAATAATACTATGTTAATACACCTTCCATGCACTGACAGTGAGTCAGTAAGATACTGCATGAATCAGCATGACAACTTTACAAAGAGAATATCATTATAAAATATTTATGAAACGTCTTTGTGCAATGAACCTTGTACATGGAGGCTTTTGTCCATTGTGGGAAGCTAAAAAAATAATAATCAACATTTCATTTACGTTTGCATGATGCTGCAAAATAGCGTATGTAAACTATTTCTTTCTGTACTGTTCAGTTACTTCTGTCATCAGCTCCTACAAGTTTTATTCGCAGTCATTTGTTCAGACCACTGGTGCCTTCTCTGCTGTTTTCTATACATTCTGTAAAATAAATGTCCATAAATATACTTTGATGTTGTCTTTTCATAATTAACCATTGTGTTGTTTGGAACCATACTGGCATTTTATGTTAAAATGCCACTACTAGTATGGATACACCTGCTGCAAAGGGAACAGGAAAGTAATGGTTTACACCTTTGAAATTATACAGCCATCTGGTGTAAACAGGTAGAATCTTCTTTTTTAAATTTTCGCATCAGTTCAAGTGTTTCAACAAATTGCAATTGTCACTAGCTCCCCCTTATTATCCCCTTAGTTCCTGAATGCTTTGCAGCCATAAGCAAAGACGTCACTTCAGTGGCTTCTAGGAACAAAGGGGTGGAGCTCTCCGTGTTTTGAAACTCACCGGTTTGTGGTTATTACTGATATACATTTTACATGTATATTCATATCTAGACCCTAAAAGAAATTGTTTTACTCAATATTAAATACCCAATCTTTTCCTGTAATCTTCAAAAGACTATTTTTTTCTCTGCCAAGTTTCTAGATCCAGTGAAATTGATAAGAAATACGACAACGCAGAGACTATATTAAAAAGCTGATAAATTCTTTTACGTCTTAATTAGAAGAGTGCTGTGTTCTTCTCAGTGTCCTAAATGATCTTATGACATTGTAAGCAGGTTGTGATTTGGCATGCTTGTACGGATTGCACCCAGCATGTAAAAAAATTCCCTTTAATTGTTATGTGAAATGTTTGCATATGTGGTGAATATCTGTGAACTCATTGTACATGTATCCAAATGTGTTTTCTATTGTGCTTGATTTTGCTGGCCATTCTTGAATGTCTTGGCAACTCAAGAAACACGTGTTCTGTGCTGTCCTCTGTAATGCGTATACTCTTTGATGTTTTGTCATATTTTGTCAGCTTTTATTTTACCCTTTTTCCAACAACATATCTTTATATTTGTTGGAAACAAATTTATGCAAAGACAATTTTAGTAAGCTTTGCTCAACCTTATTTTATTTATTCATTTTCCAAAGCTTGATCAAACTTTTAAACATCCATCATAAATCTTTTGCAGTTAATCCACCGACAGACTTGAATTTTACAATTATAGATGAACATAATGTTCAAATGTCATGGAAAAGGCCACCAGATGCAATAGTGGGTTACAGGATAACTGTGGTTCCAACAAATGGTGAGTTTGCAAAATTTTATGTCTTTATATGTTTTGAAAACTTGGGTTTATTTTCACTTACACCTGACTTAGGGATAAAAGTAGCTGTTAACACCTTTCTGAAGTTGATGGTCAAGACTGGGTAGCAACAAGGAGTGTACGGGAAGGAGCAGTGATTGTTCCACGTTAGTTTCTCTTATCATAGCATTTATCCTTTGGGGACTGCAGGCAATAAGTTTTGGATGCCTTTCCTTTGCAAGGAGAAAAAAGAAGACAGGATCATCACTCTGCTCCTCTTCTGTGCTTTTACCTTAGAGAAATGTGTTCTGCTTCATTCAAGTAGAATCATAGAATCATTAGGGATTGGAAGGGATCTGGAAAGATCATCTAGTCCAATCCCCCTGCCATGGGCAGGGACACCCCACCCTAGAGTGCTGAGGGTGCACCCAATGCCTTTGTCCATGTCACCGACAAAGATGTTGAGCAAGACTGGTCCCAGGACCGATCCCTGAGGGACTCCGCTTGTCACTGGCCTCCACTTGGACATGGATCCATCTACAACCACTCTGTGGGTGCGGCCGTCAAGCCAATTCTTTACCCATCTAGTGGCCCACCCATCAAACCCATGTTTCACCAGCTTGGAGACCAGAATGTGGTGCAGGACAGTCTCAAAGGCTTTGCTCAGGTCCAGGTAAATGACATCAGTTGCTCACCCCTCATCTATTAATGTTGTGACCTGTTCATAAGAAGGCCACCAGGTTGGTCAGGCAGGACTTGCCCTTGGTGAAGCCATGCTGATTGTACCCAATGACCTCTTCACAATTCTCCTGTCTCAGTAGTGCCTCCAGGAGTATCTGCTCCATGATCTTACTAGGCACAGAGGTGAGACATTGCTTTTAAGAAAGGTCATGCACCATTACTATTGGTGGTATCCACTTTTTGTCCAGTGCTGCTGATGCACAGGTCACCAAAACAGACTAAGAGAGCATCTGAGGAGATAGTGTCCAGTCCGTAAAGACACATAACTAACCAGTATCAACCAGCCTTTCAATACTACTGTTTTCTTTAAGCCAGTCTTTACCTCTTCCATTTACCTCCATTCTAGTATGCTTTTTCAAAAAAAACCAGAATTGTCTGTTTAAGGTAAAATCCACCATTGTATATCCAACGGACCTAAGAACTTGCACTTGACATAGGCACTGGGTAAAGACACTTAATTTTAACAATCACTACACCAATAAATTCAGCTGTTTAAAAGTAAACAAATATAAAACTTGCAAGTAGAAGAACTGCTAAAAAAAAAAAAAAGGGCAAAAATAAACTACATGAAAGCTCCTTGCCTTTTCAGAAATTCAGAAATGTCTTGTCATGCTCTTTACAACAAGTAAGGTCATTATTTACTTCCATTTACCATTATTTACCTCTGTCATAGCTAAGATGGAGTTAAAAATGTTAGTGCATAGTTTTACTGATAAATTCAAATGCATTAATTCCCCAAGCGACACAAACTTCAGCTGCACCAAAGAGAAAAATGTTCTGCAAACAATCCACCTATGTTTTAACACACATATTGGCAAGAGTTCTAGAAGGGAACAGAATCTAGTCCCTATTTCCGAAACTATCTCGCAAACAAGAAAGCCCAGATACCCCTCTGTGTAACCTGACAGCCCAATGGTCAGTGTTATGCCCCTTTTCATTCAGTATCACTGAAAAGAAAAAACCAGGCCCCTGCTGAGCACAATCTTTGTGACATTACTTTAGAGCTTGTCTGGGGGTAGATTTCTGGAAGATGCAGACGTGGACTTGAATACTTCCATCCTGAGGAAACAAAACCAATCAAATCTCCCAAGTCTCTTACTATCTTAGGAAGTGCTCCTAACTGTAACAAACAAGAACCTGCTTATCACTGGTAAAAGAAAATCCTACTACATTAAAAGTCCACACACAGAAGAGGGATCAGTGCTTTGGATTCTCAGTGCTGGCAGCTGTGTATACTTTGAAGACACCCAGAAATTCAAACATCAGACTGTGCCAGTATGACCACTTCAGCAAGGTGGAAACCCCCGTGGTATATAGGATGACTGTATTTCTCTCTGCTTATTTTTGTAGAGATATGAGCTTTATTTTCTATGCAAAAACTACAGTACATATTACTTTAAAAGTTGCAGCTGCACAGAACCATCAAATTGGTTTCATGAGTTGCAAATGCCTTTTTAATCACATGCAGTGCAACAGCAGGCCTGCAAGAAAATGCTTAGTGGAATCATGAACTTCAAAGGAACCATAGCAATAGAACGTCTTGCATTGGCAATGAAAGCAAGAAAGCAGGCGCTGGGGAATTATTTTAAACAAATGTCTCAAAACATATCAAAGAAGGGAAAATAAAATTGTCAATGGCAGAGACATCTCTCTTCAGACAGATCAACTTCTGAAGAGGGATCCTAGAAAATCCCAAAATTGTCATTTGAAATTAAAATGAGCATTTCTGTTAGATAAACTGTTATGCCTTAGTTAGGAATAATTTCCAAAACAGTAACAGTGTCTGCTTGATTTTGCATCATTGTGAATAAATAATAATTCTGGTGAAGTTAATGAGGAATTGAAGCTGGAGACTGGGCTTTCATTCAGCGTTTAGAGACACAAAGGTCATACAGAATCACAGAACATTAGTCATTAGAAGTGACCTTGAAAGATGATCAACTAGTCCAACTGCAAACAACTGATGGGATTCACTTGTCCCAGAGGGGGAAAAGGATCCTGGGGCAGGAATTGGCAGGGCTCATTAACAGGGCTTTAAACTAGGTTTG
>JAOXOE010000256.1:51737864-51763286 GCA_028565055.1 Phoeniculus purpureus
ACATTAATGAGGTCACCCCTCAGTCTCCTCTTCTCCAAGCTCAAGAGCCCCAGCTCCCTCAGCCTCTCCTCGTAAGGAAGAGGTGCCTTCAGGATGCTTATGTTCCCAGGCAGTTTTTGCATTACCTCGTTTGGAGGTTAAACTAAACCAAGTAAGTAAAGGAAGAGCACTGGCCACATGGCTAGCCTGTATTTCAGGGACACTCAGGATTAACATAAAGATGCAATGAATTTCTAGGAGCACTGTCATTTTAGAGGAAGTAATTTGGTTTCAGACCGAGACAATGTAGAGGTTACCATGGGCTATAGCTATCAGCAGCTCTTGCGCCGCTGAAAATCAGCGGAAGGTCTACTTTTCTCTTAAAGATCAGTCACTGCCTAAAGAGGACGGAAAGCTCTGTGTTAGTGTAATGACAGGTGATCAAACACAGCATTTCAATGTAACGTTCAAAATCTCAAATACTTTGATACCTGGAGAAAAACTCTCCGGCCAGTTTTCCTTTTGCCTCCTTTTGTCCTCTCATACTGGCGGCATCAGTTTTGCAGCTTTCCAGTACTGCTCCTCAGCCATCCTGCTGCCAGAGACATTTCTTGCCATCCCATAGCACAGGTTTACAAGCAGTCATGTTCCCTTGGGATCCCATGTTGCACCTCGCCGGGTTTTCTTGTGAGGCTGTGGGATTAAAAGTCAATTCAGCTGAAGGTTTTAATTGAAAACAAGAAACAGAGAGGTGGGTGTTGGTCTCTTCTCACAAGTAATGAGTGACAGGACAAGAGGAAATGGCCTCAGGCTGTGTCAGGGGATGTTTGGGTTAGATGTTGGAAGAAAATTCCTTCAACGAAGGGGTTGCCATATTTGGTAACAGGCTGCCTGAGGAGGGGTTTATTCACCATCACTGGATGTATTTAGAAGTTGTGTGGATCTGAAGCTTAGGGACAGGGTTTAGTGCTGTGCTTGGGACAGTTGGGTTGACAGCTAGACTCAATGACCTTGAAGGTCTTTTTCAGCCTGGATGATTCTATGGTTCTGTAAAGGGGGATAATAGGGACAAGGGGGCTTGGCACAAGGTAAAATTTGGATTTTTTTGAAAGGACAAATTTGGATTGAGATACAGATGCCACAAGGAATAGGATTAATTTTTGAACGCTGCACCAAATTAATTCATAAATTTAGATATTGAAGTATCCAAATTTCCCACGCTGCCTGTGAAGGGGAGATTTTCCATGGAGAGGCGGCATTTGCACAAGTCACGGGCTCCCCCCAGTGCTCTTTGGTGATACTTTCGAGTCTTCAGAACTGAAAGCCTTCTCTTTCAGAAGTTTGTCCCACAGCCAGCTGACAAGTCCTACGTGCTCATGAGTGTTTCATTAGACAGACTGCTATTGTTTCCTTACAATCAAGTAAATACACGAATGTTTTCTGACACTGGATTTTGGCTACACGCTATCTACACAGTAAGGACTCCGAAGTCCTCACAAGACAACCTTGAGTCTGTCAGTCAAGCGAGAAATAGGGGCTTTCACCCTTGTGCTAGCTGGAGCAATGCCAGGTGTAGCCGGGGTCCTGCGATACTGACACACTCCCACACAGCTTTCCGCACACTGACTATTTAACCAAGACAAGTAACTCCTAACGCCCCCTGTTACTCTGTCTCTACGGTGACTCTGACACCATGTTCAGAGTTGGGCACCTCAACACAACCGGCTTGAGTGAGTCCAAAGGAGAGCAAAAAGGTCAGTCGGGGGTCTAGAGAACAAACCTTGGGAGGAGCAGCTGAGGCAGCTGGGGCTGGTTAGACTGAAGGAGGCTGAGGGGAATCCTTATTGCCGTTTACAACTACTTGACAGGAGGGTGTAGGTCTCACAAGGAACAAAGGACAGGACAAGAGGAAACAACCTCAAGCTGCCCCAGGGGAAGATTAGGTTGGCCCTGAGTAAAACCTGCTTCCTGGAAAGGGCCCTCAGACCTTGGCACAGGCTGCCCAGGGAGGGGTTTGAATGGCCATCGCTGGCCCTGTTTCACAGCCGGGAAGACGTGGAGCTCAGGGACAGGGTTTGGGGGTGGGATGGGACAACTGGGTCAGGGCTGGACTCGAGGGGCTTTCCCAGCCCGAACGCTCCCGCGGTGCTCCCATTAAACCGACCAGGAAGCCCATTTCTCTACTCCCGATCCGACCGCGGCTGCCCTTCACCCGCAGCCTCCCCCGGAGTCGGGAAGGCGGCGCTCACAGGACTGCAGCTCCCACACTGCCCCGGGGCAGCGCCCGCAGCCACACGTCACTTCCGCCCCGCCCTGTCATCTGACCCCACTCCCCGAGCCGTGGGCGTGGCCAGGGCGGGAGCGTGACCGTGACCGGGGCGCGTCATCACTTGCGCGCCCGCTGTTTCCGCTTCCTGTCTCGGCAGCCTCCGTTTGCGGGACGGACGGGCGGGGCCGTGACGGCGGCTGCGCGGAGTCTGGACAGCACCATGGCGGTGAACTACAGCGCCAAGGAGGAGGCGGACGGGCACCCCTCGGGAGGCGGCCCTGGCGGCGGGGGTCCGGGCAGCGGCGGAGCGGGGGCCGGCGGCGGAGTCGGCGGTAGCGGGGCGATGAAGATCCGCAAGCCCGACAACACGGCGTTCAAGCAGCAGCGGCTGCCGGCCTGGCAGCCCATCCTGACGGCGGGCACGGTGCTGCCGGCCTTCTTCATCATCGGCCTCATCTTCATCCCCATCGGCATCGGCATCTTCGTCACCTCCAACAACATCCGCGAGTACGAGGTGCGGGGCGGGGGGGTGACGCAGGCTGGGGCGGGATGGCGATGGTCTGGTAGCCCCGGCGGGGCCGGGCCGGGCGCAGTCGAGGGTCTCTGCTCGGAGGCGGCGGTGCCTGCTCGCCCAGCCCGCTGCGTCCCTACCCGAGCCCCAACGGGCCTTCGGCACTGCCAGCGATGAAGCAGCCACAGTCTTCCCGGGCACCCTGTCCCAGGCCCTCAGCACCCTCACAGGGAGGGATTTCTACCTCAGATCCAGTCTAAATCTCCCCTCTTTTAGCTTGAAACAACCCCCCTTGTCCTGTCACTAGAGTCCCTTGAAAACAGTCCCTCCTCTGCTTTCCCATAGCCCCTTCAAGTACCATTCCTGTGTGAACGGACGCAGGTACCTCACCTTGTCTGCTCCGGATTTTGCTCCTTAACGTTTTCACTTTTTAACGGACCATCCACTCACTACACTGAGCAGACACCGAGTGGCCTACACAAAGCTCATAGGCCTCACATGGGCCCTGGCAGCCCCGGTGAATTCGAGGGCTGTAAGTGCCCCAGTTGCCTCAACACGGCCCAGTGCACACTTTGTTCTCACAGTACAGGGAGTGTGTGTGTGTTGGCCTGGGAAAGGCCCGTGCTGGCCGACTATATATCTCAAAACGTGCCAAAATAATGGTGGATTCAAGCACAAAACCTTGTTCTTAAGCTACTACTGTAAGTCCTATGTGCATTGGATATTTAACATTTTAGATACTTTATGGGAGACCAGGGTGCCTGGAGTAAACTGAGAAACCAAGATTGAAGACTGTGGCTTTTTCTAGTTAAACTTAGGGAAAGTTATTGATTTTTAACGCTGAAAATCAACGGCACTGCTGTGGTAAAATGTCACTGGGCATTAACTGACAACTAAAGTGTGTTCATATAAGGTTCATTTTCCTCTCAGGAGCTAAAATTTCAGTTAAGGAGTAAAGAAGCAGAAGTGCAAATCAAAGCTGCAGTTACTTTGCAGTATCCAAATGCTGCAGGCAAGCATATTTTGGAAAAGCAGTTGCTTCCTTGTTGAGGGTTGAGGCTGTGCAGAACATCTGAAAATGAACAGTGCTTCAGAGGACATTGCCAAGTTGTCACGAGTAGAGAGACTTTTTAAGTTCCCATGTTATAGTCAAGTTTAAGGTCAAAATCTCATTTTCCACATGATGCTCAGTGGAGAAAAGTAAAATGAAGAACCATGCCAACTGTTTTTTTAGAGTTGCATTTAAAATGGCTGTTTTTGTAATAAAGCAGTACAAGGTCTTAGGTAATAGAGACAGTAAGATAAATATAATTGGATAAATATCTCTTTTTATTGTGACTGGATCTGTGTTGATGTGTAGATCAAGAAATGCATCAGAGTGCTTTGAGTCCAATAATGAAAGCAATTCCTTGTGCCTGTGCTGCTGCTTTGAGCACATACACACGTTTTATATACTGCTGCTGCTTAGCAGCTCAGCCGTGTTCTCCCTCCTGCAAAGTCCCAGTGGGAGCCGAAAACTCATTGTTACCACCTAATCTAGGGTGCAAGGATGCATGGATGAGCTGGGAGAATGGTTGATGCTCCCCTATGCAATCAGATTATAGATACAGTATATAGGTATAGTATATAGAGCAGTAGTGGAAGTTCATGCTTGGAAAACATTTGGCAGGTGCTGGCCTTCCACCTGGTCTAATTTCATCATACTCGAGATCAGACAGATGTTCATTTGTTCAGTTTTTTTTACTGTGTGGGTTTACTCTTGCATCATCCACCTCACATGAAGCTCTTCCAAGTCAGATCATTAGGGTTTTGTGAGGATAGGAGAGATGGAGTTCTCAGTTTTTTTGTGAGTATGATTGGACAGCTTGAGAATGGAGGTAAGGATGGGGGAACTTGGGTTTGGTTCCACAGTCCTTTTGTGTGTTCTGCCAGGTGTTACAGTGCAGAAGTTCAACAAGCGTGGTTATCATTCTCAAGACAGATGAGTTTTGGAAAAAAACTTTAAAAAGGCTTTACATTTGCAGCAAAACATAGATGAAACGTTTTACAGGCAAACGTTTGGTCTCTCACCAGTGAGAGAGGCACTAGTGAGGTGTCAGACTCTCTATCGCCTGTGTGCTTAGCTCTGATATGTCCCCTCTTAGTACTCTAGCTTTTGTTAGTGACCTCAGATGCTATTCAGAAAGAGCTGTAAATATAGCTCTGTGAGACAAGACATCTAGAAGCTGGGTGTGGTGACTAAGGTCTTAAAAATGTAATTGGGGGAGGAAGCAGAGGTAGTTACTTACACCTATCTCCTAGACAACAGCTTACTTGTTAGGTGTGCGTGTGCACACATGCATGTATCTGCCTGTAAACTGAGTGCTTTGGAATTGAGTAGGGTGTACGGTTCGTGGCCCTGAGATACGTATTGCTGTGCAGTTCAGATTACCCTTTCCTGGATCTAGATATTGCAGCCATCAATATCTCTGTCAAGTGTGGTGTTCTCATGTGCGTGCAAGGATTGAGCAGCTTTTTCATTAATTTCTTTTGTAAATTCTCTTGAATTCACATGTGGAAGATTTCCAGCAGCTTACGGGTGCTGGAATTACAGGTGGGTTTTGTGTTGGTTTTTCTCTGGCTTTTTCTGTTTCAAGAAGTATAAACAGACATCCTGGGTCTACTATGAAAATAGTTCCTTTGGATGGAAAATGGATCAGCTGTGTCATCTTGCCCTGTTATTAAAGGGTGAAAGCGTTCTGTGTTTTCTGATTTATTTTTTTTTTTATTTCAGAATAGAGAAGATGCAGTAGAGCTTATTAACATGTGATAAAAACAGAGGAGTATGCAAAGCTGTGTGTAGGACAGAGTGCGCTGTGACTGCTGCTGTGAAATGTGTGCTTAAAAAGCCAGGGCAACTCTAAGGCATTACTAGGTAGGGATGAGAACCGAAAGAAAGCAGTTTACTGTTGCAGACATCTAAATACATCTAAATTCTTCTGGTAACCCCTGTCAAACATTATATGAAGCTTAATAAAACCTATAGAAATGGATAGCAAAGAGGACCAGAGTTTGGGATGCCTTTTTGTATAACAAGTGGCTGAACAGAGCAGGAACAGCGACAGCGTATGAAGTCCACAAAGTCATTAATGGTTTGGAGAGTATGTTCATGTGGCAGTTATGTTGCTTCTGTACTGCAGACATATAAATCAACTGAGAAATACATGAACATTCTGTGAAGCCAGTGGTGCCAGGTGACACGGATATAGCCTGTGTTCTTCTGCCAGGATGTCCTTGGAAGGACGTGCTCTGTGCAGGTTTGTTGTGCTGAGCTTCTGGCCAATCCATGGGGACAGAACGCAGGGTCAGGCAGATTCCTGTCATGGGTCTCAAAGTCCATCGGTTCTCAGTGTTTTATTGTTTTGTCAAGAGCTGAAGACGGATCCTCTTCCCTTTAACATCTGTTGAATGTGATCTGTGGATGTTGGTGCAGAAAAAAACACTTGTGTTGGCAATTACTGTACAGGAAAGCTCCTGGATCACGTTGGAGCTGATGGCAGCGGTCAGCAGCAGCTTGGTTCTGTTCTAATAATGCAGCTCACACCCCACAGAACACAGTCATTTGCATTTTAAAAAGTGAAATCTTTAGGTCTTTTGCAGCCTTGGATTATTTGAGTTTGTTGTTGATCTAAAACTGCACCCTGGAGAACGAGTCCAGGCTATGGAGGTTTAAGTCCATTCTAAAGGAAAAACTTGTTTAAGGTTGCTTGAGCAGGACAAATGCCCCACTGAGTTCACCTTGAACAGATGAGATGCCATTCATTGACAAGTGGTGGTGCTCTCTGCTGTTGAGGACTGCTGCGGCAATGCTATTTCTGGATCAGCATAAAGTCAATATCTTGCTTAGCAAAGGAAGCAGAGATTATGTGATCCTCCCTCTCTCTGCCAGCTAATAGCTTCTGAAGCTGGCTCATCTCAGCTAGGCTCTCAGGGTGTAGGTCTCTTCTGTCAGAAATGTGGCAGCAGAGCAGATATTGGTAAAAGTGCTGAGGCAAGCATCGCAGCTTAACTGATATCAAAGAAGTCGCAGGAAGAGAGACCTTGATGAAGTTCCAGAGGAAGAAAAGCTTCAGTTGTTCCCTGAACCTTGAAACTGTGTGGCTAATCTTAATTATAGGCTTTAGGACAGATAACAAATCACTCAATTCTTGATAATGTGTTTCACTACAAGCAGAAATCAGGGCAAACCATTTGCAGCAGCCTTTCAGCGTGAGTGGTGTCTTCATGTAAATGCTACTGGCATTAAACAGTTTGTTCCATGAACTGGTATGTGTTGTACCAACTGGTGTCAGAGATCTAAGTTAAGTTTGTGGTAAGTCTATAAATGCAAAGTTTATGGACAGGTGGAAGGTTTCTCCCGCAGTGCTTGAAGCTACAGCTGAGTCCAAGTTAATTACTTCCTGCCATGTGGTGCTGGAGCTATACCTGAGAGAGAGAGGTAATGTAGTCAAGTGATTTGAGTTGTCTTGTGCTGTAGGGTGAGCTTGTGGCTGCTGAGGACATGTTATCCGTTCTGTCCAGGTAGCCTGTATGTATAGATGTCATAGATCGGGGGGGTTTTGAGCTACGTTGCTGTAAAGACGGCTAGTATGATATCAGTCATCTCCTCTCTTGTCCATCTACTGGTATTTTACCATTCCTGGCAAAGCAGTATCAGTGTTTTCGTCTTCCCTATGTTTTAGGACATTTCTCTTGGGCATTGATTTAATTTTACTTTTAATCTCCTGACTGATTGGATGGATACAAATGGAAAATAAAACAATTTTTCTAATGCAAACCTTTACAATCAAGTATCTAGGCTTATAAAAATGTAAAAAACCCAACCCAGTAAAAGCTGAGATCTGCTCTTGCTGTCGTGTGTTTGGAAACATGATGATGTCTGCGGTATCTGCTGTCTGTTTTGGTGCACGGTTTGTTTCTCCCCAGAGGTAATGGCCTCACATCAGTGTAAAATGTATGGCTGACATCAGGCATGTAGACAGACTCACAAACTCAATTAGGACCTTCTGAACATCAGTTAGGACCCTGAACAGGCTTCTGGAGTTGAGGTGTAATGAGATTGCAAAATAAATGTCACATCAACTCTCTTAGCCTATTAATCATGTTTCTTTACTCTCCCATTGTAAATGAATGGCCTTTTTCTCCGTGACAGATTGACTACACGGGAACAGAGCCTTCTAGTCCTTGCAACAAGTGTTTGAATGTGTCCTGGGACAGCTCCCCTCCTTGTACTTGCACCATCAATTTCACACTGGAACATTCATTTGAGGTATGCTGCCCTGCCTGCAGGGGGAAATGGGAGCCATTGATGGGATTTATTTCATAATTGCTAGGAAGGCTGTATAACTTCAGTCTTCATTTTTGTTTTTATTTTAAAGCAGTATTTCTAGTTCTCCTGTGTATTGGATCTGAGTTTTCGGTGCCCCTTCAGTAGCAGGGATGAGATGGATGTTAGTGCCTCTGTTTATCTGGAACTGTACAACATTAAATGGAATGCGTGTGTTTTGCACATTCAGGTTTACCATGCGTATAGTGTAGCTGTTGAGTAGATCATCTGTTGCTGCATGTTCCTCACTACCACAGGAACTGGAAATACTAGCTAAGTGCTCTCTTGCAAATTGGAGGCAAATAATGGGGTGTTTCTGGTGTTTGGCTTCAGGATGCCGTCTTGGCTAGGACAACACTTACATACTCAGTGTGAAGAAACAGCTGATGCTCCTGCCTCGTGAATAAAAGTAAACACAGGGTAAAGTAAACACAGAGTTGAAGGGGTTAAAATTCAAGTGTTGCGTGAATGAAAATCCTTTTTGCCCTGTCTTGCCTCTTGCAGAGCAATGTGTTCATGTATTATGGACTTTCCAACTTCTACCAGAACCATCGTCGCTATGTGAAATCTCGAGATGACAGCCAGCTAAACGGGGATAATGGCTCACTGCTGGTAGGCGTTCCTGCTTGGATGTCAGTACGCAGCTAACTTCTGCATGCTGCATGGCTCACTGCGTAGCAGAGTGTTTGTTTAAATAATAATTGCATAATAGAAGGCAGCCATGAGGAACCTGTGTAACTGTGAACATAGAACATGACTGTGTAAAATGCAGTGAAAGTTCATTTTGGCTGTTTCTCTGATCACAGCAATGAAGTGCCTGGATCGCTTCTCAAATTGGAGTAGCTTTAAACTGTCTTGTAACCTTCAGTCAGTCGTTTCTGTCTGTAATCATTTTGTCTGCAGTTTTTGCTTTCAGCTTGAAATAATATCTGGTTACTTAGGGCTTGGTTTGGACATTGCAGCTGAGTGCATCTACTTGTGTAGACTGGGTCGATACCAAACATCAGCAACGTGTCGGTGGTGTGTATTCTGTTCAAGGCACTGCGTCTTGTTTAGAGCCAGACCTCTCCTCTTCCTGATTGTTACGAGGAGCGGAAATACAGTTGGGTTCTTGCTTCAGCAAGAATTAGTCTTCTTTTTTACTTGTAAACGTGAAAAAAGGGTGGAGCCTCAGGAGGCTACATCTGATGACTGATACAGGGCTTTTAGGGGGGGTTCTCCTCACATGTTTAGCATGGTGTTGAAGTCCTTGCATCTTTTTTGGGTTGTATGCTACACTTGGTTTCTTACTAGAGTCTGTTTTCTGAAAGTATTTTCTAGTAAAACAGTGTTCTTTGTAGTCTGTACTAAAAGAATACTCAAGTACTTCTTGTTGGAAAACTATTTCTATTAAAAGGTAAAAGGAAAAGGTTCTAATGTCTTCCAGTAAAAGCTGTAATTTTAGTGTGGTCTTCATGGGATTCTGACTCTAATTAGTGATTTGTTTGGACTTTATTCCTGCTTGTAAAAGAAACATCAATCATGCTAACTAGTACCGAATGCCAGGGTATTGTCAAACAACCTGACTTGAGGATGAGTTGTTTTGTGGCACATCTCAGATGTGCACATTGTGTAGTAAGAACCGGGGTGTTTGGATAGGCAACATGGACTCACCTTTTCTTTTTCTGACTCACAGAATCCCAGTAAGGAGTGTGAGCCTTACCGCACAAACGAGGACAAGCCCATTGCTCCTTGCGGTGCCATTGCCAACAGCATGTTTAACGGTATGGTGACACTTCTGAGCTACTGCTTGGCTGTTTCTACAATCTAGCGTACGCGCTGCATTGCAAAGTGATCTAAGTGAAGACGTGAGCGTCTTCATTTTGAATTATTGCGTCTTCATTCTTCAATACATGGGTTGTACTGCTGGGTTTGGTGTTTTCCACAACTGCTATGAGAGGTAATTTACTCTGATAGTACAGAGGACGGAAAGACCTGTTGTGAGAAACAGCTACTGCTGTGGAGTAGAAACAAAGGCATCGTATACGGATGATGTGCTGCTGTCCGCTATGCGCTGACTGTGGGAGGACAGCTTGTGATTGTGGGAGGCAGGCAATATGTGCCTTGCTCTCGGTGTTTAGGGTGTTGTTTTCTCTTGGAGGTAATGGCTTCACTGTTTATCAGGTTTGTTTGTCTAATTGAAGTTTTGGCAGCTGGTTTTCTAATTTGCTTTTCTCCTCAGATACATTGGAATTGTACCGCATTGATAATGACACAAGGACTCCTATTACTTTGATTAAAAAAGGCATTGCGTGGTGGACAGATAAAAACGTGAAGTTCAGGAATCCTACAGGAGACGGAAGTAACTTAACTACACTTTTCCAAGGTAAAAACAGAAAATATGTGGAAGTTGAACCGTAACAAAGTACTTCAAACTCACTTGGTTTCCAGTGAGTTTTACCTCACTGCCAGTGTTGTACCCAGTGTGCTATTGGGAGTTCACGTGGTTCTCTGAAGAAATCCAACCTAACTCTGCTATTTAGAAATGTTGTCTTTACATAACAGAAGCTGCAGGCTGTGCATGGAAGTGTTTGTGGTGTATCCTTGTCGTCAGCTTTATTTTTTCCCCACCTTGAATACTGACAAGAGCCTGGAATGTGCAGCTATTGTGGTTTAACCCTGGCTGGCGACTGAGCACGACATATGCTCACTAACCCTGCCCCTGCCTGGTGGGATGGCAGGGAGAATCTTGCTTCTCTTTGTGATGAGAAGTGACTGGTAATTGATATGTTTGATTTACCAAACTGTTTTAAACCCAAGTTTCCTTCGGCTACTGCTGTCTGTAAAGCATCTGCCTCAGAGCTCTAAGGCGCGTGTGCATTTGTGCAAGGTCTGTAATAATTTCAGGTTTAACCTGATGTGAGTTTCTTGCTTAGTCACAGCCAAATTACATGTTGGCAGCGTGATGTCACCTTTGGACCAGTAGATAACTTACAATAACAAAGCACAGAACAGTATTTGCAGTCAAATCAGCAAAAGCATTGGTGTGGCATTGTGTAAAATAGTGCACGTTATTGTGTTTCCTCCTGGGAAAGTGGTAGTCAAATGCTAGCAAGCGAGTAGAGTAGCTTCTGTCATAAGGGAGGAGGTTGAAAGGTTCATTGAAGGTTGGACTAAGATGATCTTAAAGGTCTCTTCCCACCAAAGATATTCTGTGGGTGCGATCTCACAGTAATGTTTTGAGACATGACTTCACTAGATCTGTAGCTTGTTTAAACTAATGGACAGTGCTGCCATGAGAACAAGTGGATCTGCACTACCATTGAAACTGCAGAATAAAGTTCTTCAACAGCCCAGTCTCTTGCAGCGAGCCGGTTGGTCTGCCCCATTCCATGTAGAAGCTCATATTTTTTTTTTTAAATATTAGAATTAATTTCCATGAGCCAGTGTTGCTTAGTCCTGTATTTGAAATACTGTTGTTATCATAGAATGGTTTAGGTTGGAAGGGATCTCAGACATAATTTAATTCCAGCCCCCTGCCATGGACAGGGACACCTCTCAGCAGACCAGGTTGCCCAGACTCCCATCCAGCCTGGCCTTGAATGCTTCCAGGGATCCACAGCCTCCCTGGGCAACCTGTTCCAGTGCCTCACCACCCTCAGAGCGAGGAATTTCTTCCTAAGGGCTAATCTAAATCTCTTCTCTTTTAGCTTGAAATCATCCCCCTTATTCTAATCACTAGAGTCCCTCATAAACGGTCCCTCTCCAGCATTCCTGTAGCCCCTTCATGTACTAGAAGCTGCTGTAAGGGCCCCCAGAGCCTTCAGTTCTGGCTGAGCAGCTCCAATTCCCTTAGCTTGTCTTCATAGCATGGAGAAGTGCTTCACCCTCTGATCATCCCTGTGGCCTCCTCTGGACTCACTCACAAATTTTGTTTAATCCCAGGCACAACAAAGCCTGTGAACTGGCCCAAGCCCGTGTACATGCTGGACTCGGACCCTGACAACAACGGCTTTATTAATGAGGACTTCATTGTGTGGATGCGTACTGCTGCTCTGCCAACATTCCGCAAGCTGTATCGTCTCATTGAGAGGAAGGATAACTTGCAGCCTACCTTGCAGGCTGGGAGATATTCTTTGGATATTGCATACAGTATCCTTTGAAAACGATCTTTGAGTGTGGCTAAGGGCATTAGCTGGGTTACATGGAGTTATATTTGTGCAGGTTCACACGGAACATGCCTTTGCCATACCATTGCTGAAAAAGGATGGTAGCGAGCTGTGCTGGAAACCGGTGATGAGACTTGGGTAGAATATGACTGTGTCTTACTGCTGTGCAGGCTTTTGTCGCACGAGTGCAGTGAGAGAGAAACAGGGTTGCTTGGATTCTGTGAAGGAGTTGAGAGGAGCACGGCAAAGAACAGAGGTAGTTGGTAGCTTAGAAATCTGAGAACTTTAACTGACAAGGTGTAATAACATTATCATCAAGGGCACACTGACTTTGGAAGGTCAGAAAAATGCCGGAACTGTGGCTTCAGGTGGAGCTTTGACATTTCAGTTGTCAAACAGACAGACTAAAGACTAGGAAGAAGTGCAGGAGACTTGAGGAGGAGGGTTGTCATAGTTACTGAGTTCTTAAAATTCAGAAGCATTTAATGATCATTTTTAAAGTAGCTACTGCAGTATTTTCCTTTGCTGCACAACTGTGGAATGAACATAAAGAAGAAATCAGTAGTGAAATATATTCAAGAATTAAAACGTGCATTTCCCTCCCGTTACGGAACCTGCTTTCAAAACCCCCAGTACTGTGCGCTTGCCCTTCCCTAAAGAAAGGTGTCAGCATCTCCTAAAGTGGCATTTTTCCTGGAGTAGCTGGCATTGCCCGGATTAGCCTTAGCCTGAAAGAACAGCTGAATGTTTCATGTTGACATTTCCAGTAGTCAAAGACAGCAGTTAGTGTTTGGAACTTGAGTGAAGTGACCCAAAAATAACCCTACCTACATAAAGCTGGATGTGGAAACGTGCCTCTTATTTTCCTAAATGTTTTCCAGATTATCCAGTACACAGTTTTGATGGACGAAAAAGAATGATCCTAAGCACCATCTCGTGGATGGGAGGCAAAAATCCTTTCCTGGGAATTGCTTACATCACTGTTGGTTCCATATGCTTCTTCTTAGGAGTCGTGCTGCTGATCATCCATCACAAGTACGGAAATCGAAACACCAGTGCGGACATTCCCAATTAATCTTGCGTCCTGCAAACAAACGTACTGCATGTGCATCAAGGCCAGTCCAGACTCGACCCAGTTTTTGAAAGATAAACTTCTGCTTCTGTCACTTCTGAGACTGGGTACATAGTTTTTACTTAAAGCTCACCTTCCCCATGCTGTGGATTAAGTCTTGAAAATGATGGGTATGCAGTTAGCTCTATTGATTGTATCTCTGTGGAGTCAGAGCTTTTGCTGGTGTTTGCCTCTAACTGGGCAGGCCACGTGGTGCACATCATAGCTC
The DNA here is from genome assembly GCA_028565055.1 of Phoeniculus purpureus. Taxonomy (NCBI): domain Eukaryota; kingdom Metazoa; phylum Chordata; class Aves; order Bucerotiformes; family Phoeniculidae; genus Phoeniculus; species Phoeniculus purpureus. The sequence continues at coordinate 51,751,477 of JAOXOE010000256.1, forward strand.
CAGTTCCCTTGATGCATCTGCTGCTCGTTCATGTGTTGTGTAACATCAGTATGATTCGGTACCTGTAGGTTTTGTGGGGAAAGACTGTTGGAAGATACTGTAAACTGTTAACTTTCCGGCATTCGGCTGTCAGTGCTGTTGAAAGGAAAAGTCTTAACTGTGTTCCCAATTTCCTGTCTTGTGTGCATGGGCTTCTACATTTCTTGCTGAGATTTTAATATATTTATATAAGCTGTTTAAATGTTTTCCTTGTGCCCTGACCACCTTTGTTGTGTTCAGTCCTTTAGTTGCTGTGTTACATGTCAGCACTCGGGGTTCTGTGTGTATTTACAGTACAGGTGCCTGGCCAGTAAACTGAGCGTCCAGTGAAGATATCAGGAAGCGTAAGCATATTTGTTCATGGTCCGTGCGTGTCCCTCTTAAAGGCTATTGGAAAGTGTTTGTTGCTGCTTGAATCTGCTTTTCTTTCTGATTTTTCTGTGCTTCAAGTCATAGCTAGCACTGGTTTACCTGTGCTTGCTGGCCTTGCTTTTTATAAGCAGCTCCAGGCATTGAGAAGAACTGAATGTGTTGGTTTCCATTCACGAATTTTCATGAGTTCCTTTTGCTGGAGGAGTTGCCTGATTTTTCTCAAGGCCTATGTATTCCAAGCAGGCTTTGCGTAGAGGAATGTTCATGTACTTTTTCCTTATTTGGAGTGAACACCACACGAATTTCTTGCGGTGTTAAGCTAGTAAACTAGAGAGAAGGTCAAAAGTTGAGATGGCAGTAACCTCCTTCCACTGAAATGTGGGTTGAGCTTTCTGTGATAACCTGGTATAAATATTGCCCTTAGAAGCAATGTGCAAGTTAGTGTCTTAAATTATAGAAGGGTTGGTTTTCAGGTTAATTAGAAGTTAACTGTTACCAGCAAATACTACTTTTTGGTGACTTTGTTCAGCTGACGCACAGAAATTGTAATGTACGTGGAGATCACTCTATATGCAGCTGGCTTGGTAAAGGATTGAGTATATTGGAAAAGACCAAATAAATACTGCAAACTGTGTAATAGGAGATCTGATTCTGCTTTTGAGCACACACGAGTTTTCATCTGGATGAGATGGGCTCTCATGGAGTGTGAGTGCTGTGTGAGTGAGCTTGTTTCTGGGGTTGCAAATTTCTCACAAGAAGTTGTTTGCCCATGGTCCCAACAGCTTAACCTGCAGCCAGCTTTGGACACCACTGTTATCTCAAACACCTGACCCTTTTGACTCAGTTACGTGTGTAATCTTTTCAAGGCTACAGCAGCTTAAGCTTCTACGCCTCTATAAACGTACGTGGAATGAGGCAGCATTCCCAGTGTGCCGGCTCTCTGCAACTCCATATAGAAACTTGCTTGCCTGGCACAGCGTGGCAGCAGAGGGCTTTGAAGTAGGCCGAAGACTCAAGAATTTTCAAGTGTGGTGGTATATGTGGTGTTGGAATTGCAGAGGACGGGTACGCACCGGTATGTGTTGCAAGGCAGAAGACTCGTGCAAAATGTTACGCTGGCTTTGCTCTGTGGAGGAGCAGCTAGTCCAAAACACTGCGAGCCTGTTAAGAGTCGGGAGACACCCAATTACTTGGTATTGAAATATTTCGATGTTTTAAACATCCTCACTTGAAATGCAAATACTTTGTGCTTCATTCATAATCCCCCTCTTTTTCCAAGTAGGAACTACTACTGTCTGGGCTGTGTTCACAGTGAAAACCAACATCCGTCTGTCTGTCTGTACCTCAACATATTTCTCACTGTCTTCCCTTTTTCTGCTGGCTATAGGTGTCAGCGTTTCTCTGATGTTCCTAATGCAGGGTGCCACGATGAGAATTGCTGTCTGGTTTGTGTTGCAGTTCATCTTTTTAATGAAACCTGCAGAAACACCTGCACTAGTGTGCCTGAGAAGCTTAAAATGCTTGTAAGAGCTCAAAGTACCAGTTCAAATGTGTAAACTCTTCCTTCCCTCATGCTCATTTGTCTGGATGTCATGTTGACCACTCCAGAGATCCATAGATCCCTGATTTATTGTAAAAAATCTACGTTCCTGTAAAAAGCACAGATTGTCACCTCACCTGTATACAAACACGTTTGTGTGCAGATGTCCCAGACTGAGCCCAAGTGAAGTGTCTGGTGGAAAAACGTGACTGAGTCTAAAGCAGAATGTACCTACAGGTAGGCTAAAAAAACCAGTTACTACTTGGAATGCAGCTGCTGGTGACACAGGACTCAACCACGGAGTGATCTGGAAGCATTGCAAATGATTCTAAGCGTTCATGCACCTTCTAAGTTCCTCTGATGAAGGAAAACACCGTGCCTGACCTTGGTACACGAGGATTTGTTGTTCATGAACATTCAGCATTTGTGTCATCAGCAGTTCTTCCCTACAACTGGACTATGTAGCTATGACGGTGACTTGGAAATCACTGCAGATGACAGAGACCTTCAGGAAAGTCTGCAATAGCAACTTGAAGATCAGGTCAGTCCCAGAAGGATTTTGTATTGAACTAGTCAGTGACTTTAAGGAAACCGTTCATAACCTGACAGAAAATTCCAAACAACAGAAAATAGCACCCCAGAGCGTCTCACATGCAGAACACTTGTCTATTGGAGAGCCTACCGCAAATCCTCACTTCCAAAGTAGGAGGGGAAAAAAAGATTAAGCCAATTTTATTCCTGCTTTCATGATAGCAACATGACCTGTCTATGGAAGAGGGCACTTCCCACGGTGTGAAAACAGATTCTGAGGTCTTAGAAAGCCCAGCAAAAAGATCTTGTTTTGTAGCAGTAGTATTAAACTTCCCTCTGACTGACAGCAGTGTTTTCACGTACCCTAGGTTCTAGCTCTTGGAATCTGTTGAGATCACCCTGTTGTCTTCTGTGCCTACATGTCAAGTCTGACCTTACTTGACAATTGGAATTAAGGCTAAAGTCTGTTACAGAACAGCCTGATGACAATTGGCAGGTCCTTATGTGACCTGAGTCTGAAATAAAAAGTATCTATCCCGTAAGCCTATGTTTGAAAGCAAAGCACTGCTGGCCGTAAGTTGCCTTACACCAGCTGCTGCTGGCAAGTCTGAAGATCAAGATCTTCAGATAAAGATCACAGAAAAGAAACAACTCAAGCAAACTGAGTACTTGAGTATACATACAAGCTGAAATGAATTTGTACATGAGGATGGTGCTGAAGTTTTGCAAAATAAAAAGGGGATCTGTTTCCAGTTGTGTCAGAGGGCTGGGAATGTAATTAATGACCTCGTTAATTCTGTTAAGGAAGTAGAAAATTCTGTTAAGGAAGTAGAAAAGATTGGACTGATCTTCTTGGAAGAAATGATCATACAATCAACTCTAGACTCACCTGCAGAGGTCTGGAGCTCTTAACCCTGTCTGTTCTCCAGCAGGGTTTACATGCCCTTCCAGCACTGGTTTAAGAGGTAAAGCATGTTTTTGTGCTGAACGCTTATTCACAGTCATCGTCGTCTTCTCATTCTGGCTTAAATAAACCTGTTTAACAATGAGTATTCATTAGCAGTTTTATTATTCTTCAGCACTACACACACCAAAGCAAAAAACAGCCTGGGGTTGCTTCCAGTGAAATACCCTCACCTCGAGGCAGCAGGTTGTCATTTAACTTTGCTTCACATTTTAATTTCTTCATAAATTCATCAGCACCGAAGACACCATCTGCACTTGCTCTGAGCAATCATTGTGCAGCTCTGACCAGGACATAACCCGTGTGCCAAGCTTATCAGCATTTAGAGGGTCAGGATGATGGGAGCTGGCTTTTCTCGGTGGTGCCTGGTGATAGGACAAGGGACAATAGGCATAAACTGGAACACAGGAGGATGAATTTGAACACAAGGAAACACTTTTTCACTTGGGGTAACAGAGCCCTGAAACAGGCTGCCCAGAGAGGTTGTGGTGTCTCTTTTGCTGGAGACGTTTCAAAACCTACCTAGACATGTTCCTGTGTGATCTACTCCGGAAGAACTTGTTCTGTCAGGGTGGGTGGGACTAGGTGATCTCCAGAGGCCCCCTACCAATTCTATAATGCTGTGGGTCTATGAAAACACACCTGAGGGTTTACAAATCAGAAAAATCAGAATACAAATGCTATCTGTACTCAAAATGAAAGATTGCAAGAGGAAGGAATGGAAATCTCTCTTGCAGTAGTGGCAATGTGTTCTCAGTGTGGTTCAGTAACAGCACCGCTTAAGCTTTTGAGAACTGTTAAATAAAGCAGTCAATTCCCTCTGTTGTTCCACCCTGTCGCAGTTCTCCAGGATGATAGTTTTTGAATGCTATTTTTAACATCCTACTTAACCAGACTATGCCTGTCTTATATACTTCTGTTTATAGCTTCTTTCTGGGGCAGCTCCTCAGGCTGAGAAGTGCTGTGCTTTGACAGCGATCCTTGTTAGTGCAGCACTAGATCGAGCACCCTTTTGCAGCGTTTGACACTTGTTCCTCATGAGGTTTGGTACCAGCGCAGGAGCGGCGTGATGCAGAAACCCTGAGTGTGCTGCAATCGCAGCAAAACCCCGCAAATTGCTCCCGACAGCATTGGATTTCAGTGTGAGGCTGAAGCACGAGAGATGCAGTTATGGGGCTGGATCTGCAATGCAGAAATAACAGAGTTTTCAGAGAACTTTCCTGAAGGGCAGATTGGCTCCTCCTTTGGAATTGACTGGCCTGGCAGTTCGTACACGCCTGGCATTTCTGTAACGATGTGCTGGGAAATACCGGGTCGCAGTTAGGGTGTGTTTGTGTGCAGGGAACTCGGCACCCCTCAGACCGGCGGAGTTTCGGGGCAGGGAGGGAACTCGGCACCCCTCAGACCGGCGGAGTTTCGGGGCAGGGAGCAGGCCCGCATCTGAGCTTTGGCAGTTTTCGCTGTGTGCGGTGGCTCACCAAGGGCTGCCACATCCGCCCCAGGGGTGATTCGGCACGGACAGAGTAGGGCTCCGGCTGTGTCCTGCCCGCAACGACAACCAAGGGCAGGCCCAGAACCTCCCAGCGCAGACACCTTCCCTCCGGAGGGCGGGAATATTTTCATGACAGGTGATTTTAAAGTCATGCCCTTGGAAAGCGGAGAACGACAAGACGGGACCCTAACCGGTCTTTAAGGAGCCTTTAAAGAGTCTTGAAGCAGCCAGGACGCAGCCGCCCGCCGCCCTGCCCTTCCCAGGCCCTGCCGCGGCAGCCGCGCCCGCCGCCACCGCCGGACCCCCCCTTTCCCCCGGCGGGCGGCCTAAGCGCGGGCGGCGCTGTGGGCCCTGCGGAGGCCGCTCTGGGCCGCCGCGGCGCTGCCTCTGTGGTGCCCGCGGGGAGGTCGCTTCCGCTTCCGTTGCCCTTGTTGCCGGCGGGAGGTGACGGGACCGAGAGGCACGATGTGGCGGAACCTGCTGGTAAGGTCCCCGGGCTGGGCTGGCGGGAGCGAGCGGCCGACCGTGTGTCAGCCGGCCGCGGGAGAGGCAGGGAAGGGCGGGGGTACGGGTTCTCCCTGGGGCCTCCCTCGGGGGCTCCGTCGAGCCGGACTCGGCCCTTGGTTACCTACCAGCGCTGCGAGAGGAAGAGGCTGCCCAGAGACGGGGTGGAGGCCCCGTCCCTCGAGCTCTCCAGGGTCAGGCTGTCTGGGGCTCTGAGCAGCCTGGTCTGGTGAGTGCTGGCCCTGCTTGTTGCAGTGCGGTTGGACTGGATGCCCGTTGGGGGTCCCCTTCAGCCCAGTGCCTTCCATGATTCCGTGAAAGGATGAGAGTGTATGTTCGTGACTTACAGCCAACGGCTGGGTCTTTGCCCCATGGCTGCATTCCTGGTGGTGGTAATTCTGCGGGGCAGGATCAGTGTTACCAGCGGTGCTGGAAGGAGACTGCTGGCAGCTTCGAGCTACAGCTGGCTCTTCACTTAGACGTGACCCGTTAGCGAAGGAAGACTTTGAGCTATCAGAAGAATTACAGATCAGTGGGTTTGGTGGCCTGACCTGTGCTATCAAGCACCTGAGTATGGAAACAGATTCCAGTTTAGGACATCACAGTGTCTTTAAAACTCCTTGGAGGGTGGGATGTACCTTCTTCATGTCTGTGAAGGTCACTGGCTCCTGTGCTGGTGGCCTGCAGGTGAACAACGACTATGGTAGAAGATCCTTGTCTGCACAACCGTGTTTGTCTTAAATATTATTGTCCCTGCCACTGGAGTCAAACACAGCAAGTGGTGCCTATAACCACAGTATTAGGGGCAGAAGTCAAGGTTTCATCAAAAAGATGCTAATTATGAGAGTTATTTTGCAGATCCATAAATTGGAACATATTACTGAAAGTGATTTTCCGTTTTTTTTTTTTTTTAGATAACCAGTCAATCAGTCCTTTTGATAGTCTGTTGAAATATTGACTCTATTAAAAATCAGTGGGGTTTGGTCAAACTTTGTTTCTTTGTTTTAAAGACATTTCTTTCTTCCTGTCCTGTCTACTTCTAACATGCTTTTCAAAAAAGTTGTTTCTACCCAGCTGATAGAGCTGAAAACTGTCACTTTTAATGTAAATTTAAAAATGAAAAGTGTAAATTAAAAAATATTGTTTACCTTTTGTTGTAGAGGCTTCACCAACTTTCCCGGAGAACCATAAGCACTGCTTCACGCAGGCAGATTGAAAATAGAGTTCGTGAGAAGCAGAAGCTTTTTCAGGTACAGAGTGAGCACTGATAGTGGAGTAACGTTAGTGGAATAACAAGGCTTTAGTTGCATAATTGCATAGATTTTGTTTCTAAAGAACTGATGAAGCTTCTCTTTACATATGTGTATGTGAGTGTTATGACTGCAGTGTTTGAAATCAGCAGTTATTTTCTGCAGAGATGAAGAGCCTAAGTAGATGCATACTTGACTTATCAGCTCTTTAGCGTTTTTTACCTGATAAAATGACTTGTACCGGAGTTTCTTATGATTAGTAGATGCTGTACAAAGATAAAATGCTTGGAAATGAGATGGGGGTTATGTTCTGAGAACAGAGGAAAACAGCAAGCAAGAGGACAGTGAAAAGTTAAACTTGCACCCTTACAGCTTACATCTGTGGCTCATAAGTGAGCCCCATCATTTTTAATGGGCATGAGGTATTACTGTAATCTTGGTTATGAAAACAGTAAAGGTCTTAAGGGATTTGGTCGACTCGTAGAAAATTATTGAATATTTTAAAATAATTTCTGAATTATTATCTTCCTGATTGATGCGACTACTTGGTGACTGCTAGTTGTTCTTCAGGTGCCACAGCAGTGGATACTCAAGCATACTCCCTGCTGTGAGCGGTAACCTGGAGCAGCAATTTCATACTGAGGGTACAATAGGCTGGGCTTCAGTGATGTGAAAGGGGAAAAGTATGTTAGAAGCTCTAATTAGTAACTTTTCGTGTCTTGTTGCTTTTATTTCCCCTGAAAGAGGAAGGCAGTCTTGTTGGGACACTGCCCAAGGGGAACAGTTTTCACTGTGAGCCAAAGGGAAGCAGGATGTTGGTGATGTGAGAGGTCAGAGGTTCTGTTTCTGTGGGAGGAATCTCTGGGTGTATCTCGTCCTCTGCCCATTCCTTTCTTGTGTGCAGCAAGTGAAGCTGGGCAGATCTAAGGGTCATCAGCACTGCAAGCTGGGTTGAATTGCAGAGCAGTGTGAAATTGCTGACAAGGACAAAGATATGTGAATCTGGTGTCTCAGGAGTTTTACTTCAAGTGGAGCAGAACAGTTTCCTGTATGACACCAGGTGGGCTCGCCCCCTTGTCACTCCCTGGAGCAGAGATTGACTAAAGTGGTGGAACATTTAGGTATCTGCCAGTCACCCCTTTAGAAAGGATTGTGTACATCATTTATTTCCATCGTGAGTGGTCAGCTGATAGCAGAATGAAAGCTTGAATGACAAAGCAGAATCTAAATACAGTTCAGTGTCTTTTGAGATTTGGGAAGTAATTCTTGTTGTGGGTAGTTCTAGTTAGGTTAACACAGTACTGCAGGAACTGTATTTAAAAGGTTTGTTTTTGTCACTTGTTCCCATTAGGAGGATAATGACCTCCCAGTGCATCTGAAAGGTGGTGCCATGGATGCTGTCTGGTATAGACTCACCGTGGTTCTAACAGGTTTTGGTAAGGCTAACAACTAACATATTTATGCTTTGGTACAGTTTCCAACTCACCAATATTAAAATACTTGTTTTTATGTGTGTTAGAGAAATCTAGAACTGCTTAGCAAGCTTGCTCTGAGAAGGAGTAAAGTGTAATCACAGCACGTGCACACACCAATTTCTCACTAGTCTGATGCTTTTTACTGCTGCTTGATGTGCCGAGTTTCTGTCCGCTGTGAAGTCTGGAAGAATATTGCCAAGATTGATGGCACTGTGCATATTTAACTGCTACATTGCTTGTTAATGTTGTTTTTTAACAGCCGTTATTTTTGATCTAATGGATTTTTAGTTCCATTACTTCAAGAATGAGTAATCATAACTTTACGATCATCTGCAGGTTCTGCCTCTCCCTTTTTTCCTGTTTCTTTATTTACAGCTTGAAGGGAATCCTGTTTACCATTCTTAAAATATCTTTTCTGTCTTTTAATTCAGGAACAGCCTATGTTGTTTACAATCTGTTTGTCATGTCAATGCCCAAGAAGCAAAACTGATTCCAGTTCACAATGTCTCAGTGACCAGCATCACTTCGTCCAATTCCATGTGACTATGATGGTAGCTAGTACTTGGTATAAGCAGCTGGCGTAATGCTTGGCACCGTCATTTAATTGTAACGTGTTAACTGCAGTCAATAAAGCAGTTGTTACAGCGTGCACAGAGGTCTGAATCGTGAGTGTAATTTCGTTGTGGTTGGGTTACGTTAGTAGTTCAAAGGTGTGCTAAATGCCCTGCTGCTGGAGGTTGTCTGTTACACACCTAGAAATAGAGGAATCTGATTACTGATCACTATCCAAAGGTGACAGTTCTACTACACAGAGGTGATAACACTGCCCTCTACAGCTTCAGGGGCTTAGAAGTTGAACTTGTAAGTCGAACTCAACATACTCATCTGATACACTGGATAATTTTTTTTCACTCACAGGCTTTTATTCTGCTACAGCTTAATAGACCATTGTATTTCCAAGGTCAGGTTGGGGCTCTGAGCACCTTGGTCCAGTTCAAGATGTTGCTGCTCACTGCAGGGACGTTGGGCTAGGTGACCTTAAAGGTGTGTTCCAGCCTAGTGCATTCTGTGATTCAGTGACTTCCTGAAGAGAATGAAGATGTCTAAGCATGCCGATGTGGTTGTGTGTTTATCTCGCTGCCCAGGAAATAAACATCAAGGTGTTAATCATGATTAAGACTTCGTAGTCCTCATGGTTGAGGTGGCTGAAGCCAGCTTGCCTTTGGTCATTACAGGAAATAAAACAATTTGTTCTTTACAATAAACTGCTTTCCTTATTTTATGCTAGAGAGTCTGAGGGTATTCTAGAGCAAATAGTAAAGTGGAGGAGTAACACAATAAATACTAACTGTAGTAGTGCTGGGCTAGAATTTCTCTGCTGATTGAAAAGGTTTACAGTAACTTAAATGCTCTGACAGACTGCTAATTTTATCTATGCTGAACTGGACCCTATTAGCCCGGAAACACTAAGGATACTGAAGTCAATGCTTACAAAAAACCTAAAATTTCTCATTCATAGTTTTTGTCAGTTTTTAGTGCTTTTGGGAAGAGTTTTTCCAGCACTCTGAAGGCTTAGAGAGACTCTAAGCTCTCTGTGTGTACCAGTGGTACTCTTCTGTAGGTTGAGAGTGGACCTGCCCCATGTGTGTAGGGTAGGAGCAGATTTAGTTCCTGACTACAAACCAGGTTAACTGGACTTGGTTTCAAACAGTTGAAGTGTCATTTCAGTTGGGCAGGACTGAAGTTGGTCCAATCTTCTGCTTAGAGCAATGCCACTTCTGAGCCATGTTGGGTGCCCAGAGACTTGAATATTCATGTGGGGCTTGTCTCCAAGAGTCTCCAAGGATGGAGCAGAAAAGGCTGCCCTCTGGTGGACAGATTGTCAGGTAAGACCTGGAAATACTTAAACTTTACATCTATCAGATCATTAAAGGAGCTACAGCAGAAAAGGCCACAGGATGCTTAGAGTTACCTAAATGAAGGCTTCCTACATAGAATTTTACAAACTGACTAGGAAATGGCTGCCTCTCGCTCCCCACGGAAGTTTTCCCTTTTAATCAAGACAGCCGGGTGGCAGATTCTGAAGGGTGTGATCTTCCCTAAATGTTCCTAATCACAGATCGAGAGTCCTCTTCATTAAGAGTCCCTGAGCAACACTCTTGGTATCGTTCCGATTAGTGTGTGGCTGATGCCACGAGAGGCCTTGCTCAGGGAAAGGGAAAGGGGCAAGTTCAGTGCTGCCAGAACTTGCCCCCCCTGTGGAGGAGACAGTTTCTCCTTAACTGCGAGTGGCTTCTGTTCCTGCAGAGGTGCAAGGAGGAGCAAAGCTCCTGAGCAGCGCAGAGGTGCCTGGGCGGCCCTGGGGCTGTGGGACTCGGCGGGTGTCGGTGGCCCAGCGGGTCCAGGTTCTGCTCTCTGGGGGCCGGTGGGGGCAGAAGCCGTCACCCGCCTCAGCACGCCCAGCTCGATTTGCCCGGGGTTCCCACCTCGAAGCCCAGCTTTGGCATGTGCCCTGAACTGTGCAGCAGCAGCAGCTCTCTGGGGCCACGCAGCCGAACTGAGGAATTCCCACAAAGCAGTTTTCCTGGTACAAACACAGCGTGAGGTTGTGTCTCTGGGCTTCACTGTGCCCGAGCAGAGGAGTGTGACGCCGGGTTTGTGTGCTTTGCAGGTCCTGGTTCCTCTGGCACGGCAGCACGTCGTTAGGAAGGCAGATGACGCCAAGGAGTATCGGCTGCGTTTCCCTCCGCCTTTAAACGCACGGGGTTGTCTACAGCCAGGCTCCTGCTCCGCAGCCCCCCTGCCACAGCCTGCTGCGCTCCGTGCGCCTCAGAGGTAAGCGGCGGGTGAGCGCAGGCAGGCTGACATTAAGCTCTGTCAGAACCCAGCGCTCTGACACGCAGTCTGCGTTTGAGCCCCGCTTTCTTCGAGTGGCTTCCCGTCGAGCTCTGTGACTTCTGCCGCAGCCCAGTCTGCTGCGACAAACGTGTAGCAGATGCTGCAGCGGCGCAGCCCGTGCTGTCCCCGTCGCGTAGGGGACGGACCCTTTAGCGCGAGGCACAAGGAGTCGTCTCTGCCGGTGCCGGCGAGCCCGGCAGCCGTTCCAAACCCGACGGCACAGCCTTAGGCTCTGAGGGCTGGCGAGCGATTCGAGCGCGCTGGGGAGAAGGGCAGCAGGTTTGGGGATCCTGCTGCCCTTGGCTGGCTGTCCCTCTGTCGTAGGTGCTGCTGCGTGTGACAGAAGTCACCTTGGAGTTTGTCTCTTGAGAGCGGAGATCTGCCTTGACGTGGGATCTGGGTCTGGTGCGGTTCCAGCGTTCCTGGCTGCATCGGTGACCGGGTCCAGCGCGCTCCACTTGTAAGTGTAATCGCGCTGGCGCTGCCAAGAGCAGCGGCCGGCAGAAGCACTTGGCTCGCGCACGGATACTTTCCGGTTTGCGTTTTGAAATCCGTTCTTTTCAGGAGCCTGAACTCGGTTCTACTGACGTGGAAGTCACAGCAAAGAGAACCTGAACTCTGCTTCCGATTCTGTAACCGCGAACCGGTGGTCCCGCTCGAATTCCGCTTCTCCGCTGCTTAGACGGATCGTCAAGCCCCGTCTTGTTCTGAGGGGATTTAAAGATCTGGGGCAAAACCTGAAAGA
>JAOXOE010000256.1:51763386-51789417 GCA_028565055.1 Phoeniculus purpureus
CCCATTCCAGTGCTCTGTCACCCTCACCGTGAAGAAGTTCCTTCTCATATTTATGTGGAACCTCCTGTGTTCCAGCTTACTTGCCCTTGTGTGTATGTGTGTGTGTGTATGTATATATATATATATATAAAAAAAAATAATGTAAGTGATAAGCATTCACTTCATAGTGTTACACTCCTATAGTTTTAGTTAATTGCTTTTTCATTTTAAGGCAAATATTTATCAGTAAAAATGTTGGACGTGAAAGCTATGTGAATCACATATGAGTCTGGAAAAAATTACTGATGCCACAGAAAGTTAGGTAATTTAATAGGCATGCTGCTGCCATAGAGCTTTAAAATATAAGGATCCATTTTTTCAAATGTAGTGATGTTTTTCATATGAGTACACTCATTGCCTTTACTAAGATTGCTAATAGAAACAGAGTCGTACACTCAACTCTGTATCTGTGACCTAAGGGCTTGTTTACACTGAATCATGAAAGTACACTAAATCTACGTACATTGAGACACCTTAATTTAATGTGATTCAGTTTTAGTACATACTAGCATTGAGGTAACGTAAAGCCTATACACCTACTTGAAGCTTACAGAGTGAGGTGTGTAATGTTTTACTAATCTGCTGCCTTCCCACCCTTCCCAAGCTAGGAATACTGGGGAGGTGTCAGGAAGGTAAGAAAGCCCCTGTTGGCCCCCAAATTCTGCCCTTCACAAAGTTGTAGACCCACAACACAACACCACAAGCTCTTTTGATCACCTTGCCTCCCAGAAATTGGTTCCAGAGCTCTGGAGGGCACTTACAGACCCTTGTGATAAACTCTTTTCTCTACATTGCCACGTGGAAGAGTCTCAGACCTGACTAAAATGAGGGCCACGTCTGTCTCTGTCTGCCACAGACAATGCACCACATTTGTCCCTCTGCTTTACTGCCACGCCAAATAAAGTATCAATCCATTGCAGGGGAACAAAAAGCAGATAACTGGCAATTCTTTCACCCACGTATATTAAGAAAACCCTGGCTAGATTTTGTCATGAAAAGACATATTGAAGTCAGTTTTGCTGTACATAGTGGGGACTCAGGCTGACAAACTGTTGTGGAGAAGGCTCAAATAAAAGTCATGACCACCTTGCTCAAGTGCCTGACTGAGAGCCTGTGTGTTGGCTGAGTATATCTTAAGGTATCAGGATGGGTGTTCAGTTTGTCTGTATTATGGACAACTTCTGTTGGCAATCCTGAGAGAGGAAAATCAGGCTGTAAATCTCCTCACTTTGCCAGGTTAATAGCTGAAGATGTGAAAAGTTGCAGAATAGGCAGCAGCCTTGTAGTTCTCTGGTGAGGGAGTATGCCTTAACAGTCATTTTAGATTTTTCGGCTTCTACCAACCAGTTGTGCCTCTGCAGATCTCTTTGTTGCCTAGATGCTTATTTCACTTGCCTTCATTTGTATGTTTGGGCAGTGACCATACCAGAAATTTCAAGAGCTAGTTAAAAATAATGAGGTCTTACTCACTCAGACATGTTCAATGGAAAACTCCTTTCTCTCCTTTGCTGCCCTCCCACATCACACATTTTTTTCTTTCACCATCTCTCCTTAAACTGCTTGAGCTTAGAAGGGAGAAGTCCTGAAAATACCAGTATTGCAGCAAACAAGTCAAAGCTCTACGTTATCACCCTCAGCAATGAAAAAAGAGAGAGAGACACAAACCATTGTTAGCTACTGCAATTTTGAATAGCTGTCCTTCACTGGAAGTGTGACACATTTCTTAGGAAAATAAAAAATATTTTATAGCAGTCTTGTCCCTCATTCCAACATTGAAAGTGATGCATATGTGACTATGCATCCAGAGATCAGACTGCTTGTGTTCCACCATGTACAGGGAATTTCCTATGAATTATTTCTTCCTGTAATGATTGCATGAAGAGCGAAATCTCCTGGATAGCAGTGCTGCATCCTGTCTCTTGTTTATAATAGTGCAATAAAAGAGAATTATTAGGTTCTACTGAGTTCTGAAGACCTACCTCTCTTCCTGGAACAGAATTAAATAGTTCTGCTGACTTTCAGAGAAGGGCCATCTTCTGAAGGGTGAAAAATAGTGTGATAAACGGGACTTCAGTCTCAGGTAAAGAAGGGTGCTGCCTTTGAAAGAGGAAAGTAAGTCCAGTCTGAGCATAGTGGAGTGAGTTGTAGAAGATGGCAGTTTTATCATATCTGAACTGTTGGTGCACCAACAGTTGCTCTACTTCCTTATGAGTGAAGGAGTGAAGTAGATAAAAGGACTGGCAAATTCCAGTCATGCAGCCTGTGTATACAGGCTTCTGGATATGCGGAAATAAAAGCAGATGTTAGTTCTCTTTAAAGAGAAGATCAGCAGTCTGAAAACTGTGGGAGTGATTCTTTGAGAAAGAACTGCAAGTAAAGATTTGATTAAGAATGCTACAGTGTTGGGAGAAGCTGCTCACACTGAGAAACACAAGGGAAAATAACTTAGGAAGTAATACCTGTTGGAGACTTCAGAGGGAATGAATGTGAGCAGTTAGCATGTGCTTTCAACTTAATGTACAGCTGTGAAGAGATGAAGAAGATAAGTGAAAATAAATATTATCAAATAGAGCAGGAGGATATGCAGTGGTCTTCTAAAGGCCTTGGGAGAACAGGGAAGCAGATGAAAAAAAAGGAAGTGGAAGGAGGTGAACTGATTTTCAAAATTAGTATAGTCATGGCTGGGAAAATACAGACACTTTGCAAAATCATTCAGCATCATAAGCAGGGAAATACAATTAGAGTAAACACCGTGGTAGGCAGAAGGCTGCCATGTCCATTTTCTTACTGCAGTGGCAAGTCGTACTACCCTTTTATCAAGTAGTCTGTCTCTCTCTTCAAGGGCATTTGCTGTTTTTCTCTTTTGACTTTATTGAAGAGCAGAAATGATGGTCTGATGGAAAATGAGGTAAGGACAAACAAAAGATTGAGAGAAGGGAGAAGTTATTAACTCTGTGGGTTGAGAAGACTGCAAAGGAGAGGGCTATTAGTAAATGAAGGGATAGAGAGGAGTGAAGTGTAAGAAAAGGACGGAAGAGATGGAGAGGTAACAAAATACTGACTCTCAGCCCAGCACATCACTTCAAGAAGAAAATCCTGCAGCTATGCAAATACCATACCCCACTCTATGTATACATAAAATAAAGTCTCTGGAATTTCTGGTAAAATATTTAAATGAGGTTTCAGTACTTTCCCGTTTTCAGCCTTACACTGCTCTGCCAGAGCCTTGCAGTTGTTTACAACCACTTGAGGATTAAAGTCTGAACATTCAAAAGAGACTTTTGAATAAGAGGCTAGAATCTAGATCCAGTAAATGTATTTTGGTATTTAATTCCATTTGGTTTATGGGAAGTAAGTCTCCAAAATCTTCCTCTAGTGTGAGCTGGATTTCTTGCTCACAAAAAAGAATAACTTCAATGGAGGTCCGAGGGCTCTGCTAATTTCTCCTAATTGACGATTCTTATCACAGATGCAGGGAAATTCAACAGTGCCTGTGCCACAGTGCAGCAAACACAACACATCTAAATGGTATTTTGCTTGTAGTTAGTAAGATACACTCAGGTGTTGCTTTATTATGCCAGTGACCAGTTTAAGAATTAAACTGTGTAATATTGTCCTTGTTCTCTAATGCATGACTCTATTTATTCAGGTGCTAACTATAATTTTTATTTGCTGAAAGTTTAAGGCTGAGGCATCCAAATTAATCACATTGTACACCACCATTTTATTTATATAACTTTCATCTAGGTCACTCATGGTCTGCAGGCCATTAGTAGTTTTCAGGCAGCTGAGCTGAGCCAGATACAGGTGTTTTCCAGACCATAAACAACACGCTCATTACAAAGGGAGAAGTGTGCTGAGGGGGGGCTTCTACTCTGCCTTATAGTTTTGTACAAGTGGGTTTTTTTTATACATAGGAAGGTATTTATTCACTGTCTTTATGTAAACACACAAAAAAGGATGGAAATATTCTTTTTTGTTAGTTTTTTTGTCTGGTTTGTTTTTTAAGGAGCATTTTAATATATATTGAAACCGACTGTTACACCTCTTTTAAAGAACAGTATCTGTTTGAAGAAGGCTGTTGATGCTACGTAGCAGACATCATTGTAAACTGTCTTTTATGCATACTCTGCTTGTTAAACTTCGACAAAAATACTAAGAGTGGACAAGTCACACATTTGTCTTACAAGTTTTACATTTCAGTTGGTGGCCATTTACATAAGACAAACCTAAGTTTAATAACTTAGGCTGTTTGGGGAATAATAACACACAGAAACCCTTTCCTGTTTCCCTCTCCCACACTCAGATATTTTTGCGTAGATTTCAGTTACAAACACAGCAGTGAAAAATGAGCTTGATTTAATCACCATTAATAGCCTGCCCCCTTCCTTTTTTTTTTTTTGATACAGAGCTATTATTTTCCAGGTGGGAATTCCCATGCTAAAGAAACACAAGGCAAACATCCTAACTGTGTATTTATAGACTATACAAGACCAGCTTGTGTAAGAAGATGACATTTCTGATGATGCTGTTTTGTGAGGTTACTCTTCTGTTTATCTACAGTACATGTGGTTCTTTGACAAAGTGACAGCTAAAGCTTTACATGTGTCGAGTGACTGAACTGTTGTTGCCTGGCCACAGCTTAGCCACATAGGGAAAGAAAAGCAAAGGCAGAAGTTTAAAAGCTACCGGTTGTGCTAAGCACACTAGGACGAAGGTCAAAGACAGATTTTTACTGAAAGTCTGTATTTCTTCTGCTTACTGTTCTCAATAAATGCTCTAAAAATGGCACCTGGATCTCATTAAGAAACAACTACCCCTCTAATGCATATGGGAAAGGTACCTACTCTCTAAGCAGCACAAAATCATCAGAAGACCCTAATATTTTCCAAAATCCCCATTAAAAATATTTTGTTGCAACATATTTTCAGTGTTATGAGTATTACATTAGTCTTCATCCAGAAGACTAGCACACTCTAAACTACCATTAACATACCTTTCTCTGTCAAACTTGACATCTAAGTAATTTCTTCTTACATTTTCCAGCATTTAAGATTTTGTTTTCAAAAAGGTATGCTCGATTTTTTCATGTAAACCATGCTCCTGACATTCTGATCAGCAGCTGTTAGTTAATTTTTTGCTGATGCAGACCTAAAATTATAGTAAGAATTATAACAATCTACACAATAAATAAACCTTATTACTCGTTGGAAAAATACAGACTTATCTCTTACCAAAAATTAATGTTTAGATTGTAAAGGACTGGTTTTCTTAGGCTAGGGTGGAGAAGGAATGCACATTTTTAGCACAGTGAAGGTAAGCATAACATGATGAAATTAGAATTTCATTTGTTTAGAGTTCTTTTGTGTGAGGTGTTTTGACTGTAAAATACAGGCCAGTCTTACAAAGTTAGGGGTGCTAAACAACACACTAACAGAAGCAGTAGCAGTTAATCAATTCTATTCCATTTGTTGGTTTTATTACCCAAGGTTCAGTACTATTTTCTCAAGTAAAATATTTTTTTCTGGAGTTATGTACCATTTGAACAATGTTTTGTCTAAAGAAATTAAAAGATAAATCTTTCATGCTGGCTAAAGTACAGGTTTAGGGCATATATGCTAATGCAACTTAGGTAATGTAGTGAGAGTGGGAATGACTTCTTTGTCAGCAGAAGAAAGCAAGCAGAACAAGTAGGAGTAGGGGATTTTTTTCTTTTTTTTGTAATTGCAAGTAATCTGATTTCATAGGTTATTTAGAAAGAAGTAAGTATTTAGGACACAGGAAAGCAGGGTTTGAGATTACAGTAAACAGATACAGTCTATTCCAAATCTGAAGCCTGTACAGTCGCTATTCTGCATATCACTTGTGGAAATATCTTAAAGGAATAGCGTTATTGTGCTATGGCATTATCACAGATTTAAAACTCTTACTAGTTTGGTTTTTTTTCTTAATCATTCAGCTCCATTAAAATGTTGAAAGCTCTCAAATACATATTAATATTTAATAAATATCTGAAGGGTGGCTGTAGGGAAGATGGTGCCTGGCTGTTTTCAGTTGTGCTCAGTGACAGGGCAAGGAGCAATAGGCACAAGCTGTAGCACAAGAAGTTTCATTTAGAAATAAGGAGAAACTACTTTACCGTGTGAGTCACAGAGCACTGGAAGAGAGGCTGTGGAGTCTCCTTCTCTGGAGATACTCAAACCCTGCCTGGATGCAGTCCTGTGCAATGTGCTTCAGGCTGTCCTGCTTTGGTGGGGAGGTTGAACTTGGTGATGTCTTGAGGTCACTTCCAACAATTCTTGAAAAATACATGTAAATACTTAACTACTTCCCTTAGCTTTCAGTTTAGGAAGAACTGCAGCACAGCCATATTACTTTTATTACTGTCATTGTGCATTAAGAATTGGGGTTTTTTTCTAAACCTTTTTTCTAAGCAGGATTGTGTCTTTTCCACCATTACCTCCACCAGTGGTGCTGCACTTGGTCTCCTTGAAAAGATAGCAGACTTCTACAGAGGCCTTAGTAATTAAAGGAAAGATTGTTGACCATGTTCTAACCACATTACACACATCATTAGTGCATTTTGTTGCTTTTGAGAACAAAAGGAACTGATGGAAAGGGTGTGCTAAAAATGAGCATTCAATAAGCCAATAGTCCAGTCACTTAATCAGAATATAATTAACGTGAACTGCAGCAGCAGTGAGGTTTTCTTGAGTTCATGGAACTCTTAGACTTAGTGATGTTTTGTTTTTCTAAAATACTCAGGAAGATGCAAATTTTGCCAAGTCAGACTGGTAAATACATACTTTTAGAGCTCTCCTTGTTTGTAATACTCCTACCCAGTGCTTGCTAACCTCAGTTAATAAACAATCTCTTTAGATTTATTATGAATCTTGACTCTATAACATATGCTAGCTAATTTCAGAGACATTTAAACTCATTTTAATTTGTTAGGTAAGAGAAATATCTTATGAAAGTCTTCTTGAACTTTGGTTCTGGTACATGTATTTGTGGTTTAAAATCCTCCATTTTCAATCTCTTATATCGTCAGTGTTACTGTAATGTTTTCCAGGCAAAGAGAATTTTAAAAATTGACCTAAAAGCAAAAAAGACTGATATGAAGGCATGTTTGGACCAAAACAGAATACAGAATTGCCAGATAGATGTGTCAGGTAGTCTTAGTTGTGGTGTTAATACCACGCACAACAATGGTTGGGAAAGAAGAAAAGAAATTTTATGCCAATGATTTATCCAGTCACGCAGAATCAGAGTCTCCCCATGCAAATAATTCTATAATGAGCATAATGAGGTAAAACTTTAAAGGTGTATATATATATGCTTTATCATAAAACTTGGCACAATGCCTGGCTGCAGTAGCAGAATCTACATACTCTTTTCTCTGTAGATTCACCATTTCAAAGCTGAAATGCACTGTAAAAACAGGAACTTATCCAGTCTTTCAGTGCAGGCAGGCTTCACACACAGAGCGTTGGAATGGCAGGAGGAGCCTCCTGACTCCAAACCTGGAGGAAGGCAGCCACTGCCACAAATTATAACCTTGGTTAATTGTACTCCTGGGACAGAGTGGGCAGCAGAGTCCAAGCTGCACAGTCAGAGCCTCTAGAGTCACCAGGTAAGGAAAGCAACAGGCATTTTCTCTGTCCATGCCTGAACCAGGCTGTGAGGTTTACATGTGAGCCCTGACTAAGTCATGGGCCACAGCACAGCACATGAGTGACACTGATTCTTGTTGTCAGCCAACAGGCACTGACAGAGGCATGAAAGAGCCTGAGGGGAAGGCTGATGTTTGACAGCTACTCTGCTGGAGCCCAATCCTGTGACATGTGCAGCAGTTTGCCCAGGGCAGCAGCATGCATCACAAATTGATAAAAGCCCTTCCTGGAGTAAGGACATTCCTAAGGCAGTCTAAATACTGTGTATTTCTGATTTCAACCTACACTGGCTTTCATATAGACAAGTCATAAACATCAGGAAAATTAATGTAATACTACCATGCAAATGTGAAGTGAAGCACCTAGAAAGGATTTTAATGGGGAAGTAGGAAATTTTTGCACTAGGAATGTAGAAACACTGGGAAATGGCCATTAATCACCAGTATGGTTCTGTTTTCCTTCATTCTCTGCCTGAGTTGTCCTGTAAATTCGTGTCATGCTAATAATCTAGATACAGCAATGCAGTACCACAGAACTGGTCTAGGTTACACTCTTGGTGTTTAATTTTACTGAATAGCAGGGATATTTTTTTGTGACAAATACTGAGGAGTGTGCAGATCCAGTCCTGTAAACTTGTTACAGATGGTTTTTCCACTGCTCGTGTTCTGAACACACAAGTGACATAACTACAATTAAGTCATCTTTTCTCCTGTTCCTCCTCAAGGCCATGCTATGCAGTGCTGGCAGCTCCTGGGCACAGCCACCAATGTGCTCAGAAATCTGTGTACAGAACTGAGATGGAGTACTCTGAGACCAGGTCAGACTGCCAGAGCCTTTTAAGGAGGCATCGTGGGACAGAGCTCCTTCCACGGTTCCTGAATTTAAATCTGACATGGCCAAACCCTGCATAATCTCCACTACATGCTGAGTACTTATCTAGCCGTGTGACAGGGGACAGATGCTTTTGGTCTCACAAAGGGTACTCAGGTGGTCACATGGCAGGATATTTGTGTCCAACCCCCCATCGCAGGCAACCAGGAAGGTATGCTGTTGTGTGATGTTAACAGATACTTATCCACCATGTTCTGAGGTGGGGAAAGGAGCAGTCAGGGCATATGGTCACCTAACAACTCTGTCATCAAACTGAAGCACCTGCTGTGGTTTGAACAAAGTGTGTGGGAAGGAGCTGGATGAAGGCCAGACCATATGAGCATCCTCAAACTACTCAAAGACATGCATGTGCTGCAGGAGGCAATATTGTAAGGAACTGTTCTGTTGGAAAAGGTGGTGATGGGGAAATAGGGGGCTACCACCTCTGCTGCAAGAAAAGCTAGAAGTGCGTGTCCGGATTTTTTGCGACAGATCAGCTAAAGTCTTGTTGTCTCCTTTGGATTATGGCCTTCTTTGGCAAAGATATGTTTTAAATGCAGGGTTTTTTTAATGAATTCTTCTTTCTCTGAGACAATTAATTATTTTGGCCTGGCTTTATAGCGTGCTACTTATGTGTAAAGCCATCCTTCATGTGGACTGGTTGTAAACATCAGGAAAGGGTTCATAGTAGAATCCCAGAGAGCACACTAAGTGCCCAATGCCAGGAACTTCTCTGCAACACTGCATCCTCCTAACCCTTCACAAGAAACCCGGCCCATTAAAACTCTTGTTTATGGAGGACCCACCTGTTCTGGCTCTCAGTGGCACCTGGGATGTCAGCAGAGCTGTGGATCAGGACAAACTACTGCTTCTAATGCCATTAAGCAAAAGACTTCAGTGTCGCAGCACTGTGTGTTTAAGTACCAGAACATCTGCTCCTTCACGGAACAAGTTATTTTAGTTATGGAAGTAGCCATAATGTCATGGGAGCTATTAAATGTGGAAGACATGGCAGTAGCATAACTTTCAAACAGCCTCACAACTGATATGTGACTGTGTTGTACAACCAAGGTGACACTTTTATACTTTTCCGTCAGACTTGTGGGTTGGTTTTTTTCCTTAAGTCTACCTGCAGTATAGGATCTAAATGTTTTTACAGGCGATTTTATGCAACTTACTTTTTGGCAGCCTGTTGTTATCAAAATCTCTCTCAATCTCATTTTCAGAGTGAAAGGATAATCTTGTAATTCACTAATCTAGGATTTAGAAGCTCTGAACTCTGCATCTGAATCACACGTAGCAGGAAGGACATAATCCCCCCATCTTTGGATGGTACACAAACCGGGAGAGGGAACCTGCCTTGTTTAGTACTTGCAGTACTCAGCATGCCACTGTAATATAAATAATAGGTGCTGTGGGGTGAGAAGAACCTACTGAAGTTGTTGAACTCTTCTTGGTTTTGTGCCAGTATCTGCTGAACCACAGCCGGAAATGTGGCTGACAGCTGTTGTACAGGACAGGGTTCAGCTGCAGCAGCACATCACATCCAGCCACTGCTTCTGCCGGTGGTGCTGACTGGTGACATGACCAGCAGACTGTGACCAGCCACACGGGCACAGACATAGCCATATCTTGAGCTTCAGAGATCTGATGAACAAGTCCTCCAGAACGGCTCTGTCCTTCCTTGCTGCCGAAGGCCCCGAGCAAATCACAAACTGCTTACAACTTGCAGGAAAGCAAGAAGAGATCAGTCAAACTAAAAGGCAGTTCATCTTGATGAACCAGATAAGTTTCTACACTTGCAGGCTCATGACACCTGAATATAATGAAAATAGCTCATTGGCAGAACAGCAAAAAGAAGAAGATCATAGGTGTTTTCTTCAGCCATTCAGAACTCCTGGGGCCAGACAGCCCTTGCATGGACTGCAGCATGCCACCTGCCTTGTAACAGGTTTGTTGCTTGGGGTGATGAAGGGCACAATACAGTCATGTTTTGCTGGTTTCTTCCCTGTAAGTCAGCCTCAGGCCTTGAGAAGCAAATGTTTTGCCAATGTAACCTGCCAAGAAGAACAGGTGGTTGCACAGCTTCCTCTAAAAGGTGCAAAAAGCCACATAGGCATGGAACCACAAACAGAATAAATAAAATTATGTGGGAACAAACTCAAGGGCAGAAGCAGCCCGGGTGAATAATTTTGTTGTCGGCACAATAGAGCTCCAGGGCCTCATTACTGAAGGTACAAATGAAGGCAAATCCAAACATGGGAAATGCATTTCAGTGGGATGCCTATTGCAGCATGGGCAGAGCAGGATCTCTTTAATATGACCAGTCTTATATCATTTATCTGTGTGTTTCTGCGAAGTGAACTTAAACATGAATGTCAATAAGGGTTCTTCAAAGTGCCAATTTAAGGCATTTGCATTATGTGCTAGGAACAGTTCATACCATCTCCCACCTCCTATCTTGTCAGCTTTTCCTCTTCTCAAAAGCAGTTCCACGTTTGCTTTTCACTTGATTCTCTCTGCTCTCCTTCATGCTTTAATCCTCTTTTCCTTCAGTCTCCTCTACTCCTGCTTCATATTAGTTATGAGATCAAATACAGAGACTTAGAATTAAGTCAGTAAAATATTACATATAAACATAATAGTTAAGTGTCAGATAAACCAGATGAACTTTCTATTTCTCCATCCCAGCAGTCTGCAGGCTTTACATTTTAGATTCCCCATCTCCAGATACCTGTTGTTTGCCTGGTTCACAAAATCCAACTAAAAGTGAGCAGAGCATGTTATTGTACAATCACAGAACCATTTTTATTGGAAGAGACATTTAAGATCAAATTCAGCTGTTAACCTAGCACTGACAGGTCCACTACTAAATCCTGTGCCTAAGCATACCTAAATACCTCCACAGGGATGGTGTACCACTTCTCTGGGCAGCCTATGTCAATGCTTGATGATTTTTTTTCCTAACATCCAGTCCAAACTTCTCCTGACACAACTTGAGGTTGTGCACTCACCGTGATATGTCATCACCAATACCAAGAACACAGGGACAATCATTTTCCTGCTCCTGCTGGCAACACTACTTCTAATACAAGTCAGGATGCCCCTGGCCTTCTTGGCCACCTGGGCACACTGCTGGCTCATATTCAGGCATTGGCCAAACTGCACACCCAAGTCCTTTTCCAATGTGCAAGCTTCCCAACCATACATCCCCAAGTCTGTAGCCTACCAGGAGGTTATTGTGGCCCAGGTGCAAGACCCAGCACTTGGCCTTGTTGAACCTCATACAGCTGGCCTCAGCCAATTGATCCAGCCTGTCCAGATCCCTCTGTAGAGTCTCCCCAGTCTCCTGCAGATCAACGCTCCCACCAAACTTGGTGTCATCACAAACTTACTGAGGGTGCACTCAATGCCCTCATCCAGATCACTGATAAAGATACTGAAGAGAACAGGCACCAGTACTGACCCCTGGGGAACACCACTTGTGACCAGGCACCATCCAGATTTAACTCCATCACCACCACTACTCTGGGCCCAGCCATCCAGCCTGGTTTTTATCCAGTGCAACTTATCCAAGCCTTGAGCCCTAAGTCTCTGAAGGAAGATGCTGTGGGAAACAGGGTTAATGGCTTCACTAGAGTCAAGGTAGACAGTGTCCACGGTCCTTCCTTCATCTGCTAGTTTGGTTGCCTTGTTGTTGTAGCAGGAGATCGGGTTAGTCAGGCAGGACCTGCCTTTCATAAACCTAGGCTGACTGGAGTGGTCACCTGATTGGCCTGCAAATGACGCTCAGGATGACCTGCTCCATGAGTTTTCCTGGTACTGATATCAGACTGACAGGCAAGACCCAGACGTCTCCCCTAATGGCCCTTCTTGTAGATGGGTGTCACATTGCAGATGGGTGTCACATTTGCTAACCCCTGGTCATCTGGAATTTCCCCAGGACTGCTGGTAAATGATGGAAAGTGGTTCCCATGTTACCTGTGGGTGGATCACCTCCGGTCCCATAGACCAGTGTGCCTAAGTGGTGTAGTAGATTGTTAAGCATCTCTGGTTTTATCATGAAGGCTTTGTTTTGCTCCCCTTCATTCTACTGGCTGTGGTCCAGCTCAAGAGGCTGGGCACTTAGGAAGAAACTTGTCCTACTTTAAAGATTGAGGCAAAGTTAGGTATTTAGCATTCAGATAAGGCCTTTTCCTTATCCCCCATATCCAATAAAGGATGAAGATTCTCCTCAGTCCTCCTTTTGGTGTTAGTATATTTATAGAAACTATTCTTACTGCCTGATTTTACAGCAGTAGTCAGGTTAAGGTCTTCTTGGTCTTCGTCCCTTCTAATTTTCTCCCTGCATAGCCTCACGAAATCTCCATAGTCTTCCTTGGTTGCCTTCCATAGACCATGAATTCTCCTTTTGGGTTTTTTTTTTGGGGTTTTTTTTTCTTCCCCACTAGTTCATTTTATGTCATATGAGGATAGCCTGCTACTGCAGCTTAAACAGTTACCTCTTGAAGTATGTCCACTCTTCACAGATAACTTTGTCCTTCAGGATCTTTCAAGATTCCTTCCAATCACTAATGTGCTGTGATTCTGTGACTGCCTTCCCAGGGACTCTGTCATCTAATCACTTAAACAGTTCAAAGTTAGCATTCCAGAAGTCTAGGGTGGCAGTTCTGCTCATCCCTGCTCCTTACTTTTCCAAGAACTGAAAGCTCTGCCAGTGGTCACTATGCCCAAAACAGTTCCAACCTTCACAGCACCCACAAAGTCCTTCCCTGTTCACAAACAGCAGATCCAGCAGGGAGCCCTCCGTAGTTGGCTCACTTCCCAGCTGCATTAACAAGTTCTCTTCCACGCACTCCAGGAACATCCAGGACTGTTTCCGCTCTGATGTGTTGTATTTCCAACAGACATCTGGTAAGTTGAGTTTCCCCACAAGAACAAGGACTAGTAATTTTGAGACTTCTAGCACCTGCTTTTAAAATATTTCATCTACCTCTTCATTCTGGTAGAGTGGTGTGAAACAGATTCCGACCATGATTTCTGCGTTGTTGGGCTTCCCCCAGATTCTAGCCCATAAACATTCAACAATATCGTCAGTATGCCCAAGTCACTTAGAACACTTCCTAACATACAGGGACACTCCACCACCTCTCTTTCTCAGCCTGCTTTCTGAAGAGTCTGTATAGGCACCCAACACAGAGCTCATGCTGAGTGAATCGTCCCACCATACGTTGATGATGGCGATTCTGTAGTAGTTTCCATGCTGCACACTGGCTTCATCCTGTTTGTTACCCATGCTGTGGGGGCATAGGTGTAAATGTACTTCAGTTGGGCTATAGATCTCATCACCCTTCGGGGGCAGGGGAGAAGCTCAAATCTCTACCTGGCCATTGCCAAGTACTCCCATGGTTTCTAGCCCATCAATATCCCTTGTGTCTTTGCTCCTGAATGGCACTACATCCCATACTTCCACTGGGAAGTCAGCCTTGAGGACCTTGCTAGCACACTGCCCCACAAACATTGATGCGCTGCCCCTAGGCTTATCTCAGGTTTTGTTTTTACCCCTGTATATTCAGGACAGCATTTCTTTCAGTTTCAGATCATTGTGTTTCTCTGTAACCCAACTAAGGTAAACATCCATAACTCCGCAATTTCATTATGTAGACATTTGTAAGCAGACAATCCCCGGTTTACCCTAGGCACTGGGTCCAAAAGTTCTGCTGAAATTCTCTGTCAAGGAGAATGGGATGAGAGCACTCTCTCTGTCAAGATGTAACCATCCTTGTACACTGTCATTTAGCCTGCTTGTTTTCCAGCTGTGGAGAGCTCGTCTTGAATTTTCAGGAGCTGAGATGTCAGTTGGTCCGCTCAGATGAAGAGGAGCCTTTTTGTGTTTGCACCTGGAGAGATTTATAAATAAATGGTTTTGCCATTTCTTTAAAACTTTATGACAGAGACAGGAGAGTGAGATACCTGCTGTAGTCCAGCTCCTACAAGACTGGAATATTTGTTAGACAGACAACAATCTTAGCTAAGGTGCAGCCACACAGAGAACAGAAGTAACACAATGGCCCTTTAGCTCTGAGCACAAGGACATTAGAAGGATAATAAGTCAGATGAGGACAAGCAGATGCCACAAAATATCTTAGGCTCATATCCTTGTCTCTTGGTAAATGCACTATCAAACTTTGTTATGCGATCACATGGTTCATTTCAGTAAGTGGGAGGATCCAAGTACAGCAAACAGGGACTACAGCAAAACATCCTGAGAGGAGAGTACCCCTTTCCCTTACCCAACAACAGGGCTGGCTGTGTTTAGTAGCCATGTTATGTGTCAGTAAAGTAACAGTAGCACTGAATGAATGTTATTAACAATTCTTCCTCCTAGAAGGATTCTTCTTCCTAGTCATCCAAAACGTTTTTTGTTTTCTTTTCTAGAAAAGGTAGACCCACCACTTTTTTTATCCCTTGCTAGTACATTAAGGGCTTTGCTGGATAGAAGACAGCGGAAAAGCCCCACAAACCTAAATCCATCTTTCTTTGCATTTAATTAGGGAAGATAAAACATGACCAAATATTAACCATCACTTATTCTAGATATGTAGAAACGTGATCATGTGTCTTAAAAGCAATGCTAAGTATAAAAGGACATTTTATTTCAAATTACAGATAAAACATATGCAAATATTTGAGGTCCTAGATTCTTAAAGTAAATACCCACATCCTCAAAACTGATGATAAGCCAGTTCATCCTTAAATTCTAAGGCACCATGTACCATTTATCCATGATTTATCAGTTGGTCTTATTTCTTTTAAAGGAACAGCATTGGTTTAATCTCACTGCAGACTTGCTCAAGAGTGAAATTTAGCATCAACTGCAGAATGGAATAAACTTTATTTAGAATAAATGCAAAAAAAAAAAATAAATACAAAGAAATGTATTAGCTAACAAAAGATTTTCTTTTAAAATGTACCAGTGCTGATAACAGAAAAGAAATTCTTCTACATGTTAATATTTCCACTGGAAAGGAATCAACACTCCAAGAAGCCTTCTTATCCTTATTGTATTTTCATCTCATTCTCTTTAAATGCCCTATTGAGGCTCCTGTCTGTAAAGCTGAACATTTTGCTCTCTCGGTTGCCATGGTCTAGTTGGAGCTTGTTTTGAGCTCTGCAGCTCACCCAGGCAGAAAGCAGGATACCTTGCAATTTTCTCTCGCTCGCTGCGCCACTAAAGTCACTTTGTTACTGTCACGGCACAGCACAGAATGTCACGCTCGGCTTTGCTGAGCACCTGAATAACCAGCCACAAGTCTGGAATCCTTGCTGCACCGTAAAGAAAATGCGAATGATTCACATTTACTACATGTGAGGAAACACCTCAGTTGTGTGCTAAAAGCCTAAACATCTAGGAAGCTGCTGCAGCTGATCACAGCCTAAGTAGGGTTAATGCTGGGTGTAACTCAGTGAGATAATCCACTCCAAATGCAGGGTGTTTACAACTTCAGACATGCTCAAAGTGCTGGTGGGAAGTTCTTTTTTGAAATTTGCCTACCAGACAAGGCCCAAGAGTCAGGAAGTGGCAAAGCTGTTTTCAGCCCAGGAGGCTGTTGAAAAGAAATAGTCGCTGAGTCAGACACAGTTTCCCCCAGGACTCTGGCTGCAGCCCAGCCTGTAAAGACCTGCCAGCTCACCTAAGGGTAAAATCAAAGCTGGAGAAAATCCTATTCAGCTCACAAAGAGAGACTCTCATTTTTAGGACAGTTTCTTTTTTTTTTTGTATTTCAAGTTAGATCTGCAACGAAGAAATCTCTGGACTCTTAGAAAATCTGTATGCACAGTTTGCATGGTATCTTTCCAACGTTAGCCACCACTGATTGTAGCCAAGAGCTCTGAGTTGCTTGGCTGAATGCTGCTGTACCTGCTCCTGTTTCCATGGAAATGGACACTGGCAGAAGTAGGATAGGAAATTTAAATTAATTACCAATACAATTAACACTTTCACCTTTTTTCACCAGAGCCCTCAAACAGTGAAACTGTCCAATTAGATTCATCAGCACAGCAATTAGTGTCCAAAGAAGCATCAGTTAGCACGGTCAATGTGGGAAATGACACACAAAAGGAAGCCATTGTGGGAGACAGGAAACAGTGGGCTCCTGTGGCCTTCTTTACTTATTACTAATAAGAAACTCTCCTCCTTTGGCTATGAGTCACTGTTCCAGTTTCACCCTTAATTAATTCAGAGTCAAGAGAAAGGGCAATAATATGAAGCAAAGTGCCCACTGAAGGCTCAATAAGTTTGTGGGAGAGGAGGAGGGGAAAGAAGCAATTACAGTTACAGATCTCTAGGTAATAGAGAGGCTGAAACCTCAGTCGACATGCTGTACAGCAGTCAAACTGGGAAATTTAAGTACCAGTGATTTTCTTGTTAACACTACACCTGTCTGAATTAAATGATCAGGCAGTGAAAGGCTTGTCAGAGCAGCCACAAAATTTTCATCCAGGCAGCGAGGGCATCACTGGGTACACAAGATCTGCATCAGTTTCTACAACACTGCACTGACTGAAGGGCTCAGCTTTTGTGGCAACTGTAGGTACTCCTGTGCCTACAGAAGGGAATTTTGGCTTCTGGTACAGAATTTCACAGTTCTTCACTAAAAACACAATAGCCTTCTTGTATTCATGTGGAATACAGAACTCACCTTCAGTGGCCAGTAAAGTGACTGCTTGCATAATTATTTCTGCTTCTAACAACATTAACATTTGTCTTGATGACAGCCTAAAAGATTCTGGCTGTGGTTATTTATCCGAAAGAGCTTTCAGAAGGTACCGTAGAAAGTTAAAGCAAGATACTGGACAAAATTTTGTAGTGGATTTCTTCGTTTACTAGTGGATTCTGAGAATCTCTAAACATATATTGGAACAATAATTCAAAAAAGTATGTTGATAATTACTGATATTATTCTTCCAGGGCCTCATGAGACTGGGCTGCCTATGGGCAGGGCTGGGCAGTAAGGCCAAGCTCCAGGTAGGGCTATGTGAAATGAAGCTGTGTCCCTGAGGACACATCTTTTGTGCAAGTCCTACTTGCCAGTGCACCCATACCTCAAAAACCGTTCCCTTTGGAGTGCCTTGTAACTGAGGAGTTGCCAGCCAGCCTATCACTGCACACCAGAGCAAATACAGCTTCTGTGTACTTCCCACTCCCATCAATAAGCAGCAGGATGCAACAGCACTAGGTCATCTTTCACTGTGGTAGCAAAATGCTTCTCTGTTCCTTAAGCTATGTGTTGATGAGGTGTTTCTCATGCATCTGGATTTTCAGGTCCCTTTCAATTGAGAAGTAGTTTCCTCTTGTTCAGCGCAGGAATTTTTCTTAAAGACATTGAAACCTAAAGTTGCTCTTATTCTTCATCTAAATACTGCTGAGACAAAAGATTGTATCATCCAGATGCTTTTGTCATAGTCTGTCTCCCTGACTACCACTGTTAAGTGTTTTCAAATGAGTTCGAGAGTAACGTTCTTCCACTAAGGGCAAAACATCGATGTGGGTGGAACACTTCTCTGCTTTCACCATGACGACACAGACCTATGAACTGGCTGGACAACTTCCTTCCAACAGACAGCCCTTGAGACATTTGCGCATGTGACACACACACGTTTTATCGTGGCTCTTTTCAGGGAGGACTGAGCATTTTTCCTACAACGAAATTAAGTAGGAGTGAGAGTGGTGAAGATCACCCAGGTGGAGAAAGCAGGAGGGAACTCTCATGCCACATGTCTCCAGAAGGAAGTGCAGTTGCTGCTAGACACTGTGTTTTGCTCTGACATTCAGTTTGGAAAATTTCCCAAATGATGCTGTCAGTTCCAGATGTTCTGAGAAGCTTCCAAGATTCCTGGGCTCCCCCACTGTTACCCTTAGCCCTCCTGAGTAGCTCTTATTCCCCAGAAAATCAAGACAGCCAAAGTCCTTAGTAAAAACTTTAATTTCTTCAAAGTCTACTGCCAAAATTCTTCACTAACTAGATTAGGAAAAGTTAAATACATACGGAAACCCCAGTAACGCTTGCATTAACCAAGTAACTGTCTTGAGCAGTTGGACAGTCACCACTGACATAGCCATGGTGTGTTTTGCATGCCGTCAGAGCTGAGCCAGACTGAGTTCCAAGGCAAGCACTCAAAGCTTGGAGGTGCTATAATTAAGGTACATAAGGTTATGAAGTGCATAATTACATTCAACCATAATTACACCCACTGGTGACTGTGCTTTATGATACAGTCTTCAATTACATGACCACCTCCTTTCTTCTTTCCCCTATGGGATCCTTGCCTATGTCAGGACCATCTTCATGGCACAGTGCTGCAGCATTGCCCAACCTGCCATTAAACAGGCTGCTGGGAAGTGCAGTGGCATTTGCAGTGCACTGTGCAGGACAATCAGCTTTTGTGTGAAATTAGGCTCACGATAGAGATGTCTGACATGTATCAAGTCTGAGCTCTGAACTTAAAATGCAAAGCTTTGCAGTTTGCAAGTCTGGCTTGCGTACTATGAAAGCCTGTATTTACAAATCTCTGCTGATCATGCAGCATCTCTGTGAGTTGCTTTCTTAACTGTAAGGGTGAGAAGCTACTTACCAGGACTGAACATTTTAATCCAGAAGCCTCATTTCTGTGGTAAAATTCTTATTGCCTAAAATGGGAGCCAGATCACACCTCTGGTACCTGCTATGCTGCCTGCTCCCTAAAAAGGATTGTTCAATTTGGTGAAAACAACAGGAAAAACTCTCCAAGATGATTAGTTTTTCAATTCACAGTACAAATACATGCACAAAGCATGGCAGACTGAAAAGCTGCTACTGTTGTTTACCCTGAGAAAGTGAGCTGTTTTTGCAGATATACCTGGCAAATATTTGTGTGCATGCTCAAGAGCAGAACGGAGTATCCATCTGTTACAGGCACTCACATGTCAGCATCATGAAGAAATATTTACATTATGAGCAGCTAATAGCAGTCTTTCATAATTGCTGCTTATTAACATCACTATACTTTGGTACTTTTGTAATAACTACTGCAATGTTCATTATCTCAGGCTGTCTGTCTGAAGTGAGTGTAAATAATCCATATAACAAACACACTGGTGGTTCCTAAAACAGTCTCAAGCGACAGGATAATCTAGACGTGGTCTATAGTAGAGGTGTGCTTGCAAATGCAAGATTACATGCACTGGGTGAAGTGCATTAAGATCTTGCTTTGGTTTAATTAGCAGTATTCCCCTCTAACCTCTGTAACATGTAGAGCTGAAAAAGAAGCTAGCAAAATGCATCATGAGGCAAATATGCGAAAGAGGTACAAATTTACCAAGGGAGTCTAAACACGAAGAGACTGCAGATTTCAGAGTTATTTTATTTTTAATTTGTTGTGACTAACTTGGGAAATGATTCTATGAAAGAACTCAGGGGGAACCTCCTGTAGCAGACCACTTAGACCAGTCTTGTTCAGCACCACAAATTCCTTTAATAAAATCTCAGTAAGATTTTTTGGTAGCCGCAACAGAACTATTTCTACCTTCTTTCAATCACAGCAGACAGCTGTTATGATTCAGCACCCATGGAATTACTGGAGAAGGTTATCTGATCTATTACGTAACACCAGGATAAATAAGATGAAATATTACATATCTGGAAGTAAAACAAGGGTTACAACAAATTTGTATTCCCTTCCTCTGTTCTCCCACAGCCATAAATAATTTTAACCTCAATCTCTTATTTATATCCTTTCTATAAACACACAATACTCTTAACAATATCTCATTTGCTCTAGTTAATTCTCCCGGTGATACCTGTTTCATGTTCCCACTTTTAAAAATTAAAACATCATGACATCAGGTTTCACTTCAGGGAGGGATTAACTCCAGTGTTGAAGGTTACAGTCACCTTCACATTTACTCCTATAATTACTACTCACTCAAATGTCATCCCACTTTTCATTTCAACACATCTTCCAGTGAAGCACACATTATTGTCATTCAGCGTGTTGCTTTCCTGCCCTTGGCTCCTTTCATACCATGTGACATCTGCGTCTGCATCTGTCAGCCTGACTTCCTTTAATCCACATCTCCAAGTGTTAGATACAGAGAATCCATGAGCGTATCTAGACCACTCTACTCACAGCAGCAGCAGCCTCCTCAATAGTTGGTCTCACCACTAACTGCCATGTCTTGATGTCTTGTGAGTTTGCTCCTGGGAGATAGTTCTGACATCTTCATGCAATCTTTGAGCACACCACTGCTAGAAATAACTGCCTTGTTAATGCCTTTAGTTGAGAGTGAGTGTCTCCACGTATTTCAGGTTTTGCTTTACAGCTCTTTCCACAGTGTGACATTTCAGGTCTAATTGTGAACCTAGAGGCAGCACTAATACTTATCAGTTAAATAATACAATGGCTGAAGTAAATCTATCCCTTAAAGAAAATGCAGCATCTTATCTTTCTAAAGCTAGCCAGAAAGTTACCCAAGCAGGCATTTAAGCAATATGTCAGTGTTCAGAGTTCATTTATTCTGCCTAGGCAACCTGACTAGACAGCTCACTTAGCACAGCTTCACTGTCTTCCTGCAGACCTGCAGATATTTGTGAATCCTCACTGAACATCCATTTCCATACAACAGCCACCTGAAAACACATCTTATGTGTGTTAGAACAAAATGTAACCCTGAGCTGGATCATTCAGGTTTATAAAATACTGCAAACTGTTAAGTTTTTATGGAAATATCCATGAAAGTATCACAATTTAAAAAATTAACATGCTATTTCTAACACAGGAGTTTCTAATACAGGATGCCCCTGGCCTTCTTGGCCACCTGGGCACACTGCTGGCTCATATTCAGGCATTGGCCAAACTGCACACCCAAGTCCTTTTCCAATGTGCAAGCTTCCCAACCATACATCCCCAAGTCTGTAGCCTACCAGGAGGTTATTGTGGCCCAGGTGCAAGACCCAGCACTTGGCCTTGTTGAACCTCATACAGCTGGCCTCAGCCAATTGATCCAGCCTGTCCAGATCCCTCTGTAGAGTCTCCCCAGTCTCCTGCAGATCAACGCTCCCACCAAACTTGGTGTCATCACAAACTTACTGAGGGTGCACTCAATGCCCTCATCCAGATCACTGATAAAGATACTGAAGAGAACAGGCACCAGTACTGACCCCTGGGGAACACCACTTGTGACCAGGCACCATCCAGATTTAACTCCATCACCACCACTACTCTGGGCCCAGCCATCCAGCCTGGTTTTTATCCAGTGCAACTTATCCAAGCCTTGAGCCCTAAGTCTCTGAAGGAAGATGCTGTGGGAAACAGGGTTAATGGCTTCACTAGAGTCAAGGTAGACAGTGTCCACGGTCCTTCCTTCATCTGCTAGTTTGGTTGCCTTGTTGTTGTAGCAGGAGATCGGGTTAGTCAGGCAGGACCTGCCTTTCATAAACCTAGGCTGACTGGAGTGGTCACCTGATTGGCCTGCAAATGACGCTCAGGATGACCTGCTCCATGAGTTTTCCTGGTACTGATATCAGACTGACAGGCAAGACCCAGACGACTCCCCTAATGGCCCATCTTGTAGATGGGTGTCATATTTGCTAACCTCTGGTCATCTGAAACTTCCTCAGTTAGCCAGGACTGCTGGTAAATGGTGGAGAGTACCTTAATGAGCACTTTCCCAGCTCTGTCTTTGGTGAATGTCATCTGGCCTCATTGACTTGTGAACATCTGTGTGGCACAACAGGTCACTTACTTCTTCTTGCATGTCTTTTCCCATCTCTATCTTCCAGTTCAGGGGACGAGGCACTTTGGAAACTGTTGGTTTCCAGGAAAATGGTTGTTGAAGACTGAGGCAAAGTAGGCATTTAGTAGCTCGGCTTTTTTGTTGTCCTTGGTCAATAGGTTTCCCCCCACATCTCTAGTAGAGAATGGAGAGACTCCTTAGCTCTCCTTTTACTGTTAACATATTTATAGAAACAATTTTATTGTCTTTGATGGTGCTGGCCAGATTAAGCTCCAAATGAGCTTTGGTCTTTCTGATTTTCTCCCTACACAGCCTTGCAACAACCTTGTACTTTCCTGAGTTGCCTGCCCCTTCTTCCACAGACAATAGACTTTCCTTTTCTTCCTGAGTCCCAGCCAAAGCTCTCTTGTTTAACCAGACTGATCTTCTACCCTGCTGGCTCATTCTACAGCACATGGAGACAGCTTGTTCCTGTGCTTTGAAGATCTCCCTTCTAAGAAATGTACAGTCTTCTGGCACTCCGTTGTCCTTCAGGACTGCCTCCCCAGGGACTTCATCAACCAGTCTCATGAACAGTACAAAGTTTGCCATTTGAGAGTCCAAGGAGGCTACTGAACCCTCTTCTTACTTCCCCAAGAACTGAAAACATTTCATGGTCATTAGGCCCAAGACAACCACCAAGCTTGACATCCCCTACTAGTCCTTCTCTGCTCACAAACAGCAGGTCTAGCAGGGAGCCCTTCTGTTGTGGTTTGAATTTGAGTGTGTTTCTTGCCTGAGGCACTGGGAAGTTGCTATGGCAACTTGTGATTCCTAGACAAACTTTTGTGAATCTATGAACTGGTACTGGCTTGGAGATTCCTGCTTCCTGCTTCTTCTTCACTTTTGTCTTTTGTTCAAAGAGAGAAATATGGCACTGGAGCTGAGCACAGCAGCCATCTTGCCCAAGGAACTTGGTGGATAGAGAAAATGTGGAAGTTGGCACTTCAGAGATTAGCAAAGGAAAGATTTCACCTGAAATCCATTCTTTGCTGAAACTGAGTCTTTCCCTCATTTGTGATCAGTAGTAGTCAGCTGGAAATGGAAGACTGAGTTTGGAGGCAACTGGAACAGCAAACTGGCCCTTAAATTAATTACTGATGCTAAGGGCACCATGTTTCCACAAGGAAAAGTAAATGCTGAAAGTCTCTTCCTTTGAGGGGGTAAAGATAGGAGCTTGGCCCACTTATGTAAGAACATGTGATTAATCTCTGCAGGTTTCGGGGGGAGGGGGGTTTACATGGAGTGAATTAAATGTGTCTTATTTTTTCATAAATCAAGTTAGTTTTCTTTTTTGCCTGTGATTTATACGTGGTTCTTGAACTATCCTTGTTTTGGTTTTTTTCAGCCTATTAACTAAATTAATTGTTCAATCTCATCTTGATGGCATCAAATGGCAAGCCAGGCAGAAATTGAGATAAACTCTTAACAGCTCCCTATATGAGTCACTTACCAGCTGCATTAGGAAGTTATTTTCCACACACTCCAAGGCCCTCCAGGACTGTTTCCTCTCTGCTGTGTTGTATTTCCAGCAGACATCTGGTAAGTTGAAGTCCCCCACAAGAACAAGGGATAGCGATTACAAGATTTTACCCATCCGTTTACTGAATACTTCATCCATCTCTTTGTCTTGGTTGAATGGTTTATAACAGATCCCCATCATTATGTCAGCCTTACTAACCTTCTCCCTGATTCTCACCCATAAGCATCAACCCTCTCATCACTCATTGTCATGTGTAAGACAGTCAAGACACTCCCTAACATGCAGGGCCACTTCACTGCCTCTTCTTCCAGGGCTGTCCCTTCTGAAGAGCTCAGAGCCTTTCAACACAGCACTCCAGTTATACAATTCATTCCACCACATTTCTGTGAGGACAACTGCACCATAGTCTTCATGCAGGACAACAGCTTCAAGCTCTTTCTGCTCATTGCCCATGCTACATGCAGTTCAGCTGATGCGTCTTTTTGAGTTCAATCCCTACTGTGAGTTCTAGCTCACTGGTATCTCATGTCTTCCCTGTCACGTATCCCACTGTCCCCTGCCTCCATTGAGAGGCCATGGAGTTAGCACACTGTCCTATAAGCACTGACAGGCCACTCCCAGGTGTGTTTCCAGCCAGCCTGGGTTTTCCCTTTTCCCCCTTGAAATCTAGTTTAAATCTGTTAACGATCCTAGCCAATTCGTGTGCATAAATCCTTCTTCCCCTCTGAGAGAGGTTTACACTGCCTGCCACGAGCAGGCCTGGCATCATGTAAGCTGATCATGCTCAAAAAACCCAAAGTCTTGTCAGTGATACCAGGATCAGAGCCAGAAATTGATCTGGTGGGTCTTCCTCATTCTTCCTCAGTTAGTCACAGATGCCAACATTCTAAACTCTGGTTTTGGCACTTAATCTACTGTTTGAGCAAAACAGAATTTCAGCGGAAAAAAAAGACTGAAATAATGCCCTTTTAAAGCATTAAAAATTAGGTTTTTGTTTTTCTATTGTATTGAAACAGTTTGTAAATTAATTTCTCTCCAAAGCATAAGATATATCATAAATATACAAGAATGAACAACGAAAGGTTTTGGCAAAATACCAGGAATTAAGAAATAAGCTGAAAGCCCCAAACAGATGACTACAAGCAACATTCCCAAGATTATCATCCAAAACAGATTATTTGAGGTCCTTGTGTTATCCAACTCTCTACAGACTGCCAGCACTTGCTAATATATATAAGGTCTGGATCAGGCAGTCTGACATGCTCAGACAAATCTGCAAATCCCCATGGAGTTCCTCTGAATCTGTGAAAACTTTTTCTGTCATGCTGTCCAGCTGGGGCCTTAACTCCTTCAGATGGGGGATGTCCATCAATTGCAGAAGCAAGCTGAATTATGAAGGATGGCCTTTTCCACACAGTTCTACTGTTTTAGAATTTCTCCATGACCTGAACCATTCCAGATTTTATGCTTACCCATTTTTAAAATATAGTACTATTATTGGAAACTTCTGAAAAGGTGTCAAGAGTTTTTCTGTAGGTCTACAGCTGGCTATACACTTCAGTGTGGTTTTATGACTGAGTAAAAATATTGCATGAACTTAAAGGTCAAGCAAAAAGTGATCCGGCCTGAAAAATAACAAGGTCAAGTGCAGAGTCTAGCATGTCCACAAGAACAACCCCAGGCACCAGTATAGATTGGGGACTGACCTGTCGGAGAGCAGTGTAGGAGAAAGGGACCTGGGGGTCCTAGGGGAGAGCAGGATGACCATGAGCCAGCAATGAGCCAAGAAGGCAAATGGCATCCTGGGGTGGTTAGTAGATCGAAAGAGGTTCTCCTTCCCCTCTACTCTGCCCTGGTGAGACCACATCTGGAACTAGAACTGTGTCCAGTTCTGCACCCCTCAGTTCAAGAAGGACACAGAACTGCTGCAGACAGTCCAGTGCAGAGCCACAGAGATGATGGAGT
Organism: Phoeniculus purpureus; assembly: GCA_028565055.1. NCBI lineage: Eukaryota > Metazoa > Chordata > Aves > Bucerotiformes > Phoeniculidae > Phoeniculus > Phoeniculus purpureus. The sequence continues at coordinate 51,789,230 of JAOXOE010000256.1, forward strand.
GGGACATCTCCGTGATGAGGAAAAGCTGAGGACATTGGGTCTCTTTGACTTGGAAAAAAGGAGACTGAGGAGTGACCTCATTAATGTTTACAAATATGTGAAGAGTGGGTTTCAGGAGGATGGAGCCAGGCTCTTCTCAATGTCATCTAGTGATAGGACAAGGGGCAATGGGTGTAAGCTGGAACATA
>JAOXOE010000256.1:51789517-51802854 GCA_028565055.1 Phoeniculus purpureus
TGGTGTTTGTTGTTTCCTGACTCATTTATTACCCTGCAGAGCCACAACACTGGAAATCCTTTCCTTTAGGAGGCACTTTTGTTCCAAGAAAACACTTACTACATTTAACTACCACACTGCGACTTCATTTCTGCTTTGACGTGTGATTTAACCAGTAGGTCAATTTGGAAGACATTACGATGCCTAACCGCAGCACACATGTCCTGTCCCACAATAATTCTGGACAGCAGCGACAGGTGTGGACCGCCGCGCCACCTCGCAATCAAGTGCGAAACTACCGTGAGCACACGGCCCGTTTCCCAGCGTCTCGTAACCACCGCAGACGCGTCTGGGAAGCCCCAGACAGAGGCAGCGCAAGCTGTCGGAGATGTTCTCGGCAGACGAGCCCACCGTCTTCAGTGCGTTGTGAACCCGAAGGACTCGGAGACTTCGCTCTAAAGCAAAACCGTACTCACATTTTTTACTTTGTTTTCTCTGTGAGAGGGGCTGCCTTTGGAACTGTCCTCCAAGCACTTAGTAAACGCAACAAGCCTGCCGTTGGCTTCTTCGAACGTGATTTTCACGAAGAAGTCAGAAATGTTATTCCTAACGCCGATGTCAGAAATGATCTTCTCAAACACGGAGTTTGCGTGCGCATCCAGGCCGGTCTCAAAAATCAGAATGATGTACTGCTCCTCCTGACCTGCGAAGCGGCACAGACAACACCGTTTGCTTTCCAAGCGAGTAACACAGGACTGCAACACAGACAGACGTCCAGAGAGCCACCGGCCATCACCCGCGACAGCACGGCCAAGCAGTCAGGTACACGCACGCACAGAGACCCAAGGGTGAGCTGCCAAACACCTCTCCCTACACCTGCAACCAGAACGCCTTCGGCTTCTGCTTTCAGGGCGAAAAGGTCCTTGACCACCTACGACACGTTTTTTAGACAACCCCGAACGCAAAGCCAAACCAAAGTATTCTGAAAGATCAACGTCTGTGCTCTCCCTCCTACCACAGTGCCTACTCCGTTGTTTCTACAAACTCCAGCAACCACGCACGCAGCATCATTTCCTCTTCCCCCAGGGACACACCATGCCCCGGTCTCTCCCAGGTCAGCACTAAGAAGTCTAGAGCAGCTCTCTCAAAAATCAGTGAAGACACATTCAGCTGCAAGAATTTATTAGAAAAGGAGAACCGTGTGAAGAATGCAGACAAGATTCTGGGGTCCCAAATGTTTATTATATAAATGACTTTCATCTACTTAACCCCTTCAACATCTACATATTATTTCATTTTAAAGGATTTCACAGAATCACAGAGTTACTGAGGCTGGAGAAGCCCTCTGAGCTCAGCCAGCCCAGCCTAGGACCTGACATCACCACAGCGGCCACACCAGGGCACTCAGGGACACAGCCAGGCTGGCCTTCAACATCTCCAGGGGTGGGGACTGGGGACTCCACCACTGCCCTGGGCAGTCCAGTCCAGCCTCTGACAACCCTTTCTGGGAGGAAGGGCTTCCTAACATCCAACCTAACCCTCCCCTGACAGCTTCAGGCCCTGCCCTCTCTTCCTGGCACTGGTTGCCTGGGAGAAGAGCCCGACCCCCACCTGACTACAACCTGCCTTCAGGGAGCTGGAGAGAGGTAGAAGGTCCCCCTGAGTCTCCTCTTCTCCAGGCTCAACACCCCCAGCTCCTCAGCCTCTCCCCATCAGCCTTTGCCTCCAGTCCCTTCCCCAGCCTCATTGCTCCTCTGGACCTGTTCCAGCCCCTCCATCTCTTTCTTGAAGTGAGGGGCCCAGCACTGCCCCCAGGACTCGAGGGGAGACAACCCAGTGCCCAGTGCAGGGAGAGAATGACATCCCTACTCCTGCTGGCCCCACTATTGCTGATCCAAACCAGGATGTCATTGGCATTCTGGGCCACCTGGGCACCCTGCTGGCATCTTGTTCAGCCAGTTGTCACCCAGCACTGCCAGGTCCCTCACTGCCAGGGTGCTCTGCAGCCCCCCATCCTCCAGCCTGTAGCTGCAGAGGGTTCTTGTGGCCAAAGTGGAGGACCCTGCCCTTGACCCTGTTAAAGCTCACCCTGTTCAGTCTGGTTTTCTCCTCCTTTCAAACAGATGTGAGTGCAAAAGGTAGAAGGAAAGAGGTAGGAAACACATAGGAAACAAAGGAGGACCCAGGACACAAGCCACCACGATTCAGACAGATTCACGGTCTGCCCTGACCGCAGAAGGCTACACTATGACACACTAGTGGCTTTTTGAAGACTTTACGTGCTGAAGTCACTACAGCCCGTGAGCCCAGCGATCCCCAGCCTTTTCACACTCAAGCAAAAAAAAATCTAACGCTTTCTAACAGATTCCGGTTTTTATAGATCTTTTCAATAGATTCTAAACCTTTAAAAATCCCTTCTACCTGAACATAACAGTCCTCACGTCTCCACGTCAGCTCTTCCAGACAACAAAGAGTCCAGAAACACTGAGAGGCTGAAAAAAATATGACTTTGGGTAGCTAGGAAGTCAGACGCAAAATTTAAGCCACTGCTTTGAAACTGAACAGAGCACCAGGCAGCAGGAAAGAACGTTTTTGAGATGTTTGTTTCCAGACCTAAGTGGGAAAATAAGCAGAAGCTTCCTTGGGAAGCGATGGACACGAACTGCATCACCTACTGGTAGCAGAGCTCTAACCACACGCTGCCGCCACCGGTGCTGGGCACACCTGCAAGGGCAATCTCTCAAACAGCTGTTCTCCTTTGTTTCTATGGTAACAGACGTTTCTCAAGGATCTCCCCTCCACTGAGAACCAGTTTTCCGTTCCAAACGCCACAAGGAAGGGAATATAAAACGTTGCAGTAACAGAAATCCTCACCTCCTGAACACAGGTTGAAGGGATCTCCCTGCTCAGAAGAGCAAAGCCCTGCTTCCAGGTGCTGTAACAAACACCACCAGCCCTTTGTGCCCCCCGGAGAACGCTGACCACAGAACGCCGTCAGGCGCTCTCATGCGTAGGCTTCCTAGCCCAAGATTTATCGATCCTGTATTTCTCTTGGCAGAGTGGCTCAGCTTCGACAGACTAGCCTACACCTTTACCAGAATTGAAGCTCGTGAGTCAGATCACTCAGACTTTGTATAAACACAAAGGCAGCAGTAAATGGGCTGCGAGTAAATGCTTGAGGCATCAGACACAGAAGGAAGACTCACAGGAGGCTGCAGAACCCAGTGCCATGGGCTAGCTCGCTCAGAGCTTCCTATCTATTCTTCTGTAGGGGGAGTGTCCACACACACACACACACACACACAGCCACTGCCTTGGGGCTAACTCTGAGCTGGGCACGCTCACCTGTAAAATAGAACTCTTCACTGATGCACTTCCCAAGTCACTACAAACCACCTAGGGGTCTAACTGCGTTCTGGATGGTCTCATTTGGGAGCTAGGCATCTACACACAACTGCTTACACAGCTACAATTTCAGGCTTGAAGCAATTTCATTGCTCTCAAAGAAGACAGCAACTGTCGTGTCAACACCAAGTGTGGGTCAGGACCCAGGACAACAAAGCACCAGCTAAGCACCACAGCCCCAGAAGGAAAAGCTGGGGGGAAAAGACAGAGCCAAGGAAAGGGAGGGATTTCCTACCCCAGCAACACAGGAAATCTTCTCAATTTTATCCCTCTTGAACACTGTGCTCATCCTAACGCCTGCTCTCATGACTGTCCGCAGCTCGCCTACCTCTTCAACTACTTCTGTCATTATGGGCCTCCCTCCAGCTCACGCTTGTCACAAGAGCTGGATGAGGCTGTTTGAACAACATCACCTACTGGAAGCACACACCTCCAAGACTGCTGAAAGCACTCTTCCTCCTCCCTTGGAATACACACTGAGTGCCTACGAAGCCGAGCACAAGTGTAAGTAACCACCAAATTTCACCTGAGGAAAAGCCTACTTACGGGGAAGCGGACTAAGTCAGTTTGAAGAGCAATGTCTGTGTTGAGATGCTAGCCCCGTGAAGAAAACCATCTTGAAATTAAACCTGATCTGAAGACACGTGAAGACAGTCCAGCAAAGAATTCCAAGCAGGTGTCTGATTCCATCACCACAAGCACCCAAGGAGAAAAACCCCAAGCCCACTCGCACGATGACGACTTCTGCCTCTGAGCAGAAGAGCATGAAAGCTGAAGTGTATCAGAAGCTGTCACATCCATCTAAGGGCACATATACAAAAGCTGAACAAACCAAGCTGCTTTCCTCCAGTACAAGTATTAGCCAAAGATTAACCAGTCTGAACGCTGTAACTAGCATGTGTGGAACAACCAGAAGGTCACTGTTTTGCCAAGCCGCTCTCGACTGCGGCGCTAGCGTCTGGAACAACCTGGCACCTGCCCCAGACAGCTTCAGTCTTAGTGCGCTCAGTCATTGCCAGTAAAACACAGGGTAAAGCTGATAGTAGACTAAAATGGTTTTACTTACTGTCTCCTTTACATTCGTACCAGACATTATCTTTACTCATTTTCAGTTGGTCTCTCAGACTACTACAGGTTGACGGTGCTGTCTGCAGGAAAACCACTGGCAGTTTTCGGACACCACACCACTCACATTTGGTGAGCTCTGAAGTTTTCAGGTTAATCTCCCGAATATCACTTTCTGACTCTAGGAGAAAACAAAGACGTTCAATCACGACAAGAGAAGAGGTAGGTTTCCCTCACAAACTCCCCGCGACACTTTCTCCAATATCTGACATTAACACACACACCGGAATTCGCTAACATCTTCAGGGAGGAGCTGAACTCTGCTGCCATCTGACAGGGAGGTCATGACAAGCAGCTTTCCTCTCACCGACCTCAATCTGGTTTTTGCTCAACACAAAAGTCTCCACTCCCAGCGATTTACATTTGCGACTACTGCCAGACACATTCTACAACAGTCTCATAAACCCTTCCTTAGTGATTTACCTCCGAGCAAGTCTTGCTGGGAAAAGTCACTCATATGAGGAGAATAAACATGAGAGAGGTGACCCGATTGCCTGAGAAAAGTAAGGCAGTGCTCTCAACGGACTCCCAAAGACAAACGCCAGCAACACGATAAGTGTTTAACACTACGTCTGATGCTTCCGATGCCAGCATCACGTATTGCACAAGCTTTGCTGAGTTGTAAAAAGGGAAGGAGAAATGGGTTTGAGTTAAACCCCACTCAATACTTCATGGCCCCACAGGTGGTAAGGAAACGTCAGTAAAATATTCACCAGCTCCAGAGTCACAACTGCATCACCCCGAACACTACTGCAGAAAACTACGATTGAACCAACACCGGACATACAAGACACACCGTTACGTTCTACCCTATTAGCATCAGTGGAGGGAGTATTTCTCCTGCCCCGGCCATGCTCTTGGCATTCAGCAGATGACGTCCAACCTTTCTCCATCCTGTCCTCTTGTTGCCAACTGAATTAATGCACCGGAGCCTGCCGCTTTCAAAGCCAGGGCGAACAGTCACCCAAAGCAAAGTACTGCAGGCTGAAGTGGTGGTCAGCACAGCTTCTACAGAGCAGAGCAGCTACCCGTCCTTCTGCAGTCAGGCTGCAGCCAACAAGTTGTTCCCTTCAAGCCAACTGGGCAGCGTTTGCTGCTCAGAACAGCAGCTGGCCATATCATCCGCAAAAGGGCAGCAGAGATGTCCTACATGAAGCCAATTAGTCCAGCTCCTTGAACATCATGATACTCCTTTATCTCCCTAGGAACTTACATGGGAGAAGATGAAGCCAGTAACCAAATGAAGAGCTCCAGATGACTTCTAGAGTCTTCCTTTTGTTTACAATACACAACAAAATGGCCTTCCAAGGCCAGGCAGCAGTACCTCAGTCTCTGCAGTAATACTTTAAATTGTACCACTGTCCTTAATCCATTTCACCTAACTTCCCACTTCCTGAGGCCCAGTGCAAGTTATTCCATACATGATAAGACCCCAGCCAACGTTTCAGCGTGACTCATCTGCCAACGCCTTCAACAGAGTGACTGCACTCCAACCACCAGCGTAGAGTGAACGAGGCGCTTACCTTCCTGACTCTCCAGGCGTATTTTGATATAATCCAGGCAGAACTGTGGAAGACAGCGCAGTAAGAACAATGTCACACCTCCAAGCCAGAGCTGCCTTTATGCCTTTTACTGGTCAGCACATTGCAACTGACTAAGGACTTGAGTGAGAAACACTTTAAAATGAGAATGTGCAATTTTCTGCAAAAAGCAAGTGTGCCCTTTATCGGAGCTCAAGGAAGCAAGGACATGCTTTACTTCCCAGCGTCTCTTTCAGCCACGGCTGACTCTCAAAATCTCTCCTAAGTACTCTGTTTCCAGAAAGCTTTAAAACTCTGGAAAGAACCAAAAAACACACACATTTTAAAGAAATCATCGAATCGCAGACTGGTTTAGGCTGGAAGTGACCTCAGAGATCATCTAGTTGCAAACCCCCTGCCATGGGCAGCAACATCTCTCGCCAGACCAGGCTGCCCAGGGGCCCATCCAACCTGGCCTTGAACACTCCCAGGAAGATGGTATCCAAAGCCTCCCTTGGGCAACCTGTTCCAGGGCCTCAGCACCCTCACAGAGAGGAATTTCTTCTTCAAATCCAATCTAAATCTCCCCCTCTTTTAGCTTCAAAAAGGCTATCCTGAGACTGTCATCTACCAGTATCAATATTTAAAGCTAATCAAACAGTAGGGACTTGCAGAGAGATGGAAAGAACGTGCAGCACCTCTCTGCTAGCCATGTGGTCGCCCCAGCAAGAAGCACGTGTTTCGTCTGGCTCACTGCATACAGCTAGCGTACGGTGAGACAAATTTTGAATTAAGGTTACACTAATTAACATTGATTAAGGCTACATTAGTTAACATTAATTTTATAGAAGCAAAACTGCTCATCTGCAGACGTGCTGCCTCCTCCTACCTATCAGTACCCGTTCGATTTCCAAACAAGTGCATGCCAAGCCGTAAGCCCTCGCAGCCAAGCAAACGAGGGCTTCAGGACTGTGCGGGCACGTCTGTATCGAGCACCAGAACAGGGCTGCATGCACCAGTAATGGCAAGGTGTGCATCTTTGGGAATCACAGCCTCGGACATCGGAGATGAACTACTGCTCCACAGACAAGGCCGATCGTCATGATGCTCGCGTACAGAAACAGCGGTGCCCACCAAAGCCGAAAGGAGGTGTCTCGAAAGACAAGTCTACTCACAATGACAGGTTCCACCACCATCCTCCGCAGCGTTCCTATCCGGATACTGCGACAGTTCAGGATGACGCTCTCGCAGGAACTTGGGTAATTCAGAGGTACAGCCTCAGCAGTAGCCTCTTGAGAAACAACTTTGCGACGCTTTATTGGAGCGTTGGACACGATGTTCCCGAACTGAAAAGCAACGTTCACAGTTCAGAAGGTCTCACCGAGACTTACTGCTCAAACAGCTTGTCAAACACCAGCGACTACAGAACTACTCGCCACAGCCTCCACCTCACCCAGACACAGAAGGCGCGCACTTCCCAAGGGACCTCCGCGAGCACCTGAGCATGTTTACACGGCTAACATAACTAAACGCTGAGACTCGAGTGCGGGGGCACTCGCGGACCCTTTGTTAGCGTGTCCAAAACACAAACAGCACCTCTGAGACGGCCAAACCCAACGGAAGCCTTTGTCATTTTGAAACCCTGTGCGGCCTGGCCAAACCAGGTTATTTTTGGCACGTTTTAGTTGTCTGTTTGCATAAAACCACCGAGTGACTTCGCTTTTAATTAGTCCAGCTTCTGGTGACGGAAGACGCTGCAAGACTGCCAAGGCCCAGCACATCACCACCCTGCAGGAGCAGACTCTTCACAGAATACAAATAGGTAAGCCAAACCCAACCTCCTTAAAGCAAGGTCACGGAACTATTATGATGTTTTGAGCATAGATTCCAGGGTTAGAAGGACTAGTTACTGAAAGAAGGCCAGGTTGAATTTGGCTCCAGTTCCAGAAAGTCTCTAGATGCTGACTGAAGCCATGATCTCAGTACGCCTCCTGTCTACCAACAGGACCACCTCACAAAAACTCTACCGACATCAAAGAAAGCTGGCTGATAGCGCTCAGATTCATGTCACTCTCTTCATTGCTTGCACTGCTCTGCTTTGTTGAAGGGTTTTCTGAACACTAGGCTTTGGTCTTAAAATCATTGTATAAAGTTGTCCATTAACAAATACTCTCTTGGGGAAGAAAATACAACCAAAGTCCCACGGAGAAACATTCTCTGGGCATTAACAGTTCTACTAAGATTCAGTCTTTGAAGCCCCTGATCACTGGCCTTTCTTGGTCATAATTCAAACACATGCTTTTGGGTGCTTCACACAAACACGGTGCAGAAGGCAGAGGCTCTAACTCCCCGTAGTTACGGTATTTCCCTAGGTCTCCTGTTGAAGTCAAGCCTCTCGCTTTGGTCTGCCGGACAAGCTAAATATTGGTGAGAGCTCAAAACCCAAACCACAGATACCCAGACACACAGGAGACATTAAAACGGTGCTAAATTCAAGCAGTCTCTTCAGTAGAGAGCCAGTGACCATTTTGAGAGAACCAACCGAATGAACAAAGCTGCCTTCTAGCATGTTTGTCAAAAACACAGCGGCACCTTGAAGCCAAGTCTCGGTGGTTTCCTTGAATCAATGCAAAGTTTGTGCTAGGCTGGACTGCAAAAGCGACCCTTGTTTTCTAGAGTGAGCTCTTTTCTCCTTCAGTCTAGAACACTCAGCTCATTTCCAACGTTAACAGTTCATTTCAAACGGCTCCTAAACACCAGTGAACAAGAACACATGGATATACAAAGGAAAACATTTGGGAGAGTTTCAGGAGTCCTAGCGAGCAGTGTCTTTGCAATGCGGTGCTTTCAGTGAACCCAGCACACCCACCAGGAAGACTGAAAGCCGGGACTTCTTAGCATCGACGCTTTTAGCTTCACTACCGGCTAGACGCTCCCAGCTTTGTATCGATTGTGCAGACGATCCCTCACACTATAAATCGTCACAACTCGGTCAGCTACCCATCAGCAACATTGCCTTCTGGATCTCAACACTGCGTAACATGTCTGGCACCGCTACTTTAGCGTTCCGAGTCAGAAGACAGAAGATTTGAGACTGCAGGTGGAAATCTGCTCAGATAGCCTTGATGAACCATGTTCACAACAGCAAAACTGAACCAGTGGCCCTGGAAGGGCTCGGCTCAGCACTGCTAACTCAACCCCACCTGCCACGGGGCATTACTACTCCTAATAGCTCACTCTTAAGTGGTTACACTTTTACATCCCATGAAAGCTGCCTCCTTTCACAGTCCTTAGGGAATCTGTTCACGGGGCTTTTTTTGCTCTTTGATTATCCAATTCCTGCAGTGGTACTTGACTGGCAACCAAAAGCCACACCATGAAATCCCTAAAGTAAGCACTACTAATTGGGAGATTCAGCCAAGTCTTTTGCAGGGACACTACTGCTCTCAGCACCGTTTTTATGTTTCACTTTGTATGTCCAAAATTCTTCCAGGCACTGGCTGGTTCTGACACTGCACTGCAAACGAAGCAGGCCCCCGCGTTCCACAGAGGCTTCCTGCCAAGTCTCCAAGAGCACACACACATCAAGCAGAGAAGCAGCTACATTAAAAGCAGAATTCAAATCATTAAGAACATCTGTACAAATACAAGGAACATGTTTCCGTAAGTATCCAGGTGCATGTAAGCAGAGGTACTACCCGATGAGCTGCTGAACAAGAAAAGCAATCAAACATCATCAACTTCCAACAATGCACAAGCCTTTATATTTTCCATTTAAGATTTGATTTTTGTTTTCTTTAAACAAAGCATTAAAGAGTACCTGATCTTTCATTCTTGCTTTTCTTGGTAGTGTCACTGCAATTTCTGTATCTGTTGTTATACTACCTATTCTCTGTTCTAGTCCACAACTGTTTTCCTTTAATGCTGCTTCCACCTTTCCTGTAGAAGGAGCTGGGGAGGAGCGGGCTGAATCTGCAGGACGAGGTGAAATGCTTTCCATTCTCCTAGTGCTGCCACTATCCTCCTCCTCCTCATCATCATCACTGGACAAAACAACTAAACAGAAAATATTAAATTCTCAACCGCTACATTTTTCTACAGAAAAGAAATTTGTTGTCAATCAATAGCTCAAAAGTAATTTACTTTTGTAGTAGTCCTGCAGTGCCAACAGAAGTCCACATTCACCATCATATTCTGCTCTTATTAATGTTTATTTGGTATCTGCTCACGGACGCTCTCTCCCTCCTTGTTTTTCTCTCAGAACTAACTACACAAGCAGTGGGTATCACGAATCACACAATCACAGAATGGTAGGGCTTGGAAGCGACCTCGAAAGATCATCTAGTCCAAGCCCCGCCTTTAGAAAGAGAAGTGAAGCCATACATTTCTTGGGTCAATCAAGAACTGACAGTCAATAAAACGAGTACAGAAAAACTGACAGGGGAAATAGGACTGAAATTGTTCACACAAGTAAGACAACGTGGTCTAGGAAACTGAGACTGGAACTAGGGACAGTTGCCCAAATTTCAGTTGCTTTCCGCTCGTAAATTGAGTCTAGTCAGAAACCCAAACAAATTAGCATTGCACAGAAGATGGAACTTCAGTAAACGCATCGCTCCACAGCGCAGAGGGAAAGACGTCAAGTAAAAATCAGACTGTCTGTCCCTCTGTTGAGAGCGAATGACAGGATTCTGCTAAGAATTCTGCCACCTTCTGAAGTACAGAGGGTAACTCTTAAAGGAAAAAGGTTCAGAGAACCATGTTTGGTTTCCCCAATGTCCATTCTGGCACAGGACAACCTTCTGAAAAGGTCTGTCCCAATTCTCACACAAAACATCCAAGCGAGAGCAGTGATGGCTAAGGGCAAGGGCAGGTCATCACACAGCACTCCGGGTTTCCGGATCACGGCTACATTCTTTCAAAGGTACTTACTCGGATCGTTTAGCTCGGATGGTCTCGTACTCCTCTGCCGTAAGCTGCCTGTAAGTTTAGGGGTTTTTGTCCCAGTTGTAAGACCAACTTTTCCATTCTGTCGTAACACAGAGTGTCCTACAACTTCGTTACCCAGCAGAACATCCGTCGGACCTTTCCCAACAGCAGAACTATAAAACTTCTTTGTGCTGAACCCTGTACCTGGAGTTTTTTGCCCTGTTGAGTTCTGATGTATTGAGGAGCGTGGAAAAGGTCCCGCAGATTCATTTAATGCCACAGTTTGTCTGGAGACTCTCTGCACATCCTTCACAGAAGCACTTTCACAGTGTCGGCATTTGGTGTGGTTTTCATTTGCCTGCCCACAGTTTGGGCAGTCGGTAGAATAGCCTGTTTTCTCCAAGAGCTGGAGGGGAGACACAAGATCAGCAACTCCGTGAGTACAGAGACACTACGCCCAAACCCAGCAGTTCACTCCTGCTCAGAATGAAGACTGACCAAGCTGTATTAGCGTTTACAGGAAGCAAACGTTCTCATACAGTTTGATTTACTTATCAAAGTTATTCTAGCAAGAACAACCACAGCAATTCTACAACAGCTACTCTTGTTGGACAGCTCAGATTGCCCTGCTTGCCTTTTTCTTTCCGCGTGCAACAGGCTGCGCACCGTTCAGGAACACAGGTCCACCTGCAAGAAGGGCCAGCTACATCACCTCTGTACAAGTTGTTTCGTGGGATGAAAATAAAGCACCCTAAGGATCTGCAGAGCAATGCCAGAGAGGACTAGCAGCAACCTCCTAAGTCACAAAGGAGAAATCTGTTCTCCCAAGACAGCTTCTAACAGCCTGGCAAAGCATCTAAACCAGGAAAGACACTGCCCTCGAGCCCAGGATCCCCAGGAAGAAAGCAGGATTTGAAGAAAAGGCGTTTCCAAGAATCTCACGAGGAAAGCAGGGCTGCAAGGGCAAATGTGTCCTCTATCACTGCAAAGACAGAGATGTGTTTTCTTCTCTCAGATGTAGTAGGTCCCACTTAAATGATGTTTCACAAGTGCTTCTGCACTGAGGGATTCAACACTAACTCGTAAGCTACCGAATGAGTAAGAACTGATTCGAGTATAGGACATGTCCAGAACTGAAACTCCCTGTATGCCCAGGTCTCCTAGAGCACTGAGCGCTCTAAACCACTGCACTAACAAATACTGACATCCCACCAAGAACTTGTTCAACCTATTTTCAACACAAGTACCACAACTGGCAGCCAGCTCTGCCAGCCACTGACACCTTCTTGACAGAGGGGAATCTCTCAGGTGTGGGATCGCCACCCGTCTTCTGCTACCGTCACGTGGTGTTTCGGTTCAACACATGGCTGCAGAACACCGGCTTCCGTAAGCTTGCAGCCTGGCGCTCCTTCTGCAGGCACTCAGAGAAGGCTCCCGGTTTCCATTCGCGACTGCTCGCGTCCACAACTGATTTCTGAGATCTGCACAGGACAAGCTCCCAGATGTAATTAGGGTTACAAGAGCAGCTGGTCTGATGGCTTTGGAAATCGAACCATGGCCCTGGAACAACACAATCAAGTCTGCCGCTTGCTCCATCGGAGGGACAGAGCACGGACTGTTCTAGCAACACGGTCAGCTACACTACTCTGGTTACACCTAGGAGTTACTGCAAATGGCCTGTGCAGATCACAGCCACAAAGCTGCTCTACTTTCTCTCCTGCAAATTCCCCTAATCAGTCAGGAAGAAAGACTCTGTATTCGAAGACGACAGTTTTCACGTCTTCAGACTTAAAACTGATTTATCAAAGCAGTGACAAGATTCCGCTTAGGTTTAAGTTGTTTTTTTCCATGACCGTATCAATCCAGAAGACTGTTTTCTGCATTAGTTCCTTACCCAGCAGGACATGAATGACTACAATGAGTATTTTACTTCTTTAATAAATAAAGGTGACCATGTAATGACTAAAACAAATGCCCCAGAGCTCTACCACTGTCTGTTTTGTTTTTAACCGCTTTGTCACTTCCTAGACAGCTCCTCTCTGTACAGATACCAAAGCTCAGCTATCTAAGTTTCAAGCGACGTCATGTTAACTACGTACGTAACGGAAGTGCCTAAGAGTGGAACCAAGTGTTCAGCCTGACAAAGCAGCAGTCTGACTTGCTCTCTCCTGCGCAGGAGTAAACAGAAGCTGATCACACAACAATCACAGAGGTTTATAAGGAAGCTGCCCGAACAGCCAGAGAAAGCCAAGGGACGGTTTGAATTGGACCTAGCCAGGGAGGTCAAAGGGAACACCAAGAGTTTCTACAGGTATATGAATGGTCAAAAGAAGTCTAGGGAAGGTGTGGGCCCCCTCAGAAAGGAAACAGGTGATGTGG
>JAOXOE010000256.1:51809723-51821156 GCA_028565055.1 Phoeniculus purpureus
GGGGTGCCCAAAACTGGACACAATATTCAAGATGTGGCCTCACCAGTGCCAAATACAGGGGGACGATAACCTCCCTACTCCTGCTGGACGCCCAGTTCCTGATCCAGGCCAGGATGCCACTGACCTTCTTGGCCACCTGGGCACCCTGCTGGCTCAGACTCAGCCACCTGTCAACTAGAACAACCCCCAGGTCCCAGACTGCTCCCCAGCCCCATTGTCCCCAGCCTGTAGTGCTGCAGGGGGTTGCTGCGACCACAGTGCAGGACACTAGGGCTCCAAGAACCTACTCAGTTTCCTACGTCCTTCAGACACAGCAGTGACTGTATCCATGTGTAAAACCACTGGAATCTTTTTCAAAAAGAGAAAAAATCATCGTCCTGAGCAGCACTTCCTTGTTTTCTGAAGGACGACCAGCACCAACGCCCAGAGCAGAGCAGCACTCCGCTGCTAAACCCTCTCCTGGCCTTGTGAATACCTTCAGGACAACAGTCAGCTAGGAAAGCTGGTTTGACACCTCACCCTGAAGAGCGGGTGAGCCTGCGAGAAGCCCCTGGCTAGCAACAGCCCTGTTGGCACTCACAGTCACCCTGGGGATTAACATGATTCTGATGATGAGACTCGATCTGACCACTCGTGCGCAGCCACTGCCCGCTGACCGCCTGCGTTTGCTCTGGAAGCAGTTCCGCCCTCCCTCCCTCAGTGCATCCTGCTCTGCAGCACTAACAGGGCTCCGGAAGGCTTCGGCTTGGACATCGCTCAGCTAAGGGAGCAAGAGCATCAGCCAGCACTGACCACTGCAGTGACCAGCAACACAGACACTACCCGGGCAGAGCCTGCAGGGGGCTTCCTGGCCATTCAGTCTGGCGAAGAAAAGCCAGGATGTGGGCTGGAAGCCACTCGTGCACAAACTCTGCTGCCTCTGATCTGCCTTCACAGAACCACTGAGGTTGGAAAAGCCCTTCAAGCCCCTCGAGTCCAGGCCTGACCCCAGCTGCCCCAACCCACCCCAAACCCTGGCCCTGAGCTCCAGATCTCCACACGTGACACTCGGCCAGGGACGGCCGTTCAACTCCCTCGCTGGGCAGCCTGTGCCAAGGGCTGATGAAGTCAGTCAGGTCCCTAACGCCCACCCCTCAAGTGCTCTCGGTGCAACTGGGGGCGACCCCCCCGCGCCGCCCCCCAGCCCGGCCGCAGGCAGCCCCCCTGCGCCACCTGGCGGCCGCCTGGGGCCCTGCAGGGTTTGGGGGGGCTGTGGTGGGTCTGTGCGTGAGAGCAGAGGGGCCGCACAGGCACGGGGCTGCGGGATGCCTGCGGGAGCACCTGCACTGCCCAGCGAGTTCTGCATCACACGCACAAGGCCTGGAACGCATACTGCTGCCAGGAGACTCAACCCAGCTCCAGAGATCTGTCTCAATGATCCACAGGCACGGACCTGGAACCAAGCATCTCCCTCCCTGAGCAGGCTGCACAGCTGCTCAGACAACGAGACCTCGAGGCATTTTCAGCTGAAGGGACACATTCAGTAGCTGTGGGACAGCCAGCAGGGGTTTGCTTTGCCTAGTGGTGTGACCTGCAAGGACACCCTGTTCTTGCTTTGCCCTTTGTTCTCGTAATCATTTTAGCAGCTCTTGATCTGACTGCTGCAGGAGCACCCCCCCGAAAAACCCGGTACCCAAGCAGGAGCACAGACCTCGAAGAAGCTCTCCACGTACTGCAGGATGTACACTCCACAGTCACTGAAGTTGTTCTGCTGCGGCACTTTGGGGTTGGAGCCTTTCATGACATCCTTGGAAAAGCTTCTTTTGTTGCCTTTCCTGACTTCCCACTCCACTTCCAAGTACCTGCGATAACAAACCCCACGCAAGTTCACACTTGGGTTTTCTAGCTGAACTCAGCGGGGAAAAAAGCCAAAAGCAAATTAAGTCAAAGCAATGAAAACCCAGAAAGGAAACTTACTCCCTTAGTGTCTTCACGACGTTGGACCGGGAAGGGCCTCTCAGTGAGTCCATGAGCAGAATGCAGGGCCTGGGAGAGAACAGAGTGAGTGGTCAGTGCACAGCGTGTTACAGCTGTTGGGAAACGGCACCTTCACACAGCGATGAAATGACCTGTGGGGTGCCCCTGAACTGAACTACATCGACACCACGAGGTTCTGCCAGTGCTGCAGGAGTCCCCCACCTGGGGCAGCTACAGGCAGAGCAATCTCACCACACCCTAAGCACAGAGCTCTGGTGTCCAGCACACCGTTCGATGCACAGGGACACCGGCAGGAGACCACCAAGGAAGGCACAGAACCCATAAACCCTTCTGCGGACAGGTGGGACTGCGCACAGCCCGCCGCCGACACCGCACACGTCCAACACGTGAGCCCAGCCAACGAAGGGCACTAAAATGGGTGACCTGTGAAGAGACACAAGCACGACTGTGACGACAGCGATGCTGAAAACAGTTCTTCTAGACTGGGACCTGAGCACTTCTGTGACAACCACACACAAGCAACTGCAGCCAGTTACTACTGATGAGTAATTTCTGGGTTTCAAATGTCAAAAACCAGAGAGTGTGGGCATCCAAGGGAGGCAAAAAACGGAACAGAAGTTAACTGAAGCCTAGTGCTGTGGAACAAGCTCACAGAAAATGAGCAGGAATGGCAAGAACAGAGAGTTCGAGTTCTAGTAACAGAGAGAGACAGAGACACTCAGACAGAGCACCTTCAGGGAGGAAACAAGAGCAGCTACGGTTACTCCCAATGTCCTGCACTATACTGTGAGGGCTGACAAAGGGTTTATTCAGTATTAATTTAATTCTTCACAGTTAATGACATCATTTTTACACCTGGTGACACAGGCTCCTTTGCATTCTCTCGGGACACATCTGCAGCACCAAGTACTACAGAACAGCCTTAGCTCAAGAACCAACTGCCCGCTGCCTGCAGCGGCACGCAGGCTTCGCATAAACCCCCAGCCTGTTACTTCCCGCAGTGAATTCCCCGTGGTGCCATGACCCCCAGTCAGCAAAGCATCCCACTCTCTCTCAAACACCAGCGACACGCTGACTGAAGCGTCTGAAGGCTGACGCACAACCAGTGCCCACAAGTACCGCCTTTTCGGAGACAGCTCTTAGGAAACAGCCACTTTCAGTGGTTTAATACTCACTGCTTGCAGATAGTTGGCTTCAGGTGCCACTGTCCCATTTCTGAGCTACAGCTGTCATCTGCAAGGCCACCATCGTCACTACTGTCCTCCTGCAAGAGCAACACGTGTGCAGGTGTTTAAGAACAAACAGTGTCTTCAAAGAGACGCCGAAGCACGGCTGCACTCACTCACCAGCTGAACTCAGCTCCACAAGGGTAAGTATCATAAAGAAGCGGTAGCTTTGGTCTGAAAGCACTCGCAGTCTGTGGGGGCTGCACTACCCACACTTGGTCACAGCTCCTCAAGCCCATACTGCAACAGTATGAAGTGACCGGTGCTGTTGACTTCACAACCACTGGAACTAGACAAAAGCTGCAACTGACACTTCCAGGGCACCGCTGGCTTGGGAAAGCTCCATCTGCATTACTGAGGCGTGATCCTAATTACCAGTCATGGCCAAGGACTGCGAGAGACTGGCCTGTCAGTTTCACGTGTGTTTATCTCCTAGATGAAAGGACACAAACTCTGCAACCAGCTCACAAATTAAATCTTGCCTTTGCTCCAGAAGGCACCAACTTGCTTCCCAGGGCAAGGGGCATCAAGCAGCCACGACACTACGCACCATGGGCTGCACACAGAGCTGTGCCACGAACCTGGGAGTATCCTTTTCATTTCAATATTGACTGCTATGAGGGGCATGGAAGGCTCAGGGAAATAAAACCTACACAGAGCTTTTGTACGTAGAAGTAACTCAATGATCCGGGCTTTCTCACCCTTCTGCTGAGTTTACGGTCACTGCCACAGACCCCTGCGTTGCGGAGAAAGAGATGCTCCCAAAACGGCAGCAGCGAGGCCTCTGACGTTCACTGACACCACTCCCTAACGCCCAGGACGGACTACAACGGAATGTAGTTGTATCATGCGATGCGCGGAAGGTGTTGTCACATTTAAGACTCCTGCCTGGTTCCCAACACACTTGTTTCTGTGCATCCTAGAAGGCACCGGGGGCAGGTTCATCCTGAGATTCCAGGCTACACCACAGCCAGCAAAAACTCTTGTCCTCCTCTCAAGGCACAGAGCTGGCCACGTGCTCCCTTCTCTGCCTTCATCCCACCCCACACTTGAGAAACACTACCACACGTTCTCCATCTTCAGGGAACCCTAGCTCCTACAAAACAGACATAAAGGCACTTCCATCAGGCGAGAACAGGTGAGAATCACAGAACATTTGGGCAAGTGGCCTGACAAGAGAGGTGGGCTGAGTCCATACGGGAAGTGCGAGCGGCTTTTAACAAAGCAAAGGCTCAGTGTGAGTGCCCACACACGCACGCCGTTGGGAAGCTGTCAAACAGCTGCAGGCTCTAGAAAATAAGTCTTTACCCTGGACTCAAGGGTGAAAAATAGGTAACTCCTAGACTGTCTCTCTGAGAGCCTCCCAGTCTGTACTGCGGACAAGCCGAAGTCACACACCTGAAACATGAACAGGAAGGCCAGCTAGGAAGAGTGCATGTCTGACTCCTCGCTTGCTCACACTGGTTCTTCACGTTCTCCCCATAATTTACTGGGAGAAGCAGCAATGAAACAAAACAGCAGAGTAGCACCTACTTATAACTTAGTAAGGTGCCTGTTCACGCCCAGGAAACGCAGCTAGAAGAGGAGTGAGTTCTCTCGGGTCGGGTAGACAAACGTGGGGGTGAGGGAGATGGAAGGCAGAAACAGGTCCATGTTCAGAGTTTCCACTCAAATCACTGTGTAATACTGTCATCGTGAAAGACTCACAAGATTAGACGCAGGATCAGCACAACAGTGTAATGGACCAGAGTGAGTGTTCATAGGTCAGCAGTGCTCCAGATTTAACACTTGCACGGATACTTAGCTGCAGCCAGCACACACACACACACAGGATTTTAAGGTGCCCGTCCAAACACAGCACAGCAGTGGGCACTGCCAACATCAAGTCGCTGAATTCTTTACCTGGTTATCTTGGTCTTCTGAAAAGTCTATAAGCTCATCTTCATTTAGTTTAGTGCCATCAGCTGAGTCTTCGCTGTAGTTCAGTCTGATTTTGTGCAGTCCATCTGTATCAACCACAGACAGAGGCACATTTAAACATCAAATGCTACACGTCCTCCCTGATGATCAAACCCATTTTGAACACCCCAGACTTGCTCAGGATTGTTCTCAGTCCGTGACACAGCAGCCACAGGACTTTATTCATGCGCACGTACAAAGGTGTGAAGCTGTAAGTAACACAGCAGCCACCTCCTTACTCTGTGAAATGCCTGCAACACACTTGGAGTCCTGGATTAAAACCATCACATTGCCCTTAGGCAGCACCAAGCCTTTCCAGCAGTATGAACTGGTCCTGTTACCAAAAGGGGTAGTCTCTGTCTGGTCCCCAGTGCAACTGATTCCCATCTCTGTATGACCTATACAGCAGCTGGTTCCTTCCACAGCACTGAACACACTCACACGCAGCCAAACAGACTGGGACAGGCAGCCGTGGGTTCTTGTTGTTTTAACTTGAATCGTTTCCCTGATCAGATCTGCTGGGTAGTTACATGAAGACTACTACGTGGCGGTTCTAGGGGAAAAGGCAGTCCTAGGGAGAGTAGGACAACACAACATCAGCTCTGCAGAGCGCAGCAGCTCAGAAATGTTTGCTACACAGAAAGAGCATCTGCAGATCCACTCTCTCCCCCCTCTACATATTTACCCACTTAGAAGACAACATCTTGTAGCTGGAAAAGAAGCAGGTACAGACAGTTACAAGCTCATGAGTTTTACTACTTCCCCAGACTTCAAAACAGATTTTAAGGAGAAAAAACGAGTAACAAACTGTGCGGGAATAAGTCAAAAATTACGTCTCACGCCAGCAAAGCCTCTATTTTCCACAGCAAACGCGTCCTGTAAGGCAGCACATGGCAAGAGCCAAGCCCTTACACAAGGACCGTGCTGGCCGTGGACTGTATCGCTGTAGGCTGTATCACAGAAAACAAGGATTCCTCCAGGAACAGAAATCGGGGCAGTGAACTAGCTAAAGGAAAAAATACAGATGACCTGCATTTGAGAAGACGTCGAAGAGAGCACTTGGGAAGAGTGGCGTTCCACAGGGACCAACCTGGGAAACCATCTGACTCAGTACCTTTGCAAAGACCTGCAAGGAGGCCACACACGCGCCCTACACAGAAACTGGCCACACCAATGGGACTGGCAAAGTAACAAAAATACGTCTATATTCTACAATATTTCTTTGAGGTTATCCAGGTGTCACCTCCTGCACCAGGAGGATTTAGTTTGAGAGGATGATCTCTCAGTTTAGGCTCCCGCGTATAGCAGGCACGCAGGGTCTCAATGTTGAGTCTGTAATCAGTGGCGAGAACTGCTCAACGGCTGCCGTGTGTCTGCTTTAGGGCGAGAAGTGGTTCCGCTGGCCTCATCAGCCAGACTGTCAAGGCGGTGCCCGTGTCTTTGGAGATATCCAGAACATCCAGGACACACACAGAGACCGGGCAGAATCAAGAGCCAAAACGCACCACACTTCTGGAGCAGCAGCTCAACGCCCGACAGGAAATCCAAGGCCTACGACCCCATCTCACAGAAGTTTAGATGCCCCACGCATCTCCCTTTGGGGTCAATCTTAAATTGACTCGTGCCCCTAAACCAGGACTGCAACCTGTATAAGCGTCCGTGTTAAAGAGAGGCGCATCACCTGCACAGGCTGAGCAAAAGAGTGGCTCTGTCAGCAGGGGAAGGCCATCAGCCACCAACACAACGTAGCCACACAGAAAGGTAACCCTAGCAGAACTATGTGAGAAAAAACGCTTCAGCTACTCACAGACCAGAAGCGGTTGCAGCATCCCAGACACACGAGACCACATCACACAGCAGCAGCACCAACATCCAGCTCAAGCAAGGGCAGATCTCAGCACACAGCCAACCCCCGCTCAAGACATTCTAGGAAAAGCGCTAACGGAGTCACAAATGACTGCATTTAGAGTGGAGAGGAGGAGACTCTTTATACCCTCAAAGACACTGCACTTGCAATGGCCTGCAGTGCACAGACAGGCCTTGCAACTGACACCCTTCTCAGCTCCTGCTGTGTGAGCCGTGCCAGCTCCTACCACGGCAGCTGTGTCAGTGGGATTGCCACCAGTGACTAATGGAAGCGGCCGTTCTGCACAACCCTATGTTTGGTGCTCTGCACCTCGAAGGGACCTCAACCTTGCGGTGAGCAGAGGTAACACCCCTCTCTCCTAATTCCTTCATCTGCTATTACAAGTGCGTCAGCTCCTGTGCTCACTTTGGTACCAGTGCTGCTCCAGATCACTGCAATGAGCCTCCACAGCAGCAACACACGCAAGAGGGCACCTGAGGGAGCTGTTTCTTTCAGGGGAGTTATGCCAACAGCCCCAGATCTTTTCACACGCGGTGGCTATAGATCACTCACACTGCGAGCACTTGGACTAAACCGTCGACAAAGGACACTCGCACAACTGCCGACGCAGCGACAGCCGGCGCGTCTCCGAAGGGCTTGCGGGGAAGCGCGTGCTGTCCCCGTTACCTACCCATCGACTGGCTCGCCGCCGGGAATTCACCCTGTATACCGTTCTCGTCCAGAGCCCGATGCTCTAGTTTCGCGCAGGCTGATTCCGCAGCGCCAGGTTCTTCCGCACCACTGTCGATCTGAGGGAGTTTTTTGAAAGCACTTTTTCCCCTGCAAGGGCTTCTTCTGCAACACAGAGGCTCGCTGTCCTCTGCATCAGTGTCAATTAAAGCTGTGTTATACTTTTTGGTCAACGTCTTCTTTGCTATGCACTTGGAAGGCGAGTTCTGTGCATCTAAGTCATTTGGCAAAGGAGATGGTGTGTTGCTCTCCCCATCTGAAGAGGAAGATTTTAACTGCGTTGTAGCACTTTCATGATAGTGGGGATTCGGTTCATACTTGGGTTTTTCCAAACCAGGAAAACAGATGACAGCCAGAAACCAGTGAGCACTGCAAAGGAGAACCACCACAGAAAGCCATTAGCAGTTACATCAATTCTCACAGACGACAGAACATCATGGACTGGAAGGTGTGGTAGTCAGGCCTAAGACATCATAGCTAAGGAATGCAGCTAGCTGGCAGAGAAGAACTGGGAGCCATGGAGACGAGATAACCGAGAAGGCCACAAGAGTTGGGAAGCTAGCTAGAAGGCGTGACCGTCTCGTGAGCAAGACAGCGCTACTTGTTGTTATAACGTGCGGGATCACGTGGAGGGAGGGACTGTATATCAGGGACAGCTGAGAACTAATAAACGGCTTCTACTGTGATCGCAGCCATCTGTGTGGAGTCGGTCTCGCAGGAAGGGACCCTGAAAGACCATCCAGTCCAGTCCCCCTGCCACAGCAGGATCCCCTAGATCAGGACGATGGCCAGGAGGGTCTGAAACGTCTCCAGAGACAGAGACTCCACAACCGCCCTGGGCAGCCCCTTCCAGTGCTCCGTCACCCTCACTGGGAAGAAGTAAAACACCAACAGCATATGCACGCTCGCAAAACCCAAGTCCTGTCCCTCACAGCTATCAGATCGACTGTAATGGCTGTTCACTCTTCTGAGCAGGTTTTACTCAAACCTTCACCACCTTCTCAAAAGGTAAGAACACTCCACACAAGCAGTCACCACACATCCATTAATGTGAGGGCAGCTACACTGAAGGGCACGTGAAGCACGGAAGCATTTTGTCTCAAACGACCCTCTACTCTGAGATGAGTAAATGAAGCGCTGCCAACCCCCGGAACTCGCGTGTGCTCTATTAACACAGGCTTCGTGCACCAGTTATGCAAACAGACCAGCAAATTAACCTGGATCTAAAAGAAAGTAGCCTGTAACCTTTAGAAGGACAACCTATTTCCACTGGAGACTTGAACTACAAGAACTGCCAAGGGGCACTGCTGCAGCCACAGTTAGATCAGTCCTACTGCTCTGAAATGAATTCTGCTCTAGCTCCACCCTGCTCACCTCCACTCACTGCTGTTTGACAGCCTGGCAGACGATAAGCCTACAACGCCCTAGACTGATGGTTACGAGAGAGTCTGGAAGTAGCTGCCGAAGCCCAGTGACTCCAAAGCACTAATTTCTAGAACATACTCTTAAACCAGATGCCACAATAGCTAGCTGTGTCCTACAAGAAAACACCAGCACTACTCCAGGCAGCACAGGAAAGCCATTAGCCGCACTCAGGTAACTTGAGAGAGGCTCTCAAGTTCTCTCAAATACCAGAAGAAATTGTTTCACATACTACTTAATTCAAGAGACAAAGAAGCAAAAGAAACTCTGAGACTGGTTCTCAACCAGACTAATTTGCCACAGGCCAAGGTCTGAGACCTTTTATAAATGGTAATGAATGCAGATCGTTCCCTGGAGCCAAAGGAACTCCTGCAAACCTTTGATCTGCTGTTGTATCTATCCCATGAAGACATTTCTGCTTACAAGGGCTAGTCACCAGCATCGCTCCAGGAGGCACATTCCTGAAACATTCCTGGTTTTCTTAGTTTCTAAATTCACTTCACTTTATAACCTTCCGTTTTAGAATGACGGTGAAGGCCGTAGCACGTGGGTGTGATGAAGGAGGACGGTTACTTACGCTTCGTTAAGGGGAACAAAAATGAAATCCTTCTCAAAGATGTCGACGTGCCGTGTCCACGTCTTCACACGCCCGTGTCGTCTTTGCTGTATTCTGCAGAAGAAACCAACACAGGTGCCTTATTTTACCTGAAAGGCTACTCGTCTAGATACTTTCACTGCTGACAGCTCCTTAAGGTTTTCAAGGCACATTCTACGGGTGCTTGAGGTCTGGGTGTTCCCCAGAATTCTCTCGGCATCACAGCATTATCTGTGAGGTGTTTATCCCCACAAAGTGTCTGCTCTGGCAGTCTTCACTGTACTTAGCTCTTAGTGAAACTGACGTATCGACCGACTTACGACAGGTTGGAAGTTTCATGAATACTTCTTCTCTCTCTTTGATTAAGGCGTTTATAAAAGAACGAACTGAACACATGTATCCTGTCGGCGTCCTCTTTTTTCAGCTTTTCAAGTACCAAATACCTAAGTAGTTAAAAAGACACACAAAAAAATCATAGTGGTGCTCATCACCAGAGTAACCACGATGGCCCAAGTGCTCCCTTCCAACCACACTGCAGCCTCTCCCAAACAGCTCTAAGAATGTTGGAGCTAACTGACCACAGCAGCTCATCAGCGCAGAATCTGTGTCAGAGTATCGGTGCTCTGCCCCCATCAAGCAGCTCCACTGCTGCTGTTGGATTTATTTTGGTATTACATCAGGAAAACCAGTTCTCAGCGAGTCTGTTACACACAACTGCCTAGCAAAGAGCCAGGGATTATAACCGTGCCGCTCAACCTCCAAACATCCCCAGAGCGATGCACCGACTGCCTGGCCACCTTTGCTCGACTCCGACGTACACGTGTGTGCCTTGTGCGTCGCGCAAACACAGCAGCACGGAGCAGAGTCACACATCCCCAACGCCCGCGCAGCAGTGACACCAAACTTCTCGTCTGTGTAGCACATCCATCCAAATAATCACAATTCCAGGGAACACAAATACTCTGGGAAAACACAACTGACCTTGAAAACGTTTTTACCTCTTCCTAGCAGCTAAATTTTCACTGCTAAGACACCAAGAAACTTCAAATAACCCTTGTTCCAAATGAGAACAGTCAATAGGAGAGGAACCAAACAGCTTGCAAGAACACAAACTGACTTAGTAGCAGGGCTAGCACGAGGTCTGCACCTCTGCCTGTCACCTGACCTGTGAATTTGTCATGTCAGAGCTGTCCAGGTTTCAAAGACTACTAAAAATGGATATGGAATGCAACTTACTTTAAATAGAAGTCAATAATAACATCATTTAGGAATTCTCCTTCATTTAGACAATGGAGGTCTTCGTTAGTCACAGAAATGCCACCTTTAGCTGGAGGAGGCGGATAGACTATCAACCTGCAAAGAGACAGTGCAATTCAATTCAGGGGCGAAAGGCCCAGACCCTCGGACGATGGCTGCAGGGCAGAGAGGAGCCTCTTACTTTTCTATAGGACCAATAAATACTGTATGTGGTTCTCCAACGTCTTCATCATCGTCAAAATACGGTAACTGCTTGTTTCGCTGCTGCAGTTTGGACTCAGAAGCAACCTCAAAAGAATGAAGGCAACGTTAACTTGCAGACCGTGCTCAAATCTCTCCAAAGGGCAATGAATGAAGCTCTGTGAAGTGCAGGGCTGTCGTACCTACGGCTCTTGAGAAGG
>JAOXOE010000256.1:51827063-51841381 GCA_028565055.1 Phoeniculus purpureus
CCCGCTGCCCCTTGTCCTGTCCCTGGGTGCCCCTGAGCAGAGCCTGGCTCCATCCTCCTGACACCCACCCTTCACACATTGATCACCATCCATGGGGTCACCCCTCAGGCTCCTTTTTTCCCAGCTCAAGAGCCCTCAGCCTTCTCTTGGAAGTAAGAGCCTGGCTCCATCCTCCCACCCTTCAGCTTCCTCTCAGAACACTGCTGAAAACTACAGGACCAGTGACCCTGAGACTATTCACAGGGCAACTGCAAAGCCAAAACCCCCATGGTGAAACCTCCTGGAGGTGGTCAGGAGTCACACAGCACTCACCTGAGCTCCTGTCAGCACTGGGGTAACGGCTGGACCAGCTGATCCAGTCCAGCCCAGGCAGTCTGTGACCTTGGCTGCCCGTGGGGACCAGAGCAGAGCTACCGAGAGCTGGAGCTGCCGCTGAGCCGGGGTGGGATGGAAGTGAGGATCGAGTGAATGGCTCTGTGGGCTGTGGTTTATTAAACAAAATCCTCCCACTCGTGATGAAAATAGACCCCAGGCATCACCCTCTGCACCCAGGAAGGAGTCGGGGGAGCAGCTGGTTTCATCTACACGGAGCCGCGGGACAGAAATAGCCCCCGAGAGAAGACGTTTCCTGCCGCCGGCAGGTGCTGTTGTGTCAGAGGGGACTGTAGGAAAGGACAAAGCCCGTAATCCTCTCATCAACCCCTTCATATTCTAACAGGATTTGCAGCAGCGGCCGGCTGGGCTGGGGGACCAGCTCACATTGCTCCCGCGTGGACCTGGAGGCACCGGGACTGACCTAGAGGGGCTGCATCCCTCAGCCATCCGTGGGGCTGCTGAGAAAGAAATTAGGGTGCTGGAAGAAATCATCCTGAGAGAAATCTGTGACCCTGGGAAGGTGTCTTTGGGGAGAGCAGGGTTTGCTCCCCAGGCAGAGCCAGACCTGCCAGGCGCCGAGGAGCTGCAGCATCCCTCGGTGCATGCAGAGACTCACCTACAGGTCAGTGCCTGCCCAGCATCGCAAGAGCTGTGCAGCCAGCACGGCCCTGCTTGGCTACAGGGGGTGACTAACAGCTCATTCTGATGCCTGAGCATTCAGACTGCTCTGCTTCTGCAAAGAGAAAAAGGGCTCCCTGTGAGCTTTACACCTGGACTTAGGGGCAGAGCCTGCAGCTGCAGTCGCCGAAGCTCAGACTCAGACCCAAACAGCATCTGCCACCTACAGACAGGATCCCCAGAGTGAAGATGCTGCCATAGATCACAGAATCACACAGGATGATCGAGGCTGGCAAAGCCCTCTGAGCTCAGCCCAGCCCAGCCCAGGACCTAACATCACCCCAGTGGCCACACCAGGGCACTCAAGGCCGCAGCCAAGCTGGCCTTCAACGCCTCCAGGGATGGATGGGGACTCCTCCACTGCCCTGGGCAGTCCAGTCCGTGAGGAAGGGCTTCCTGACATCCAACCTAACCCTCCCCTGGCTGTGAGAGCTCACAAGCAGCATGGAGACCCTTGTTGCTGTGCATCCCTGGTATCAGGACCTGTGCTCTGCTGCAGCTCCCACAGCTATTCCCCTTCACCAGCTGACCCTCCCCTTGTTTTCTTCCATCAAAGAAACACAAACCAGACCCTAAAAAAGCTCCACAGCTGCAGCTCTTGCTGCTGACAGCAGCACAGAGACAGCAAAGGGCATCTAGCAGCAGTTCCCCCAGTCCCTCCACTTCTGTACCTGTCAAATTACTCACAGCAGAAGCATCTGGGCTGCCCAGCCTGGTCAGCTGGCAACGATGATGCTCGAACCCATGATCCTTGCCCTGAGCACTACTCCAGAGCTGAGCTGCGAGAAACACGCTTGGAACTGGCCCTAGGAGCAGATTCCTCTGGCCCATGAGCAAACCAACCCTGTTCCTAAGCTGGCTCCTCTCAGATTCCTCTGAACCACGAGCCAGCTGCTCTCAGCTGTAGGACCTCTGGCTGAAAGCTCCAGCTTGCCAGCTGCACCGACCTGCAGCTAACAGCAGTGGTCCAGCCCTGCTGCTGCTGCCGAAGACCCTGACTGTGACAACAGGCTGACAGAGCTGTGGTTAATAAGACCCCCACCGAGAAGCTGGCTGAAACTTCCTCAAGGGTGGTGGTCCCCAGGCTGAGGGAGCAGGGTCTCTCCATCAAGAGAGGTTCTCCTCCTGCTCTGCTCTGGGGAGACCACAGCTGGAGTCTTGTGTCCAGCTCCAGACCCCTCACTTCCAGAGGGACACAGAGCCACTGGAGAGAGCCCAGTGCAGAGCCACAGGGATGATGGAGGAGGGGAGCATCTCCCTGCTGAGGAAAGGCTGAGGGAGATGGGGCTGCAGAAGTGCCTGAGGGGTCACCCCATGGATGCTGTGAAGGGTGGGTGTCAGGAGGATGGAGCCAGGCTCTGCTCAGGGGCACCCAGTGACAGGACAAGGGGCAGCGCGTGTGAGCTGGAGCAGAGGAGGTTCCACATCAGTATGAGAAGGACCTTCTTCCCATGAGGGTGCCAGAGCCCTGGCAGGGGCTGCCCAGGGGGGTTGTGGAGTCTCCTTTTGTGGAGATGTTTCAAATCCACCTGGCCATGATTCTGTGTGACTGGGATCTAGGGGATCCTGCTCTGGCAGGGGGTTGGACTGGGTGATCTTTGGAGGTCCCTTCCAATCCCTGATGGTCTGTGATTCTGTGAAGTCACCCTGTGTGTGACACCTTAGATCTGGGAAGGGCACTTTTACCTATGGGGGTGGCTTTCTGTAACTTTTTCCTCACCTCTCTAACCACTAACACCACAGTCTTTCTGGAAGCCAAAGGAGAGATGGAGCAAAATCTCTTCCTAATCCTAGCAAGAGGCCGGGCCTGTACAAATCACTACTGCAATACGAGTAGGACTTTGGGACACAACATGTCCCTGTTCCTTCTATCAAGCTTTGCACTAGACAAAGTCCTGAACAGCTTCAGACAGCCTCCAGGGTTGGGTTTGATGACTTTGGAGGTCTCTTCCAACCTCAGTGATTCTATGATTCTATTTGCTTTGCATGAGCACGAAACACCAAGCAACTTCAACACCACACATGACTTCAGAGCGGGATGAACTTGGGGTGGTCTCCCCTTCAGTACAGGGCAGGTTCCTGAAGCAATGACCCACGTGGGAAGGAGACACGGTTGCAGCACTCTGACAGAAAACAGTTTAAGTTTCATCTCACCTGAAGTGCTCCCGGCTTCCTCAAAGTCTATATTCCCAAGGTGAAGGACACCAGCCACTACTCTGAAAAGATCCAGTTTCTCTGCGTCATCCAGCCCGATCTTCTTCATGGCTGTGCACATTCTGTTGAAATCTCCGTGATCATCCAAGAGCGGGTCCTTCAAGGAACCTTCCTTGAGGTACTGCAAAACAGCGGGACAAGCCCAAATCTGAGCAAGCGACTTCAAAGCAAACCCAGGCCTTCCTTTCTAGTCCAGAACTAGAACAGCACGCCAAACCAAGCAGGAGGAGACGAGAGCTCTTCACACAACACAGGCCTTGCAAGAACTGACCTTCAAACTTCAACGCACAGTGAACTCCAGGAAGGCGAGCATGACAGCTAAGGACAGGGGGGTGGATGCAGGCTGGAGCAAAGGGAACTGCTGAGGCATGTGTGCACAGCAGCGCTTCCAGCCCCTAGCAGAGCTTAGGAGATGGAGGCCCTTGCTTGTCACAGGACGACAGGAGACCTGACAGGCCGTGGGAAAGGCGTGCAGGAGAAGTCAGAGCTGGAGGCGCTACCCCCGTCCTAAACAGACTTAACTAAAGGACTGTGCTTGTTGCTGTGTTCTGCTTCTGAACCCCCAGCCGAGTCGCTTGCAGTGCTCTCTGTGTCCCAAGGGCGTTAGCTACGCTCTAAACATCAACGTTTTGCTGGTTCCCCTCATTTCAAGGCACCGAAAGCCACGTGAACTATGAAAGGGTCCAAACAGTCACACGAGTGCATGCGACCGAGAGCCCAGCTGAGCATGCACACACCGAACAACTGACTGGAAACAGACCCGCTGTCAGTGTCTAACAGGCTGAGATGACTTTCACCAGAGCAAAACACCACATGCATCTGAAAACGTCACGTCACACGAGAAAGACACATCAGTGAAATCAAACTGTATCTTGATTATGCAAAATGATCACCTCATCTTCCTGATAGGGAAAACACAAACATAACGTCAGCGTCAATTGACTGTCCCAGCCACACCAATTCAACAACAGTCTTTTTCCTTGAGCGACACAATTTTGACTGGAACCAACGTTTGCATTTCTGGCCAAAGGGACCCCGAGCAGTGCTGCGTGTTGCCTGTGTGAGTGGTCAGCCGAGTGCTAAGCGGCACTGCAGTCTGATCCTGCCTGCAGGGCCACCTGGCTGCACCACACAGGTATCATTAGGGCACCCTATGCCCCCCAGTTAGTGTCCACGCTGCATCTCACAACTACTCTCTCACAACGTTTCTGTTCAGACAAGCACTTGGAATCTAGTCCTTTAGAGGAACCGTTTTATGCCAGAGCACCTGCCCGTAAATCACATCCAAACAGAGGGCAGAACAAGGTCATCTTCCCATAGTAGGGGTAAGAGGATGTCTGTACCTTACTCCTTCAGGAATGGCCAACTGCACTAGGACTCTTCATTTATGGGAAATTACCTGCACTGCGGCTTTTGAGGCTGGGATTTTTCTCCCAACCATGTCACTAGCCCACGTTTGATGAGAATTAACGACCTGCCAGCTCTCTGCCTCATGGGAGCAGCACCCCAGCACTTCTGGATCTCACTCTCCAGCAGCCCTGGTTACAGCACACAGCCAAACTCAAACAAGGGAGACAGGCACTGTGTGCTCAGTGCTACAAGGCACCGACAGCTGGAAAGCCAGGAGGAGACTTTACAGTGTTGACCTGAGTAAAGGAACCACCCATACTGCCTCTCACGGCTAGGCAGAGCTGCAGGCAAGCTCCAGCCCAGGCTCCATCTGTCTCAAAGGTAAGAGACGGCCATTGGAGAAGAGCAGCTCCTGAGTAAAGCTCATCTGCGCACTTTCCCACACGCACCTGCAGCTTGCCCTGCTACTGAACCACAAGCATGTGTTTGACCCAGCTGTGAAGCTCCTCCAGCTACACGAACGCAAAACTCATGCTTCTCGTGTGAGGAGATGGAAACTGTACTAGGGAGCAGGGCAGGAGTTCCAGGGAGTGTCTGAACACCTTCCACTCAGCGCGCACAAGGAACGCGGGTTAAGCCCTTTGGCGTCCCCAAGCAAACAAGCCCGAGGGCTGAAACGGTGCAAACTCTGGTCACCCCGGCTGTGAAAAAGCGAAGTTCCAGCTGCCCCCAGGAAGCGCCGTGCCCTTTGCCAGGGCGCCAGCAAAGAGGCGAGACAGCAGGCAGCAGCGTGCTGGGGAGGGGAGCACGCTCGCAGTACGAGTGAGGTTGCACTCACGTCGTTTATAGAACAGCTGGGGACATCATGTCAAAAGCCCAGACAGGAAAACGGGCCTGGAAAAACCCTGCTGCTTCCGGCCTGTTCTGAGCAGGAGGAGGATTTAAAACAAATAAAAAGGGTCTTGGAGGGATGTTTGCTTCCCACAGAAGGCGGGCTGCACCACTTAAGTTTCACAGTAGTGTCAGAACACAAAGGAAACCAATTTCATCTCCTGCTCCACTTGTGCTTGCAAATGCAGGTCACAATCCCTTCCGGGGCAGCTCTCCCAGAGCAGAGCTCTGCACGAGCCAGCTC
Organism: Phoeniculus purpureus; assembly: GCA_028565055.1. NCBI lineage: Eukaryota > Metazoa > Chordata > Aves > Bucerotiformes > Phoeniculidae > Phoeniculus > Phoeniculus purpureus. The sequence goes on from JAOXOE010000256.1 coordinate 51,832,816, forward strand.
TGACAGCACCCCACCAAGCCGTGCAACACCAGCGTGTCATTCCACACCGCCAAACCGTGCCCATCGTCGCTTCCAGCTCTGCCTACGTTGGTTAACAAGCGAAAGGCAAGACTCAAACATACCTCGGGACTCTTGCGGTTCTGCAGAATCTGCTTGTCTGTCTCCTTGTTAGCGAAGTACCTGGTACAGCCGCGGTTCAAGTACTGCAACAACAGAACAGTGGGGATCCACGCTTAGACACGGAGGAAGGAACAGGGGCCTCTGCTCAAGGCTTGCCCTGCACAGCTTCATTCAGTCCTGTCACACCAGCAGTGAACTCGGAGGTCGTCCCTTGAAAAGACACTGAGTTACCTCTGCACCATTTCAGGAGTCAGAGGAACAAACACACTGAGAGCATCCCCCTCAGTTCTGACAACTGAAACGGAGCCTCACGTTACAGGAGAAGCTGTCAAACTCAGGAACAAGACAGTGACACCCTCAACACAAAACACGACTAACTTTGTCCTCACCAGGGAAGAATTTCCAGGGGTGGTAAGAGAGAAAGCATTAACGCGCCCGGAGAGCACCAAAGGTTCACTCCATGGTACAACCAGCACCCTAAGTGAGAACCAGGCTTCTGCAAATGCACTCAGACAGCGACTGCCATCTCCACCCAAGCTGGATCACCAGCTTGTGCCTTCTGATCTGTTCAGCTCAAAGAGAGAACGCCCTCCGAAAGCTTGCACTGAGCCCACGGTGCAAGGAAGGGAACTGATTGTGGAGTCTCCTTGCCTGGAGACATTTCAGACCCTCCTGGCCATGTTCCTGAGCAACTGGATCTAGGGGATCCTGCTCTGGCAGGGGGATTGGACTGGTTGATCTTTCGAGGTCCCTTCCAGCCCCTCATGTTCCGTGATTCTGTGATTGCTCTAGCCCACGAACAAAGATGTTTTCAACTAGGTGAACACAGACAGTGCTACAGCTCGGCTCAAACCCACACATAAAATTCTCTACAACGTTCCAACGTCACAAAGAACCCCCTAGGTGACAAAGTGAATGTTAAACAGCGCGAGCAGCAAACGCTGCTCAAAGCCCACCCGGTGTTTGATAAGTCTCCTTTCTCAGCCAGCAGGAACACAAACAGGGCACATTTCACACACTACACACCCCCGCACCAGCAGCGCCACCGCGGGCACGGGGGATGCAAAGCAAAGAGGTCATGCTCCTCAAGGACAGCGTGTGGAAACTTACCTGACACAGGCAGAGAACGTGAGCGAGTGTGGCGGTCACCAGTGACCTCCTGTGTAGGAGACACCTGCTCGCACGATCACGGCTTCTGCTGGAAAGCAAAGATCTCAACTACACACCCACAAGGACTGTAGGAGAAGGTCTTGCTTTCGAGCACACGAACAACCAGCTTAAGGTCACCACATACAGCAGCTGAACACCTCTGCACTGTCCTTCTGCCCTCGATTCTGAAGCACAACACCCCATTAAGCCATCGGTGGCCCAAAGATAAGGCAGTAGGGTTTCTCTTCCAGAAATCAAGATGTGAAAAGAACCTCAGCTCCTCACCTCCAGCTACACTCCAGGCACAGAGGTGCCGGGCGGTCTTCCTCTCAAAGCCATGCGACGCAGGCCGAGGCACCCAGCCCTACAAGGTTCAGTACACGCTCACCTAAGGGCTTTGAGCTTCTGGAAACTTCATCGGGGCATCTGAACCAGGAGCTTGTTTGTGGGCGTGCTCAGAGCAGGAGCAGCAGGAGACCTGCAGCTTTCCACAGGCCTTGGCCAAGGGAAAACACCCTTCCCCAAAGGACCTGAGGGGGAAGGACAACCTAACGGAGCCGTAACCCTGACCCACGCTGCAGCAATCCAGACAGCAGGTCAGGGAGGTGCAGCCAGGGCAGCTGTCCTGGTTCACATACCCAGAGCAACTGCACACCCCTGCCAAGATGGCCAGGTGCACAGGGGGATTACGAGGGATCGCTCAGGTCAAGGGAGAGCCAGCCTCACCAGGAGAGGGGAAGAGCAGTAAGCCACCCTTCATCTTCTAACATTGCTGCACTTCTGCCGAGAACGAGAGCCGCCGTCGATCTGAGCTGCTCCCACCTTCACGTGAACGTAGTCAAGAGAAAGCAGCCACTGAGAAAACACGCGGGAGTCTGAGAGCCCAGGCTGGCCCCTCAGCTGGACCCTACTTGTGAAGCTCAAACGTACAAGACAGGTGGCACAAGAGAGCCAAAGCAAAACCACGACTCCACCGATGAGTTTTTCCAAATCACAGAATCACAGACCACTAGGGATGGGAAGGGACCTTGAGCGATCACCCAGACCCATCCCCCTGCCACAGCAGGAGCCCCTAGATCCAGTCACACAGGAACATGGCCACAAATTGAAGACTATGATCTGTTTTATGAACGTCTTCAGTGCAAAAGCAATTTGGCATTCCACGCCGATCACTCACCCAGCCCTGCCCAGCAGAACAGCTCTGGTCAGTGCTGGAAGCTTGAGCGATGGCATTTCAGCCAGAGAGGCAACACAAAGTGACACAGGTGTGATCACACAGCACCACAGAACACCAGGGATTGGAAGGGACCTCCAAAGACCATCCAGTCCCATCCCCTTGCCAGAGCAGGATCCCCTAGAGCCAGTTGCACGGGATCATTCACAGCCACCGCACGAAAACCCGGGGCAGTCAGTGCAAATGAAGAACACTGGGAAAAGCAATCCTGACAGGAGTCATAGACTCAGAAGATGAACCCTCTACAGTTTGGGATTGTTAAGTCCTGCAAAGAGATCTTGTTCCAGTTACTGCTGAGAGTTCTCACAAACTAATCAATAGTAACTAATACACTTTAAGTACATTGACAGTAATTTACACACAGACGAAAACTATCATCAAACTTAAACAAGGGGGTTTAAAGCCTTCTGGCGTAACTTTGGAAGGGGAGCAAATCCTGAAGCACTTCAGATTACCATCCGGAGTGGGTCCTTCACACACAGAAGGAAACAAACTCAGGATGCAGCTACGAAGTAACGGTCAAGCAGTAAATGTTCCTTGTGGAAAGGAAAGTACCTGCTACAAGCCTAGTGGAGGGCAAACAAACGCTGCCCCCGTTGATAAGGTGGGTGTGACTGCAACTCTATAGCCCACATGGGCCAGCAAATGCCTTCTGTGAAGGTGCTGGGGCTGCACTGCCCTGATTTCAAAGGGGCTGTAAGGCTGACTGACCTCGACATCTACAGCCCCGAGCGCTCACGTGAGCAGAGTCTGTGACTAAAAAGAACCCCAAGAGCAGCCTTGCAGCACTTCCAGTTCCAGAATCAAAAACCTATCAGCTACAAGAAATAGGTTTTAATGGAAAAGAGGCTGCACTGTAAGAATCTGCATTCAAAGGTTTTGGATGACTTTAGCTGTAACCTGCCAAGATAAAACTGCATCGAATCACTGCCCAGGAAAGAGCGTCCTGGAAACGAGCTACACAGACACAAACCAAGTAAAGACATACCAGGGCTGTAGAGCACAGGAAGAAGAAAGGAGGCAGTAAACAACCAGCAGTTCTAAGGACAGAGACTGATGCCCGTACGGCAAGCGAAGCAGCTCTGCGAATAGCGACTCCCATACTCACCCTAAAGCTGTCAGGAGAGCTCAGATAGAGTTTTTCCCTAATGTCTTCTGGAGCACCAGCACAAAGCCTGTAAAAGATATGATAATTCCTCTCTTCTTTGCCTTGCACACAGATCCTAGACTTCTCCAGCAGGTAGTGCGACACAAATCCACCAACCACCGAGTTCTAGGAGGAAGAAACGCTTTTCTGGTTATCTGAGCATTTTCCTGCTTATTAGAGATTCACAGGTTTTCAAAGCATTTGCCTGATCACATCTAGCTCAACGCACTAGAGATCAAAACCTCCCTACACCCAGCACGCAGCAACATTAGATGGGAGACTGCCTGTACCAGGTCCTCCTGTACCATGTACTGCACACACACAGCCCTCTTCAAAGAGCCATCGGCCTCCCCCCCAAGACAGAAACCCATGGTACAATTCCAGTGGCTCCTGACAAAAGCCCTTCTGCAGCCACCCTGCCACCTCCCAGATGGCATTCAAAGCGTCTAATGCCGCATGCTGTCTCAGCCTTCTCCAGCTGCATTTGGCAGTGACTCTGGCAAAGGAGAAGGAGGGGTGCACGTTGCAGAACACACGCCAGGACGCCTCAGGCAGGCTAATCCGAGGGAACGTTTCATTTCAAACCCCTTTTCTGAGCGGGACACCTGGCAGAGTTGAAAAGCCACTTGTTGTCTGGCCTGTGACAAACATTTCATGGGCAGCTTTTAGTGGAAGGGGCAGTTCTGAGCTCACGGCCACAGCAGCTACGAAGGACGACTCACTGGCTGACAAGACTCCGCTGTGGCTGTGCAGTCATTTACTCGCCCAGGAGGCCCCAGCCTGTACTTCTCTTGCTTTGAGAAACCAGACCTAACAAGGTCACCACACAGCCTCATGAAATACGAGGTCTTGTGAAAAAAGGGGCTCAAGGCAACAGGCCGAGCTGGCACCGGGAAGGTGATCTGGGCTTTTAAGCAGCTTCCAAGTGCTCCTGAGCGCTGTCTGCTTCAGCTGAAACCACCACGTAAGGGCCGACAGATGTGCTGGCAGGTTGGGAACACATCCCCCCCCCCAGCAGAAATTCACATCAAACCCGAGCAGGAGGGCAGCAGCTACCTGCTGCAAGACTAGGAACTCCACCCAGCCTGCTGCCAGGCGACCGTCTGCACCCCACGTCAGAACACCCCTGCCCCAGTGAACTGTAACAGCACCCCAGTACCTTTTCATTGAAGTGAATTTCAACAAACTTCCCGAAACGGCTGCTGTTGTTGTTGCGGACGGTCTTTGCGTTTCCAAAGGCTTCCAGCAGGGGGTTTGCTATTGAAAAGTGTAAATGTGAAGGTTTTTCCTGTTAGAATTTGATCACCAAACCACAAAAAACAGGAGAGAGAAAGCGCCCGCTAATTACTCCGTGAACTGACTGGGACAAGGTTGGACAGTGCGAAGAGAAATTCCCTGTTCGGAATAACTGACCGCGCAAATCGCAGCGGATTCACTGTGGTGGAGCTACCAGCGAGGTACCTACACAGCTCGTAACTGCAGAGCCCTGCAGTCGATACAGGCAGCAGCTGAGAGACCAACACTGGAGATGCCAGCGAGGTACCCACACAGCTCGTAACTCTGCAGAGCCCTGCAGTTGATACAAGGAGGAGTTCAGAGACCAACACTGGAGGTGCTTCAGAGATGCTCTTCTCCAGCAAGCAGGTAAATAACAGCTGCATCAGCTTGCTGGGACAACACACACTCAGACACTTCCTGATGAGCTGTTACTCTCAGAGCCCCAAACTGCCCAGTTATCCCGCACCCAGAAATGCCACTGAAATGTCACGCAGCCACCGGGCCAGACTGATGAGGGAATAACTGAAAAACCACAGGAGCGTGTTGATTTCAACAGCAAGTTAACATTGCCCTTTTCAATCAGGTCCAGGAAGTGATGGAGCGGTTTCACTGGCTAGTGGCTGCAGTGCTGGAGCACCTTAAGGCCCCCGCAGGAAGAACGGCAGCAACCTACCGCCAACACACGTCGCTACCTGGGCACACACAGGCAGCAGGCACGGCGTGGGTGGTTGGGAAACGCTGAGCAGCCATGAAGCACAAGGCCCCTGACAGACCGCACTGTCACTAGCTCTGGAGAACAAAGAAAACATCTTCTGAATCCCATCAACCACAAACCACTGAAAATATCTCCAAGATGGGGTTTTTTGGCCTCTACCTGAAACACAGGCACAGGAAACAAAGCCAGCAAAGGCTCTGATTCAGAGCTCTACTGACAACGATCCTGGCTTCTGCCCCTACAGAAACTGAAGAACAAGGGAACGACAACGGCCGGCTCGAGTGCGGGTGACAACACGTCCTGCAGAAGGACAGGAGCAGCACCGACTCCTCTGTTTGGCTACATGTCCGTTTCTTTGACGCTCGAAGCTTACGAGAGCACAAATCTGAGTTTCAGAACCCAACTCGACTCTCTGCTAACTCCTCAGCATCACACAACAGCAGCAGTGTTATGGAAAAGGCTATGAATAACAGCCAGCTGCAGGTGTCTTCCGGGCACAGGAATGGTTCTCCGGGCAGCACAGCTGCTGTGAGCGAGCTCACGGCACCTGTGCCTAGACCACTTCAGCGCTCCTGCATCCGCTGCTGCTCTAGATTTCAGCAGCCAAACTCCTCTACGAACACCTGCAGGGGCATTTAACATTCCAGCACAGTGCACCCAGCACGATCCAGCTCTTCCCTATGCTGAGCTCCTCCAGCACACAGTGCCTTTCACTACAGAAGTGCTTTAAGCAAACCCACAGCAACAAGCGCTTCAAGCCTGTAGCGCTTCTCTTGAGAACTCCCAAGGCTTGAATCTCACACCAGAAACACTTGAGGCGAAAGGGGAAAAACTCTTCAGTTTAAGAGGAGGAGAGACTAATTTTGAAATGAATCTCCTGTCCCCTGTAGAAAACAAAAGCTGGCCCGGGGCTGCAGCAGGCTGGCTGCACACTGTTTGCATGTGAGACATCTCTGCTTTCTCCTCTCACAAAGTCCTTGTCCATTCACTTAGGAAGAACCTGCAGCATTACCGGGGCTCAAGTGGACCATCAACACAGACTGGTCTGACCTTGTTTGGAAACCCACTCTCTGAAAGACAGGCTCAAAGTACAGCTCCCTTCTGGGCCTTCTGTCAAAAGAGAACTCTCCTGCTTCATCAGACTCCTTCCCCTCAACATAAATGTCTTGTTCTTGGTACTAACCAAGAGCAACGAGAACATAAGGTCCCTGCAGGTTTCACACAAGTGGAATCCAGCCCTGGGCGCACACAGCTGGAGCTGAACTAAACAAACCCAAAGTGATTCACAAACAGAGAGACACATCTTCAAAGCTTAGGACCGAGGTAAATTACCAGCCAGTTAGGCCCTAGGGAATCCGAGAGCGTTTCCATCCTAACTCTTATCTAGCTATTCCTAACCTACGTGTCGAACCTGGACACAGTGAGCAACAAGAAAGGGTGAATTAAAATAAGCGAAGCCGTCAGTCAGTCAAACACAACTCAGTACCTTCTACAATCCTGTCGTCGATATCTTGACCAGTACCGTAGGATTCTGTCAGGTATCTGCAGAGCAAAACAAAAGCGTCAGGATCACTCCCGTGCCAGGTGGCTCCCGCAGGGTTCCGCACAGCCGTGCGCCACGCTTACAAGCCATTTACTCAAGGGAAAGCAGACTGCGTGTCAGGTCCAAGTACTGGTGTCTTTTACAGTAAATGCAGCTGGACTGCCTTGCTAAAGCAACAATGTTCTCGCAGACTTTGGGGTTTTTTCAGTACTTCTTGCTGGAAGTGTCTGTCAGACACGTGCGGGGAAATCCCAGCTCTACACAAACAGAATGAAACTACTGCTGCTGCAGGAGCTCCATAAACACAGCTCAGCAGCCAACAGCCTACTGCAGCCTCCCAATCCGGAGTTAAAAGCCCCAGACACTCACCCTAAAAGCAGGAAGACGACAGCAAACCCAGAGAAATGCAGACTCACAGCAGAGCCCACAGCGTTTTGCGGGATCCAGTTCAAATGCCTCCTTAGGTCTGCGTCTAGCGTGACAGCGGGTGTGCAATGCCAACACGACCGCACCGTCAACCACCACAACTACACGGTGTCAGCACAACCGAGTGAAGGTTTCTGTGAGACGCAGCCGTTGGCACACACTACCCTGGCGGCGTTTCTTACGTTCAAGCCAGTTAATCTCTTGTCTTAGAGCACACAAGAAGTATTTTACTGAGCTGCACCTTGAACCTGCCGATCCCCTCACAATCTGCTCTGCCTGTAACCCACCACATGCTTCAACACAAGAGACACGCGGAACAACCTGGGTCCAAAAGCACAAACCTCAAAACAAACTTGGTGTTCTCTGTTTTGCCAGCCCCCGATTCTCCAGAGACGATGATGGACTGGCTCATCTTGAGCACCTTCATGTCACGGAACGCTTTGTCGGCTGGAAGAGAACACAGCAAGCACGACAGGCGTTAGTTAGGGCTCTGTCCCACGGCACGCCGCGGGGAAGGAACAGCGGCTCCGTACAACAGACTGCAGCACAGCTGCTCTTTCTCCTTCACCTATGGTCGAGCTGCTTCCCCTTCAACAGCACCATGGCAGACCTCCTCTCTGAAAACCTGCTCGACTCTAAGCAGGACAAAACAGGACAACACCAACCAGTACAAACTAAACCTTTTCAGTCAAGGGGATCTACAAAACTCCACATGCATGATGGTTCCGTCGGCACCATCTAAGCACACACGCTGCCTACAGCCAGATGCACAGAAAGAACCAGCAAGCGCTCCGGCAGCGCTTGAAAGGGCAAAGGAAGTCCCTACACTGAAAGACAGCGACAATCACAGTTCAGAGCTGCAGAGCCACAGGGGTGGTGAAGGGAGGGGAGCATCTCCCTGCTGAGGAAAGGCTGAGGGAGCTGGGGCTCTTGAGCTGGGAAAAAAGGAGCCTG
>JAOXOE010000256.1:51841481-51868780 GCA_028565055.1 Phoeniculus purpureus
AGGGGTGACCTCATCAGTGTTTACAAATATGTAAGGGGTGAGTGTCAGGAAGGTGGAATTAAGCTTTTTTCAGTAATATCCTGTGACAGGACAAGAGGTAACGGGTACAAATTGGAGCACAGGAGGTTCAAGGTAAATATCAGAAAAAAATTTTTCACTGTCAGGGTGACAGAGCCCTGGAACAGGCTGCCCAGAGAGGTTGTGGAGTCTCCTTCACTGGAGACGTTCAAAACCCGACTGGATGCCTTCCTGTGTGATGTGCTTTAGGCGACCCTGCTCTGGCAGGGGGGTTGGACTAGATGATCTTCCAAGGTCCCTTCCAACCTCTATGATTCTATGATTCTATGATTCTGCGAGACCCCATCTGTTACAAGGGGGGAGAGAGACCCCGCAACCAACGCTGCAGTGCAACTCGGAGGAGCCCACCTCAAAAGCCAAGCCCTGGCCTGTCTTTAAAGACGTTCAAAGGATTAATAAAACATCAGAAGCACCTTGTACATCCCAAACCAGGTCCTAAAACTGGGCGGTTGCCTACAGACTGACTGGAATGGCCACCAGCAGTGCTTCACTGTGAAAAGACACCCCTGTACCTCACCCCATGCCCATCGCGCTGGGGTCTGCGTGCTCGCCCGTGAGCGCAAAGCCACCCCCAGGGGCCACACACAGCACTGCGGCCGCTCGAAAACCAGGGGACAAAGATGGTTTCTGAAGAAGGCAGGGCAAGAAGAGGAGGCACCTCCTCCGGTGTTCGAACCTGCAGTGGGACACGATCCTCGCCCCAGGACTGCAGGAAGTACGCTTCGATCTGAGAGATCTAATTAACTGTGCGTGAGCTGCACAAGAGCTGTCTGAGAACAGGCCCTGTGGGCTGTGGGGTGCGGAGAGCAGAAAGCAAATCGCCCCCACTGACAGCGACTGTCTCAGAAGCGAGGCCGCCCAGTGCAAACAGACGGGCCACACCGAGCGAAAGCTCTCGCTGCCGCACAGACCCCTAGCAAGGGCTCGCCACCCGCCGCGTCCCCACCCGGCACCACGGAGCCCAGCTCTCCACGCAGCAAACCTGCGCCGCGCCGCTCCGCTCCCTCCTCAAAACAGGAGGGCTGGGGAGAGCGAGCTCAGGAGACAGCACCTGCCCCTCGGCTCACCGGGACGTCACCTCCTCCATCCAAAACGCTCCAGCGCCCAGTGACCATCGGGACCCTGTGGAACCCACGAGCCCCTGCCAGGGCTCCCAGCCAACACCACGGGGCAAACCCAACCGACTCGGGGCACCTCGGGGGATTTACTCGGAGGAGACGGGGTCTCCAATAGGGTCAGCAAACCACTCGCCGCTGGATTTCACAAGGAAAACTCACAAGAGAAAGAACAGAACGAGGCGGGAGTTTGCACTCTGGGCTGGCTTGTGCGGCTGTGTCTCTGTCCCATTACCACCCCACAGACTATTTCGCGGCTTATTTACCACGAGGTCTCAGGTGGCACCAGGAACTCGTCTCGTGTTTATCTTCCCTTTTGAGTTAGTGGGCTCTCAGCGCTTTTCTGCGAGAACCTTCTCCATGCGCACAGCAGCTGAGGAAGCCCAGGCAACAAACGCAGCTCGGCTGTCACAGACGGCGCCATCTGTCGCGCCAAACGCTCTCCCAGCAACCGAACCAGCCCTTCACACGTGGTCGAACCCGCAGGACCCCACTCTCGGCTGCAGCATCACTCCCGCAACTGCTGCGGGTCAGCACTCAGCTTCCACTGCCGGTTTGCCCCAAGTCTGACATCCAAGACCCCCTCTCTGACTCCTAATCGGCCGGCAGCTGAGGGACAGGAAAGCTTGTCCTCACCCCCAGCACTGCTCACAAGTGTAAAGACCCCGAGTGCACAGACGTTCTCCTGCGAGATCTGTACCGGGGTGCCTGGTCTCAGTGGCACCCCCGCGGGACGCTAAAGGGCCGCCGCTGCTCAGCGTGCTAGCTGCTGCCTCCTGCCTAACCAACTTGAGCCTCCCTCGGCAAAGCCTAGGGATTTTCCTTATTTAGCAGCGCCGCCACCGCTCCGTGCTGGCCACGTAATGTGGAGCAGCAGAACAAGGCTCTGAGAGCTCTGGTTAAACCAGTAATCCTTAAGAACGCTAATCCAGTCCAAGGGCTTAGTCCTTCCGTTCCAGCGCCACTCTGCAGACCACTCCTTGGTTCCCTCCGGGCACCGCCAGGCTGGCAGCCAGAAGGGCATCGTGCCTGACAACCAGCCTCCACCACTCGCCCCAACATAGTTACCGGGAAGGGTATGTTCAGACCTTCAACAAGCAGCCTCAAGCCAACAGCTTCCAGCGTGTGAACGAGGCCGCGCTGAACGAGCGCCGGGCAAGATGAGCTGCCTCCTGAGCTCAGCCCTAACACTGACTCCACCTGCAAGCGTGGAGATCCCTGCACGCACCAGGAACTGGCAACTGCCGCCGGAACCAAGGCCATCGGTGCAGTGCAGTCGAGCGGCCGGAACGCTGACGCTAACGGAGCCGCACTCCGCGCTGGGTCCCCGCTCTGAACTCGCGCTGCTGCAGCTCAAGGGCCCGTCAGCCCCGCAGACCGATTACCTCCAGGCTGCGCACGCACCGCACCTCGCCCCGCGACAAAGCCACTGCTGAGATCTCTGACCAACTCGCTCTGGCGCCTGAGGAAACGACCGCCAGGTCAGTCCTGCCCTCAGGTGCTGGTTACTTGCCCGCACGGAGCGCACAGCGAGGGCAGGGTCTTTCCCCAGGGAACCTGGACTCTGACAGACAACCTGGCCTCTAGCGGAGAGCCTGGAGCCCAGCGACACCAACCAGGGTGAGACTGTTCCAGCAGACTGTCTGCAGGCTGCAGCCCACACTCTCCCCAGCCAGAGAGGTCCTTGTTTCGGTAACTTCGGATGGGGCACTGACGCGCCATTTTCAAACCTGCTGTTACCGGAAGGGAACCGTAACCAGACCCTCCTCTTGCTAAAGGCACTAACAGCTACACTAACCCGCAGCAGCCTCATGAGCGCTGCGTCCAACCTGCACAAGTAGCCACTTGAAGGACGGGGAGCCTCGTTGCCCGTGACCACCATAAGAAGGTGGAAGGTGCCACAGAACCCCAGAGCATGCACCCACGCTTGTCTGCCCACACCTAGGACCCATTTCAACAGCGCAGCCACAGCTGCTGAGAAAGACACTGATGAGAGAACTCATTTGAAAGCAGGAAGCTCCGGACGTGCCGAGCGCTCAAGCAGAGCGGGCTGCGCTCGTCCCGCCGCGCAGCAGTGCAGCCCTGCTCCCGTGTGGCGACGGGCGGGATCCGTCTGGGGCCGTCTCACCTACCTAGACAGTATCTCTGACATTTCTGTGGCCATTTGTTCCCTACAAGAAAATCGACACGTGAGCACAAACCGACCCACGCAGCACCAACCCCACCTTTGCAACTGGGCAAGTCTCTCGCCCCCCACGCTGCGGCTGCAGCGCACGTCCACGATGGCCCGTTACCACCTCGGACCATCCCCACCCCAGCACCCACATTTACACACAGACACGGGCCCCATCCTGTGAGGAGCAGCAAATCAGGGGAGGCAGTGAAAACCCGACCAGGCTGTGAAGAAGCCGACACCGATTAGCCAACATTGCAACAGGTGCTGCGAGCTACGTGGGGTTATTAATTGGTTCATTAGCGATCAGCACAGCAGTGGGCACCAGGGACTGCGACTGATTCAAGGTTATTAGGGACTATCCGATTATTAATTGGTTTATCAGACATAAGCAAAGTAGTGGGTAGAAGGGGCGGCAAATTGATTCAGGTTATTATGGACTATTGATAAGTAAGAGGTCAGCATCAATCTCTCTGGAATTAATCGGTTGGATTTGTTTCCTGTTAGAGCGTTCAAATGGAATAAATGCCATACGCAGTCAGCTGCAGCCTTGTTCCACTGGCTCTGCAAACAGAAGACACTGGTGTTAGAAGGTAACAAGGGCTAGTCCAACAATCCAAAGCGGGAAAGGCTGGCTCACAGCCCTTCCTGCTCTCTGACTTCTTACTGCTCTCTTGGTTTGTGCTGAGATCAGGATTAAACAAGGAGAGTTTGTTTCATTCTCCTTGGAGAATGGAGAGACCTTTCTTCGTCTCCATTCCCATCTAATTACGAAGCTTTAACAACGTTTAACAGCTGAAGTAACATAACCTGGGAGAAAAACCACACAAGCCAAAACTTCCCGGACCCCTACCCCCTCCTCCCCTTCAAAGTCCGAGGTTTTTAGAGACGTCACAGGTGTCCTGCCCGGATAAGTGTCTCACAAGAAACAAGGAGGAGAAACATCGCGGCTGAGTTTAGTGATCCTAAATCACACGTAGGATGTTGACAAGTCACTTAGACGTGGTTTTGGGGGATGTGCTTTAGGGGTGACCTTGTAGAGTGGGCTTGGTGGTTGGACTCAACGATCCCGGGGGTCTTTTCCAACCTGAAAGACTCTGTGGTTCTGTGACTCTAACACCAATTGCATTGCAGCTTCTCTGGGAGCAGGACCTGCTGTGAAAGACACTGGCCGCCACAACGAAGAGCCGCACGCGCCAGCGGACGTGCTGCAGAGTACAGCGGGACTGCTCCGACAGCACGCAGAGCAGCCACGTCGCGAGCCTCCCCTGCCGCAGCCTGCCTCGCTGCCGCACGCCGGCCGCGCGCGCGGGGAGTGCGGCACAGCTGCAGACAGACCTCTGAGCTCCCTTCGTAGGCGAGTGCCGAGCACGCGTGCTGCTCCACCCCGAGGTGCGGTGCGCTGCTCCTTGCACAGGCTTCCGAGCTGCGCACGAGGAATGAAACGGGATGGAGCTAGGAAAGGCCCCGCACAGCCAGCAGGGAGAAGCGCCAACGGCAGCGCTGGATCTGCTGCCAGGACAAGCGGCTCTTCTCTGCGAGCGGCCAAGAGCACGTTGTTCCAAGGACGCCCGATACCGCAGGAACCACTAAACACCCACGAAAACCCGCGCTGCACGGTGCGAGTGCTGAGGAGAGGAGAGGAAGTCACGGCTCCGCGTCTTCCATCGTGAGCACACGCGCTCTAGAAAGAGCAAAACACAAGGTCCCTTGCGAGCGGCAGACAAAGATCACCTTGCTCTCAGAGCCTTCCCTCCGCAGGCTTCTGCGGATCTGTTGACTTCTGAGCTGGCAGCAGTTCGAGCAGCCCAAAGAGCTCCCGTTTGAGTCGCACATTGCCTTCAAGGCCGTCAGCAGCTTCACTTCAGAGAAGAGCTCTCGCCACTTCTGCCCCTAGGCCATTTCCTGCAGTCACATGGGAATCTACCCCCGGACTACAGTAGAAGATCCTGGAGTCTGGGGAACATCTTAGCTTGGTCTTAAACAGAACAGCACCAAGTCAAAGGTGAAATGACAAGAACCTTCTACAGCTTCTGGACACACTTGGGACTCTGTGAGGCAGACCGCAGGAGCAGAAGGACCAAAGGCACTAACGAGCCCAACATCAGGACATCTGTCACTTTGCGGATCCCGTGGCCAGGACAGGGTTTCCATCGCTGGGGCACCTTGTTGGGCCCACCCTGCGCTTTCTGGTGACCCAGGAGGAGGTTCTCATTCACCTACCGCCAGCTACACAGAGAATCCATCGGCTGGAACCACCTGGAGGGCTAGGACATCATCCACTGCAGGACTCACGAGCAAGACAAGGATCAGGATCAGCCACGAGCATGTGGAGATCAGACCTTCACTAACAGGGAAGAGACAGACTTCTCTGAGCCCTTCTCACCCACTGCCCCCTTCTTCCATGCTGAAGAGCCGTTTGCCACGTTTCAGAGTGACTCGGGGGCCACCTGCAAAGCTCTGCACCGAAATCCAAACGGGGAACAACGACAGCCTCCGGATGCTGTTGCCGAGGCACTCGGGCATCCCACCCAGGGCGTTAACGGTACCCTGAGAGAACACGGCAGCCGCAGCACAGCTGAGGGCAAACCCACCGTGACTGCTGCGGCGGTGACCACAAGCCAGCGTGGTCTGTGGTGGAGAACGCGCCCGGCCGTCCCAGGCAGCTCTCGAAACAAGGGCGTGCGTCGAGACAACATCCGAGCGGCAAAGAGAACACGCCCGGGAGCTTGCAATTCCACGTGAACACCTGGGACCCTCGGACACCTCTTTGTGCCGCAGCAACAGGCTGAGCAGAGTGGCGCTAACAAAGTCGCCAGTGACGTGAACACGCTCACAGGTCCCTTCCCTGCCCATAAGCACCAGTTTTACTGGAACTTCTAAGGTGCTTCCAAGGCACCGCTCTCTACACGTGAAGGGCTCTGGCTCCGCGGGCAGTGTGGACTGCCGGGTGCGCGGAAAAGCCAAGCACTTCTGGCCACACATGAAAACACCCTCTCTCCCCAGACAGAACGCCTGAGCGTTTCCAGATGCGGGATCCAGGCCAGACAGACTCCTTCCACTTTAAAAAACCAATCAGCACAGCAACAGCTGCTCTTCCTGCATTCAGAGAGGGCTTCTTGCTCAAAGAGGGGAAAGGAACCCCAAGTACCAGAGCGGGCTCCCCAGCACCACAGGCATCCCGCTCACCACAGAAAATGAGCCACCGAAACGAGCGCTGAAACTGGGTGCCCCCTTGCCCAGAACTCAAAAGCAGCAAGAGAACTGCAGTCGCATCCATGGGCACCAGCCCAACTCCCGGTGCATCCAGGCGTAAAACAGAGGTGGTCTCGGAGCAGCCTCACCGACTGCACGTGACTCTGGGAAGCACTCCAGTGCACCCACCCAGAAGGTCCATTGGGTGACGACACAAACACACAGAGCCCACAGGAACAGGCTCTTCTCAAAGGGATCAAGGCAGGAAGAGGAGCGAAAACGAAGAAGAAGAAGAAGAGGCAGAGACACTTAACCTCTTAATGCCGTACCTGCGCAGCCCGAAGTCGAGCTGAGCCTCGTCGCTGATGAGCTCTGCCTCGCTCTGGGCAATCCTCATCGCGAGCTCGTGATCACGCCGCTCTTGTTCAAGCACTGCCTGGTGCTGCGTCTCCTCTTCCCGTTCTCTAGCCAGCTGCGCCTCGATTTCAGCCTGTTTTACAGAAACACACCTTGAACCTTCCCCGGCCAAGGCCAAAGCGCTGCGCGAGCAAGCGACCGGCGCGAGGTGCCAGGCGCCGGACTCGCGGCTGTCAAACCACAGACCCTTCACAGGACTGAGCGGTGCAGCAGCGCTAGTCTTCGCTCCGACCGCGCAGCCGCAGAGCCTCACGCTGATCAGACCACTGGCTCCACCACTTGGACCACACTGTCAAATCCAGGTGCCGATCAACCTGGAAAGTCTCTTCCCACCTACACAATTCTGTGACTCCCTGAGCGCTGGCAGACGCGGTTCCACACCGCCTAGCAAGAGGCCATCGTGCCCCCTCCGTGGACAAGGCTCAATCCACCTCAAACTGCCCTGAAGGGAACCTCATCCTGTGAGCTGCTCACAAACCCCTGGGCACCCCTGTGGCGGCCCCACAGCAATGGCCTAGAGAGCAGCCAAAGCGCTTATTGCCCTGACTCTCTTCTCCGCAAGCCAAGAACATCTTGCCTGTGACCACAGGGCTCAGTGAGCTCTCCCTGTGTTGTGTCTACGCTCCCAAGCCTCTCCCCAGGCAGAGTCTGCCCCGGCCCAGCCTTGCCCAAGACACAGAGGGAGGCTGCCACTTCCACTAGCCTCGGTGACGTGGCTGTCAGCAGCCAGGGTGAGGTGACCGAAGCACACGCAGGCGGATGGAGGGCGAGCAGTGCTCGGCCAGCTCCAGCGACCACAGGGGAACAATTAAGCTGCTGATTAATTACAGAGAAGACCTTAAAAGTGTCTGCAAGCACCAGTGACCGCAGTCCTGAGCTTGTTACTGCTGCTTATGCAGAGACAGACCTCCTCTCTGAGGTTACTCTGGCAATCCCCAAGCCCAGAGAAGAACAAGGATAAAGGGACCAAGCCCACCACGGAGCAAAGTGTCAGCAATCAAGGGGCAGCTGTGCGGGAAGGTGACTTGAACTGCCTTTATTCTAGATGACTGTAGCCAAAGTGGCTGCTCGAGACAGTCCTGCACCCGTCCCAGGAGCACCACAGCCAAGCTCCACAGGACACAGCACGAGTCCCGATGGGGCCCCAGGCACAAGAGTGCTAAGTGTGCCTGACACGGAACACCTGCACACGCTTCAAAGACTCCAGTGGGGTTCTCCGGGGTCATCTACTTTTAACTCTGAAAACCCTCTGAAAACAACTCCAGCTCTTCTCAGAAGGTCTAAACCTGCACCTGAACCAGGAGCAGGGGACTGGCCCTGGAGCGCCTTACGTCCTGGTTTCCACACTGCACTGGATGCATTCCTCTGCAACTTGGTCTAGGGGATCCTGCTGCGGCAGAGGGATGGGACTGGGTGACCTGCTGAGGTCCCTTCCCATCCCTAATGACTGGATCTAGGGGTTCCTGCTGTGGCAGGGGGACTGGACTGGGTGACCTTTTGAGGTCTCTTCCCATCCCTAATGACTGGATCTAGGGGATCCTGCTGCGGCAGGGGGATGGGACTGGATGACCTTCTGAGGTCCCTTCCAAACTCTAATGATTTTATGATTTACTGCTGAAGCAGCACTGCTGGATGATTTGGAGAGGTGACCCGACTTTCTAAAGCAAAGCCCTAGGCTCAGGGAAGAGCCCGAGCTGTGAAAACACGTTTTAAGGAGTTAAACAAAATGACCACCACCCAAACCCTCCAGTGACACAAACCCCAAACACAGCTAAACCAGTCACCTGAATGCGCTTTTCTTCCTCTCCCCTCTTTTTCCTCTCTTCCTCTTCCTGTTTTCTCTTTGCCTCCATCTCAGACTTCCTATTGTCAAAGAGGAGTTGGAAACAGAAACTCGTTACTGCGACGACAACGAGCAAGGATGTGTTCCTGTGCGACGTGGTCTAGGGGATCCTGCTCTGGCAGGGGGATCACACTGGCTGATCTTTCGAGGTCCCTTTCCAGTCCCTAATGCTCTGTGGTTCTAAGGGACGGGAAAGCGTCTCGCACAAAGCCGAGTCGCTTGGAGCACTCATGAGGACGGAGCACCGCAGTGCTCTGTTACAGTCGGGGCCGTTCCCACGTCAGCTCTCCTCTGTGTCTGTTCTGAGCGCGCTCGCCTCAAAAAGGAGCAGGAAGGGGCACACCCCCACGGGTGTCGCAGGGCGCAGAGGGGCACCCCAAGTGAGGTACGCACCTCTTTCAGCAGCGAGCACTAAAAAGAACCCCACTAAAGGGTGGTTTCTGTTCTCA
The DNA here is from genome assembly GCA_028565055.1 of Phoeniculus purpureus. Lineage (NCBI taxonomy): Eukaryota > Metazoa > Chordata > Aves > Bucerotiformes > Phoeniculidae > Phoeniculus > Phoeniculus purpureus. The sequence continues at coordinate 51,850,752 of JAOXOE010000256.1, forward strand.
CTCTACACCAGCAAATCCTTCAACACTCACAGCCGTCTCTCCTCTTCTTCCTTCCTGCGCTGGCGTTCCTCCTCTTCACGTCTCTTCCTTTCTTTTTCCATTTCTTCCTGGATGCGTCGCAGCCTCTCTGCTTCCTCCTCTTGCTGTTTCTTCTTCTGCAGCGAGCTCAGAAGCTGCTCTGAGCTCGTAACGAGAGCATCGTACTCCTTCTGGATCTGTTCCCTAGTCATTACAGTGCTCTGCAAACAGAAGAGGGAAGGTGGGATCACTGTGCGTCCCGTCTGCAGCTCCCTTCCTAAAGGAGCGCTGACGGGGTGACAAGCGTGGGGCGGCAGCACCCAGCAGCGGCACCAAACCGCAGCCGGACTGCGGGGGCTCCCACCCTTCTTCCTGAAATCCTGGGGACGCTGCTCTCCTCAGACCAGACACAGGGACCAGCCCTGGACCGCTGAAAGTAGAAATGACCTCTCCCATCCTGCACCCCTGACCGACCTGAGCAGCAGGAATGAACTCTCCCCTCACCAAAAGGAGAGTGAAGGGTCTCCTCTATCTGCAGTTCACAGCTGCTGCAGCGGTTACTCGTCCACAGCGCAGTGCAGAGGGGTCCTGCTGCACCGTGTCTGCTACCCCTCGGAAACCAGCACTGCAGCTCTGCCTTTCAGCAGACAAGCAGCAAGTAACAGGCTGGAATCCATCGACACCAGCTTTTGCCACTCTTTCACACCTCATCGACAGCAACACCTCAGGTTCAGTTCAAAACTCACACTGATGTGCCCAGGCGCCCTGGCTTGGAGCAGCACTGGTGTGGCCACCAGGACTGGGGATGTCACTCTCCCCCTGGACTGGGCACTGGGGAGGCCTCCCCTCGAGTCCTGGGGGCAGTGCTGGGCCCCTCGCTTCAAGAAAGAGATGGAGGGGCTGGAGTCCAGAGGAGCAACGAGGCTGGGGAAGGGACTGGAAGGAAAGGCTGATGGGGGGAGGCTGAGGGAGCTGGGTGAGAAAAGGACACTCAGGGGGACCTTCTCCCTCTCTCCAGCTCCCTGAAGGGAGGTTGTGGTCAGGTGGGGGTCAGGCTCTTCTCCCAGGTAGCCAGTGCCAGGATGAGAGGGCAGAGCCTGAAGCTGCCCCAGGGGAGGGTTAGGTTGGATGTTAAGAAGCCCTTCCTCAGGGAAAGGGAGATCAGAGCCTGGACTGGACTGGCCAGGGCAGTGGTGGAGTCCCCACCCCTGGAGGTGTTGAAGGGCAGCCTGGCTGTGGCCCTTAGTGCCCTGGGCTGGCCACTGGGGTGCTGTTAGGTGCTGGGCTGCGCTGGCTGAGCTCAGAGGGCTTCCCCAGCCTCAATAACTCAGTACTAACAAGACTGTCATGTGGGGTGTCAGCTGCCCTTCACTGAGGGAGCACCATGGGGACAAACAAACTACCTGGTTCCCACCAGAGAACAGAACTGTAGGCTGACAGGTTACCTCTACCACCCTGTGCCCCACAACTTCACACAGAGAGCCCTCCACGGGGCGCCCTGAGAACGCTGCGATATTGCACCGAAGGAAAACCCAACAATCCCCTTGTTTCTCTAAGCTCAATAAATCCCAGCTCACTTCCACCTTGTCCTTGTGCTTCCGTGGTCAGTCTAAGAGCCAGAGACCCTGAAGCATCACCAGCAAGTTGGGGTGTAGGAACCTTCACCGTGTGCCAAGTGCTGGGAGATCCCAGCGCCGGCTGATGGAAAGCACCGCTGCGGTGCAGCCCTCCAGCGAGAGGCAGCCAGCTCATCGCCGACAGCGCCGGTCCCACAACATCGGCGCAAAGCGACCGCGCTCTCCCTTCTCCAGAGCCAGCTCTGAAGCACTAAGGGCCGAGTCTCAGGGTTCACTTCAGTCACGGCCGCTGGTCCGTTGCCAGGCGGCCACTCAGCATGGCTGACAGCAGAGCGCTCGCTAACGCCTCCAGCACCCCTTTTTCATTCAGGAGCACATTGGCCCTCTGCGTGAGGCTTGTCAGAGATGCCAGCAGCGAGAACCTCACAGCGCGACTCCCACCGTACCTTGATCCTGGTCATCGCAGCATCGATCGAATACTCCAGCTCCTTGACCTGCTTGCTTGTCTCTGCCTTGCCCTCCTTCAGAGCGCCCACCACTTCGTTGAATTTAGCCAGTCTCTTCTTCAGCGTCCGGACCTTGACGAGGCCGTCGATGCTGTGGAGGCAGGACAGGGCATTGGCACTCTGGCTGCTGCCACCGGCTGGTTCTGTCCAACTCCCGCCGGCCGCTCCCGTTACAGAGGGAGACGGGGAGCCGAGCGGTGTCCTCTGATGAAACGCAAACGCGAGCCACACGGACTCGCTCAGGGTGCACAGACACGAAGCACAGCTCGTTAGCAGACAGCAACTCAGAAGGGAAAGAGGCGGGTTTGCTTTGAGAAACTCCGTGGGTACTGGCATCTTGGGGGGGTTCCGCAAGAAACCTGCAGCACCCACCACAGTGCTGTGACTGCGTCGAGCTCAAGCTGCACCACTCGCTCAAAGGGCAACGCTGGGGCTGGCTCAGCTAAACTGAACCACACAGCAGGGACCCCACCGCAAACAAACGTCTGAGCAGGAGTGCAGGAGAGCTTCATAAAGAGCCAGCGCCGGGGGCCCCACGCAGACACCGCAGCTCTGCCGAGACAGTCCCGCCAAGAAACCACTGAAGCGCGGCTGAGGAAGCACCACGAGGCAGAAACCAGATCGCACCGCCAAAGCGCAGAACACCTTCCAAACGCATGGACGTGGTCGGAAAGGCCAAGGGACGGACAAGAAAACACTACCCAGGAACCCCGTTACGAAAGAAGCAAGAGGCGCCTCTCCTCTCAGAGGACCGAAAGGCTGAGCAGGGCTCACTGGCCGAGGAGGTCTGTACTCCAGCGTTCCACACTGTGAGTGAAGCTAGGGGCACCACTTCATTCCAAGAGGAGACAAGACAGAACAGACAACTATCACTAGGAAGGAAGAGCAAGGGGATCCCTGAAGGAAGGTGGGGGTGGGTACGGGACAACAACATTAATGAGCTCATCTGGAGAGACTTCACTGGGGATTTACAACAATGAGGCTCTCACCAAAGGATTTTACAAACAAAGAGTTGAAAACCCTTTGGAAAGGTTCAGATTTGCTCTGCTCGTCCTCAGGAAAGGGAGGAGGAGCAGGGCACCCCTCAAAGCCTCTCTGACACTTGGCACCGCCTAGACCCTGCCTCAGCAGATGCACCCAGGCAGCACGCTGCACCGCTCCACGTTCACTAGGAAACACCCCTGTGAACAGCTTCTGCAGCCGAGGAAGATCCTCTTACCGTGGTTTGTGCTTCCTCTTGCAAAGCCACATACGAATGGTCTTTTGAATCCTAATGCAGGCGCTGGCTCGGTACTTTATCTTATTCTTCACTGTAAACACACAGAACACACTGAGTCTCGACAGTCTCAACAGCTCAGCACGTCTCCCACGTCACTCACACCACCTCGTGCGTCAGGACTGTAGGCAGACAGCGTGCGCCCGGGAGCCAAGCGTGCACCGGAACCACGACACTCCAGAGGCGGCACAACCGGAGCGGAGGGCAGCGCCAGGACCCAGGCGAGACGCCCGCGTGCCGGGCAGCGCCCGAGGGCGGCACGCGGGTTGTGCCTGTCTCCCGGGGAAAGCGCAGACACCTGGGGACCCACCCTGCCTTCAGTCACCACCTGAGCGCGTGGTTTGGGAACACTGTGATGTTTGACTACCGGCCTTGAGCGCTCACAGCAACAATGCCCTCTGCTTTCTGCCTCTCTACTTCAGCTCTACTCTGGGGACACCACTGGCTTCTGAGTTCCCAGCAAACACTGGGTAAACAAAGGTGGAGGCACCATCCCGCGGCCTCTCTGCGCCCAGGGGTTTCTGCACTGGGGACACAGCGACAGCCTTTGTCTCTGCTCTCCAGGAAGAGACTAAACAGCCAAAGTCTGCAGGTCAAAAACACGATTTCAGCTTCTAAACATAACAGCTTCTGAAGTCTGAAACCCAGGTAAGAACCCACAACCTCCACTTGCCCCAGTACAAACAGCAGCAAACAGCATCCAACCAGTTACAGATGTGGATGCGCGGCTGTGCTGGCCCAAACACGCAGCCACAAGCCCCTTATGCCGCTCTTCCCCACCTGAATGTGTAGTTTCCACGTCACTATAGAGCCTTGACATCCCGCATCAGCCTTTCCCCACCTCCCAGGCTCCATTGCTGACGCACCCCACAAACACCAGTGGCTCTGCTGAACAAAGCCCGAGGTACTTACGTTTAATCACCGACAGAGAACACCACTGCACCTTCTTCCAGCGACTGCAGATGAGCCAGCGGTTCACGCGTTTAACTAGCTCTGCCAAGTGATCTGGATCAGACTTCATTATCTGGTCAAACTCTGCAAACTGAAGAACAAGTTTCAGGTTCTACAAGCGGGGAGAACGGGGAGCGCTGGGCCTCAGAAGGGTTTAGAGCACTTGCAGGGCAAACTGGAGGTCCCCGCTGGGCCACCTTTGAATCAGTCAAGTGAGGGCACACGTTCAGCACCACTGCGGTGGTTAGGAAACACAAACGACCGCTGGGTTTCCTCTGCGTCTCAGTGCTTTGGAACCCAAGCACTTATTAATCAGGAGGAGTATCTGTTGCCAGTAGTGTTTTAAAATCTATCATTCTTCTACGTCCTGAACATTGGAGCAGGCTGCTGCGGTCCTCTGAGCACAGGAGCTTGGAAACTTAACGGGTTGGTGCTTCAGAAAGCACTCGGGGTCCCCCTCGGTGTTTCAGATGGTGCTGCAAGGGCAGCAAGGTGGGGTCTGGCTGCATCCAGCTCCTGGTAATTTATCACAGAGCCTTATCACAGAGCCCTGCAAGGGGCTGCCCAGGGTGGGGGTTGAGTCCCCATCCCTGGGTGTGTGAAGAAGTCGCTTAGATGTGGTGTTGGGGGATCTGGTTTAGGCGTGACCTTGTAGAGTTGGGTTGATGGTTGGACTGGATGATCCCAGTGGCCTCTTCCAACTGGAATGATCCTGTGAGATTTCAGCCACCAACAGAATTTACTATAAATCTCTTTTTGCCTTGATTTGGCCCTTTCAGTAGTTACAGGACGAAGGGCCCGGCAGAACTGGGAACACAGACACTGTGCTAGGAACACAGCAGCACCAGCAACAAGAATAAACAACCCCCCGGGCCATGTTCCTGGTCTAGGGGATCCTGCCACGGCACGGGGACTGGGCTGATGATCTCTCGAGGGCCCTTCCCATCCCTAATGGCTGGATCTAGGGGATCCTGCTGTGGCAGGGGGATGGGACTGGGTGATCTCTCGAGGTCCCTTCCCATCTCTAACAACTCCATGACTCCACATCAGGATTAGGCTTTTGGGGTTTTCTCAAGAAGACGAACAGCACCCCAAACACCCAGCAAGCGCTGGGAGACGCCGCGGCAGGTGCCCCACGCTCGGCAGCTGAACACGGTCCCCTTCAGAGGGCCCTTCCCACAGAAGACACCCATAGGCACGAACTGCGAGAGGAACGTTACCTTGCCAGGTCTGAAGAACACCTTGGTCAGCCCAAACTTGTAATCGATTTCATTCAGTCCCAAGGCCTTGAACAGCGCCTGAAACACAGGAGACACTCATGGTCGCGCTCTGCAAATGAGCCTTGTGCAAGCCGAGCCCAAACGTTCCCCGGCCACAGCTGCCGCCCCGCCGGCACATTTTCTGTCCTGGACAACACAGCAGTAGAATCGTGGCCTTTCTCACCTTGCAGAAGAGCCGGGGGTCCAGCCGGGCCAGCTTTGCAGGCAGGTACCTCTTGTACATGTTGTACAGCTCATGGAAGGAAGCGCGCGAAGGGAAACCGCCCTGCATCAGATCCAGAACCGCCACCATCCCTGCGATCACAGACAGAGACGCACGAAGCCGCCCGTCGGCGGGACGCAAAGGAAGCGGTGATGCTGACGACAAGCAGCAGTTTACCGCAGAAACCTCCAAGACGTCGGTCGGGGACGAAGTCACAGAGCTCAGCCGGGGTTTGATCCGGCCCCCGACGCTCTTGGCCGCGGGAGCGCTCACGAAGCGCTAGCGCTGAACAGATGAGAACGGCCCACACGGACCTCCCCCTCTGCCACCATGAACTACTCCCAGGGTCCCACTGACTACAGCGAGAGCCACATTGCTCAGAGTCTAAACAGCTGCTCCTGAGACAGCAGGGAGTTACCCTCCGGAAAGGCGACACTTGGAACCTGGTTCAGTCCGCACTGCCCAAAGCAACCCAGAGAGGGAACAACGGCAGAGGCAGACGCTACCTGAACACTGAAGCTGAGAGAGGATCTGCCCTCCTTCAAAGTGGTGACTCGTCATCTTCAGGTTGGGTTTGATGCAGCGAATAAAGCTGGAGCCCTGTCGCCAAAAGCAACAAGTCAGCAGAAGGTGCGTTTTGAATCCGGTAAGAATGAGGGTGTTGGCAGCACCCAACAGGCACAGGATGAAGTCAGACGGTCGAGACGATCCAGGACCATCTCAGTGAGAGCACTCTGACGCTCTAGTGTACTTACGGTGCTGTGAAGCTTCTCGAGGAGCAGATTCAGCTGAGTCTGCAAGAGAGAACAGGGATTCAGGAGCTGCACCCACGGCCCCTGTGGCCACAGGCAGGAGGCATCACCGCATGCATGGCCAGCGCATCACACACCACGGCCCAGCCACATCCTCACCGACTCGGGCAGACAAAACCATGCGAGGGTGCATTGATGGTCCCGAGGAAGCCGCTTGCGTGTGACCGCACGTCAGTGCCGTGGGGAGCAGCCAGGCACCACGGCACGGCTACCGGCAAGCGCGAGCTCCCTCGGGAGAGCCAGGGGAACAACGGCCGTGTGGGACAACGACAAAGAAACGAGCGTGACCGGCAACCACTACAAGCAAACGCGCCGAGACACTGAACCGCCAGCAGGCAGGGTTTGGGTGCTGAACACAGCACACAGCAAACGGGTCGGGCTCGGGGCCTTCCTGGTGTTTTGGGAGCTCAGCCAACATCTAGGCAAAGGGACCTGCATCGCCCGTTTTTAGTTTCAAGCTTCCGGATCGCTAGTTCTCTGCTGATTACAGCAGGGGTTTTAAAACCACACCTCCGAGGCTGGACTTCAACGAACGATGACGAGCAGCTACCACAGCCCTGTGAACACTGGGGCAAGTCTACAGATCTCCAGAGACCAGGACAGACAAGGACAGTGGATACTGACTGCAGCCGGCAGGGCCTTGCAGCATCGTAGCCCCGCAGCAGGAGAACAGCCACACTCGGACTTCTCGGTCGTGTCTGCCTTCCCACACACACTGCTGCTTTGCCAGCCACTCTAGTCTTACTGACAAGCTTTAGGTACTCAGCCTGAAACGAGGCACCCGCCTGTATGTCCCACCATGAACAGTCCTCCTTGTCTGCGCTAGACCTGACTTTTGACTGCTTTGGGTTTTTCACAGGATCTTTCAATTACCTTGAATCCAAGAAAGCAGAGCTGCACGGGAAACACGAGCCACCCACAGCTGCCAGTGGTCCTTTCAGTGCATGGAAGTGGTTTGGGGCTTTTCCTTACTCCTCATGGACACGGTCAGAAAGAGAGGAGGAGGGCCACAGCCAAACACTAACGAGCTCCTGCTCGAGCCGCAGGTGCACGACAGCTTCGTGCAGACAGAAAGTCCTCTGTCTGTTGTCATCACTTCAGAACGATTTTGGGAGGAGCAGCTTCATTTCCAACAACAAAACCCCCTTCTGCTAAACTAGCCCTTCCTTACGCGCTGCCGCTGCACAAGAAGCAAGGCAGCGCCGTTCCCAGGGAACTTTCACTAGGCCAACGATCACAGCCACCACAGAATCACCCAGGCTGGGAAAGACCCCTGGGACCACCAGCCCCACTCTGCAAGGTTACCCCTGAAACAGATCCCCCAGCACCACATCTCAGTGACTTCTAAACACATCCAGGGATGGGGACTCAAACCCCCACCCTGGGCAGCCCAGCCCAGTCCCTGACCACTCTCTCCAGGAAGAATTTCTTCCTGATGGCCAGTCTGACCCTTCCCCTGTTGGAGATGGAAGCCCTTCCCTCTGCTTCTGTCACTAATGACCTGTGAGCAGAGCCCCGCACCAGCATCTCTGCAGGGTCCTCTCAGATAGCTGTAGAGAGTGATGAGGGCTCCCCTCAGCCTCCCCTTCCTCCAATTCAACAGCCCCAACTCTCCCCACCTCTCCCCATCACATTGATTCTCCAGGCCCTTTCCCAGCTTCACTGCCCCCCTCCTCTGCCCTCGCTCCAGCCCCTCAATGTCTCCCTTGTGCTGAGGTGCCCAGCACTGGACCCAGCACTCAAGGTGCAGCTGAGATCAGGGGGACAATCGCCCCCCAACTCCTGCTGGACAGACAACTGCTGAAACAACACACGTTGCTGAAACTGCTGCTCTCTGACTTAGCTCACGTACAGTCACCACGGCCACAGCAAGGTAAAATCATCCCTAAGATCCTTGAGTTGACCTCATGAGCTAATTCATCATTACTGCCTCGAGCTGATCGATGAGAATTACTTCTGCTTGGCTCTAAGGAAGGGCTGTGGGAAGGATTTCACACAGAGAGGGCCCTACAGCTCCAGCTAACAGCCAACGTGATTAGAAAAGCCCGAGACATGCTGACACTTCCACAAAGCCAGCAGGACCTAGTCACTGACGTCTGAAAGGAAAGCGTCAGGGCTGCCAGTGCCCCCCAGCAGCGCCCGCTGTGCCCGCGACGGTGACACCACATGAGTTACTGGAAGTAACAAAGACATTCAAATGCCATGAGACTGGGAAACATCGAGAGGGTTAGAGACTGATGGGCCAGATCCAAAGAGGACTTCAGCTGCGTTCTAGGTGCAGAGGCAAACACCAGAGTCAGAAAGGCGGAGAAATTCTCCACTCAGTTGCTGCTCGAGCTAACAAAAGGCTCCCTTTTCTCTCCAGCCCTCCCTGGATAAGGGGACCATTCACATGCCCACACCTAACGGATGTGGGGTGCTAAAGCCAAGAGGAAGGGGCAACTCAGATGGAAGAAAGTACCTCAGAGATCCCCCAGGTAGGTTCGTTGTGGAAGTGCAGGTATCAGAAACAAGGGGCCAAAACCAGCGCAGCTGCACCTGCAGGAGACTCAAGGGCTGGCTCAGGAGGTGCCCTGTCTGCCCGCAGTTCCATCGTTCAGCCTTCCTTCTGAGCTCGCGCTTCACATCAGAGCGGTTGCTGCAGCTCAGTTCCACAAGCACTGTGTTACAAGGGTTGTCAGGAGGAAACACTCCTGGGAGCGCAACCCCAGAGCAGGCTGCCCAACGCCAGCTTAAACCCCAAAAGCACCGCCTTACACGCCAGGCTCTGTCTCTCCTTGCAGCCCCATCGCAGTTTGGTTTCTGGGTACGTGACGACCCATCTCCACAAGGGTGCAGGAAGAAACCCCTGACGGACTGCCAACGACTTGTGCTACGCAAAACGCAGCAGACGTACAAGCTTGGAGCCAAATTCAGTCGCCACACAAAAGCGGGTGCTGCTGCCACCCCCTTCAGGGTTCTCAGCCCCTGCGTGTCCAGGGAGCAGTTCTAAACTCCGGCTCCAGGGTGCAGTTACGCAAGCAGCAACTGCTTCTGCAGTCCTGTCGAAGCATTTAACCTCGGCGTGGAGCAGCAACGCTCTCGTGCCACTGGCAGTGCCCCACTCTCCAGGAAGGTTTTGCCTTGTCTAGGATACCTGCTTTACCCAGGGACCGCATGAGGAGCCTGGCTCGCAACGCGCAAGGCAGCGTCCCCAGAGCGCTGCGGCGCTACAGTGGAAGGCTCCCAAATCCTTCATTGGATCTGGCCCAGACGCGTGAGAAGAGCTCCTGCCGAAGCTGCAGCAGCTCTACCGACAGCGAACCCAGGAGGCTTGAGAAGTTTACCTGCAGCTCGCGGTTGTGCCTGCTTTGCATCTCTTAACTCCCCTACAGTTCTCTTTCTAGCCATCCTGAGCCGGGACAGTCCAGCCCAAACAAAACCGCCAGGTGAGAAAAGGAGGCAGACAACACGTGCAGAAGACAAGGTCTGAAGGTCAGCTTTACGCCGAGCAGGAGAAAGGAGAGAACGAGAAGCGTCAGGTTCAGGCAGCGAGAGAGGAAACGCTCAGCACACGAGCAGCCCTCGGTGACAGCCACGGCTGCCTGGATTTCAGAGAGGGAAGCGGCGGTCAGGTTCGGGGCTGAGCGCGGAGAGCAGCAAACCCAGCGGACACACCTTCTGGACCGAACGCGCCGTCGAGAGAGGACGGAGCAACAGCTTCCGTCGCACTCAGAGCCTCAAAGTCCGCAGACTCCAAGTTTGGGCCTGAGGACTTTACGCCTTCCGAGCAGAGGCGTCTACGTGGCTCTGCAACCCCCTGAGCAGCGAGTTAGCGCGTAACCTCTGCCGGCGATTACGAAGCAGCTTTTCGACACGAAGGCACAGCGCGCGGTTTGGGTATCCTGGGGTCGCGGGAACCCAGCCACTTCACTGCACACCTCTGTCTGCATCTCAAGCGACCGCCGCTTCCCCACGCTGAGGTTCTACTTACGTCAGGGAACCGAGAAGCACCGCCAGCCACGGGAAGGGAAGAGTCTGTGCTCGGGTTTGGTTACCTTGAATTTGTTTCCCACACTGATGAAACTCAGCTTCCCAGCTTTCTGCTTGGGATCCCGGTTGTTGTTAGAGTTGGACTCAAACAGCTGCCGAACAAACTTGTCCTTGGATTCACATATGAGAGATTCGAGGGACATGTGCAAAGCGTCGTTGTTTTTCTCCACAAACTGCATCTGCAAAGACAGCCCAAGAGACGTCGGCACCACTGCCTCGCTGCCCCAGGCGCCCTAGGTTTAAAGGGGAGCAAAGAAAACCGAGCTCTGCACTCAACTGCCCAGCCAGCAGGGCTCCTGGGGCGAGTCCTCACCCACTGCTGCACACGGCTTTTCACGCGGCCAGAGACGACAACAATGACAGCGAGCAAAGATCGCTTTCCTAGCTTGAAGGATGTTGCTGGCACCGCGGAACACCCGGGAAAATTTAGTTCCTTTCAAGAGACCAGTTTTGCTTTTCTAACGATTATCCTTCTTGTCTCCATTTCCAGCACCCCTCGGGATTTTCTGTTCAGCGCTCGGGAGTCCTGAGAAGACTACTGCAGGCTGCCCGTAACATCAAACCTGAGATCTGCTGTGCGATGGGAATGATGGCGCGCAAGGGAACCGGTGCAGCGGCACCGTCTGCGGAGTCAGCCAAGAACTGCTGCTCAGCAGGACCTTGACTGCTCAGGAGCGGCTGATGCAGTAACAGGCACCGTTCCCTCCCACAAACCCTAAGCCTCTGGCCGACTGGCGCTGCCTCACACCCACTCCTAGAAGGTGAGGACAACGTGTTACGCTGGAACTCAGAGATCAAGACACCAGTATCCAAACCCACACTAACCACATTCTCAGCAGCTCTGGGTGCACCTGGAACGGTGACTGGGACGTACAAGCGGACAGCTCAAAGGACACACGCATTTGCCAGCAAGAGCACACGGGGCTAAGAGCACATCCACAAAGCGACTCCCAAGCCTAACAACACTTTGACGTCACTCAGCAGATCCCCCTCCCCATAGAGACCAGAGTCTGCTGATGGACGAAGATTTGCAGGGCCCCACCAGTCTGGCCACTCAGCACTGACCCAGTCCCCACACACCTACAGCCAGTGGTTACACAGGGCTCACCGCAGCAGCCTGTCGTGCGAGAAAGCAAAACCAACCCCGCTCTGCCGCACCACCACATCGGGTTCAAAGCCAAGACGCTTCGTTGCGTAACCTCCACGCGCTGGAGACACCGAACGCGCTACCAACGTCTAACAAACACGCTTCTGCGGTCACGGGATTACCGTCTCGTAGCACACTGCTCCTGCAAAGTGTCGGACGATGAAGCCTTCGTCATCTCTGATGTTCCTGTGAACAGCCAGTCTCGACTTCCTGGGAATCTGGAATTAAACAGCTCACTCACATAGAGTAACGGCAGCGGAAGGGGAGGACAAGCGGATTCTGAAACCATCACAGTGGTGCTGCCGGGAGCTCCTGTAGGACCAGCACTGCGCCCAGGCGCCCCGAGGCACTTCTGGAATCTGTTGTTCACACCCTTAGCCACCTCACACTCAAAAGACAAGCTGGCAGGGTCGCCAACAGCTGCTGGCTGATTGTCTCGTTCCCTTTAACCAGCAGTGCCTCCACCGCTCACTTCACAGCTGATGAGCAGCCTTGTCACCCGAACAGGGCTGGAGAGACGCTCACAACACGTTGCCAGTGGTGCATTTTAAGAGGCAACCACCTTGCTGATCCCGCGCAGACCAGCAGGAAATACCGAGGGCAATCCTCGCCCAACGACGATCCCGTCCGGCCCCTTTCCCAGCAGACCTGCTGCTCATCACAACGAGGCAGACAGCAAGAACCAACCTACCGAGAGCCTGAAGTGGTCCTTGTGCTTCTGGTGCACCACTGAAGTGAAATGCTGGTCACTCGGCTGGGGGAGGCGGTTCTCTTCATCCAGAATGTCCAGCACACCCACCAGTTTTGCTTCGATCAAATCTATCAACACAACAGAAGAGCCTTCAAAACACCGAATACACCAACCTCCACCCAAAGTCAGCGTCGCAAGTCTGAAATGTCACTGATCTGATGCTGCGCGGAGGTACCTGGGGGCAGCTCTGACCGCACCACACAAAAAGTCGCTGCAAATCAGGTCGATGTGTCTGAGCTGGTCATTTAATCAACACCCTGTATCGATAGGATACCACCAAGTTTCAAATCTGACACAAGAAACATGGGAGGGAAAAGCTCAGTCACAGCAGTCTGATTTGTCTTCTGGGTGCCAAGTTGAGCCCAGTCCCCTCACTCCCAGGAGGGCGTGATATGACCACAGGTCGTTACGGATCAATTACTTGTGGAGCTGGTGGTTTCCCTGAGGGCTGCACCCATGTTTCTCCACCCGTCGGAACTGAAAGCGCAGAAGGGCTCATTGACAGACCCGGGGAGGAAAAGGAGATGCATTTGCTTTAAGAAAGATCAGACTCGAGCAAGCTGGTGGTTTCACAGGGTCCATACACACACAAACAAGCCTTCAGAAGCCGACCCAGACATTCATGCTCTTGACGCAGAGACAATGGAGGGAGGGGAGCATCTCCCTGCTGAGGAAAGGCTGAGGGAGCTGGGGCTCTGGAGCTGGGAAAAAAGGAGCCTGAGGGGTGGTCTTTTGAGGTCCCTTCCAGTCCCTGATGTTCTGTGATTCTGTGACTCTGTGGACAGGACGGGAGGGTGTCTCCCAGGCCCGCTCAGGCTCGTGCTCCCCTTCTTTCCCCTATGCCAGGACTCTCACTAACTGCCTGTGAAAGCGCACAGGAGCTGCGCAGGTCCCAGCTGCACTTCTCACACAGCACAGGCCAGCACGGCTCTGTGACCAGCCAGGACGGGGATGTCACACGAAGCTGCGAGGATCACACGTTTCCACCAGTCACCAAGAGCCTACGGCCACTGGTGCTGCCAGTGCCAATTCTGCACCTCATGCTCGATGTTTCTGTTCTCGACGACATCAGCCGACAGCCCGGCGCTGCAGGAGCACGCACGTACCTATGCAGTCCTGGTTGTCCACGTAGCGCACCTCGTTAACCCCCAGGCCCTCCTTTTGGTAAAGTTCTTGTTCCTTAACAAAAAAACAACGCACAAGAGAACACAGACTGTCCTTAGCAACCAAAGTTGTGGGGCTTTTTAAAGACATTAAAGCCGTTTTAAACACGGCACGAATCAACACAACAGACGCCACAGGGCTTCCTGCCACAGGCTCCAACTTCCCCTCCCAGTGCTAAGCTCGTGCAAGCAGTCAGTCCCAGCAGGTACGAGACACTGCCTACTGTGCGGATCCCTCCTGCTACCCACTGGCAGGACAGCAAAAGCACTCGAGACGGCCGAGTCCTGACGTGCTGCGGCGCACAACCCCAGTCACGCGCAGGAAAACCGCCTGCCAGCTGGTGCTGACAGGCAGCTGCACGGCCAGCGGCGCTCCTGTCAGCGCCTCTTCACTAAGGACACCCCCGAGCACCCATACGGATCAGAACCCACCTCTTTCAGGATCCTTTCGTTAAAGAACTGCTGCAGCTTTTCATTGCAGTAGTTGATGCAGAACTGCTCGAAACTGTTGTGCTCGAAGTACTCTGAAAAACAGACGGCCGACGGCTTCGTAAACACAGTACACAGAGGAAGCTTCACACGGCCAATACCTACAGGTGTTTCCAGAGCCACACGAGCTTCTTTCGGTAGAATACAGCAGGCTTTACAGGTTTCCGAGCTGCACACACGACAGACAGAGCTGCTGCAGCAGACCGTGTTTCTAAAGCACCGCCAGACAGCTGCGCCTGGCAGCAGAGCAAAGCGCAGCAGTGCCGGGTCATGCACCCCTGTCGCAGCAGGCCAGCAGGGCATAGCCCAGCTCTAGAGACCTGGAAACCAAGGGTCCCTTTTTGTCTCCTCGCAGGGTTTCAGCAGGGCTAGAGCACAGCAGAAAACACGCCCTGTTTGGCGAGGCAAACGAGCTTCATGGGAACCACCAACAGCACCACTTCCCAGGAGCAAGCAGCAGCCCAAAGGTCAGGTCTGTAACAGCTCTCCACCATCTCAACTCTGAGAGCTCATCTGCCTGTCTGGCAGCCTGCAGGGACCCTCTCAGGACAGGCTGGGGAAACGGTGCGCATGTGCTACGGCCTTCCTAAAGTTACTGGGCGGCCACGGTGAGAGTCCACTGCAAACGTTTAGTCCTGCAGGAGTTGTGGCTGTGCAGCCACTACGGGGAACTACTTGGGTGCCTGGTTTCACCCACCAGCTGTTGATGCTGTCAGGTCACCGGGAGAAGCCGCAGATCTGCTCTTCATTCTTTTATTCAGGGAAACAAGACTTCATCTGCTCTCTCTGCGTAAGCCATCCCACCCACGGCCGCCAGCAAGAAGACTCTGCCCTGTCCCTCATGGAATTAACCAGCGAATCTTCAAAGCGGTATCGGGTGACCAGGCGCCGTCAGCTCTGTCTCAAGGGCACTTACCAAAGCCAGCGATGTCTAGCACGCCGATGAAGAAAGCAGACGTCTCAAAGGGAAAGCACTGGTTCACCCTGTTCACCACGTGGTCGAACAGATGGCTATAGACCGTCTTAGCCAGGGCATCGCGGGCGTTGTTGGCTTGCTCCACTTTCAAGGGAACCCTGAAGAAACCAAAACCACAGACATGACTCGTCAGAGATCAGGGCACTGAAATGCTGCAGTTAGACCTCAGCTCCTAAGGAGCTTTCCAGTTACTCTGAACTGGGCCGTAAGACCCCCTGAGCTGCAGGCAAGACCGTGTCCTCCTTGGGCCAAGGTGACCGTCCTGCCAGTACCAAGAGAGGAGAACGCTCTGCTACGCTCAACAGCAATGCGATGCGGGTGCTGCTGTCCTCGCGTATCGGCTCATCAGAAACCTCCGGTGACTGCCAGATGAAGTCACTCAAATGTGCCCATTCGACCATATAACAGATCTCAACTGGTCCCACAGGCAGCCTCAGCGCAGCACAAACCAGTGTAGCTCTCAAACCTTTGTCCCTCGGGGCTGCTGCTCAGGCTGTAGGTTAACCCGTAACAGAGCGAAAGAAAACAGACGAGGGAGCGCGTTCTCCTGGCGAAGGCCAGACGCGACCCTTGACCCTGCGGGGTGACAACGGGGCGTCCAGCAGTCGACAGGCCCGCAGTGACAACACACACCCCACACGTCGCGGCTTGCTGCCCTCCAAAGAGCAGGACAAACCGGAGAAGCGCTGCTACGCGCTCGGCCGCGGGGGCCGTCCTGCCCAAAGACCTGGTCCGGTCAGAACGGCCCTGACCCGCCTAGGACTCCCTGCTGCTGCGATTGAGACGGGGGTCCTGGGGTTCTGCTCCCCAAGACTCGTCCTTCACCCCGCCTCACGCGTGGGTAGCTCACAGCACACGGAACCTCCGCCTTTCCTGGAGAGACACGGTCTGGAGACTTTCTGCTTACAGAGACTTGAGACGAGCAGCCCAGAGCACCAAACGAGAGCTCCCTTCCTCAGCTGAGAGCGCAGCTGCCAGAGCAACCCGGAACGAGGGCACTGTGGTAAGAGCGACGCTCCCAGAAGCACGTCAGAGGCGCCAGCGCCGCCAGCGATCCACGCCGGGCTCGCAGTCTGTCACCTGAACTTGGGCGCCCATCACACTGGCAACGAGTTCAAAGCACAAGTGCCACCAATCCGCGCAGAATCAGACCCGACCTGACACTGTCACAGCTCACGGCTGCAAAGACCGAGCTCGTGTGCCAATACAAACACTGAACACAGCGGGGCAGAAAGACCCAAAGAAGCCCAGCAGCCCTCCCACCACACTCACAGCCCTCGGGCCAGCCAGGACCCACGGAAGGCCCACAGAAGGGAAGGCTGCCCGCGACTGAGAGCGACTGCGGGCAGCCAGAGGCTTCTGCTCTGTGCAGAGATACCCGGTGCTACAGTAAATGAGGAGGTTTGGGGAGAGAGACTTTGCTAAGCAAAGGGACCAAATTTGTAGGGAGGAGCAGGAACAAAGAGCGTCGAGATCTTCATCACCCCAAACCTCTCTGTGGTGAAGCACACCAGATGAAGGCTGCATACCAAGAGCCCTCATGTTCTTTCCAAGCGTCTTGCTGACTTGGCTTCATAACTGACTTCTCCTCGGGTGACTCCCTCTATGATTTCTCCCCCGTATCATCGCTCTCGTCGCACACTCGGGCCGCAGCGCTACAGTCACCATTAGCCAAGCGATGGACAACCCGTTACGGAAGCCTCCAAGCGAGTGGCCATCCCACGGGGAAGAAGCACTTCTCCTGGGAAACACTTGAGCGAGCCCTGCGCACAAGGCTCGAGGCGTCACGGCTGCAGCACTGCCCTGCCGCCCTCTCCAGGCAGCTTCTGAGCACTGAGAGCCGGCCAGGGCAGCAGAGCAGGAACACTCCACAGCTCGCCCGTCCTGCTTCCCTCCCGGGGCTCACGAGCACTGTGCACTGACACTCGGTACGTTTTCACGGATGATGCAGCAACGTGAGACTGACAAAGGTCAGTTTCTGTTGTGATGGGTAAGTCAGGGAACCAGAGACTCTGCTCGCTAAGGACATCTGCAGCTACATCACATTAGATAGCAATCAGCTTTAACACACAACCTTGTCTTCCACTAAGCATCTCCTGACTTATCTTAGGGTAACGAGCGCTGACAGATATCTGCTCTTATAAATAGCAGGAAGGTGCGTTTGCATCGCCTGTGATAGGGTTAAGGGATCAGCAGCTAATTCCCGGGCCAGCTGCAGGCCTATTGCATAATGCGACGCTCCGTGGCCACTTGCACCTCCACGCCAGTTTTCAAACAGCGCAGCCAGCAGTCACAGGGCCAGGGCCTGGGTTTAACAAGAGCCTCGTTCCTCCTGCCCTCGCTAAGTGCCGTTCCAGACACGACCCAAAGCCCAGCGGTTGTTTCACCGCCACAGTAGCAGCAGAAGCTTCTGCAAGGAGAATGTACCCGTGCCACGTGTTCTGCACCGCTGGCAGCGCAGAGCAACACTGCCCTGCTGGAACGGCACCGAGCCAGCAGGCACGGAAGAGCCCCGTTACAGAGCTGCCGTTCAGGAGTGACGACTTGTCGGGAGCCTGCTTTCCCTCAGACCCAACTGTCCCCTGCTCCATACGCTGAAAGAAAGGAGTCTCTTTCCTCCTCCTCCTGTTTCCTGTCTGAACAGACAAGATCTATTCCCCCACCTCCATTCCACCTTCTCCACCCATCAGCTGTCTGTAAGGAAACAAGGCAGTTTGTCCAGTCCCTAAGCTATGTGGGGAGGCTGCAACAAACAAGACTCCACAACCCCCGTGGGCAGCCCCTGCCAGGGCTCTGGCACCCTCACTGCCAACAAGGTCCTTCTCACACTGATGGGGAACCTCCTCTGC